>JAPDNY010000014.1:12830705-13430705 GCA_029375565.1 Gekko gecko
CCACAGGAGGTGGTGGCAGCTGCAAGCATGGACAGTTTCAAGAGGGAATTAGATAAACATATGGAGCAGAAGTCCATCAGTGGCTATTAGCCACAGGGTATAGATGGGAACTCTCAGTCTGGGGCAGGTGATGCACTCTATTCTTGGTGCTGGGGGGGCAGCAGTGGGAGGGCTTCTAGTGTCCTGGCCCCACTGCTGGACCTCCTGATGGCACCTGGTATATTTTGGCCGCTGTGTGATAGAGTGTTGGACTAGATGGGCCATTGGCCTGATTCAACATTGGCTTCTCTTATATTCTTATGTTCTTATGTTCTTAACCCTGGCACAAACAAAACCCGGGCAATTGCTTTTATTGCATTTGTCGTATTGAACTATCTGTTGCCTCTGAATTGGCTAAGTGCTGCGACGGCTCCTTCCAGAGTAGAAGGCAGGGCAGAGATGCCAGGAGAAATGGATACGTGTCAAGCAATATGGAAACGTTTAATCACCACACATTTAAATTACTTCTAGGAATCATCTCCGATCAGTGCTTTTGACATCTGAATAGGAAAATGCACAATAGCATTTGGCAGGAGCGATTTCTTTCTTCGCCACAAAAGAACGCAAGAAGCCCTGCGCTTCGAGCACATGATAAAATGCCCCTTTCTTCTCTCTCCCCGGCCCTCCCGTCTTCCCACCGCTCAGGTCCTCTCCTCCCGGCTCACGCTGCCTTCCACTCGGACCATATGGGCGTTCCAACCAGCCACTCTCCACTGTTTGTTTAGTCGCAGCAGATGTTTCACAGTTGGTAAGATTACAAAATAATTTTTCCTTAACCCCAGTTAATTGTGACTTGGCCTTTCTGCTCGCCTCTAATGGGGAGTCTCCTGGTAGGCCTTTAATTCCTGCTTATTGCTTCCTAATGTGGTGGTATTTCTGGTGACCTCTTTGCATCAGATCAATGGGAGGCGTCAGACGATCAGCCCGGTCCCTTAATTGGGCTCTTCCAACTAGAACAATGGGTGATTAGCAAAAGTCAAAGTGACGGCCTTAAACAAAAGGCTCGGCGGCCCAAGGCATGGCAGATGCTCCTCTCGGCTGTTTGCCTGCCGCGTGCCAGGAGTCTGCAGCCCTTGCCAAGCCTTGATCTTCTCCCGAGCCTGCTCCTACATGGAAGCCCGTTGGGGGATCCATTTATTGGAACGGCTGGCCTCTTTCCCAAGCACACTACGAGTCTCGTCTTTTCTCATCGCTTCCTGCTGTTATCACCTTTATGCCGGGGACTCGGCCAATGAGCAAAGAGGGGTGGAGCCACCTGAGCTTATCTGTAGCTGACCCCGAACCATGTCCCGGATTCTGGGTCTGGATGTCATGTCCCGGACAAAAATCAGCTCCCGTTGACATGAGCAGAAGCAGGTGGCAAAGTTAGCTCTGGTGAATTGGCGAGGCCAGCTTGGGGAGGGGAGGGCCATCGAGCAATTAGATTGGGAAGCAGAAGGAAAAAACCCTGGGATTATCAGATGGCACAGCCTCCGCTACCACCCCTGCCCTCGGGAGGTTGGAGCCAAAGGCCAGGAGGAGCCTGTGTGGTAGAGGAAGAGTCAGCAGGCCGGTCCAGAAGTCGGTGGCCTATGGAAGTGTGACAAGATGAGCATTTTAATATTCAGTCCAGGAGCTGTGAAACAACTGTAAGGTGATAAATCTGTGCTGGGAGGGGAAAGCTCGCACAATCTAGTCCTGGTCCTAGTTGGGAAGGGGCTGTTCAGTTGAGCCTTTCAGGAGGGTCACTATGCTAGGCCCACTACAGAAGATCCATGGAATCAGTGTTCCCTCTAAGCTGGGTTGGTGTGAGATAGCTCACAGTTTTTTAGCCTCCAGTTCACACATTTTTTGTCTCAGCTCAGGAAGGATGGCTTCAGAGTGAACTGGTTTATGCAGCAGCCAAATTGCTCACTCACAATGTCAATGCCAGTAGCCCACAAAGTAGAATCTTTGCTCACAAGATGCCACAACTTAGAGGGAGCATTGCCTGGAATCAACACTACTTTCCTTGAGCTTCCATTTGGTTCCTGGAGAAAGATGAACTCTACTGAGGACTCCTTCTCTACCCCTCACCTCTCCCCTTCTGTCCCATCCTCTACTTCAACTGGCCCCCCGGTATCTCCGTCTGGATGTCCCACTCCTGTTACAACGCTGGCAGGAACATAGTGAAGATGTTGTTTCCAGTTAGCTTCTCCACTTAACTAGAATTTGGGGTACAATCCAGTTTTAGTTAAGCAGAAGTGCCACAAGAACCCACACATTGCTACTTCAAAGTAGATACCATTTAAAACACAGAGTTTATGGTGTCATCCTAAGCAGAATTACACCAGTGTGGTGTGATGAAGAAGAAGAAGAAGAGGAGGAGGAGGAGGAGCAGGAGGAGCAGGAGGAGATTGGATTTATACCCCGCCCTTCACATGGAGTCTCAGAGCAGCTTATAAACTCCTTTCCCTTCCCCTCCTCACAACAGACACCCTGTGAGGTAGATGGGGCTGAGAGAACTTCTGACAGAAACTGTCCTTGAGAGAACAGCTGTGCCAGAGCTTGTGACTGACCCAAGGTCACATCAGCAGGTGCAAGTGGAGGAGTGGGGAATCAAACCCGGTTCTCCCAGATTACAGTCCGCACACTTAACCACTACACCAAACTGGCTTAAGAGCAATGGACTCTGATCTGGAGAACTGGGTTTGATTCCCTGCTCCACCCTTTGAAGTAGATGGGGCATAGTGAAGACATTGTTGACAAAGATGGAGCTATTCTTTTCTCTCAAAAGGCAATATAAAAATCTGTTAGGTATTCTGCTTCAGTTCAAGAGAAGTTTTTTTATTTATTTTTTTAAGGGGAAATCACACAATCTCCCTTTTGGATTCGTTGCTGCCCCTATAAGTTTCCAACAGCTTTGGAAGGGGTCACAGCTCACTGGTGGAGAACCTTCTTTTCATACATCCGGCCCCAGGTTCGATCCCTGGCGACTTCAGCTTGAAGGACTAGGTAGTGGGTGACCCAAAATATCTCCACCTGAGACCCTGGAGAACCGCTGCCTGTCAAAGTAGACGGTACCGACCTTACAAGACCAATGACTTGACTCTGTAGAAGGCAGTTTCATGTGTGTATATATGTCGGACTTATGGTGGATGAAGGGGATAAGATGCAGCCAGCAAATACTAATGATCGTTTGCATGTGTCAAAAAAGAGAGGAGGAGATTGGGTCTGACAATCACCTGAACGCCAATGAAACTCTGAGCGTTTTGTCTGACACCAAACAAGTTTGTTAAACCTGGAGCCCCACAAGGACTTCCACTCCAAAGGTAAATATATTTTACAGGTGCGTCTGCGTACCCACCAGTTATTGGCGGGGGAGCAGATTACCGTTTTGCACGCATTTGGAAGCTCGGGAAAAGAAGCCATTAAGGGATCAACACCTCCAATTTATGAAAATGCAGGGATGATAAAGAAACAATAGGGGTGTCAGCATTGTGCAAATGACATTGATTCATTCCAGAACAGGGCTTTTTAACGGCTGGAAATGAAGAAATAAATGGAACAATGAATAGATGCTTTTACCAGCTTGTCATTAATTAGCAGCGAGCACAATTCTTTTGTTGCCCCTTTCCTGAGAAATACAAAAAAAAAAAAAAATCTGGAGGAAAACACAAGCGCTCGGCAAAATAGATTGCTCCGTGTCACCAGGGTGACATCTATATTTCCTTCCTCCCCAATCACCGCTCTAATATATTTTGCTTTCTAAACGAGATCAAACTTCTCGTCTGGCAGCTGAATTTCATCTCCGTGTCACTTTCCCAAAAGACATATTTCCAACTATCAATTCGTATTGTTGAAGGGGGAGAAAGCGTGACAACAAAGCCCTTTTAATGTGACACGGAGCAGAGCTGGGAGTGGAAATCATCGTGAACCTGTGCTGCTTGACTACTGGGAGGACAGTTCTCCGTAGACTTCTTGTCTGTGCTAGATCAGACCAATGGCCCATCCAGTCCAGCATCCTGTTATCCACAGGGTCCCGTCAAATACTTCCAAAAAGCCAAGACGCAGGGCGCGCAGACCAATGTTTTTCCACAGGTAACCTGAGATACACTGTCACCAGTGTTCCTTCTAAGCTGAGTTAGTGTGAGCTAGCTCATAGTTTTTTAGCCTCTGGCTCACACATTTTTGTCTTCGCTCAGGAAGGAGGGCTTCAGAGCAGACTAATTGATGCAGTCGCCAAATCTCTTGCTCACAACTTTAATGCCAGTAGCTCACAAAGTAGAAGTTTTGCTCACAAGACTCCACAGCTTAGAGGGAACATGGACTGTCTCTGCCTATGGAGGTCCATCTAGCCATTATGACTCACAGCCACTGATGGGCCTGTCCTCCACCAATATGATTAGTGATTTTTGAAAGCCGGCTCAGCTAGTATCCCTCCCTACATCCAGGAGAGGTGAATTCCACAAATTAATTATCCAGCATGAGAAATCCTTGTGTTGTTTTTTTTCCCCTCTGTCCTGAATCTACTGCACATCAGTTTCATCAGATGTCCCTTAGTTGGGAGATGGGGGGAAAGGTTGCACTTCCTCCGTACCATTCATATCAACGGGGGGAAAAAATTCTGGAGAAATAGCTGGGAAGTTAAGGGGGAATCACCGTTTCTAATGGGAACTGGATTCGATTCAGTATAAGACAACTTCACGTGTGTTCATTGTTAAGTATGAGACTCAACAAGGGATTCAGCTTCAAGTGATTTCAGCTTTATTAAACAGCAACTGTAAGTCAGGAACACACGACTGAACACACACAACAAGGGAAGCTCAGCTCCTTCTTTTAAACTCTCCCGGGCTGTCAAAGCCACACCCATAGTCAGATAAGAACCCATAGTAACACTGGGATAAAAGCCAATCAGGATACAGGGATAAAGGCCAATCAGGACCATTCCCTCTTTGCAACAATATCACTCAGTGATTGGGTAATTACACAGGTTTCGCAGAAACCGACCAATAGCAATGCGACATCTGAAGAGCCACATTCAGACTCAAGCTGAACATGTGAATAGATAGGAGCGATTCACATTCAGTACATAACATTCATGGAGGTCCCATTTAACAGACCCACCCTCCGTAAATGTATTTCTTTTGGGAAAACATTAAGCTGATTATGTTGTTCTGATGAATTCCTAGTAGAAGGAGAGGGTGGAGGAGGAGGAGGAGCAGCTTCCAATCTCCTTCCCTTCCTTTCCCCACAACAGACACCCTGGGAGGTAGGTGGGGCTGAGAGAGCTCTGAGAGGACTGCTCTTGAGAGAACAGCTCTGAGAGAACTTGCGACCGACCCAAGGTCACACCAGCAGCTGCATGTGGAGGAGTGAGGAATCAAACCCGGTTCTCCCAGATTAGAGTCTGTGCTCCTAACCACTACACCAAAATGGCTCACAGAGCCCATGTAAAAGGTAAAGGTAAAGGTTCCCTTGCTCGAAAGCCAGTCGAATCCGACTCTAGGGTTGCGGTGCTCATCTCCGTTTCAAAGCCGAAGAGCCAACGCTGTCCGAAGACGTTTCCGTGGTCATGTGGCCGGCATGACTAAGCACCAAGGCGCACGGAACGCTGTTACCTTCCCACCAAAGTGGTACCTATTTATCTACTTGCAATTTCTTGCTTTCGAACTGCTAGGTTGGCAGGAGCTGGAACTAGAGATGGGAGCTCACCCCATCATGCGGCACTCTCGGGTCTCGAACTGCTGAACTACTGACCTTCCACAGCCTGCAGTTCAGCGTCTTAACCACTTGAGCCACCGCAGCTCCTCTAGAGCCCATGTAGCCCTGTCTAGAGCCCATGTAGCCCTGTCTAATCTGAGCTCAACAGTGCCATGGAGCTAAGCAGGGTCAGCCATGATGAGCACATGGATGGGAGATCACCAAGGAATACTGGGGCTGCTATGCAGAGGAATGTTGGGAGTGAAGGACTGGGTGCTGTCCCCCGTCTCAGCCTGCAGACGACAAGAGTCAGATAGCTAGATAATCAGACTGTGTTTTCTTCCTGTGTTTACTCTTCTGACACTGTCCCTTTGAAATGCAGAATGCTACTCTCTGGGGGAAATTGCTTCTCTTTCCTTCCATTTTATCCTCTCCACATCACACTTCTCCTTGCACACACCAAGAGGGAGGACACGTTGGCTCCATCTTGCCATTGTTCCCTCTAAGCTGAGTTAGTGTGAGCTAGCTCACAGTTTTTTAGCCTCCAGCTCACATATTTTTGTCTTAACTCAGAAAGGAGGGCTCCAGAGCAAACTCATTTATGCAGTAGCCAAATCGCTTGCTCACAACTTTAATGCCAGTAGTTCACCGAGTAGAATTTTTGCTCACAAGACTCCACAGCTTAGAGGGAGCATTGCTTGGCACCACAGTGCAGACGGCCCTCTCTCTATCTGCATCCATCCATAGTAAGTTAGACTAGTATACTATCCTATCTCTAAGCCTTCCTATCTAGAATGTAGTTCTAACATAGACTATTATTAATCTTCAAACTGAAGGGTGGCTCTGCGTAACTTTGTAAGTTAGCTGGTATACCTGGAACAAAGATACTGCTGCAGGTGTGCCTTCAAGCACTCTGTTAAACTAGACAGTGGTAACTGGACTAACTATACCAGTTAACCCAACAAGAAAGGCAATAGCAAACCACCCCTGCTCATTTCTTGACTTGCAAACCCTGTGAGCATGAGGTCATCATGAGCTGATTGCAACTTGAGAGTGTGTTCTACTTCTTCTTGGTGAAGAAGTATTTTCTTTTAACGTCGGTCCTGCTTCCATGGCGTTGGCCTCTGATACATCTTCTGGGGCATATAAATAGGTAAAATGGCCTTATGCTGAGAACTTGGCCTGGCAAATCCAGTATGTTCTGCTCCAGGCAGCAGATCTCCAAGGTGGTAGACCTTCCCAGTCCATCCATCTGAGATCCTTCAACTCCTCTATGCCTTCTCTGTGAATGCCATCTGCTCTACCACTGAGTTCTAGTCTAAGGACCTCTGTGGGATCAGCAACTCCACTGGAAGGTCGAGGTTTCCATCCGACTCTACTCTTCCTTCCCATGAGAAACAAAAAAGTGGGGCGGGGGGGGGGAGAGAGGAAATGTAAATGTTTCAAAGATGACAGAGCATTCTTTTCCTACACTTCATTATAATGCATGCATGAATTATATATCGGTGTCTTACATACTTGAGTAATACGAGATGGAAGATACTCGGGTGCTTCAGGTTTCCTGCAGCTGCATAATAAGATGTCATTAATACCACCATATGTTCTCTTGATTCCTCCTTTAACCAGGTAATTGATAAACGGATCTAAGGTGGCAGGGTAGAATGCAGGAAACCACGGCAAGAATATAGATATGTCTCCTTGTAGAAAGGAGGACTCACTATTATCGGTGGTCTCCCCCAATTCACCACGATGAAGGTTAGGACTATGTTGGGTGACCAAGAATGGGAATTCTGTCTTCTGTTGAAGGAGAAAGGAATGTTGGCACTTCTGATCATTAAGTGAAGGACTCAACGTTATCCATGGCTAGATCAAAGAGGATATCTCTGTGGTTGACCAGTTCATACCATGTGAACACATGAACGCATGAAGCTGCCTTATACTGAATCAGACCTTTGGTCCATCAAGGTCAGTACTGTCTGTTCAGACTGGCAGCAGCTCTCCAGGGTCTCAGGGAGAGGTCTTTCCCATCACCTCCTACCTGGTCCTTTTAACTGGAGATGCCGGGGATTGAACCTGGGACCTTCAGAGGCTCTTCCACTGAGCCACAGTGCCTCCCCATTCAGTAAACACGGACAGATGGCAACTATAATTTGTGATCAATCAAAGCATTTCACATACACTTTCTCTGTAACCCTACAGCAGCCCTGCAAAGTAGGACCAGCATTAACATTCCCATGTTACAGAGGGAGGCCGAAGGTATAAGGTAGGCTACCGGCAGTGCCATCCCATTGAAAGTCAATAAGCCTAGAAGAGTGTAAGGCTGCAATTGCACATACTAAATAATGCACTTTCAATCCACTTTTAATGTACTTTCCAACTGGATTTTGCCAGTTCACACAGTAAAATCCAGTTGGAAAGTGCATTGAAAGTGCATTATTTAGTGCGTGTGGTCGCAACCGAACTCTGTTTAGGTTTGCTCTGTGAGTCTTCATACATACCTCATTGGCTATCATTGTACATTCACCTCCTGGTTCAACTTGCCCACAGAAGGAAAATTCACCTGTGAATGATAGTACAGCATCAGGCAGTAAAATAATGAATGAATGAATGAATGAATGAATGAATGAATGAATGAATGAATGAATGAATGAATGAATGAATCGATGCGGTTTACACAAATGTTGGATTCTAGGGACAAGTTTTGACTCTTCATTTCCCTGTGAAGCTTCCTGGGCAGTTTCAGTTCAGTTATAACCTTTCAGCCTAACCTACCTTCCCTGGATGTTGCACAGATAAAAGGGAAGGAAGAAGCACATATAATTCCCTGATATCTTTAGAGGAAAGGTAAAATTTAAAATATTTATAAAATACAGAACATTAACATAGAAAGAGGCCTGATATCAGTGATGTTCAGCCCATGGATTGAGAACCTCCGATGGGTCATAGAGTTCACCGGCTGGGTCATAAGCCCCTAGACAGCCACATTTTCTTTTGCTGTTTTTTGTTTGTTTGTTTGAGAACCTGAATATAATTATACTGACTCAGACCACTAGTCCATCAAAGACAGTGGCTCTCCAGGGTCTCGGGTGGAGGTCTTGCATATCACCTACTACCTGACCTTGAACTGGAGAGGCAGGGGATTGAACTTGAAACCTTCTGCATGCCAAGCAGATGCTCTCTCACTGAGCCACAGTCCCTCCCCTGTCTTTGAAGGCATGTTGAGAGTAGCAGTGGAATGTCAAGACAAGGACTGTGGTCACACACCCTAAACAATCCACTTTTAGTGCACTTTCCAACTAGATTTTTACTGTGTGAACTGGCAAAATCCAGTTGGAAAGTGCATTGAAAGTGGATTATTTAGGGCGTGTGACCACAGCCAAGGTCTCACAGCAGTAAAGAGAATTCCTATTTGGTTAGCTGAATTTGGCTTCTCGGCTTCCTGTCATGTGACTGTGATGTCATCAGGCTTTAAGCCATATGCTCAGGGGTTGCTGCCTGAAGGTTAAAACTGATTCCCAGGTCTGGTGAACTTGAAGACCACTGTCTTCTGCTATGGTCCATCTTGTCTCAGTTTGGGCTATTCTGACAACGTTCCTTCTCTCCACTTTTTCCTAGGAACCTTTTCCCAGAGATGCCCAGGGACAAAATCCTGGGATTTTCTGCACACAAAGTATCACTCCACCACTGAGCTATGGACCTGTCGCACCACATACCACATTCATAACACCTCAAAGGTATGCAAATATCTCATTTATTTTATATAATTCATTTGTACACCACTCGCCCCCAGTTGGACCCCAAAAGTGGCTTATATGATTCTCCTCTTGTCCACTGTATCCTCACAACAATCTGGTGAGGTAGGTTAGACTAAGAGTGTTTCGCTGGTCCAAGGTCACCAAGTAACTTCCATGGCAGAGTGGAAGTTCAGACCTGCATCTCCCGGATCCTACTCTAACAATCTGACCACACCACAACACAATACATACTTTCGTCCCAGGCATCCAAGGACCCATGGGCTCCTCTTATGTTCTTATGAATGGAGGTCCTGCCTCCATCTGAAAGAATTATCCATACAATTGCCATATTTCACATGGGGCCTGGAGATCCCCTATTATTACAATTGATCTCCAGATGACAGAGATCAGTTCTCCTGGAGGAAATGACTGCTCTGGAAGGTGGAGATCAGTTGTAAAAGCAGGAGATCCCCAGGCCCCACCTGGAGGCTGGGAACCCTACACATTGAGTACCACCATTTTATCCATCTGTAAACTGCCAACGGAGCCATCAAGAAAAGGAACACCCAACTCTTACATTGTTGGCTCTACCCAAGAAAGAAACAAAGGAAGAAAGAAGTCGGGGAATATATCTATATTTAAATCATATTTACACTCATGCCCTCTTGGTATTCTTCATGCCCTCATAAATAAGTTATCTTTAACTGCAACGAGGGGAGGGGTGGAAGGATGTCGTACAATTTAGTACCACTTTATGGCTGACATTGATTTAAAACACTCCATAAGGGGCGCAGAGCTGCAGGATCAATTAAAAGTAAATGCGGTCATGAAACTTGCATGAAGTACTGCCTGCCAAAGCCGAGCTGGCCGCCATTCTTCATGAGGTTGTTTGCCGCTTGAACTCCTCGGGAGGAGGAAGGCGCGCAAACGAAACAGATGAAGAAGCAGAAAAGGAAGGAGAAAGGGGGCTATATATTTCCCAGTGAAGGGGAAACGCCGCTCCGAAACGTAGAACGCGGCTCCCTGCCAAAGAGAAATGTCCTCCCAGAGAAATCTGAGTCACTTCAAAGATTCCACGGGGGAGATCTTGTTTAATGATCTTGGGAACCTTGTTTTCACTGGCTCGCCCACCGAGCGCTCTCTCCCTCTCTCTCTCTCTCTCTCTCTCTCTCTCTCTCTCTCTCTCTCTCTCTCTCTCTCTCTCTCTCTCTCCCCCTCTCCCTGTCTCTCTCCCTCTCTCTCTCCCTCTCCCTCTCCCTCTCTCTCCCCATTTTCCAGCAAATGTCTTCCAGACTGGTCTGCCTGTATCCCTGAATTTATACGAACCTCCCTTGTGCCAAGTCAAGCCATTGGCCCTTGCATTATCTGCTGTAACCAGCAGGGGCTCTCTGATGTCCTTCCCCAGCACCGGCAGTATGAAATCCATTAACTGAGAGCCTGTGATTCTATGTATGGTCATGTCAGGGCCAGGGACTGAACCTCAGACCTTTTGCATGCAGGGTATACGAAGGACACAAGGCCCCTCCCTGGTATAAAACTCTCTAAGGTGGACCAGGAGAGAAGGCAGCATGGTAGAGCCCAATCTTGTCGGATCTCAGAAACTGAGCAGGGTCAATACTTGGATCAGAGACCACCAAGGAAGAGGTTAGGGCTGCCAGTCCGCAGTTGGGGGCGGGGGAGCCCCTGGTTTGGAGGCCCTCCCCCCACTTCAGGGTTATCAGAAAGCGGGGGGAAGGTTGTCCACTGGCTGCTCCATTATACCCTATGGAGAACCCAGTCCCCATAGGGTATAATGGAGAATCGATCTGTGGGTATATGGAGATCTGGGGGGGGCTGTCTTTTGATGTAGATGCACCAAATTTTCAGCATAGTGTTTGGTGCCTCTCCTCAAAATAACCCCCAAGTTTCAAAAAGATTGGACCAGGGGGTCCAATCCTATGACCCCCAAAAGAAGGTGCCCCCATCCTCTGTTATTTTAAATGGAGGGAAGGCATTTAAAAGGAGCGCGGTCCCTTTAAATGTGATGGCCAGAACTCCCTTTGGAGTTCAATTGTGCTTCTTCCCTCCCCTCTCCTGGAGGCTCCTGGAAAGTCCCCTGCCAGCCCCTCAGCCTCATCTGGTAACCTTAAATGGTACCAACGTGAGTGGCTTGGGTAGAGAATGAGCTGAGAGCAACCACTGTGTTAGAAACACAAGCTCCTACCATGGAATCACAGGAACCTTCTGGATGTGGGCATGGATGGACCTGATAGTGACATCACAGGATGTGACATCACAAACGTGATGGCTTCACCCCCAAAGTCTTCTGGCTCCACCCCTGAAGTCCCCACATATTTCCTGAGTCCGGCCTGGCAACTCTAGAAGAGATTTCACAGAGGAAGGCAATGGCAAACCACTTCTGCTTCTCACTGGCCTTGAAAGCCCCTTGCCGAGGTCTCCATGAGTCAGTTGCCACTGGATGGCAGGTATGCATGCATGTAAAATGGATCAAGTCCACCTGCTTCTTGTACTAAGTCATGCATGTTAAAGAATGATGGGCATAATCATAGCAAAATCCTGAGCAGAATTACACCCTTCAAAGTCAGTTGAAATCACTGGGCTTAGAAAGGTATAAGTGCTCAGGGTTAGAACGGCTAAAAGGAAGTCCTTCTTCACCCAAAGAGTGATTAAGACATGGAATTCACTGCCACAGGAGGTGGTGGCAGCTACAAGCATGGACGGCTTCAAGAGGGAATTGGATAAACATATGGAGCAGAGGTTACTTCAGTGGCTATTAGCCACAAGGTGTAAATAGGAACTCTCAGTCTGGGACAAGTGATGCTCTGTATTCTTGGTGCTTGGGGGGGGGGCAGCAGTGGGAGGGCTTCTAGTGTCCTGGCCCCACTGGTGGACCTCCTGATGGCACCTGGTATTTTTGGCCACTGTGTGACCCAGAGTGTTGGATTGGATGGGCCATTGGCTTCTCTTATGTTCTCTTACGTTCTTATGTTGCGCTGTTAAATTAATCAGAGTTTTTGGGGACCCTGAAGCAACTGACCAAACGCCACAATTCGGAGATCGCCTTCCATGTCAACGACTGCCAGTTCTGCTACACTGTGGAACGAAACAGACAATTAATTTTGGTCCTCCGGTCCAGATGGCCCTCTAGGTTACATGGTAATTACTGTATATAAGTACTTACTTAGTTTAATTACCAGATAATCAGAGGAAGAATATGCAAATCCTTGGACAGATGAAAGAGGATGCAGTGTGTGCTAAATTAATCCAGTGGACTTAGATTTCCTTGTAGGTAACACAAGGACTGCTGTGATACCCGAGCACTGCCCGCTGGTAACTGTGAAAATGAATCTTTTGGGAAACTTTCATCCCATTCCGCCACATTGAATGATATGACACCATCGCAGCTGACGTGAGCCACCAAGGAAGTGGAACAGAAGGTAGCCTTGCTCCGGGCAATATATTAACACTATCAAAATGCTTCACAAATGACTGGTGTGTGTGTGTGTGTGTGTGTGTGTGTGTGTGAGAGAGAGAGAGAGAGAGAGAGAGAGAGAGAGAGAGAGAGAGAGAGAGAGAGAGAGAGAGGTGATCATTTCATTAGCATGATGTTTGTTGGTTATTAGGTGTGCAAATAGGTCTGAGAGGAGGGTCGCTACTGGAGCAATGGCTGCTGATGTCATATAAGTATTGGCACCTTCCTAAAGCAGGGGAAAACATTGCTATCCCCTTATATAGTTCCTAGAAGGAATAGAATTCCTTCTCCCTGGCAAAATGTAATAGGTCCCCTATGCACAGCCCAGTCACTTCCACTTTTCCAGCGATGCCTCTCCTGACCATGTCTGCAAAGCAGTTCAGGGGGTGGGTGGGAAGCATACCAAATGGATTTGCAGATATGGAGGTGGACCCGACCTCTTTTCTACCACTCCACTGAGCAAAGTTGATTCCCTTGTGTATTAAAACATTTAGATTTGAGTCTAGTAACATCATAGAGACCAACAAGAGTTTTGGGGTGCAAGCTAGGGGTGCCAACCTCCAGGTAGGATCCCCTGGAGTTACAGTTCATCTTCAGAGATCAGTTCCCCTGGAGAAAATGGATGCTTTGGAGGGAAGAAGAAGAAGAAGAGGAGGAGGATGTATACCCTGCCCTTCACTTGGAGTCTCAGAGCAGCTTACGATCTCCTTTCCCTTCCCCTCTCCACAACAGACACCCTGTGAGGTAGGTGGGGCTACTCTTGAGACAACAGCTCTGACAGAACTGTGGCTTGCCCGAGGTCACCCAGCAGCTGCAAGTGGAGGAGAAGTGGGGAATCAAACCCGTTCTTAACCACTACACCAAACTGGCTACCTCTTTTCTACCACTCCACGGTGTTGTACCCCACTGAGGTCCGATGCTCTTTGGCTTGTTCCCATGCTCCACCCCAAAATCTCCAGGAGTTCCCTAACCTGGAGATGGCAACCCTACCCCACCCCCACCTATCTGGCGACCCTAGTGTAAGTTTTCAAGAGTTAAATTTCCCTTCACCTGAATCTGAAGAAGTGAGCAGGGACTCACAAAAGCTCCTCCCCTGCCACAAATTTCATCTGACACAGTAGAACAGAAGTGGAGACCTGAGTCCTTTTATCTTAGTCAGAAGGTGGGAGGGCACCTTTCTGACCAATCAGGGCCACCAAGGCAGCTGCCTTGGTGGCCCTGATTGGTCAGAAAGGTGCCCTCCCACCTTCTGACTAAGATAAAAGGACTCATGTCTCCACTTCTGTTTTATATATATATTAAAGTATAAGATGCATATTCAATGCACATGAATAGTAGTTGAAACATAGGGGCTGATGTTTTAAAATGCAGGATGGCACACCTCTCTATCAGGACCAGTCCAATGAGGTCAAGGACAAATCCAGAAGCTTTCGGAAAGCAAGTCCGACATGCCATCATCAATACGATACGGTGTCTGGTGTCTCCCCCAGGCTGGCCATTAGCCCAGTGTTCAGGTACCGACGGTTGCCCACAAATCTGGGTACACCGTGACTGTAGTGGACCTACTTCAGTTACCGCCAATGACACAGGAGCTGGTACACACACTTTTGTCCGGTGCAGTACACCTCAGCAGCCTCATTTGGGAGCACAGAGTGCAAATGTTTTAAATAGATGCATTTAAATCGATTTCCGTGGTGTGGGAGGAAGGCCACTGCCGCACACACAAATGAATGGTAGAATACATACTTTGCCCACAGGAGTGTTAGGTGTGCCCGTTTGGGGCAAGAAGTGGTTCCCAATGGGCAGGCCCATAGCTACAGTGGGGCATCTGGGGGCTAGGCCCCCTGACTTACTGGCAAGGCCCCCCGACTTCCCATCCAGCCCAGGGCCCCCAAGCAGCAGCAGGTGCAAGGAAGGAGCCGGGTATTCCTTTAATTCGATTAGCCAGTGCCCCCTAAGAAATTGAAATGCCCCCAACTGTAAAAATCTTGGGTATGGGCCTGCCTACGGGTCCTATTCAGGCCTTGAATGTAAGGCTGGCAAGTCCCCAGTGGTGAGAATACAACCAGAGAGAACCACGGAAGAAGATTACACAACAAAAATCCAGAGAGTCCTATGACATGCTACTTGTTAATTATTATATATTATAGAACTCTCTGGATTTGTGAACATTATGTTCCGGTATGCTCTTCCGAAGAAGCATTTTGCGGAACGATTTCCAAGTCGACATTACCGTTAAAGGAAGAAAGGAAGAAGGGGCATTCATTATCTTATTGATAAGAATCGCACACACATACACAAGCACTTCATTATTGCAAACAACTTTATTTCATGTTGACGGTTATGGCTGGCTTTGATATGGATTTGGACTTTTACGCGCAATGTGCACTTTGAATGTTGATATGGTCTCTGAGTGCTGAAAAGTTCTGACTTTGTTATTGTTAATGCATTTTCATTTACACAAACACACACACGCACACACACACACACATATATATATATATATATATATTTGCCTACTTGTTTTCATTATTCTCCACATTATTTTTGTTTGTTGTGTAAGCCCCCCAGTGGTGGCAAAGGAAGCCCTGCCCCAGGTCCCATTCAGGGTTGCCAACCTACAGGTGGTGTCTGGATATATCCTGGGATTACAACCAGTGTTCCCTCTAAACCGAGTTAGTGTGAGCTAACTCACAGTTTTTTAGCCTCCAGCTCACACATTTTTGCCTTACCTCGGGAAGGATGGCTCCAGAGCAAACTAATTTTATGCAGCAGCCAGATGACCTGCTCACAACTTTAATGACCTCACAGACATCTGGATCGAGGCGGCACGGCAATGTTGTTGTTAGACCTGTTGGTGGCGTTTGACATGGTCGACCACCAACTACTGACCCACTGCCTCGCTGACGCTGGGATTCAGGGGTTTACCTTGCAGTGGCTCTCCTTGCAGTGTGGGCAAGGTCGGGGACAAAGGGTGGTATGGGGGGAACAGCTGTCCCAAAGGCACCCGCTAGACTGTGGCGTGCCACAAGGGGCAGTACTTTCCCCAATGCTATTTAACATCTACATGTGCCCTTGCCCAGATTGCCCAGAAGCATGGGCTGGGTTGTCACCAGTATGCGGATGACACCCAGCTCGATCTGTTGCTGGGTGGCCAGTCAGACTCTAGTCCGGGAGACCTGGACTTGGCGTTGAAAGCCGTGGCTGGTTGGCTTAGACTGAGCCGATTGAAATTGAATCCGACGAAGACGGAGGTCCTGTGCCTGAGTCGGAGTGGACCAAGGTTAGAGATCCCACTCCCGACCTTCGATGGGGCACTGTTGGTGCCAGCGGCGGAGGTTAGGAATTTGGGAGTGCTCCTGGATGCCTCCTTGACGATGGAGGCCCAGGTAGCAGCCACTGCAAAATTGGCATTTTACCATCTACGGCTGATTAGGCAGTTGGTTCCCTTCCTTGAACGCAATGACCTGGCAACAGTGATCCACGCAATGCTCACCTCGAGATTGGATTACTGCAATGCTCTCTACATGGGGCTGCCCATGTCCCAGATCCGGAAGCTGCAGCTGGTACAGAATGAAGCGGCGAGGCTGTTGCTGTGTCTTTCTGTGTGGGAACACATCCAGCCCTCCTTAAAAGTGCTGCACTGGCTGCCGATAGCATACCAGATTTGGTTCAAGGTGCTAGTTTTGACCTTTAAAGCCCTATATGGTCAGGGACCTGCTTACCTGAGGGACCACCTTTCCCCACATGTTCCCCAGAGGGCATTAGGATTTGGATCCCAACACCGTCTGGCCCTTCCGGGCCCTAAAGAAGCCAGGCTAGCGGTGATGAGGGCCAGGGCCTTTTCTGTGGTGGCCCTGCACTGGTGGAATGAGCTCCCGGAGGACATCAGGGCCCTGTGGGACCTTCTGCAGTTCTGCAGGGCCAGTAAAACGGAGCTCTTCCACCAGGCTTTTGATTAGGGGCCGCCGGTAACATCGTGGCCCTGGCCCCAACATCAGCACTAAAGTAATATTTGACAGCCTGGCAAGGATCGGAATATGGCGACTGTTATATCTGGATGCCGAAAGAATGCCGCCATTGTTTACTGTACTGCTGGCACTTTGTAGTTTGTCTTCTGCTGTGGTTTTAACTGTTTTATCCGTTTAAAAAGTTGTATAATGTTTTTATATATATGATTGTGAGACGCCCTGAGCCTGGCTTCGCGGGGAGGGTGGGATATAAATTAATTAAATAAATAAATAAATACTGCATACATTAGTTTGCTCTGGAGCCCTCCTTCCTGGGCTGAGACAAAAAATGTGTGAGCCTTCCTCTGCAGAGCCTTCCTTGGCGGTCTCTTGTCCAAGTACTGACCCCAGCAAGGGGCTTTCAAGACAAGTGAGAAGCAGAGGTAGTTGGACATTGCCTTCCTCTGCAGAGCCTTCCTTGGCGGTCTCCTATCCAAGTCACCCTCACATCCTTACATAACTGCCATCAAGTTGCAACCAACTTATGTTGACCCCAGCAAGGGGCTTTCAAGGCAAGGGAGAAGCAGAGATGGCTTGCCATCGTCCCCCTCTGCAAAGCCTTCCTTGGCGGTCTCCCATCCAAGTCCAACACTGCTTAGCTTCCAACAGCTGATGCGATCGGGCTATGCCATACCGCCTTTCCATGTATACGTTCTGTGTGTGTGTATTTACAGCGTTAACATCTGGATAGCTTAATGAAAACGTGGCAAAAGGCGCCCCCCATGCCAAACGCTCTGCTATTGGAATCCCCACTGCAAAGAATTTACAAACTTAAAAAGGGGCGCATGGTTTCCTCTTGAGCTGTGCTTGAAACAAAGGTTTCTCATTAAAGAGAATCGGGACGAAATTAGAGAGGAAGACGTGCTCTATGTATAGAAAGGGTTACTCAAGCCATTTGGCCCAGACGTGATTATCAAGATTACAAGGTGTTGTGGGGACCAGTTGGGATGATTATACCTCCCGTTGGACAAAAAGAGAATGCAACCTGCTTATTATTTGGACCCAAGTGACAGAGCCATGGCCGATACTATTACACAGTTCTTTGTGAGCCACAGGAAGGGAAACTGGACACGGCACCTGACTTTGCAGTTATTGACAATAACGTATTTTGTTCATTTGCAAAATGCTTTCCAGTCTGATGGGGCTACAGTCCCGCACCCTAGAGTTGCCAGACCCCTCTGGTGGAGGCGGGGTTCCCCCACCATCAGGCCCTGCCCCCAGCCGCCAATCAGCTGGCAGACAGGAGAACATACCAGGAGAAAGAGGAAGGCCCAGGCCACTTTGCTGGCATCGCACAGGAAGTGATATCATCACTCTGGCAACGCTTTGGTATTTGGGCAAAAACTCTATGGTAGAAGTCATTTTTACCATAGAGTTTCCCCCAAAAATACTAGAGCCTTGCAGCATGGTGACATCACTTCCTGTGTGACACCAGGGAAGTGGCCTAGGCCGCCTTCTTTCTCCTAGTAAGTCCCCCCATCCTCCGCCCGTTATGCACACAGCTGCTTAAAATCCTTTGGCATCGGGGGGGGCGGGTTTAAGGTGATGTTACTTTGTTCTTAGAGTCAGCTGGAATCGGGGGGCAGGGGGTTGTAGGAGAAACTGCAGTTCTGCCAACGAAATACCCCGAGCGCATCACCGCAGATCAAAAAAAAAAATCCAATGCCAGTGGAAACCAAAGCCATACCAATGGGTATCGGTGACCGAAGCGAGGTGTTGAAGAGCACCTTATCTGTGGGTTTTGGCTATTATTTTCCGCTCTATTTTTATTTGTTTGTTTTCAGCGTTGCATAATTAATTAGAAACTTGAGTTAATTAATGCAAAAGCCGGAGCATGTCCAACTGTTTCTCGCAGATGTCACTTGAAACGAGCTATCAAATTAACACCATATGACAATGACAGTTTTGTAAATCATCCTGTGACCCGGGTTGCCACTGAATGCATTTCTGCCAAAAAAGAAAAAAAAGAAAAGAAAAAAAGTGTTTATTGGAATAAGCCACATCCGCCAGCTATTTTCATCTGCCGCAAAAGAGGCGGGCACTGATGTTGGGGCACGGAGAAAAGGGAGAGCTCTTTTCTCCCCCCCCTTTAGAGGTTTCATTCCTGCGTCCTCGTAGCAGTGCTTTGGACATAGATAGTGCCAGCGGTGCATATGGCACATCACAGGATGATGCCCAAAAAAGACCATCTCAATTTGGACCGTTAAAGGACAGGGAAAGGAAATGAAGGAGAAGGGTGGATGCAATGGAATGCCCAGTTGAAGCGCTTCGTTTTGATTTGGCGAAGAAGGGAGGCATGTGAAAAAGAAAGAGGTGGGAATAGAGCAGTAGGATGCTGAGGTGATAGAATGGACCTGAGCACTTCAGACAGCAAAAGGTGGATTCCAGCCACGAACGTTAAACATATGGAGCAGAGGTCCATCAGTGGCTATTAGCCACAAGGTATAGATAGGGAATCTGTATTCTTGGTGTTGGGGAGGTCAACAGTGGGAGGGCTTCTGGTGTCCTGGCCCCACTGCTGGACCTCCTGATGGCACCTGGTATTTTTGGCCACTGTGTGACAGAGTGTTGGACTTAGATGGGCCATTGGCCTGACCCAACATTGGCTTCTCTTATGTTCTTATGTCTAGGACAATGATGCTCTGTCTTCTTGGTGCTTGGGGAGATAACAGTGGGAGGGCTTCTAGTGTCCTGGCCCCACTGCTGGACCTCCTGATGGCACCTGGTATTTTTGGCCACTGTGCGACCGTGTGTTGGACTTGGATGGACCATTGGCCTGACCCAACATTGGCTTCTCTTATGTTCTTATGTCTAGGACAATGATGCTCTGTCTTCTTGGTGCTTGGGGGGACAACAGTGGGAGGGCTTCTAGTGTCCTGGCCCCACTGCTGGATCTCCTGATGGCACCTGGTATTTTTGGCCACTGTGTGACAGAATGTTGGACTTGGATGAGCCATTGGCCTGACCCAACATTGGCTTCTCTTGTGTTCTTATGTCTAGGACAATGATGCTCTGTCTTCTTGGTGCTTGGGGGGACAACAGTGGGAGGGCTTCTAGTGTCCTGGCCCCACTGGTGGACCTCCTGATGGCACCTGGTATTTTTGGCCACTGTGTGACCGTGTGTTGGACTTGGATGAGCCATTGGCCTGACCCAACATTGGCTTCTCTTATGTTCTTATGTCTAGGACAATGATGCTCTGTCTTCTTGGTGCTTGGGGGGACAACAGTGGGAGGGCTTCTAGTGTCCTGGCCCCACTGCTGGACCTTCTGATGGCACCTGGTATTTTGGGCCACTGTGTGACCGAGTGTTGGACTTGGATGGGCCACTGGCCTAATCCAACATGGGCTTCTCTTCTGTTCTTATGTTAACATTCCTTCATAGGAAAAAAAAAAACCTTCCTGCAAATAGAACTCTAGCTTCACAGGGAGAAAGACTCAGATAGCAGGTAGCATCTACCTGAGACCCCAGAGAGTCAGAGTAGACAACTCTGAGAGATCGATGGTCCACCTTCAGTGGAAAGCAGCTTCACATGTTCATGAGCCTAGTAAAGCCAACGAGAGAGGACTGGCTCTGAGGGATGGCCAGTCCCTTGTGGCCAGAATTGCACTTCAGCCTGTTGGATCACAAATAGGCTTGCCAACCTCCAGGCTGGGCCCAGAGCTCTCCCGGAATTACAACTGTTCCTCTACACCCCGTTGAAGTCCCTCCTCTCCCCATTCCCCACCTTCTCTCATGGTTAGGGTTGTCACGCTCAAGGTGATGGCTGGAGATCTTCTGGGAATTCAGGGGTCATTTCATAGAAAAAGAGGTGCAGGAGCTCATTAGCATAACTTATTTGCATATGCCACACCCCCTGATATCACTGGAAGTATGTCAGACAGCAACACCCACCAGTCAGGCTCCACCCCTAGGGACTATCTTTCCACTCTGGGGGCTGTCGTTCCAGTCCCAGAGTAGCCTACCTGGGCCCAGGAGGAATGGTACATGTGCTGCTTTGCGCTCCTGCTGGGAGCTGGGGGCGGGGCTTGCTGCCGCCTGTGCTTCTAACTACCGGAGCTCCGCTCCTGTGCGCTCCTGCTCCAAATGACCCCTGCCTGGGATTACAACTGATCCACAAGTGTCAAAGATCAGTTCACCCGGAGAAAATGGCCATTTTGGAGGGTGGACTCTGTCGCGTCAGACCCCATTGAAGTCCCCCTCCCCAACCTTGCCCCCCGTCACCGTCCACCTCCCAAAATCTCCAGGTATTTCTCCACCCAGAGGTGGCAACCAGGGTCGCATTATGACTTCTGTGGGCCCTGGTTACTCTTGCCTTTGTGGGCCCCTCCCACCATAATAATATCCATATTAAAAATTATTTTTGATATAACTTGAAATACTTACTTTTTTCCGTTTTAGGCAAAATGTAATGGATTTTTGTGAACCCTATACATTTCATTTTTTCCAATATGAGAAAAGAATTAAAACGTTTTCTTCAGCCTTAAAAGTTCAATTTTTTTCCTTCTGGTTTTCAAAGAAACATTTTCATGGGGCCCTAATAGTATTGTGGGGCCCGAGGCTCTGTGCCTACTGTGCCTAATGGATAAGTCGGCCCTGGTGGCAACCATATGTAGCAGTGGGCTTAGTGAGGGTGCTAACAGGAGGTCTGTTGCCCAAAGTTCCCCCACTACAGTATAGGGTTCCCATTCCCCCTATGGGGGTGGGGATGTACCCGCTTTTGTAGTCCCTGGTCTGCCGGCCCTGACCTGGCCAGCAGGGGGAAACCCCACCCCCAAAAAGCCTCGTGTGCGCCAACGTGTCCAGCTCAATGATGTCACCCAGAGGTGACATCATCATGCCAGACATGTTGCAAAGAGGACGCTCAATCATTTAAGGGAAAACCATAGAGTTTTTCCTTAAATGTCGTCTGCAATGTGCCCTGTACGATGACATCACACATGCTGAAGAACTCCAGGAACGGGACCCCTCCACACACTGGCACCCAGGTAAGACCTGGGAACCCTACTACCGTACCTGGAGCCCACCCAAGCTAAGGGGCTCTCTTCTTCCTGCAGCCTGTACTGAAGAAACTGCCCCCAGTGGTCCTACGCGGGCTTTCCTGCTTGCCGAAGCTTTGCAGTAACTGCCTGAAATTAATGAGATGGGAGCATTTCTATTCAAGGCCACGGCACACTTTGTTTCAGTCGGCAGGAAACAAAACTGGGATGTGATTGATATCCTTCTGACACATCAGTCTTTCTGACTGACTCAAAGAGCTTTGGAAACAAGGAAACCTGACAGCAGAATGTAGCTCTGTTAACCTTACTGGGTATTCTCTCTCTCCCTCTCTCTCTCTCTCTCTCCCTCTCTCTTTCCCTTTTTCAGCAAGATAACATGTTCAGTAAAACTGAAAGAGGGGGGAGGATACTTGGAGCCAGGACCTCTCTGGACTGCCATGGGGGGATTTAAACTACAATCCTAATGTTTTCCAAGGAGTAAGCCTGAATAAAATAGGTTTGGGGAGGGTATAACGCCGTAAAGTCCACTTTCCAAAGTGCCCGTTTTCTCCAGGTGAGCTATTCTCTGTCACCTGGAGATCAGTTGTCATCCCAGGAGATCTCTCGCCACCACCTGTACATTGGCAACCCTACCCAAGCCTCAGTTGACAATCCTAACCTACCTTGTAATGAGTCAGACCACTGGTTTATCTAGCCTGGTATTGGCTACTCTGACTGGCAGCTGCTCCCCAGGATATCTCCAGCAGAGAACGTTCTTCCCCACTATAGGGTTGCCAGGTCTTACCTGTTTCCCGGTGGGGAGCTCCAGCCCAGCTCCTGGAGTCTTCAGGGGACACTCTAGCATTTGTGTAAAAAAAAAACCCCTCTATGGTCACCATAGAGTTTTTATCCAAACACTAAAGCAGCCCCTGCATGGTGTGCCTGATGCAATGACATCCCCTCCAGGTGACGTCATCGTGCCAGGCGCATCAGGTGCAGCAGGGCTCTTTGGGGGTGGGGCTCCCCCCACTGGCCAGCTGACTGGTGGTGGATTGAGAGTCCAGAAAGCAGGGAAACTCCACCCCCATTGGGGGGTTGGCAATCCTGCCCCAGTACCTTACTGTCTTTAAAACGAAGAGGCCTGGGATTGAACCTGACACTATCTGCCTACAAAGCACAGTTCTACTACTGAACCTCTCCAGTTAGCAGCCCTTAGAGCAGGAGCCCTAGTTTTGATTATGGGGTTTGCCTCTCCTTTTGCTGGAAGCACATATATTCAAGGAATATTTCACCAGACTGTTTTAAGATTTGATAAATACCATGCTGAGCGTAACCAAGATTTGTGCTGCAAAAAGAGTGTGTGAGAGAGGCTGGTTCTTTTTCAGTTGCCTCCTAATCGAAAGGCGTGTCTTGCAAGCATTTCCAAATCCCTGTAATATCGCTCTTTAGAAGAAGATCAAGAAGTCTGGGGAAGTGGGTGCGTTCTCACTCCAATGCCTTTGACTCCATCCAGGTTGTCCAATGGCAGGGGTCCCCATGAGGGTCAACACCTTTCCTGGTGCCCGTGAATTATTTTTAGAAAGTGGGAGGGGCCAGGTGGGGCTTTTGCCCAGCGAGGATTGTGTTCAGCTACTGGAGATTTGATAGGCTGTAGATTTTTCTAAAATGCTGCTTCGGCGGCAGCTACCACCACAGCACAAGGATCATCACTGGGTAACTGAAAATAAGACGTGGCAGCCATTTTGTGGCTAGCTCCACCTCCTGCAGCAGCCATTTTGTGGCTAGCTCCACCTCCTGCAGCAGCCATTTCGTGGCTGACTCCGCCTCCTGCAGCAACCATTTTGCGACTGCGCCCACCATGCTCTATGAGAATTCCAAAAGTGCCTACCGACTCAAAAAGGTTGGGGACCCCTGTCTTTTGGGGTCACTCAAATGTTTTTTTTCTCCTCCCCCCCCCTTTTGTATTGAAATAAGCTTACAAGGGCTGTAAATACAGGTAATACTTTTCATGGCTGGGTTTTCCTTGGTAACGAATATGCCATTTCTCTTCCCCATCCAGTGAGACCCGGTAAAGGCCTCTGTCCTTCACATATTAAATCTGACCCGTAACAACCAGTTGAAAGCGATTCCGTTTTGATGGCCAAAAGCAGTGGAAAGGAAAAGACATTATCATCATCGGGTTCCTCTATTAAACCCACAAGATCACCTGTTTGTCCGCCATTTTCCAGTGGCTGTGAACAATGCTCATTTCCAAAGGGGAACAGAAACAAAGTGGAGGGGGAAGCCCATAAAATATGATAAATCAGACGAAGTCAAAAGAACGCAAGACCAGCCTTGAAGGAACACAATGCAGCCTTCTTATATCGTGGCGAGTTGTGAGTTTGTTAACGTTCCCTTATTGAACTCTTGAGTTATTTCCCCCGATCCCTTAGGGCCAAAAAACCTGTGGTGTAACTCGGTTTCAGTTCTGGTTGTTCTTTTTCTGCTCAAGCAGAGGCCAGGAAAGACCTTGCTTTTGTTCCAATAAACTTTCAGTCTCTCTGGCATGGTGTGCTTGTGGACTTATTACAAAACTTACCAAGTCCTGGATCCAGTCAATGCCTAGATGGGAGCCCGTTTGGAAAATGTTGTGCATGCCACAACTCTATGAGGACTCTCAGTGAGTCAGCATCCCTCAGAAGTTGGGAAATACCTGGAGAGTTGGGGGGTGGGGCTTGAGGTGGGCGGAGTTGCGAGAGGGGAGGGACTTCGTTACGATCTCATGCCACAGAGTCCATCATCCAAAGCAGACATTTTCTCTGGGTGACCTCTGTCCCCTGGAGATCAGTTGTAATCAGTGTTCCCTCTAAACTGAGTCAGTGTTAGCTAGCTCACAGGGTTTTAGCCTCTGCCTCACACATTTTTGTTGTGGCTCAGGAAGGAGGGCTCCAGAGCAAACTAATTTATGATGATGATGAAGAAGAAGAAGAAGAAGAAGAAGAAGAAGAAGAAGAAGAAGAAGAAGAAGAAGAAGAAGAAGGGGAGGAGGAGGAGGAGGAGGAGGAGGAGATTGGATTTATACCCCGCCCTTCACTCAGAGTCTCAGAGCGGCTTCCAAACTCTTTTCCCTTCCCCTCCCCACAACAGACACCCTGCGAGGTAGGCGGGGCTGAGAGAGCTCTGACAGAGACTGCTCTTTTTCAAGAACAGCTGTGCCAGAACTATGGCTTGCCCAAGATCATCCAGCAGGTGCAAGTGGAGGAGTGGGGAATCAAACCCAGTTCTCCCAGATTAGAGTCCACACACTTAACCACTACACCAAACTGGTGTAGCCAAATCGTTCGCTCACAACTTTAATGCCAGTAGCTCACCAAGTAGAATTTTGGCTCACAAGACTCCACAGCTTAGAGGGAGCATTGGTTGTAGCCCCAGGAGATCTCCAACCACCATCTGGAGGTTGGCAACCCTCCAGTGGGGCCTGGAGGCCCAACTGCAATTGATCTCCAGACTCTAGAGATTGGTTCCCCTGGAGAAAATGGCTGCATTGGACGGTGGACTCTATGGCCTTATACCCCACTGAGATTGCTCCCCTCTCCACACCCCTCTTCCCCAGGCTCCATCTCCAAATCACCAAGAATTTTCCAACCTGGATTTGGCAACCCGACTTGCAAGACCAATGTGGCTCATGAATCAATCTGCTTGGTCCTTTGACCAAGGGCCCAACAGCTCCAACCTTTCACCTGGGCAAAACAGCATCTTTCTTAACAGCTGATCTATCAAGCATGCTACTGTAGTTTCCATACTGCGAGAGTCCCAAGGCTGGCCCTTTAGGGGATTACACCGCCTTCCCGGCTTTGCTCTTCAAGAGGGCATTAATATTCTCTGAAAGCCATGCACTCATCAGTCGCTCCGTTAAGACCGGGCAGCTTTGATGTTTGTCTCCAAAATAGAATGGCGAGGGATAAGAGTTCAAAGTCTACAAAGAAACTCAATATACAAAGAATGTACCACATCTTAATAAGTAATGAGAATTCCTTCCCTTTGTTGCTCACGCAAAGCAAAATAAAAACCCTTTATTATCTTTATGGGATTACGGTTCCATAGTACTTTGTTAATAAATAGCCAAAGTTGTTAAGGTTTTTTCTTCTTCTTCTAGTGTCTCCAGATAGGCGAGTAAACAGTATTAATAAACAGTGGCTTGACAAAGATGCTCTATTAACATTTTTTGATCTGGCAGATTTTTGCATGGTGGGAAACTGGCAAATCTGCAGCCACGCCGATTCGACACAAAAAAACTCCCCTCCGTTTCTGTTCATTTAGTCCCTTGTGCAAATCAAACCAGCAGTTCTTTATTTCACACAATTGTCCATTTGCCTTGCATGAGTGTTCCACTCCCTGATAATTCAAAAGCATTTTTCAATGTTATATTTTAGGTTTCAAATGGCATTCAGATGGAATAAAAGGAATAAATGGATCGGGGATGAAATGAAAAGGAGACCCACATTAACTTATGAAAATGAAAAGACACATCCTTATTAACGTTGTGCCTTTTTGTGTGTGAAATAAACAGGACACACAAACAGCATGCCTGCCCCCTTCCCCCCCAAAAAAACAACCTTTTGTGATGTTATCTATAAGAAGTCTGAGAGGGGGTCATTTTTAGGCTGAACTTTCTCACCAAACAAGCAATCTTTAAAAAGGCATCGTTTGGATTCCCAAACTGTAATGGGCGTATGGAGCTTGGTAAACTCTGTTCAGAGGTGGGCAGTGAAAATGATCTGCAGTCTGGAAATGGGGTTGGCCAGCCTTCAGGTGGGACGTGAAGATCTTCCAGAACTGAGATCAGTTCCCCTTGAGCAGGGGTGTCAAACATAGTTATTTTTCATGTAACTATACAGGTACATTGGTGTGATAAGAACGTAACTTCCTTTTACAAAACAAACCAACCCCACTCATATAGAAGAAGAAGAAGAGATTGGATTTATACCCCGCTCTTCACTACCCAAAGGTGTCTCAGAGCAGCTTACAAACTCCTTTCCCTTCCCCTCCCCATAACAGACACCCTGTGAGTAGGTGGGGCTGAGAGAGCTCTTGAAAGAAACTTTTTCAAGAACAGCTCTTATCAGAGCTACAGCTTGCCCAAGGTCATCCAGCCAGGTGCAAGTGGAGGAGTGGGGAATCAAACCTGGTTCTCCCAGATTAGAGTCCGCGCACTTAACCACTACACCAAATTGGCAAAGGTCACTGCTAATTTGCCCTTCTAAGGAAACTGGAATTTAAAAACTGAACCCAGGAGGCTTTGTATAGCAACTATCACAAAAATAAATAGTGATACTAACTTGATCAGTATTTCCATGCTTGTTGCAGGGTAGCTTCCGGTGATGTCAGGGAGTGTGGCATATGCAAATAAATTATGCTAATATGCTAATGAGCTCCTGCACCTCTTTTTCTACTAAATGAGCCCTGCCTAAAAGTTTGTGCAGTCAGTGAGTGGAGAGAAGAATTGGGATTACTGGGGCAGGAGAAAGCCCCTCTCAGTCCTGATCCCTGTTGGGCCTCCAAATTATTGCTGAGCAAAAATGCTTGGAAGCAGCAGATATGGGAACACCCAGCATCTCGCTTGGTCTTCCATTTCTTTGATCTCCAAAAGACCGCTCCCTTTATTGCCCATCTCCGCGCTTTTAATAGCAATCTGATATACAGAAATTAAGCAGCGTTATCTTCGAGCCAGGGACAACTTCATTTGTTCATTTCCTCCATAGGAGCAGGGATGGTAAACAAAACTGGCAGCGTGTATCTCCTCCTCCTTGGCAAATACCTTCCCCGAACAGTCAAGTTTGGCTGTGGAAAAATAATCCCCATACATTTATTTTCATAGTTTGTATTTCATCTTCCCCCCGGACTTTGGAATTCCTTCAGCCTTAAATGCACGGGGCAGTGTCAGCTCTGTTGTAAATCCCGGCTAAGATGCCGTTTGCTTTAAAGCAGAAACCAGAAAAAAAACAAAAAAAGCGTTTATTTTTAACTTTAACCTTATAAAAATGTTAACTGCCCCAAGTTACAGATTCTGTTAAAAACAGCTTCGATCCCAATTTCGGCATCAATGTAGCCGTGGCCCAGATATTAATTTCAAAGGATCTGCCTCTTAGGGGCGGGATCAAGATTTCAGAGAAGGTGCAAAGATTCACAGCAGGGTTGAAAGATGCCCACTTCCACGCATTCAAGATTCAAATGCAGTCCGCCTCCCACCCCCAACCTGGTATTTTAAGAGCATTTATCTTCCTTTAAAAGCCCGTAATAATTAAAGCAATTTTATTGAGAGAGATTGGTTACCTTATTTCCGCTTAGTTTCGCTCAGGATGCAAACGGACTGGCCCCTTTGGCATGCAGCCCTGGACTCTTTTAATTGTCTATAACCCTCCTCCTTCAGTGTGTAAACCCAATGGGAACATTTTGTTGCTTCGTTGCAACAGATCTCGTTGTGCCTGAGGAGTAATTCCCAAGCGGTCTTAGGCCACGTCCGCACTGTCATTTTTGCTACTCGTTTGTCCCTGTTGCTTCAGGGCTCCCCCCCTCATGTGATTTGCTCACTCGAGTAGTCGCAGAGGGAGTAAAAAACATGTGGGAAAGGGGGGGGACCCAAAGCAATATTTGCAAAGGAGTGACAAAAGTAACAGTGTGGACGTGGCCTTAAACACCTCAGGTGGAAGGATTTACTCCTCCTTCCCAACTTCCGTTAATGGTGCCCATGATTAAGGAAAGATCTAGAAGGGTTTGGGGTGTAGTGTATAAACAAGGGAGGCCATGTGGGCTTCAGTTAAGGCCAGGCAGATCTGGATTCTAGACCTTCCCCACCTGATCGTGATAGAGTTGCCAACTCTGGATTGGAAAATTTCTGGAGATATGGGTGGGTTGAGCCTGGGCAGGGCAGAGTTTGGAGACAGGAAGCAGGTCAGCAGGGTATAAAGCCATACAGTGCACCATCCAAAGCAGCCATTTTCTCCAGAGGAACTGGTCTCTGTCGTGTGGGGATCGGTTGCAATCCCTGGAGCTCTCCAGGTGTCACAGGGTCGGCAGAGCCAGGCATGTCCTTGGGGCAGTGAGAGTCCGAGTACAAGAAGCCGAGAGTCCAGTTTCAGAGTCAAGAGCTGAGAAAGACATTACTGAGGGGTTGTCTGAAAGGCATAGTCAGGCAGTCCAAAGGTTCCTCGTGAGCAGGAATCACAGAGTCAAGAGACGAGGTCAGGGGCCAGTCCAGAGCCACACAGCTGAGACAGGGTCTGAGGTAGTGGTCACAGAATCAGCAGTAGAATGACTTCTTGTTTCCATACCTAACAGCCTCCCTTGACTGGTTTTTATAGGCACGTGCCTAAGGAGCATGCTTGAAGCCGGCTGCTCAGGAGTAATCCTGCAACTCCTCAAGCACCTGGCGTTGGGCCAGGAGAGGAGCCCTTTGTCGTCTCTCCTGTACTTCTGTTTGTAGCCTCTGTCTATGGTGCTCAAAGGGTGTGGGCGACACTGGAGGGCTGGGAGTGATTAGCTTAGTTTCACTTGTTGAATCAGGGCTGGAGGGTATTGGTGGTTCTGCACCAGCTGTTGGCTGCGAATCCTGACAAGCCTGAAAAGCCACGGGGAGCAGAAAGCAGGGGTTTAAACGTTAAATGGCTCGAGAACCAATACAAACCAGGTCAGTTCGCAAACCAGCCTCCCAGTTCATACGGGTTCATGGTTCGGTTCATGGTTCAGCCACAGGCCATGAACCGAACCACAGAAATGTGGTTCGGGCCCATCCCTTTTGAGCCTCCTCAGTAGAAGAATCCTCCCTAGCCAACTTGAAGTAGAAGAACATGCTGTCAAGTCACAACCAACTCTTGGCAACTCTATCCACGGGGTATTCCAGGCAAGAGACAAATGAAGGGGGCTTGCTATTGCCTCTCTTCATGCAGCAACCCCAATCTTCCTTGGCAGTCTCCCATCCAAGTACTAACTATGGCCAACCTTGGTTGCAGTCACATGCGCCAGAAAAAATTGGAGGGGGGGGAGCGAGGCTATTTCCTCCGGAGGAATTTGACCCACAGCTGCACGAGCACACCTCCCTTTGAAGCTGCGGGCGCAGTCCGTCAGTGTGTGATCAGATGCAACCGTGGGTGAGTCGGGGGGGTTGTGCCATTTTTCCCCTGTGCGCTTAACCGAGGGATTGATGAATCACACCTCCACACCGAGGGCTCCCTGTGGAGTTTGCAATGGTGTGCATCCTTTGAAGGGGGGGGACAATGGCACAGAGTCGGGATGGCCTGATCAGACCATTCCGATGCCATGAGAGCACATTGGAGCAATCAGACATGGGAAAGTCTATCCATGGCCCATCGTAACTCGTTAACGACTGGATTTTCCCGGTGTCTTTTAACTCCACTTCTGTGACAGAGCAGAACGGGTTGTCGATGGCTGCGGGGCGCTTCCCAGATGTCGTTGTCTGATCACACCTTTTAAATCCACCTGGCATTTGCACCTATGTTGGGTCTAATTGTGCATATGCTCGCAGCCCTTGCTTAGCTTCCAAGCTGGACTAAGCTGGGCTATTCACATTCTTCAACATAAGGACCAGAAATAAGAAATATTACTAAAGTGTTTTCTGCAGTTGTGTTGAAAGCATAAAGCTACCTTATTCTGAGTCAGACCACTGGTCTATCAAGGTCCATATTTGCCACCCAATTTGTGGGACTGGAAATTTGCAACCATTGGAAGTCATTCGGATAAGTTTATTGTATGCTTTTAGCAGTCCCCAGTTCAGCCCCGGCAGCCATAGTCAGGTTGGAATTGGCTCGGCTGGCCATAATGGCTTCAGCCCATAAAGCTATCATCAACTATTGGTTGAAAATCAAGTTTCTTAACCACGGACTTCAAGGAAGGGAAAAGTAATCTATGGAGAAGTTATATATTGAATCTAGTAGCCAAGCTCGGATTCTCAGAAGGTTATCAAAGAGGGCTTTACTTTTTTTGCAGCAAGGCAATTTATAAAACAAAAATATGTGCCCGCAGATGGATACCACACTGCTAAGCACCTCAAGAATAGCTCCCCTTTACAAGCAACCTGCATTTTTCCCTTTAACCCTTTCATCTTCCCTTACCGATTGCACAGGCAAGCATTTATCAAACCACGGTTGGATACTTTAGAATTGGTGTTGCTAAGGGGCCACTATAATGGGTTCCCATATAAAGAACATGTTTGTCCTTTCAATCAGAAATCTTTTGAGGGTCTAGGTCACGGGGACTTCTGCCCAAGATTTGCAACAGAATGTGAAAAATATCTTGGGGATATTTTAATATGATACCCAGAGAGAGCGGGCAAAGACAGATGAATTATACTGCTTTCCAACAAAAATAAATGGGTAACACTGCAAACGGCAAAAATAAATGGGTAACACTGCACGGGTGATAAAGGTTTTGCCAAAATCATCCACTGTTAGTGCGGCCGATGGATAAAGTTACATATTATGTAGACCGATTATGTTGACTGAGCTGTTGCCATTTTCAACTTATATTGCTCTTGCTGCTGCTGATATGATTTTAATAATTGTTTATAAAATTGGCATGGATATTAAGAGCTTTAATTGTGATCGTGATGGCTGTATTATAGTTTTGATGTTGCTTTTGGTATTTTGGGTGCTATTTGCTATTAGCTATTGTTCATGCAATAAAGTTCATGTACGTATATGTATGCCCTGTGATTGACAGCAGCTCTCCAGGGTCTCAGGTGGAGTTCTTTCATCTCTTGGTAGTCCCCAGCCCCAGGGATGTCTACCTTGCCTCGGCCGGGGCCTTTTTGGCCCTGCCCCCTACCTAGTGGAATGAGCTCCTGAGTGAGACCAGGGCCCTGGGGGATCTATTCCAATTCCGTATGGCCTGTAAGATGGAGCTCTTCCACCAAGCTTTTGGTTGAGGCGGCGGGCACCCCCTCTTTGTGGCCAACGCCACCAGGGGCCTGGATCCTAACATCTTAAAACCTTCCACCACTGTCGATATGGTTCTATCAGCATTGACATGGTTAGGAGTATGGGATGTTATGCTGTTGCTCAGGGCTTTTTTTGTAGAAAAAGCCCAGCAGGAACTCATTAGCGTAATAGGCCACACTCTTGACTGTACAGCTTATTAGCATGTTAAGCCACACCCCATGTCACCAGAAGTGTGGTCATCCAGCCACACCCGCCTTTTGCTTCTTATTCTGTCAAAACCCAGGGCTCTTTTTGGAGCAGGAACTCCTTTGCGTGTTAGGCCGCACACCCCTAATGCAGCCAGTCCTAATGAGTTTCTGCTGTTGGGTGTGGCCTGTTATGCTAATGAGTTCCTGCTGGGCGTGGCCAACTCGGGAGCCAGCCGGAACTCCATTCCTGTGCGTTCCTGCCCAAAAATAGCCCTGCTGTTGTTTAAATCTGGTTTTAACTGTGTTGTATTTTGCACTGTTGTTACCCACCCTGAGCCCACCTGCAGGAAGGGTGAGATATAAATCCAAATAAATAAATAAATAAATAAATAAAATAATCTATTACCCGATCCTTTTACCTGTGGATGCCAGAGGACAGAGGACCTTCTGCATGCAAAGCGAGTGCTCTGTCACTGAGCTGTGGACCCGCCCTGTCTCTCCCTTCCCATGAGTGTTTCTGGAATAAAGAAGCAAGGACCTGTTCCTTGGAAGAAAAAGAAGAAGAAGAAGAGGAGGAGGAGGAGGAGGAGGAGGAGATTGGATTTATACCCCGCCTTTCACTACCCAAAGGAGTCTCAGAGTGGCTTACAAACTCCTTTCCCTTCCCCTCCCCACAACAGACACCCTATGAGGTAGGTGGGGCTGAGAGAGCTCTGACAGAAACTGCCCTTTTTCAAGAACAGCTGTGCCAGAACTACAGCTTGCCCAAGGTCATCCAGCCAGGTGCAAATGGAGGCGTGGGGAATCAAACCCGCTTCCCCCAGATTAGAGTCCACGCACTTAACCACTACACCAAACTGGTGGCCAGCCTACGAATGCCTTCCTCTAATGCGGCCAGGCAGGATTGCATTGGAACTTGAGGGGCTCTCTAGGCACAATGCCTTTTTGAACAGATAGATAAGAGGCTAGTTTGGATCACAGCAGCTATTCCATGACCAGTTCACTTGGATTACCCAGCAGCAATCCAGCCAAAGATACAACCAAGTCTTTGATCATTTCTCTCTGCAAACCACTGCGTCATGTTGTTGTAAAAGACAGCTTGGAACCCTCGAAACTGTTTAATTATACTGTCATTTGCACAACACGGTTTGATTTTTACATTTTCTTCTTTTTTTAAAAAAAAATAATAATGTTTTTTCCTGGAGACCTGATTTAGATTCCAATAAACGGTTCGTTTTTTTGGCTACCCCGGAGGAATGGAGTCCTTGTTAAAAAAAAATAAAAATAAAAATCAGATTTTGGAGCAAGGAAGTTGGCAATTGTTTTCATTAGTTTCACAGGGCTCATTGTTTCTATTCTGGAGATTTTATAGCTCCAGTCACCTACAGCCAGCATCTGAGTTTTAGTGAGGTGCTAGGATAATTACACTAAGTGCTTTCTATTTGTCGTTGACAAACAGCAATCCTTGAACGGCACGGTAAAGAAAGAGGGGGGGAAATGGAAACTTTATTTCGTTTCCAGAAGGGTCTGGTTTGATTCCTTGGGAGTACACGTAAAAAGTGTTTAATTAATAACAAAGTGATTTTTCTCCCCCTCCTTCAACAAGAAGATGGCATGTGTTGTTTTGAAGCAACTCATGAAGCGTTTGACTCGGTAGGCAGGGAGGAATAGTAGACACAGGTGGTGATGTTGAAATAAGTCTGAAAATGGGAGTGTAAAATATTTTTCGAGACCATTTCTGTGGGGTTGTGTCGGGACCAGAAGAGTGGCCAGAGAGGCAGACTGGCAGACATGGGCTAGAAGTCCCCAAAACAGCTGCTTCTCTCCCTGAGAGGGAAGTTGCCGAGGCTGAAGAACAAACCCAGCCTTATAGGACAGGCTGGCATTCGAATGGCCTCCTGGGTCACCTGATACCTGCTGAACTGGCAGCTGTAGTACCAACTCTGGCCATCTCTGCTGGTGGTGCTGCAGTGCAATAGGAAGCAGGGCAACAGTTCTCTACTTTGGCACAACGGTGCAGAGATGAAGGCGCATTTTATCCCAGTACTAGATTTCATAGATGAGCAATATTCCAATACCTAGAAGGATGCCCTGCAGAAGATGGGGCAGACATGTTGTCAGTAGTCTTGGATGAAAGGACTCGGACTATGGGGCATAAACTACAGCAACCGAGGTTTCATCTAAATTTGAGGAAGAGCTTCCCGACAGTGAGATATTCTACTGGAACAGCCTCCCACATTCGGTGGTGGTTTGTTTTTTATTGGAAGTTTCTAACTATCAGCTGGATACCTACTCGTTGGGGATATTATAGCTGTAGTTCCTGCACTGACTAGATGCCCCTGGTGGTCCTTTCCAACTCTGAGATTAAATAAATAAATATTTTTATTCAGATTGAGGTTTACCTGACTCAGATGCAAAAGGAAGTCTGATTGGGATAATCTTGATAGCAAGCAGGTTGGGTTTCTACCCACCCCTAATGATTAACTTGGGGACAGCGCAGTGGTATAAATGACTGGGTTTTTTCCCCATTGTGGGTGAGAAATCACATTTTTAATGGGTTCCCCATTATGTAAATATATAAATTCCCAGGGCTCTTTTTGTAGCAGGAACTCCTTTGCATATTAGGCGACACACCCCTAATGTAGCCAATCCTTCAAGAGCTTATAGTAGCCCCTGTTAGAAGAGCTCTGTAAGCTCTGGGAGGATTGGCTACGTTATGGGTATTCAGGGCTCTTTTTGTAGCAGAAACTCCTTTGCCTATCAGGCAACACACCCCTCATGTAGCCAATCCTCCCAGAGCTTACATAAGTCCCTGCAAGAAGAGCTCTGTAAGCTCTTGGAGGATTGGCTACATTAGGGGTATTCAGGGCTCTTTTTGTAGCAGGAACTCCTTTGCATATTAGGCGACACACTCCTCGTGTAGCCAATCCTCCCAGAGCTTACAGAGCTCTGCTTACAGGGACTAATGTAAGCTCTTGGAGGATTGGTTACATTAGGGGTGTGTCACCTAATATGCAAAGGAGTTCCTGCTACAAAAAGAGCCCTGTAAATACCTTTCTGAAGATAAAAGCAAAGAAGTACCCATTACTTGGTATCTGACTTCAGACGTCAAAAAAAAAAAAAAAATCCGTGCAGTAGCCTGAGGTGCAAATGGGTCAGATCCAGTACACAAAGGTTCTTGATTCCCTGATCTTTACCTAGAAGACCAACTACACGTAGAGAGATTTTTGTGTTCTGTATTTGGCCACGTTCACACCTGAAGGCTCTGTATGAAAGGAGTCAGAAGCAGTGGTCACCTGCTGGGCGGGTTCCCCCTCTCTTCCGCTGTGTGAAGGGTCCTATATCATCCAAACCAGCCCACGAGCTCCTTTTCTGCCTGAATGACATGATTATTTTCGACGACTGGAAGAGTTCTGCCAATATGATGGGGAGGGGGGTGTTCTCAGTAGGAAGCAGAACTTGAACCTACTTGAGTTTGGCTGCTACTTTGGAAATATTTTATTATTATAAATTAAACCTCTGGGCACTGGACCAAATATAACTAAAAACACAACTTACTGGAGTTAAATTGCCTAATAAATATTACGGTCACGAATGCCAAAATACTGGCTCCTTCCTGGCATCTTCTTCTACTAAGTGGGGCAGAAACTTCACATCGTCTGAAGTTGCCCAGAATTTGCCATGAGTCCTAAGCCCGGTGAAGTTAGTTGTGCTCTAAGCGCTGTGGAAATGCATGGGAGCTTAGGTCACCTGCGGACAACTTGTTTCTCTAGCAGCTGTATTTTCCTTTGGATTTACAAACCCCTTCCCAGCAACAAAAATCAAAGTTGGCTCCTAAAGCAGTTTACAACAGTTACAAACGATTACAACTGTTAATTAAAATATAATTATCGTGAGCTCTGAGTCCAAGCTCGATAAAAGGATGCTTGGCTTCTGTTTCTTCTCCCTCAATGGATGGCAGATGGTAGCTTGGAGGATCTTTCAGCTGAGGTTGATTCCAGACATTGTGGCTGAAATTCAGTGTAGTGAATTCCGTGGCACTCGACCATGGCCAACTTTCTGCCAAGAGGACCAATAATATTTTGAACCCTGAAAGTCATCTCAAGGTTCTGCTTTGGTTTGGGCTTTTAGGGCAGGGACTATGTCTCAGTGGAAGAACATCTGCTTGGCATGAGAAGGTCCCAGGTTCAATCCCTAGCACCTCCAGGTGTAAAGACCAGGCACGGGTGATGTGGAAGATCTCTACCTGAGACCCTGGAGAGCTGTTACCAGTCTGAGTACACAAGACTGACCTTGATGGACCAGTGGTTTGATTCAGTATAATGCAGCTTCATATGTTCAAGACTTCCTTGAAAGTGACCATAGAATCATAGAATGTTAGAGCTGGAAGGGACTTTGCAGGTCATCTAGTCCAAGCCCCTGCACTCTGCAGGAGCATAGCCAAAAGTTAGCCCTACAACATACCCGAAATATGGTCATCCAGCCTTTGCTTGAAAATGTCCAGTGAAAGAGCATCCAACACCTTCTGAGGCAGTCTGTTCCACTGCTCAACCACTCTTACAGTTAGGAAGTTTCTCCTGATATTTAGCCGGTATCGACTCCCTTGTAATTTCCACCCATTAGATCTAGTCTTGCAATCCAGAGCAAGAGAGAATAGATCTGCTCCATCTTTGACATGACAGCCCTTCAAATATTTGAAGACTGCAATCATGTCCCCTCTAAGCCTTGTCTTTCCCAGGCTAAACATACCCAACTCTTTCAGCCTTTCCTCATAAGACTTGGACTACAGCCCTCTCACCAACCTGGTTGCCCTCTTCTGGACATGCTTGAGCTTTTCCACATCCTTCCTAAAATGTGCTGCCCAAAACTGGACACAGTACTCCAGGTGAGGCCTGACCATTGCAGAATAGAGAGGAACTACCATCTCCCGTGATCTGGACACGATGCTTCTGTTAATGCATCCTAAGATTGCATTAGCTTTCTTCGCAGTCACATCACACTGCAGGCTCATATTTAGCTTGTGATCAGCCAGAACACCTAGATCCCTTTCACATGTGCTGCTGTCAAGCCAAGTCCCACCCATTCTATATCTGTGCCCTTGATTTTTTTGTACCTAAGTGTAGGACTTTGCACTCATCTCTATTGAAATTCATTTTATTTGTCTCAGCCCACTGTTCCAGCCTATCTAGATCATTTTGAATCCTGACTCTGTTTTCTTCAGAATTAGCAATCCCACCCAGCTTCGTGTCATCTGTAAATCTGATAAGCATCCCCTTTATGTCTTTTCATTTCTGACCAGGCTGTTTTCACTGCAAAAGGAGAAGACTGCTTTCAGAGTAAGAATTTTGTTCTGGCAAAAGTACTCCTTTAGCTACAATGCCTGGGACTTGCCAAGGAGTTTAAAACATATAACTTCAAGGAGGGACGGTAGCCAACTCTTTCAACCTGGGAGGGACGGATTCTCCCCAGCCATGATGTCACTGCGCCCCTATATGCAAACAAGCTGGGGGAGATCTAACCCCACCTGGAAATGTCAAAGCTCCACCTAATGAAGAAGGTTGGCTATGGCCTTGTATCCAGCTCATTGCCTTTTAGATGTTTCCAGACTAGCCTTTGGGGTTTTCCATACTGGTCATACATTACCGGGTAGCTTGTTCCCTTTAACAGTGATGGAATCCCACAGTCCCACAACCTATAGGCCTAATGTGCATCCAGAACAGATGACGATGAGGAGGAGGAGGAGGAGGAGGAGGAGGAGGAGGAAGAGGAGGAGATTGTATTTATACTCTGCCCTTCATTCAGAGTCTCAAAATGGTTTACAAACTTCTTTCCCTTCCCCTCCCCACATTTCTTGATCACTTCCCTATGCAGAGTAGGGGGACTCAATCATCCCAGACCACTTGGCACACCTGCCCACCTCTGAACATCCAAGCAATGGTTTAAAAACTGAATCGAGGATATAGTTTGAAAGACAGCCACCCCATTAAACAGACTACGGAGTTATCATCTCTGTGCATGTTTCTGCTTCTTGTTTTATGCCAATGTACCAGACAGTATTATTGGAGACTCTTAAGCCTTTTTCAGTCATTGTAATGTTGATGCGCCAATTGTAAGGGCAAATAGTGGCCTACCCAATATGCGCATGCATTGTATATGCATGAATAGATGCATTGTATATGTTTTCCAGGTTTGGTATGTGCAAGCCCATACGAACCCTCGCAAATCTGGGTTTCTGGTAGCGCATACCGAAGCTGGAAAAATACATGCATGGACCTGTGCACCCAAAATGGTGACCACACATATCAAGAAGATTGCCTAGTGCAATCTCCCCTTATACATGGTTGGATCGCCCAAATCATAACAGCTAGAGCTATAGTTAGGGTTGCCAATTCTGGGTCGGGAAATTCCAGGGGATTTGGAGGCGGAGCCTGGGGAGAGTTTGTGAAGGGAGATCAGCAGGGCACAATGCTATAAAGCCCACCCCCCCAGAGCAGCCAGTTTCTCTGGGGGAACTAATCTCTGTAGTCTAGAGAGCACTTATAATTCCAGGACATCTCCAGGTTCCACTTGGATACAGCAACCCTAGCTACAGCAGTGGCCTCGTATCATCTATGGGGACCTGCCTTCTTCATGACTTAGAATCCCATCCCTGGCTAAGGAGGCTTCTGGAATGTTTTACGTGCCCGTGAAATCTCTTTCCCTAGACGTCAGCAGCCACCGAAGCAAGATCTTTGCCACAAACATGACTTTAAAAAGGAAAAAAAAATCTTTTCATTCCATCAAGATTGCCAATGGAATCAGATACCTGAAGCTTCCTTTCCTTGCTGTCTCCTCGTTTCCCTGCATAAAGAGACTGTGTTTATTTTATACCCAAATGCGGCATTGAAGTCTGGTGCAATCGGAAGGGGAAAGGGTGTGTGGGGGGGGTGGAAGGCCGCCATGATCAATGGTGGGCCCAATCAAAGCCGAACAGATAGGCAGGCTCTTGTCCCCTGTTTGATATCAAAGATGTTTTATTTCTCATCCCTTTTTTTTGTCACTGAAAGAATGCTTCCTGCGTGTGGATTAATTAAAGTGTAAACATTAAATATTGATTGATGCATTATCAGCATGGAGCAGTTGCCTCCGCTCGGATTGATTTCCGGAGTGATTTATTGTCATATTTGTGGAGTCATTTCACTTGATAACAAAGCGAATTAGGCAAGCACCTCGGCCGCTTTTCTTTCGGCGCCTTTTACCCTTTGGGCTCTGGAAAAAAAACAACAACGGGAAAATGTCTCTATCGAGAAAGGGAGACGGGTTTGAGCGCCGCCGTCATCTCGCTCAGCTGAACGTCGAAAGGAACGACTCGGCCGTCTCAGACGGAACTCATGGTTCTGTGTCCCCTCTAAAAAAAAAAAGTAGTTGGTTGTATCCTTTTGCTTAAACCAGGTCACAGCTTTCCCAAAAATTCAAAGCGAAAACGAATCTCGACTTTGATCTGAAACAAAAAAAAAATCAAAAATAATGTTCATGGGACGTGAGAATCTGGCTGAATGCTTGATAAATGTCTTGTCCCTGTGTATTAATGACTCAGAAACCACAAGGAATCTAAATGCAGCTTCCAGCAATTAGGCTGGAGGAAGAAAATGCTTGGGTGCATCCGTACACAGCCCAGTTGCACATTCCACAAAATCACATGGTACACTTCCCCCCACCCCAAAAAAAATAACACCGTGCAAGGTAAGGACTGCATGCTTAACTGCTGTGCTGTAGAAGTAAATTTGCTACATATTATGAAAACGAAACTAAACCGAATGTTGTTAAGTAGAAGGATTTCATATTAGCAAGCTGTGAAATGCTACCTTTCTATATGCAAGGAATCTTGCTTTCTTTCAGGTCTGTAATTCCAACATTCAGACTGATGTGCATTCTAACAAAAACGCTGTGGTTGTACCTGCATGTACATACATACATCGATTCAGGTGGGGTAGCCGGGTTGGTCTGAAGCAGCAGAGCAAAGTTTGGGTTTGCCACTGGACTGAAACCTCGTTCCCACGTCAGTTTGTTAAGTCTTGTGTTTGTGTGTTAATTTACTGCCATTCACAGATCTCTCTTACATCCAGTCTCAGCTATGATCACCCAGCACTTATGCATCTTGGCTCTAAATGGCCCTTCCTGACAACAACCCCCACCCCTTATAAGTAATGGTTGGGGAGGTTCTGCTCCACTGTATCTGAGGAAGTGCCCCTTGCACACAAAAGCTTATACCGTGAATAAAACTTTGTTGGTTTTAAAGGCACCACTGGGCTCAAACTTTGTTATACATACATAGAGAGAGAGGTTATTTCAGTTATGGGAAAAGTGGAATTCTCTGTTCGTAACCCACACCTGGTCTCCAGCGTATGCTTCAAAAGAAAACTGAAAACTGTCCAGATTCTCAGTTTTGCCATTCATGCGTCAGCATTATGAGTGTTTATTTGCTTTCAGATCAGGAAAGAAAGATTGTAGTGTCAAGGAAGGAAGGAAGGAAGGAAGGAAGGAAGGAAGGAAGGAAGGAAGGAAGGAAGGAAGGAAGGAAGGAAGGAAGGAAGGAAGGAAGGAAGGAAGGAAGGAATAGATGGGGAGAGAGGAGAGAAAGAAAGAAGAATGGAAGGAAGGAAAACAGAAAGACAGACAGGGAAATGATAGGAAGGAAGGAAGGAAGGAAGGAAGGAAGGAAGAAAGGAAGGAAGGCAGGAAGGCAGGCAGGCAGGCAGGCAGGCAGGAAGGAAGGAAGGAAGGAAGGAAGGAAGGAAGGAAGGAAGGAAGGAAGGAAGGAAGGAAGGAATAGATGGAGAGAGAGGAAAAAAAGAAAGAAGTATGGAAGGAAAGAAGGAAACAGAAAGACAGACAGGAAAATGATAGGAAGGAAGGAAGGAAGGAAGGAAGGAAGGAAGGAAGGAAGGAAGGAAGGAAGGAAGGAAGGAAGGAAGGAAGGAAGGAAGGAAGGAAGGAGGGAGGGAGGGAGGGAGGGAGGGAGGGAGGGAGATTATGCTCATCATGGCATCTGAACAATGTTTTTTAAGGGTAGAACAGGAACAAACAGCTGCAATACAAGAGAAGAAATGGCTGGCATGGGTGGCATTGCAAAACATTTCCTGAAATTCTGAAATGGACATTTGGTCCACACTGGTGCTCCTGTTCTAAGGGGCCAACTTTTATACTAAAATCTGAAAAGACACAAATCCAGAAGTATACTGATAACTGGCGGGGTGGGGGCGGGGCAGAGGGGGAACGACCCCGGAATCTTCAGCTGTGAGAATGTAGCTGGCGCAAATGTCGCACGGGTGGCGTGGCGGGGAGCGTGTGGTCTCGCATAACTCGTGGCTCGTAAAGAAAACATGCTACTTCGGCGTGCCGAAAATGTGGCCTGCTGCAAACGGTGGCCCCACTCCGACAGAGGTGTCATCCTCGAGTTCCGGTCCAATTCCAAAGTGTTTGATTCCCCTCTCCCTTGTGTTCTCTTCGGGGAAGACGCTGACAGCCATCTAGGCCACGGTTTGCCTGAATGAAAGCTCGGTGACCCTGGCGGCGACGGGAGAAATTTATTCATGAAATCGCTTTGTTATACATTAACGAAACTCTCGCAGTGTTGCCTGCATTTTGCCACTCCTCCCCACCCCACCCCCTCCTCGCACCGTGATTTAGCATTGGGAGAATGAATACTAGTCAAAACCCACTGGAATCAATCATATACCGGTGGCGGAGAAGAAGGGGGGGGGGTTGGTTGGAGTGGAAAGGGACTGTAATAAGAAACTGGTGTTCTGGCTTCGGCTAAGCAGTAAAACATTAACCTTACACCAGCTCAGCAGTAGCAGAACAACAAGCAGGGGGGGGAATATGGCATCGGGTCATTCCTCTTCAGTGCCAGATGGGAATTCTGGTGGAAGGCTTCCCAGAGCGGCGCTGAGTGGGTTTTTGAAGAACAGGAGGGGCAGGATTTCCGTGAAATACCGCCTCCCAAATGATGCCTTTGAAAAGTTCGGGTGGATCGGTTAGGAAATCAGCCGCCGGGGCTTTTTTTTAACCTGCAGCCGAAACAAAGCAGTTCTCGAATTAGGACACGCACACGCCCCGAAGTAGGGGGTCCTTTAATGTGCAGTTGTCAATTTCCAGGCGGTGGCTGGAGATCTCCTGGGATTATGACCGATCTCCAGGCGAGAAGAGATTAATTCACCTGAAGAAAATGACCACTTTGGAAGGAGGACTCTACGGTGTTATACTCCACTAAAGTCGCTCCTCTCCCCAAACCCCGCCTTCCCCAAGCTCCTCCACCCAAAATCTCCAGGTATTTCCCAACCCAGAGCTGGCAACCCTAACTTTTAATGTTATCCACTAGACACATCCACTGAGTGTCACCAGTTTTATTTATTTTATTTATTTATTCATCACATTTAAACCCCGCCCTCCCCATGAACTTAGCTCCTCCCACTGCTGATGTGGCTAGCATGTTGGACTAGGGATCTGGGAGACCCAGGTTTGAATTCTTATTCTGCCATGCTTGCCGGCTGACCTGGGGCCAGTCACACCCCCACACACGGAAGGGGCAGCATTTTTCAGGGTAGCAGTCACCAAGTTACGAGCGCATATGCGCAGAACAGTACTTGGCACCAGGTTTCCACTGAACAGCATGTGTGTGTGTGTGTGTGTGTGTGTGTGTAAATTGCCATCAAGTTATAGTCCACTTATGGAGACACATGAACATACATGAAGCTGCCTTCTATTGAGGCAGACCAATGCTCCCTCTAAGCCGTGGAGTCTTGTGAGCAGAAATTCTACTTTGTGAGCTACTGGCATTAAAGTTGTGAGTGAGAGATTTGGCTGCTGCATCAGTTATTTTGCTCTGGAGCCATCCTTCCTGAGCGAAGACAAAAGTGTGTGAGCCGGAGGCTAAAAAACTGTGAGCCAGCTCACACTAACTCAGCTTAGAGGGAACACTGAGGCAGACCCTTGGTCCACCAAGATCAGTATTGTCTACTCAGACTGGCAGCAGCTCTCCAGGGCCTCAGTCAGAGAGCTTCCCCATCATCTACTGCCTGGTCCTTTTTAACTGGAGATGCCGAGGACTGAAGCCGGGACCTTCTGCATGCCGATCAGATGTTCTACCACTGAGCCACAACCCCTCCACAGCTTTGGTCCCTCGACGTCAGTCTGGTCTACTCAGACTGGAAGTGGCTGTCCAGGGTCTCAAGCAGAGGTCTCTCATATCACCTACTGCTTGATCCTTTTTAGCTGGAGATGTTGGGGACTCAACCTGGGACCATCTGCATGCCGATCAGATGTTCTACCACTGAGCCGCAGCCCCTGTCCACCTTTGGTCCATCAAGGTCAACATCATCTACTCAGGTTGGCAGCAGCTCTCCTGGGCCACAGGTGGAGTTGTCAAGACAACAGACTCTCAGCTCCCCTAATATTCTTTACTGGTCTCCCATCCAAGTGCTAACCAGGGCTGGCCTTGCTTAGTGTCTGAGATCTGACGAGATCAGGCTAGGCCGGGCAGTACCGGCGGAACAATCCCAGTTGTCAATTTCATTTATTTCACTCAGCCGAGATCAGCTCTGTGGAAAACACAATAGGTATAAGCACTGGAAGGGGTGAAGTCATGGAAACTATGAAGGTTCTCTTTTTAATTGAGATGGAGGGTGGGGGGGAGGGAGGATTTCATTTATTAGGTCATAAAATTGACTTCTACAAACAAGGCGGCCCTTTGCATTGTCTCCTTAATCCTAGATCTTTGGAAGATGTTCTTTCGGGGCTTGATTCTTTGCTCTCACAAACCCTATCTGCATTATCACCGAGTCGGGCCGTTGCTTCCAAACATATAAACATATATCCTTGATGGTAGGAAACAGATATTTTTAGACATTTTGGCTACAGCACTGACGATTCTGGAGATACGCGATTACTCCCAAACGAGTGTCTGGGTTCCTTTTGCAGCCTGGATCCTACGGTGGGCAGAATTGGCAGCTCTGGTTTAGGAAATTCCTCGGGAATTTGGGGGTCGAGTCTGGGGAGGGCGGGGTTTGTGGAGGGGAGGGGCCTCGGCCGAGTACAGTGCCCTAGAGCAGGGGGTGTCGAACACATTTGATATGAGGGCCGGATCTGACATAAATGACATAAATGCAGAGGTGATGAGCGCCACGCGCACACACCAGGCCTGTAGCCAGGATTTTTTAAGTCAGGGGGCATTTAAATTTCTTACAGAGCACTGGCCAATCAAATTAATCCGGGGGAAAGGGCTGTGATGCCCTTGGATGGATGGGAAGTGGGGGACCTTGCCAGCAAGTCAGGGGGCCTTGCCCACAGTAGGTAGCTACAGGCCTGGCTGGGAGTTTGCCCACAGGAAGCAGGCAACTGTCAAGCCTACCCAAGCTCCTTCCTCATCCCAGAGTTGAAGAATTGTGCATGCACACGAAAGCTTAAACCCAGAAGTAAATTTTGTGAAGAAAAATCAGAAGAGGAGGAGGAGGAGGAGGAAATTGGATTTATGCCACGCCCTTCACTTGGAGTCTCAGAGCGGCTTACAAACTCCTTTCCCTCCCCTCCCCTCAACAGGCACCCTGTGAGGTAGTTGGGCCTGGGAGAGCTCTGAGAGAAACTGCTCTCTTCAAGAACAGCTCTGACAGAACTATGGCTTGCCCAAGGTCACCCAGCAGCTGCAAGTGGAGGAGTGGGGGAATCAAACCCGGTTCTCCCAGATTAGAGTCCGCGCACTTAACCACTGCACCAAACTGACTCTCTCTCTTAAAGGTTCCACTGGACTCCAGCTTTGTTCTAACCAGCACTCGAATCTACCTTGACCCTCCCCAGGCACAACTCTCAAATCTCCAGGGATTTACTTGGGGCAGGGCCCTGTATCTTTGACCTCCGTTCCTGTGCAAGGGGCTGTGCTAAATAAACCGTTCTAAAAAAGGGGGACGATGCCATCTGTGCCAGGTGGACGGCAATACGAGAATGCCACCTTTCTACAAACACAGCTTTCTTCGTGGAGGGGGGGGTAATCCCAAGCATGGAAGGAAAGGAAGTAGTGTGGGGATGGATCGTGTTCTAAGCAGGGCTCTTTTTGTAGCAGAAACGCCTTTGCATATTAGGCGACACCCCCCTAATGTAGCCAATCCTCCCAGAGCTTACAGAGCTCTTCTTACAGGGGCTTACTGTAAGCTCTTAGAGGATTGGCTACATTAGGGGTGTGTCGCCTAATATGCAAAGGAGTTCCTGCTACAAAAAGAGCCCTGGTCCTAAGCCATGCTCCCTCTAAGCTGTGGAGTCTTGTGAGCAAAGATTCTGCTTTATGAGCTACTGGCATTAAAGCTGTGAGCGAGCCATTTGGCTACCGTTCTGGAGCCGTCCTTCTAGTTTGCCCCGGAGCCCTCCTTCCCGGGCTAAGACAAAAATCTGTGAGCTAAAGAACTGTGAGCTAGCGCACACTAACCCATTTTAGAGGGAACACTGGTCCTAAGGTGTTCCCCCCTCCCTTTATCTTGATTCTCCAGAAGGAAAGCGATAACACTTTGAATGCTAAAGCTCGCCGGCTCTAAGGAAGACTGCACTCCTTTGCATTTTGCAGAGATTAATTAGTTGGTCTTCAATAGCAGTCAGATCTTAATTCAAAGCAAGAGCCGTCTGCCGATTTTTTTTCATTAGTGGGAACTTATAGTGTACTCATTTTTTAATGATTTTTTTTTCTTTTTTTGGTTCTTAATCTGGATCCCAGCAGAGGCCTCGACTCCACAAACTCTGGCTTTTCCAGCGGCCGCACCGATTCCACCTGCTTTCATGTCTTTTTATACCTCCCTACGGATGGATACCTTCCGTCGAGCGTCGTGATGATTTCCTTTCCAAAAATGTCTTCTTCTGGGTTTTTTGGCCCTCTGATTTTTTTTTTTTTTTTGTACTGACAATTACAAGTTGCCTGTGCGTCTTTGGTGTGTTATTTCCTGAAATTGTATGTAATTGGTTTTGAAAAGACTGGAGCACAGTTTTGAAGTTAGCTAAAAGCATGCCATCGTGATCACTACTTACATCATGTTATTTGGCACTTCCTGAAAATGGAATATCTTTGATAATAAATGCAAATTAGGGGGCAATAAATTACAAGTCAACCAATGTCTGATTATATGGAATATAATTAACTCCAGATTCTTTAGCATAGTATTTATCTTAATAATCATCCCCTGTAAGGGAAAAAAAGGAACTTAAACTTGGTTGTTTCTTTTGCATTTTTTTCCCCTCGCAGTTGTTATATGTCCCTCTACTATTATTTTTTTCATTTTCATCCAGTGCATTGACTGAAGCATTAAAATTAGATGTTATTTTGAAGGAAAGGATTTTTAGCAAAGGAAAGGGGGATGTGTTTTGGATATCAATGGGCTTAGAGTGGATTACCGAATGGGTCGGCAGTGCTACTGCGTCCGATCACAGACCGATTTGATTCTACAATACTTTATTTTAGATTCTTTCCAGTGTTTCGTTGGCCACAGATAAGAGATCGAATGCGTCTTCTTTTTTTCTTCCTGCATCACACCGATTGTTCACTTGTTTCAGCTGTTCCTTTATAAATGAATTTTGAAGTTTGTTGTGCAGGTGATTTACTATTAGTGATACATGTGCATGCCACGTGCTTACCAACCAATTATGCAATTTTTAAGGTAACAAAAAATATAAATGAATCACCAGATTGAATCATCATATTGGAGGCAAACAAGGAAAAGTGACAAAATAGTACATGGATAAAGGACTGAAATACAACATATAATATATAACATAATATATAAATATAACTGAACATCCGTATATTTCATGTGATTCCCTGATTTTCATATTCTTATTTACATTTTTCAGTCAGTGAGAGCCAGTTTGGTGTAGTGGTTAGGGGCGCAGACTCTAACCTGGGAGAACCGGGTTTGATTCCCCACTCCTCCAAGCGCAGCTGCTGGTGTGACCTTTGGTCAGTCATAAGTTCTCTCAGAGCTGTTCTCTCAAGGGTTGTTCTCGAGAGAGCTCTCCCAGCCCCACCTACCTCACAGGGTGTCTGTTGTGGGGAGGGGGAAGGAAAGGAGATTGTAAGCTGCTCTTAAACTCCTTTGGGTAGTGAAGGGTGGGGTATAAATCCAATCTCTTCTCCTCTTCTAGTAAGTTAGAATACAAATAAGCCAGCATCGGTATTTTATTTATTTCTTTACTACATTTATCTGCCCAGTAGGAACCCACAGTGGCTTATATTGTTCTCCTCCCTTCCATTTTTTCCTCACAACAAGGTACTTTAGGCTGAAAGTGTGTGACTGGTCTGAGGTCACCCAGCAAGCTTCCATGGCAGAATGAGAATTCGAATCCAAGTCTCCTAGATCCCAATCCAACAATTTAACCACTACACTATGGTGGCCCTCCAAATTGGCTAGAGGCTTAGACCCCTCCTATCTTTATCCCACCCTTCCTTCATGGAGTTCAGCGCAGCATCTAACAACAACCTTGAAGGGTAGGTTAGGCTGAGAGAGAGTGACTGGCCCAAGGTACACCCAGAAAGCTTTCTAACAGAGTGGAGATTCGAACCTATTTCTCATCCAAACACTACATTTCACTGCCAGGTTTATAGACGACTGGACTAGGTTTAAATGGAAATCAGTCCATTTAACCCATTGTTATTAACCCTTCAAAGAAAAAAAAAAGACTGGTATTCATCTATGGCCTGTCTTTTTTCTTTCCTTTAAAGGGCTGTAACACCGGGACAGGAGGGACAGTTTCAGAGTGTCAAACTCTACGGAAAGGTAAAAGCCCCTTCCTCTCATCCCCCTACATTCTCCTACTCCTAATCAAGTCCCCATGGTGACTTTGGCCGATTCTGCATCTAGCATTCGCTCCCCGTTTTCTCAACTGGGAGGGGAAAGTGCAGCTGAAAACCACATCCAAATACCTCAGGGCAACGCTGTACCAACTGCAAAGTCAACCCTGAATGGCCATAAAATGGCCATAAATCTATGCAGAAAGCGCATGCAGTGCGGAGGAATACCATAAAATCTGATGATCAAAGGAAGCGAAAGCAGCATGCAAAGTAGAGGGGAAAAGTGGAGGGAAAAGCCAATGCAGAGTTGGCCAATCAGTCAGGAAAGTGCCAGGAAGATGCAGTTATCAGGGCAGAGTTGCCAGCCTCCAGGTGAGGCCTGGAGTTCTCCCGGAATTACAACCGATCTCCAGATGACACCGCTCAGTTCCCCTGGAGGAAACGGCTGCTTCAGAGGGCGGATTCAATGGCATCGCATCCCTGCTGAGGTTCCTCCCCTCCCCAGACTCTAGCCCCCCCCCAGACTCTGGGAATTTCCCAACCTGGAGTGGGCTAGTCCACGGGGAGACCCTGCCAGTGTTACAGCTCTCTTGATCTGGCTCCATAATGCGGCATGCGTTTTTCAGCCCTCACCATTACCAATGTTGCCTCACATGGGAGCCAGTTTGGTGTAGTGGTTAAGTGCACGGACACTAATCTGGGAGAACCGGGTTTGATTCCTCACTCCTTCACATGCAGCTGCTGGTGTGGCCTTGGGTCAGTTACAAGTTCTTTCTGAGCAGTTCTTGAGAGAGCACTCTCAGCCCCACCTACCTCACAGGATGTGAGGAGGGGAAGGGAAAGGAAGGGAGATTGTAAACTGCTCTGAGATTCTGAGTGAAGGGCGGGGTATAAATCTAATCTCCTCCTCCTCCTCCTCCTCCTCCTCCTCTTCTTCTTCTTCTTCATAAATCCTTCTTGGTGAATCTTAGTGCTTAATTGATTAAAGAATTCTGGATTCCCCCCACACACACAAATTTCTAATTCCTGCCTCTAAGTCTTGAGTTCAAGTTTACGGTTTTGTTTGTTTGTTTGTTTAAGGAAGCGAATATAATCTGACTAGTCAGGGCACACTTTTGCTTTTATTTTCTTAGCGGAGTTATATAACAGTAGCGGAGTTCTGTTATATATTCTCTCTCTCTCTCTCTCTCTTTCTCCTGTGTGTATGTGTGTTTGTGTGGCTGTTGCTTAAGTCTGGTAATTCCAGACTTCACCATTAAAGCTCCGTTTTCAAACTGTCCCTTGGTAATTGCTGGGAGGACTTTAGACACGTAAGACTATCCAAAGGCATCACTAAGGTCAAACTGTGGTAGAAAGCGGTCTGATTTTTATCCGAGAGATTGATGCTGGTATTCTCCCCCCCCCACCTTCCTCCCCCTCCCTGGTTCGACAGCAGGGGTTATAAAATGTACTCACGACCCCTGATAACTTGCTAGATCGGGTTAAGAGCGGCAATCTGCAGTATTTTATACCCCATGTGTTGGTTTGGCCTACTACAATAATAAATCAGCAGTAAGATGGAAGTGTTTGATACATTTTCTTGAAAATCCAAGCACTAAGAAGAGGGTTCCCTCCTCCTTCTCTCTATAGTAAGTTAGATTATGAGGATTTTTCATAAAGGTGGAGAGATTACACCACGGTCTTTTTTCTCTCTCTTTTTCTCAATGTGTTGTGCTTCTAGTATTATTTATTATTTTATTCTCCCAAATTTATCTCCTGCCTTTTCTGCCCTCACAGGGGCCACCAAGGCAGCTAACAAATTAAAACATACATTTAAAAAATCACGTTTGAAAGCTAGGGTTCCCATCCCCCCGATGGGGGTGGGGGGTCCCCCAATTTTGGCCCCCCGATCCACCCGCTGGCCAGCTGGCCAGTGGGGGAGCCCCACCCCTGAAGAACTCCACGGCTCCAATGTGCCCGGCACAATGACGTCACTCAGAGGTGATGTCATTACACTGAGCACATTGCAGGGGGACACTCTAGAGTTCGGCCAAAAAGTCTATGGTGACCATAGAGTTTTTGGCTGAACACTAGAGCGTCCCCCCCGTGATGTGCTTAGCATGACGATGTCACTTCTGGGTGATGTCATCATGGCATGCGTGCAAAGAGCACACACAAGAAGTTTCAGGCAAGGAGCCTGGAACCCCACCACCACCACCAGAAAAAGGTAGGGACCCGGCGACCCTATTTTAAAGCCATTAAAACAAACCAAAAGAAAACACCCACACATCATTAGAACAATTAAAACTGGAGCTAAAATAGATACAAAGACAAAAAAGGACAATTAGAACATCAGCAAAAAGGGGAGGTCTTGTTTGAGAAAACCAGATATATATTTTTTCCAGTATGGAGAGGACTAAACAGGTTGCTAATGGCTAGGCAGTCTGAGAAACAGCTCTCTCCATCTGCTCCCGAGCCACATTACTAAACAGCCTAGGCCAAAGTCAGCAGCTTTATAGGGATGGATCGATCTCATTGGTCCATGGTGTCATGTGATCCATGCCAGATCAGATGCTGTCACATCACTCTCTCCCAGCGCTCTGCAACTCTGACAATCATAATGCAGCTGAGATCAACCTGGCAGTTCCCATTGCAAGGAGGAGGAGGAGGAGGAGGAGGAGACTAGATTCATACCCTGCCCCTCACTACCCAAAGGAGTCTCATAATGGCTTCGCTTCATGGGCCCCACACTAGCTATGGCCCTGCCTGAAGGTCAAAGGTGAGAGGTCAAATGGGCACAACCTGGTTTGCTGCTAACCTTAGGAAATGTGAACCAATATATTGGGGAGTCTCTCTTGGGACCCCTTTCTTGGCACCTGTGTTGATATTCCTGGTCCCTTAGTGGTAATTGCATAGATGTGTATTTGAAACTATGTACATGGTGGGCTGCCAGCAAAGCACTGGTAGGCAGGCGGGAGTCTGGGGGTTGGGGAGCAATGCTGTGTGATGTTATGATGTCACTTCCCGTTTGTACACGGAAGTGACATCATGATGCTCTAGGAATTTTTATTTATTTATTTTACTGTGAGGCACGGTTCTAAACATAGATACTGCAATTGTTAATTTAAAATGTTTGAGGCAACTTTAGAGGTTCTTGCCTGGGCAAAACATTCTATTTATTTATTTATTCATTCATTAATTCATTTATTAAAGCATTTATATCCTGCTGCCCTCATGGTTCAAGGCAACTACAATAATTTCAATAATAATTTCAATAACAATATATTTCAAGGGACACAAAAATAAAAAAGTTTGGAGGAGGAGTTGGTTTTATACCCCACCCTTTGCTACCCGAAGGTGTCTCAGAGTGGCTTACGATCTCCTTTCCCTTCCTCTCCCCACAACAAACACCCTGTGAGGGGCTGAGAGAGCTCTCTCGAGAACTGCCCTTGAGAGAACAGCTCTGAGACAGCCGTGACTGACCCGAAGTCACCCAGCTGGCTGCATGTGAAGGAGTGGGGAATCAAGCCTAGTTCCCCAGATTAGAGTCTGCCACACTTAACCACTACACCAAAGTAGGGAAATATCTCTTTGTGTTCCCAACGTCCCTCATCAACATCCCTAATAGGGCTGCCAGCTTTGGGTTGGAAAATACATAGAGATTTGGGGGGTGGAGCCAGAGGAGGGCGGGGTTTGGGGAGGGGAGAGACTTCAATGGGGTACAATGCCATAGAGTCCACCCTCTGAAGCAGCCATTTTCTCCAGAGGAACTGATTTCCATCGCCTGGGGATCCCTTGTAATAGCCGGAGATCTCCAGCCACTGCCTGGAGCAGTGTTCCCTCTAAGTTGAGTTAGTGTGAGTTAGCTCACAGTTTTTGGGCCTCTGGCTCACCCATTTTTGCCTTAGCTCAGGAAGGGAGGGCTCCGGAGCAAACTAATTGATGCAGTAGCCAAATCGCTTGCTCCCAGCTTGCTCTCAGGACTCCACAGCTTAGAGGGAACATTGGCCTGGAGGCTGGCAACCACACTCCCTAACCAAACTTAATTCCTCCCTGGCCCTTTGCATCCTTCCAGGGTCACCCATTCCTGGTAAGTTACTTTTCTTATCACGCTGCCAAAGGGGCAGCGAAAAGACAAATGGCACTTTGCCTCTTCTTGCTCGAGGTGCAGTCTCTCTCTCTCTTTTTCTTAAAAAAAAGAAAAACTTCTTTGCTAAAGAGATCCATTAGTACAGCACAATGGAAAACGTTGATAAACGATTCGAGATTAAAGTTTGGACAATGCATTACAAGAAAACTATAAACCGCATTATTACTCACCCATAAAACATTTCCTACTTGGAGGGCAGAGCGGAATTTCTTCTCCGCAGGGGGCTCCTTCTCACCCTGATTTTCATTATTCACCTCCAATATATCTGCAGCGACCACAAAAGGGTCTCCTCTCATATCTTGGCTTTAAGTAAATTAAAGCGCCTCTGGGGGGGGTGTTAATGTGCAAGACGATCAGGCCTGAAGGCACATCAAATCCACATAATTTCAGCCGTGAGATCTTGCACTTCTCATCATCACAAAGAAGCGAACTCAGTCTATGTATGTGGGGGGAGGGTGATTTCCAAGGTTCTTCCCTCGGATCGTGGGTTAGTTGTCAGGTCCAAACCTTGGGCACCTTGGGAACTTCCTCTTCCTCCTTCTTCCATCCCTTGTGTGTGCTGATTCCCTCAACTTCCTGGGTCCCCCCCACCCCGTAACCATTAGGCTTCCCAGTTGCCTGGGCGTAAGAGAGAATTCTCACCCCAACCTAAGTCTCTTGCCCTCAAGAAATTGAGGAGCAGGGGGGGAAATGTGTCCCATAGCAATGCTCTAGGCACTTCCCCATGTCTCTGTGGTCTTTACCATAGAGATTAGGGGAAATTCTCTGGGTGCGTTCAGACGGGCCGTTTAGTCCGCTTTCGGCACACTTCAGTATTGGATTTTATATCTGCGTTCACACTCCCAACATCTGCACACCGTCCCCAGCCATCGCTTTCCGGATCAAACCCCCTTTAAAACAGAGTAAGAGAAGCCAATGTTGAATCAGGTCAATGGCCCATCTAGTCCAACACTCTGTCACACAGCGGCCAAAAATACCACGTGCTATCAGGAGGTCCAGCAGTGGGGCCAGGACACTAGCAGCCCTCCCACTGCTGCCCCCCCAGCACCAAGAATAGAGTGCATCGCCTGCCCCAGACTGAGAGTTCCCATCTATACCCTGTGGCTAATAGCCACTGATGGACTTCTGCTCCATATGTTTATCTAATTCCCTCTTGAAACTGTCCATGCTTGTAGCTGCCACCACCTCCTGTGGCAGTGAATTCCATGTGTTATTTTGTTACCAGGTCCCCAAGTGGTGTTTTCCTGATTCTCCGGTTCTAGCCATGCTTTTCTGACATCTGATCACTCCTGTGGTCTCGAGCCACTTCCGGATGCCTCAACCCCTCCCCGCTGGAAAGCTGCCATGGAAGTCTCAGGCTTCCGCTTTTCGTCCGCCGTTTTTTTTATGCCTTAGCAGTGTGCGCATGGGCGGAACTCCGCTCCTAAGTTAATAAAAGCAAAGTTTAAATGGTGCCTAGTTTTAGCACTTAGACGAGTTTGGGATCTCACGGAGGCCAGTTTCGGGGTAATAGTTTCATTTAAAGTGTTCGTTTAAAGTTTAAAGGGAAGTGTGGAAATCGCTGTTCTGTGCACGCACAAAAATTTTAGTTCTAGAGAGGGCTGCCTGTGCACATGCTCAAACTGAGAGGGAAAAAAACATCAATGCATGCTCCCGCATGTAGACGGCGGGGAGCGATGTGGCTGTGCAGCAATCCGGAACAAGAAGGTGAGCGTGATCGCGATTCTCTGAGTTAAAAAAACCGCATCAGACCAGAGCAATTTACACCACTCCAAGCATGCTATCTGAACGCAACCTCAGAGAGTCACCCAGATGTGATGTCACATCCTCATCATTCCTGAGCCCCAGTGTTGGAGTAAGCAACACAGCAAGCCTGGACATTTGAGATTCCTAAGTATAAAAGTAAAGGTAAAGGTTCCCTTGCTCGAAAGCCAGTCAAATCCGACTCTAGGGTTGCGGTGCTCATCTCCGTTTCAAAGCCAAAGAGCCAGCGCTGTCCGAAGACGTTTCCGTGGTCATGTGGCTGGCATGACTAAACACCAAGGTGCACGGAACGCTGTTACCTTCCCACCAAAGTGGTACCTATTTATCTACTTGCAATTTCTTGCTTTCAAACTGCTAGGTTGGCAGGAGCTGGAACTAGAGACGGGCACTCACTCCGTCATGCGGCACTCAGGTCTCGAACTGCTGAACTACCGACCTTCCACAGCCTGCAGTTCAGCATCTTAACCACTTGAGCCATCGCAGCTCCTTCCTAAGTATGTATAAGTGTTATCTCCTTAATGGTGCCTCTCTTTGTCTTGACTTGGGAGCTGCCCTCCTGCTTAAAATGACCGCTCCCAAGCTGCTTGTACATTTTCCCATGCAGGGTTAAAAAATACATTAGGGGTGGCAATTTTAGAGGGAACACAGGTGACGAGATCGATAGACTCTCTTCCCTGCATCAAGCTCTTGCTTTCAATTGCAGTCCCTTCGACTGCATTCTATTCAAAGGGGGGGAAATATCATTGGCCAAACTTTTCACAGCATTGCACATGCATCCAGTTTAATTCCATCCTGCATGTGTTCAAGACGCCGTTCTTCTCCAAGAAATACAGCCAGTGAGAGCAGACATTCTGTTCAACTGCCTGCATTTGGTTCAAAAGGCCGCTGTTCAGGTTCGTTTACACCCATACACCCTATTCCAGCAACCAGTACAGTGGAGGCCGTTGCGAAATCCACAAGTACAACCTATAACCAGGAAAAGAAGAGCCTTCAGTAATTTGTAGAAGCTGAGAGGGGCCGTTGTGCGGTGATCCTTGGTGTGAGAATCTTATGAGCAGCCAAGATAGTCTCTGTGAAGCGTTGGAGAGTAGACACTTCCCAGCATTTCCTGAGGAAAGCAGTGGCTATTACACCACCACACTACTGTGTAGATTTACAGTCTTCAGTCTTTCCAGACTGAAAAAGAAGAAGAGATTGGAGAAGGAGTCTCAGAGTGGCTTACGATCTCCTTTCTCTTCCCCTCCCCACAACAGACACCCCATGAGGTAGGTGGGGCTGAGAGAGCTCTCGCGAGAACTGTCCTCGGGAGAACAGCTCCGAGAGAACTTGTGACTGACTTAAAGTCACACCAGCAGCTGCGTGTGGAGGAGTGGAAGATCAAACCCGGTTCTCCCAGGTTAGAATCCCCACTCCTAACCACTACACCAAACTGAGCATGGGGCCTACTGAGCACACATATGACGGGAAATCACACGACATCAGAGCCGTGTGACGGGAAGGGAGGAGCCAGACCTCCTCATAGCCAGGACCGTGGGCAGCAGACCAAAAGGGATCTGGGGACAGGAAACACGGGCACCAAGAGTACCGTAAGGAGGAACAAGTTAAGGGTCAACTCCAGAAAAGAATCCCCGCCCTTACTGACTGACCTCACCTTGCTATCCTGCTCGTCTCAGCATGAATACAAGAGGCAGACTCTCTAGCTCGCAGGCCTTTCCAGAAGGCAGCGCAAAGAATGGGGCCAGTGTGCTGGGTGCTCAGAGCACTGGACTATGATCTGGGAGGCCCCGTTTCAAATCCCCACAGAGCTGTGAAAGCTCGCCAGGTGACCAATGTTCCCTCTAAGCTGTGGAGTCTTGTGAGCAAAAATTCCACTTTGTGAGCGACTGGCATTAAAGTCGTGAGTGAGCGATTTGGCTCCTGCATACATTAGTTTGCTCTGGAGCCGTCCTTCCTGAGCGAAGACAAAAATCTGAGCTGGAGGCTAAAAAACTGTGCGCTAGCTCACACTAACTCAGCTTAGAGGAAACAGTGCAGGTGACCGTGGGCCATTTCCAGCCTAACGGGGTTGTTGTGAGGATAAAGCGGAGGAGACACAAACTATGTAAGCTGCTTTGCATCCCCATTAGGAAGAAAGGCAGGGAATAAAGGAAGTAAATTTTTTAAAATGGCAGTTTTAATATTGTCAACCTCCAGGAAGGAACTGGGGAGTTCCAGGAATTACAGCTTCTCTCAGGCTGCGATCATACACACAATTAGACCCGACATAGGTGCGAATGCCGGGCGGATTTAAAGGGCGGGATCAGACAACATCTGGGAAGCGCCCCACAGCCGTCGGCAACCCGTCCTGCTCCACCGCAGAAGCTGAGTTAAAAGACACTGGAGAAAATCTGGTGGTAAACAGGTTGTGACAGGCCACGGACAGACTTTCCTATGTCTGATCGCTCCAGCATGCTCTCCAACCCTATGAGCGGCATTGACAGTTCCAGGTTGGGAAATACCTGGGGATTTTTGGGATGGAGTCTGAGGAAGGTGGGGTTTGGGGAGGGGTCAGGGTGGGACCCCAGCAGGGTACAATGCCATAGAGTCCGCCCTCCAAATCGTCCATTTTTCTCCAGAGGGAAAATTTTTCTCCCTGTCAGCTGGAGATCGATCGTAATAATGGGAGATCTCCAGCTCCCACCTGGGGCTTGGCAACCCTCGAAAGCCAGTTTGGTATAGTGGTTAAGAGTGCAGGGGCTAATCTGGGAGAAGTGGGTTTGATTCACGAATCCTCCACATGCAGCCAGCTGGGTGACCTTGGGTCAGTCACCAGCTCTCTCAGAGCTGTTCTCTCAAGAGCAGTCCTTGAAAGAGCTCTCTCAGCCCTGCCTACCTCACAGGGCGTCGGTTGTGGGGAGGGGAAGGGAAAGGAGATTGTAAGCCGCTCTGAGACTCTGAAGGGTGGGGTATAATAATCTCCTCCTCCTCCTCATCACCATCACCATAAGTTGGTTGCAACTTGATGGCTAAATAAATAAATAAAGGAAAGGAAGAACGTTTTCTCCAAGCTGCAGCTGTGGCTTTTGCTTCTGTTTTCGTTATTCCTGTTTTTGAAACAGGTTTAAATTTGTAGTGACGGCATGCAAAAAAGAAGAAGAAGAAGAAGAAGAAGAAGAAGAAGAAGAAGAAGAAGAAGAAGAAGAAGAAGAAGAAGAAGAAGAAGAAGAAGAAGAAGAAGAAGAAGAAGAAGAAGAAGAAGAAGAAGAAGAAGAAGAAGAAGAAGAAGAAGAAGACATCCTGGCCTATCGAGAAGGCCCTTCAGATGCCAGTGAACGGAGCGTTCAGTTGCCTGCGTTTCCTTGGACTCAAAATGAAACCAAAGTGCTTGAGATGAAGTCAGGGACCAGAATAGAACTTTTATTTTTAAAAAACCAGTTTCTTTCTTGCCACTAGAAAGATTACAGCAAACAGGGAGAGAGCTGGAGAAGGAAGGGGGGAAGAGGAGGGAGAGGGGGAGGGAGAATAGATGGAAGTCCCTCGGGGCGATACGCGATCGGATGCTTAGCTAGTCTCAGGTCAAAAGGTTAAGTGAAAATGTGAGGAAGGAGTGATCAGGGAGGCAGTCAGCTCAGCGATAGTTAAATAAAATAAATACGCCCAGGGTTGACTTATGCCGGCAGAAGGGCTTGTTTTACAGAATCCGGTGTCTTCCTCGGGATTCCGGGGGTTAGCAAATCTACCAACCCGTCTCCGGCTCCTCCAGAGCTGCCCAGAGAGAAGCAACCCGGCCACATACGAAAGGGAAAGGGAGGCGAGACGGGAACTGATTTGCATTCAGGGCCATCTTTGCCCAGGAAATCAGATATTGAAGAAACCGTCAAATGAGAACTTAAGAATGCTGGTCTAGCGAGGGGGAAAATCTAGCCAGAGCGAAGCAAAAAAGAGTGTGGCTTTTAAGGACGAAAGATAAATGAGATGCTGGAGTGCCAGGTGGGGGGGCTGGAGATAGCCTGGAAATTCAACTCATCTCCGGTCTACAGAGATCCGTTTTCCTGATAGGGTTGCCGACGCTGGGTTGGGAAATTCCTGGAGATTTCGGAGGTGAAGCCTAGAGAGGATAGGGTTTGAAGAGGGAGGGGGACCTCTTTTCTGCTGTTGTTCAGTCACACAGTCGAGTCCGACTCTTCGCGACCTCAGGGGCCACATCACACCAGGCCTTCCTGTCTTCCGTCATGCCCCACAGTCTGCTTTAATTCCATGTTTGTTACATCGATAACACTGTCTGACCATCCTTTGCCGTCCCCTTCTTCTTTTTCCTTCAATCTTTCCCAGCGTCAGGGTCTTCTTCTCCAGTGTTCCCATTTGGTGGCCAAAGTATTTGAGCTTTAGCTTAAGTCTCTGGCCTTCCAGGGAACAGTCAGGGATGATTTCTTTTAGGACTGACTGATTTGATCTCCTTGCAGTCCAGGGGACTCTCAAGAGTCTTCTCCAGCACCATAATTCAAAAGAATCTATTCTTCGGCGCTCAGCCTTCCTTATGGTCCAACTCTCACAGCCATACATTACCTACTGGGAATACCATCACTTTGACCATACAGACTTTTGTTGGCAGGGTGATGTCTCTACTTTTTATTATGCTGTCTAGCTTTGCCATCGCCTTCCTTCCAAGGAGCAGGCGTCTTTTAATTTCATGGCAGCAGTCACCGTCTGCAGTGATCTTGGATCCCAGGAACGTCAAGTCTGCCACTGCTTCCATGACTTCCCCTTCTGTTTGCCAAGAAGTGATGGAGCCGGATGCCATGATCTCAGCTTTTTTGATGTTGGGTTTCCAGCCAACTTTTGTGCTCTCCTCTTTCACCCTCAGCAGGGGGTCATGCCATACAGCCCACCAAAGCTAACCCTAACCCTTTCTCCACTGTAGCTGATCTCTACAGTCTTGAGATCAGTTCTAATTCTGGGAGATACTGTGCTCTCCTCGGATCTCAGAACTGAAACGGGGTCAGCCCTGGGGTCAATAATTGGATGGGAGACTTTTCTCCCTTTCTCACAATGCAAGAACTCGTGGACACTCAATGAAATTGCTGAACAGTCGGGTTAGAACAGATAAAAGGAAGTCCTTCTTCACCCAAAGAGTGATGAACACATGGAATTCACTGCCGCAGGAGGTGGTGGCAGCTACACGCATGGACAGTTTCAAGAGGGAATTAGGTAAACATATGGAGCAGAGGTCCATCAGTGGCTATTGGCCACAAGGTATAACTAGGAATTCTCAGTCTGGGGCAGGTGATGCACTCTATTCTTGGTGTTGGGGGGCAGCAGTGGGAGGGCTTCTAGTGTCCTGGCCCCACTGCTAGACCTCCTGATGGCACCTGGTATTTTTGGCCACTGTGTGACAGAGTGTTGGACTAGATGGGCCATTGGCCTGATCCAACATTGCCTTCTCTTATGTTCTTATGAGACCACCAAGGAAGTCCAGGGTTGCTGTGCAGAGGCAGGCAATGGCAGTCCACTTCTGTCTGTCTCTTGTCTTGAAAACCCTACAGGGTCACTAGAAGCCAGCTGTGACTTGACAGCATGTTCCACGGCTCCACCTGCCTCACGGGATCGCTGTGACAATAAAATGGAGGAGAAAGAGCCCTGCTGAGGAAGGGTGGGGTAAAAATATGCAAGACGGGGTGAGTGGAGGCTGTGGCTCAGTGGTACAGCATCTGCTTGTCATGTGGGAAGGTCCCAGGTTCAATCCCTGGCATCTCCACTTATAGGACCAGGCTGGAGGTGATGTGAAAGACCTCTGTCCGAGACCTTGGAGAGCCACTGCCGGTCTGAACTGACAAGACTGGCTGTGTTGGACTAGAAAAGAGCGGGAGTCCAGTAGCCAGGGGCCATTTCATAGAAAAGGAGGTGCAGGAGCTCATTAGCATAACTTATTAGCATAACTCATTTGCATATGCCACACCCCCTGACATCACCGGAAGTGTGTCAGAAGGCAAGACCCACCGCTCAGGCTCCACTGGACTGTTTCGGATTGCTAGCTATGGGGGAGGGGAACATGCAGATCTGTCCTCACAGAGGAGGGAGAGCTTGTACTTGAATAAAACTTGGTCTTAAAGCTGACACTGGGCTGTTTTGGATGGCTAGCTATGGGGGGGAATGCACAGATCTGCCCTCACAGAGGAGGGAGAGCTTGTAGTTGAAGACAGGCCGGGGGGGGGGGGGCTCTGCAATTTACCTGGCTGCTTCTTGCTCCTTGTGGCCTGACTGAGGGCTGCTGGGAGCAGGGGGCAGGGCTTGCTGCATGTGCCCGCCCCCTGGGCTCCTTACTGCCGGAGCTTCGCTCCTGTGCGCTCCCGCAGGGAATGACCCCTGCCAGTAGCACCTTAAAGACTAACAAAATATGTGGTACGGGGTGAGCTTTCGTGAGTCACTGCTCACCTCTTCAGATGGGCTGGTGGTCCGATTCAGTCCGATTCAGCTTCGTGTGCTTGTTATTGTACACTAAGGTGGCCGTGCAGACCGGGATCTGGGAAAGCCAACCGCAGCCTTGCAAAAAGGAGATTGTGAGATCAATGCTTTTAGATCCCAAGTCTGCAAATGAGGAAATGCACCAAAGGCTTGGGCAGACACCAGCTGAGAAGCATCAGCGTAACCGAATTTGCACCTTGATGGCAATTCTGGGGCTGTTTTCCTCCTAATTCTTTGTGGTACTTGCTCTCATTCTTCCCTTAGCTGAAACCCTTGATTTTCGCTCGCGAGACGCTAGGAACGGCTTGTCATCCCCAGCAAGGTGATTTTAGTGCTTGGGTGCCAGGAAACCTTTCCCACTGATCAAAACACAGCTGCATCGGCTTGCCTGATGGGTTAATAGATGCCAGAGCTCGGGGGTACGTCTGCCTATCCCTGTGAAAATAGATATAATTACCAGAACAGATATCATATGTATATGCAAATCCCGGCAGGTAAAAATGACTCATAAGGAGACAGGGTTTTCATTTGCCAAACTCCCATTGAAGCATAAGCAGGGGGGCGGGGGAAGAAATATATCTCTGACCTACATTGGAAATATTTCCCACTGTATCATGTCGGGGATTCTTTTAAAATATTTTTATGACTTAAAATGTATTCTTGGTTCCGGAGGTGGAAAGGATGACGTTTTTCGGACAGGCGACTACTCATCAGTGAACTAGGCAAAACGGCACAAGGAGCTAGGGGTCTAGGATCACAGTCACAAACTTGTCATATAGCTGCAAAAAATTGGTGGAAAGTGCCGTCAAGTTGCAGTCAGTGTGGTGTCATGGTCAAGAGCGCGGACTCTAATCTGGGAGAACTGGGTTTGATTCCCCACTCCTCTACATGCAGCTGCTGCTGTGACCTTGGGCCAGTTACAAGTTCTCTCGGAGCTGTTCTCTCAAGAGCAGTCCTCGAAAGAGCTCTCTCAGCCCCATCTATCTCACAAGGTGTCTGTTGTGGGGAGGGGAAGGGAAAGGAGACTGTAAACCTCTCTGAGACTCCAAGTGAAGGGCAGGGTATAAATCCAATCTCTTCTTCTTAAACCGTGGAGTCTTGTGAGCAAAAATTCTACTCTGTGAGTGACTGGCCTTAAAGTTGTGAGCAAGCAATTTGGCTGCTGCATAAATTAGTTTGCTCTGGAGCCCTCCTTTCTGAGCTAGGACAAAAATGTGTGAGCCAGAGGCTAAAAAACTGTGAGCTAGCTCACACTGACTCAGCTTAGAGGGAACACTGCTGGGGACTCAAAGGGGCTCCAGACACCGTTCTCTTCTCCTCCACTCGATCCTCGTAACAACAGCCTTAGGAGGCGGGAAAGACTGAGAGATTGTGACAGGCCCAAGGTCACCTGGGGGCTTCCACGGCTGAGCGACGGGTTCGAAGCAGCTCATCCCAGTTCCTACACTCTGACCACTAGACCACCCCATCCCTCAATGTTTATGCTTTCCGCGTGTTCTGTTTTCATGTGTATCTGCACACGCAACCACTTTAAAGGGCAAGCAGGGAGCCAGTGTTCCCTCTAAGCTGAGTCAGTGTGAGCTAGCTCACCGTTTTTTAGCCTCCGGCTCGCACATTTTTGTCTCAGCTCGGGAAGGATGGGCTCCAGAGCAAAACTCATTTATGCAGCAGCCAAATCGCTGGCTCACAACGTTCATGCCAGTCGCTCACAAAGTAGGATTTTTGCTCACAAGACTCCACAGCTCAGAGGCAACATCGGCAGGGACCCCCTCTAAGGGGAGAAGGTCCCCCCTGCTTTCCAACCCGAGCTTCAAAACGGCTGACAATGCCTTGACCCTTCTCGTAAAAAAAAAAAGCCCGTAGTCAAAAGCCATTGGGATAAAACCTTTTCATGGTAAACAAATAACGAAATAAAAGTTGGTCGAGAAGTTTGCAGCGCTATTAAAAACATTTAACCATCGCCTGGAGGTACAGTCGATGCTATATCTAAAGTACTGTTTATTGCAGCGTGTGGGGAGGGGAGAGCCATTCCGAAAATGGGAACAGGAGCTTTCTAGGTCTCTCGGAGTTTTCTTTTGGAGGAGAGAGAGAGAGAGACCCTGAACGATTAAAACAAAAAGTCAGTTTCTGGGAAATGTGGAAACTGTTTTGTGACTGCGTTGTGGGGGGGAGGTAGAAATGTGGAGAAACGGAATATCATTCTGACTGCAGATATGGAGAGACCGGCGAGTGCAGAGGGCTGGAAAGTTTGGGAAGTATGAAAAAGTAAACGGCCCTTATCTGTGCTTCCTTTCTAAATGGAGGGGATTGTTTATTTACGGCATGTTTCCATTGCCTTGCCTTGAAGAAAAAAAAAAGCCCAAGTACACAACCCCAATCCAACAAGGGGGAAATCTTATCACGAAGGACTGGTGCATGTCTGTTTTTACAGGCCGGAGTTATCGGATCTGAAATCCTTCGCAAACGATATAAGGGCCAGGGATAAACTTCCCAAATAGTTTTTTTAAAAGTGTTTCTTTCGAGAGGCAGTGCGGTGTAGTGGTTAGAGTACTGGACTGCAAAGTCTGGTGTTCAAATCCTGGCTCAGTCATGAGGATCACTGGATGCCAGCAGCGTTCCCTCTAAGCTGAGTTAGTGTGAGCTAGCTCACAGCTTTTTAGCCTCCAGCTCACACATTTTTGCCTCAGCTCAGGGAGGAGGGCTCCAGAGCAAACTAATGTATGCAGTAGCCAAATGGCTCGCCCACAACTTTAATGCCAGGAGCTCACAAAGTGGAATTTTTGCTCACAAGACTTCACAGCTTAGAGGGAACATTGGATGCCAGTCACTCTTTCTGAGGTGATTGTGAAAACAAAATGGAAATGTTGCTTCTTTCCCCCCCCACCCCATATCTGCCACCCTGAGCTTCTTAGAACATTTTGGTGCACTTATCCCAAACACGCTTTTTTAAAGAAACACAAAACTAAACCTTTATGCTATGCGCTGCATATTATTTTCTGCAACTATCAACATACACAGCAAATACCCATGATGCACATCATGACAGCCAACAGGGATATGGTGAGTGTAAGGTATAGACCACCCGGACCTGGATAGGCCCAGGCTAGTCTGATCTCCTTAGAGCTCGGAAGCTAAGCAGGGTTAAGCCCTGCTCACTTTTTGGATGGGAAACCACCAAGGAATACCAGGGTCATGAGGCAAGGGCAGGCAATGGCAAAATCATCTCTGAATGGCTCTTGCTTTGAAAACCCTATGGGGTCACTAGACATTGAATGTAACTTGACGGGGGGAGAGTATGGAGCAGGCTTCAGTTGCTGGGATTTCTCGTCACCTTCTTCTTTATCCTTTCCACTGGAAATGCCAGCGATTGAGCCTGGGACCTTCTGTATGGACAGCAGATGCTCTACCACTGAGCAGGGGCAGGTGATGCACTCTATTCTTGGTGCTTGGGCGGGGGGCAGCAGTGGGAGGGCTTCTAGTGTCCTGGCCCCGCTGCTGGACCTCCTGATGGCACCTGGTATTTTTGGCCGCTGTGTGACAGAGTGTTGGACTAGATGGGCCATTGGCCTGATTCAACATTGGCTTCTCATATGTTCTTATGTTCTTAGCTGCAGCCCCACCACCACTGGTGTGCAAGAAGAATGAGGAGGAGGAGGAGATTGGAGAGCTAGTTTGGTGTAGCGCGGACTCTAATCTGGGAGAACTGGGTTTGATTCCCCACTCCTCCACTTGCACCTGCTGATGTGACCTTGGGTCAGTCACAAGCTCTGGCGTATGACTTGCCCAAGGTCATCCAGCAGGTGCAAGTGGAGGAGTGAGGAATCAAACCCTGTGCTCCCAGATTAGCGTCCACGCACTTTAACCACTACACCAAACAGGCTCTCACTTTGTCAGTCAGACTCGACTCACTTTCCCTGCCACGACCGCTATTAAAACACTGTTTTTCACCCACTGCCCTCTCTCCCTGGCTCAGCATGAACCTTTGTAAACAAACACATAAAGCTCAGACGTTGTCGGCTTCTAGGACTCCCTCTTTCCGAGGAAACTGTGTGTGAAAAGTTGACCTCCTGGAACTTCCTGCCACAAAGGGAACTGACAAGCACCAGACCAGCAGTGACCTGAAAATGAAACCGGAAACGGATGAGGGCCACACGCTCCAGGTTCACGCCCCAAATGGATGTCGAAAAGCCCTTCTTCTGCTTTCGGCTGCTTGCAGACACTTCATCCAGACAGCCTCCTCCTTCCAGCGGTCCAAAAATAACCTCTTCTCTTGGGTGAAAGTCTCTCGAAAACAAACAAAACCACCCCGACCTGGATAAGCCCAGGCACACACTGAGCAGGGTCAACTCTGGCGAGTACTTGGATGGGAGACCTCCTTGGAATGCCAGCAGGTGGGAGGTGGGGGCAGGTTTTATTCAGCCACCTCTCTGAACATCCTCCAGGACCCCAGTCGGGGTCAGTCACCAGAGGTCACCATGACTTCCAGGTGCACACACAGCCAGTCGCCAGAGGTCTCCATGGCTTCCAGGTGCACACACAGACATATGCACATATGAAAAATACAAAACAAACAAACAACAACAACAAAAGAAAAACAAAGGCTGCAGTCACACGTGCCAGATAATGCGGGCGGGAAGCGAGGCTATTTGCTCTATAACAATTTGACCCGCTTTTGTGCGATCACACAGTCCTGGTTCCCTATCGAGTTTTCCCGACACTGGGAAAATCAAGTACTTTCCAGGTGTTTGTGCTCTGAATCCACGATTTTGCCTATCTGGACAGCCGTCTCTCACAATGATTGCGATCAGGTCATCCGGACGTCCTTCTTCCAGTAAGCTTGTTTTTGCAACTTTCACCATTGTGCGCATGCATGTGCGTGCAGATATGCACCTATGCACCTATGCACTTATGCAAAGAATTTTTTGAAAAAAAATTGTGCCGCACTACCACTTGGGCAGCGCAGCTGTCTTCAGTCACACAGGGGAAGTCAGTCTGTGGCCCGTAGCAACCCGTTTGATAGTGGACTTTCCCCAGTGTCTTTTAACTCCACTCTTGCGGCGGAGCAAAACGAGTTGCCGACGGGTGCAGAAAGCTGGCCAGATGTTCATGTCTGATCGTGCCCATTAAATCCGCCCAGCATTCGTCCCTCTCGCGCGGCTAATTGTGCATCTGATTGGAGCCAAACAAAACCTTATATATGAAAACGTCGGTGTCAGTTACCAAAAGAAGCTAAAGTTACATCCCCAAAACTTTAATCAAATTATAAATATTAAAACCTGTGCCTCAAAAGCTCCCAGTCTTTGATTACGAAAGCCATCAATCATTGGTTACCTTCTCATCGTTCAGGGGTCCCCGACATGGTGGGACTGTGTGTCGTGAAGCCCAGTGAGACATTTCCTGTTGCCTGCCAAATACTTTTAGAAAGTGGGTGAAGCCAGATGGGGGCTTTTGTCCAGCCGGGCTTTTGATTGGCCATTGGAGATTTGATTGGCTGGGCAGATTTTTTAAAAAAGAAATTGCTTGGGTAACAACTGCCAACATAGCACTAGGATCTTCACTGTGTGACTGAAGGTAAGCCGAGGCAGCCATTTTGCGGCTGGCTCAATTGCCTGTGGAAGCCATTTTGTGGCATCCGTTTTTATGGCTTGCACCCACCACCCTGTGTCAGAATTCCAAAGGCAACCGCAGGTTCAGAAAGGTTGGGGACCACCGTGCCTAGTGCAGAAAAACCTTTTTAATAAAATTGCACTTTTACACATGGGGATGTCACACATTAACACACGTCTTTCCTATAACCAGGAACAGTTATTAATAATTTAACATACATGTAAACCAAATGCATTTTGCCCAGGACTATTTTGGGGCAGGAACGCACAGGAACGAAGTTCCGGCTGGCTCCCAAGTTGGCCACGCCCAGCAGGAACTCATTAGGATAATAGGCCCCACCCAACAGCAGAAACTCATTAGGATTGGCTACATTAGGGGGGTGTGGCCTCACATGCAAAGGAGTTCCTGCTCCAAAAAAAGCCCTGGGGTTTTGACAACAAACAAGGTAAACAGAATAAGAAGCAAAAGGTAGGTGTGGCTGGATGACAACACTTCTGGTAACATGGGGTGTGTGGCCTAATAAGCTAATGAGCTGTGTTGTCAGGGGTGTGGCCTAATATGCTAATGAGTTCCTGCTGGGCTTTTTCTACAAAAAAAAAGCCCTGGTTTTTGCTATAAGGCCTTCCTCAATGGTGTAAATCTGTCCAATCCACACCATACAATGTTTTTGCTAAAATTACAGCAGGCCCGACCAAAGCACTGAACATCCTAAAAAAGAAAAGGGAAAGAAGACAATTGATTGAGATTAATTATTGTATATTTGAAAAGCAGAATTTAATTCTTAAGGTTATTTGCTAGACATATTCGAATGACACCTACCAGATGTACATTTTTTTTAACATGGATTTAGTGAAGAAGAGATTGGATTTATACCCCGCCCTTCACTTGGAGTCCCAGAGCAGCTTACAAACTCCTTTCCCTCCCCACAACAGACACCCTGTGGGGTAGGTGGGGCTCAGAGAGCTCTGACAGAAACTTCCCTTGAAAGAATAGCTCTGACAGAACTATGGCTTGCCCAAGGTCATCCAGCAGATGCAAGTGGAGGCGTGGGGAATCAAACCCGGATCTCCCAGATTAGAGTCCGTGCTCCAAACCACCACACCAAACTGGTGTATCTCTCCGTGTTGTTAATTAGGACCATCTGATATAACTATCCAGATGGTTGACGTTAGTGGCCCAGATTTCTACAATACGTAGAGAAAAACACTACCTATTAATTAAAAAAAGAAGACTGAAAGGACAATTAAAAATACAAACCACTGAGGAAGCAGCGTGGGGTGGTGGCATCCCCAGCCCTGACTGACCAAGGGCCTGCTGCACTTCGAGGCAGATTCGCATGCTCTGGAAGCCAGGCAATAGCGACTCTTGGCTTGTGCTCAGAATTTGCCAGGCGATCATGAAGCTTTCTGATTCAGTTTGGGAAAGACTACAAAAAAACACTGTTTCCCCGACAAGTCTGAGAAGATTAAGTTACAGGGGAAATAAACGCTGGTGGGAGTGAATTTCCAGTTGAAGTATCACGGGCTGAGGACAGACTGGCAATTTGCTGCGGGAGCCAATCGAGGCAAAAAAGCCCCGGAACAAACTATCCCGGGGTTTCTCATTCACACAGCCTGGACTGCTGCAGGAGCATACCGGGAGGAGGCGTGCCGGAGCGTTCAGACTGCTGCCCTGGAGGCTCAGCGTTTCCCCATGAATTTGGCTGTGGGTGTATGGGTGCATGGGCACATGAGCGGAGCACAGCCAATCATACTGCTGTTGCCTTCTGCCCAGCACAGGTTTCTCCCAGCTTTTCAGCTGCGCATTCAGACTTCCTGGAAGCGGAGAAACATGCGATGCATGCGTGCTTTAGGGATTTGCTACTGGTTTCTTCAGGTATCTTTTTAATGCGGCAGTGAAGCGGAACAGCGCGGGTTGGCTACGGGTGGGGGACGCCAGGCAGATGTGCCTGTGTGAACGCCCTGTTTACTGCGGGTTTGAAGCATCACTGAAATGGATCCCTACCGGGGCAAATTGCCAGTCTGAACTCAGCCACAGAGTGGTTGAGGCCGTGTGCACAGTTTTATGTGGCACGCATGCCAACTTCCAGGTGGGGGCTGGAGATTTCCTGGGATTACAGATGATCTCCAAGCAACTGAGATCAATTCCCCTGGAGAAAATGGCTGCTCTGGAGGGTGGACTCTGTTGGAATCCCCCAGAATTACAGCTCATATCCAGATGCTTTGGAGGTTGGACTCTATGGCCTTGTACCCCACTGAGGTCCCCGCCCACCCTAGGCTCCATTCCCAAACCTCCAGGAGTTTCCCAACCTGGCGCTGGCAGCCCTTGTTTTTTCTTCTAATGTATTAGGCCCATTCGACTGAGTAGACTAGATGAAGCCAAAGGATGAAGCCACAGACAGGTCTATGAATGGATCTCCTGAGTGTTTCTTATTGATGAGTGGTGGCCAGTTTGGGGTAGTCTCCACTCCTCCACTTGCAGCTACTGGATGACCTTGGGCAAGCCATAGTTCTGTCAGAGCTGTTCTCTCAAGGACAGTTCTCTCAGAGCTCTCTCAGCCCCACCTACCTCACAGGGTGTCTGTTGTGGGGGGGGAAGGGGTCTGTAAGATGCTCTGAGACTCCGAGTGAAGGGTGGGGCATAAATCCAATCTCCTCTTCTTCTTCTTCTTCTTCTTCTTCTTCTTCTTCTTCTTCTTCTGTGGAGTCTTGTGGGCAAAAATTCTATTTTGCGAGCTACCGGCATTAAAGTTGTGAGTGAGCGATTTGGCTGCTGCATAAATGAGTTTGCTCTGGAGCCCTCCTTCCCAAGCTGGGACAAAAATCTGTGAGCTGGAGGCTAAAAAACTGTGAGCTAGCTCACACTAACTCAGCTTAGAGGGAACGCTGGGCTAGGGTAAGGGAAACACATTCAGACTGGAGCTACATCATGGACTTTTGCCCAGATTTTTCCCGTATCTTGTCCGCCTTGAGTCTCAGTGAGGAACGCAGGCTATGAATGAAGTAAGCAAATGAGTGAATGAGTGAGTGAGTGAGTGAGTGAGTGAGTGAATGAGTGAATGAGTGAATGAATGAATGAATGAATGAATGAATGAATGAATGAATGAATGGGCGAATGAATGAATATAACTTGAGACCCCTAGAAGTCCTTTTTTCTTTTTTTGTGCTCATAGTTGAAAACACACCAGGCAACATAAGGCACTCGGTATGTTCCTTCTGGCAGGACCATTAGCGGGAGGGGCCGTGGCTCAGTGGCAAAGTATCTGCTTGGTATGCAAAGGTCCCAAGTTCAATCCCCTGCATCTCGAGTTAAAGGTATCAGGTAGTAGGCGATGTGAAGGACTCCAACCTGAGACCCTGGAGAGCAGCTGCCTGTCCGAGTAGACAATACAGACCTTGATGGATCAGAGCTCTGATTCACTATGATTCATGAGAGTCAGTTTGGTGTAGTGGCTAAGTAGGCAGACTCTAATCTGGGAGAACAGGGTTTGATTCCCCACTCCTCCACTTGCACCTGCTGATGTGACCTTGGGTCAGTCACAAGCTCTGGCACAGCTGTTCCTGAAAAGAGCAGTTCATGTTAGAGCTCTCTCAGCCCCACCTACCTCACAGGGGGTCTGTTGTGGGGAGGGGAGGGGAAAGGAGTTTGCAAGCCGCTCTGAGACTCCAAGTGAAGGGCGGGGTATATATCCAATCTCTTCTCTCCTCTTCTTCTGCAAGGCAGCTTTGTGTAGAGGGCTGTCCAAGGCCAGAAACATGGTGTGGGGGGGAGGACTTAACTCTCCTCTTCCAACTTCATGACCCTGCTCTGAACCCAGGACACCCCCCCCCCCTCCACGGTGCTATTTTATGAATTAAAAATACTTTTTCACCTATGGGATCCCATTCTCTAGCTTGCACTGGATTTTTAAGGGGGGGGGATCAATTCCTACAGATCAGCCTCTTTCTCGAGAACATTTGTTCTCTTTCTTTCTCTCTGTCTCCGTAATTTCCATGTGGATCTATCTATGTATCCTACTGTCTAAGACAACGAAAGACGCTCGTACACAACAGAGAAAGCCGTATTCCGTGATTCATTAAATCTAATTTATTGCATGTGTAATTAGGCACCTCTTAGTTGAACTCGGGTCTCCAGAGATAATAATACTTGGAACTTATACGTGTGCCTTTCATCTTCAAAGTGCTTTACAAACATTAGCTAATTAACAACATAATAAGACATGAAAGGCCAGTGTACTTATACACCAGGCTCTCTAACCTCTGCATAATTCAGATTTTGATGTTTGGAAAATGTAGTAAGGATGTCTATTGTGGGTTTCCCCCCACCCCAAAAAAAAAAAAAAAAATTGCAGAACTTTCTCATTGGAAAAAGAAACGTTTGGGTATACTGTAACAATTCGAAAGAGGAACTGGAAACACAGTCAAGACTTCTCTTACACTATCACATCGTTTTTCTTGATGGACACTAAAAGCACTGGTGTCTACAGTGAAATCCATGTAGGTCGTAGCCAATGCTCCCTCTAAGCTGTGGAGTCTTGTGAGCAAAAATTCTGCTTTGTGAGTTACTGGCATGAAAGTTGTGAGCGAGCAATTTGCCTGCTGCATAAATTAGTTTGCTCTGAAGCCATCCTTCCTGAGCCAAGACAGAAATGTGTGAGCTGGAGGCTAAAAAACTGTGAGCTAGCTCACACTAATTCAGCTTAGAGGGAACACTGGCTCGTAGCCCATGATTCAGTCTTGGTCAGAGAGCTGGTGGATTCTGCTTTGTAAGGTATGTGGTTCCTAATCACCTTCAGCGGCTCTCACATTCTGAATGTTATGTATGTGCTGGCAACTCTCAGCACTGAAACAGATAACAGCCCCTCCAAGCCAAAGGACCACTCCACCCACTAGCCTATTTCCAACAGTAGTAGTAGCAGAAGAGCTGTTATTTATACCTCCCTTTTCTCTACCCTGTTGTTGTTGTTGTTGTTCAGTCGTACAGTTGAGTCCGACTCTTCACGACCCCATGGACGGCATCACACCAGGCCCTTGTGCCCTCCATTGTCTACCGGAGTTTGTTCAACTTCATGCCTGTTGCATCAATAACACTAACCATCTCATCCTTTGCCATCCCATTTTCTTGCTTTCGAACTGCTAGGTTGGCAGGAGCTGGAACCAGAGACGGGAGCTCACTCCACCATGCGACACTCTCGGGTCTCGAACTTCTGAACTACTGACCTTCCACAGCATGCAGTTCAGCATCTTAACCACTTGAGCCACTGCAGCTCCTGCCTATAGGACATACATGAGAGGAAAGGCTGCGTGATAAAGCCTGGTCTCATCAGACTGGAAGCTAAAGCAGGGCTGATACGTGGATGGTGGGCCACCAAGGAAGGCTCTGCAGAGGAAGACAGTGACACCCCGAGTCCCACCCCAAACCCTGCTATTCCCAGGTTCCATCTCCAAGTTTCCAGGAATTTCCCAACCTGGAGTTGGCAACCCTAGAGACAGATCCAAAATAAGACTGCAGGCTGTGGAAGGTCAGTAGTTCAGCAGTTCGAGACCCGAGAGTGCCACATGACAGAGTGAGCTTCTGTCTCTAGTTCCAGCTCCTGCCAACCTAGCAGTTCGAAAGCAAGACATTGCAAGTAGATAAATAGGTACCACTTCAGTGGGAAGGTAACAGCATTCCGTGTGCCCTGGTGTTTAGTCATGCCGGCCACATGACCACGGAAATGTCTTCGGACAGCGCTGGCTCTTCGGCTTTGAAACGGAGATGAGCACCGCAACCCCAGAGTCGGATTCGACTGGCTTTCGAGCAAGGGAACCTTTACCTTTTTACCATTGTATTGATGGGCTCAGCTCACTGCTTTAGCAGCAAGAACCCAGGGAACGTTGGCGTTGTGCAACCAGGTTAATGAAATCACTGGGATTGCATGAGGGCTTAACTTTGCTGGGATCGTCCCCAGCAGTACAAGATTAGAAATAATATCTGCCTGCTCTGAGAGCATGCCTGTATGCGGGCAGGCTGCATTGTGCATATGTTCTGTACACAAGATGTCCAGAAATAGCAATAACATCCTTCTAGACATGTAAATAGGATTATGGGGAGGCTTTCAACGTCTCCGATGCCAATTTCACAACCCTCCTTGCGCCTTTCTCGTGCTCATTTCCCTTTTATGAAAACCCAAAGTAGCCTCAGATTTATAGATTTTTTTTTTAAAAAAAAATGTCATTATTACTCATACATGGACGCTGCAGTTCTTCTAAGCTATAAACAGGAAAGCAGTATTTTTTTTTTTAAAGTTGCTCTTTGTAAATATTTTAGGAAGCGCCGCCCAACGGTCGAGGTTTACAGTGTCCTCTAGAACTCAGCCTGTAATGCCACATAGGCTTCCTTGCGAGTAAGCCCCACTGGACTCAGTGTTTCCCAGGAAACAGACATCAGGTCCGATTTTTTGGATATGCAGGTTGCAGAACAAAAGCTTCCAAAACGGATTGATTTGAAGTAACTTCCTTTGAAATGGGCATAGATAAATGCATGGGTTTGGATCTTGAAATGGCATCTCTTTGGATACGATGAATGTTGGCTCGCTCACCCAGCCCCACTTCCGAGTATCAAAAGAAATCTCCTTTCTTACTGGCATCTGTTCTGCCGCCCTACTATTGCTAAGCAGAGCTACATTTTCCAGCAAGAGCTGAGTAAAACAGAGAAGGCTGAATTTTGTTATTCATACGTTGCAGCTGAAGTGGCATTCCGATTATGAAGAAAAAAAAACCCTGCTGCTCTCTCCTGGGGTGCAAGCAAGTTCTCCCTCTGCAATACTTCCTCTTTGTTCAGCTTCTCTCCCATTTTGAAAGATGGATAGCCTTTGAGTTGTTTTTCTTTTCAGCCTCAATCAAGATAAGGAGAACCGACAACACATCAAATAGAACTGAGGTCATATAGAGATGCTCTGCTCTAGTGGTCTTCAGCCCATGGGTTGGAACTAGGGATGGGCACATACCAGAAGAAGAAGGAGAGATTGGATTTATACCCCACCCTTCACTAGTCAAAGGAGTCTCAGAGTGGCTTACAATCTCCTTTCCGTTCCTTTCCGCACAAGAGGCACCCTGTGAGGTAGGTGGGGCTGAGAGAGCTCTGGCAGAAACTGCTCTTTTTCAAGAACAGCTGTGCCAGAACTATGGCTTGCCCAAGGTCATCCAGCAGGTGCAAGTGGAGGAGTGGGGATTCAAACCCAGTTCAACCAGATTAGAGTTCATGCACTTAACCACTACACCAAACAGGCTCTCAATGTGGTTCCGTCTGTGGTTCATGGCCTGCCTTGTTCGCGAACCATGGACTGTCATGAATTTTTAGCTGCCTCACAAACCAGTCACATTTGTGAGGTTCATGAGGTAGTAGAGCAGCCCCTTGGCATGCTAGAGGCACCAAACTCGCAGGAGGTCTCAAGCTCTACCTTCCTTCCAAGTTTGGTGAGGATTGGATTTACGGGATCCAAGTTACAGCCACCCAAAGAAAGTACCCCCAGGAAAGTGCTGTCTGGGGGAATGAAAGGCTCACCAGACTTGGAGGACAGGTAGAGAAGAGTCAGCCAGAGATCCCCCATCAGCTTGGTTTTTCTAGCTTGCACAAGTTCTGTTCTATACACTCCTGAACCTCCTGAACCTGCGCCTGTCAAAATGACCTAGATTCAGGAGTGTATAGAACGGATCCTGTGCAAAAAAAAAAGCCAGAGGGGACCTCCTCCGGACGCTCCTCCACGTGCCCTCCAAATTGTTGCTTCAAAGTTCTGTAAACATTTAGATTAAGTGGAGACTGTCTGGAAATATCTCCACTCATGAACCAGATGAACCTCCACGAACAGCTTGAAAATTCATGGAAAGTGTGTGCCGGCTGACCTGCCGTGAACTTTGCGAAGCACGAACCAGCCAAAACTCACCACAAACTTTCGTTCTCGAGCCAGTTCCTGCCCGTCCATAGCTGGAACCCCAAGAGAGTTTGTGAGCCTCTACACTGCCTAGGGTTGCCAGGTCCACCAGCAAGGAATTGGGGCGGGGTAGAGTTACCAGATCCAGGTTGGGAAATGTCAGTAATGGTTCTTTATGGTTTCACACTGAGTCCATTGTTCTGTGTTCCCTATCTCATCCCTGCTTGTGTGCTTGCGTAGGTATGCTCGCTGTAACATGGGAGCTTCTTCCCTGCCGCTCGGTCTTATCACGGTGGCCTTGAATGCAGGCTTTGGGCTATTCTTAAGTCTATGAGAATTTTCCAGTCCTGTGAAGCCGAGGGGAGGAGGGAGTAGTCTCCTGCCCATTAAGTAACTCTCCCGCCGGGAGTTTCCCCCGCATGCGCTTGCAGATCATTTGCTAGTCACCTTTTGCATTACACTATAACCATGCCTGAGCCGCTTGTCCCGCCATTCCTGACAAGAACCTTTCTACTGTGGGTTTTAGCACTGTATTCCAATAAAGCCCTTCTTACCTCTAAGAATGCTTGGATCTACTTGCTTTTGAACCTGACAGGAAACTCCTGGAGATCTGGGGATGGAGCTTGGGGAGGACAGGGACCTCAGTGGGGTACAAATGCCACAGAGTCCACCCTCCAAAGCAGCCATTTTCTCCAGGCGAACTGCTCTCTGTAATCTGGCGAGAAGCTGTAATTCCTGGGAATCCCCAGGTCCTACCTGGAGGTTGGTAACCCTACCAATGCCATTTCTTTTATTATTATTATTCACTTCATTTATTCCTCGCCTTTCTTCCTGATGGGGACACAAGTTTGTGTCTCCTCCGTTTTATCCTCACAACAACCCCGCTAGGCTGGGAATGGCCCACGGTCCATCATCCAAAGGGGCCATTTTCTCCAGGGAAACTGATCTTTGTAGCTTGGAAATGAGTTGTAATTCTGGGGGGAATCCCAGCTTCAAGCTGGAGGCTGGCATTCACTAGTTCAAGGCCATTAAGGTTGTGGTCACACACACTAAAGAATCCACTTTCCATTTACTTTCATGCACTTTCCAACTGTATTTTACTGGCTGAGTTCAGACTGGCAATTGGCCCCGCTATAGCCACGTTTCAGCCACGTTTCCCAAGCAGATTAAACGGGCATTCACACAGGCACATCTGCCTGACGTTCCCCACCCGTAGGCAAACCGTGCTGTTCTGCTTCGCCCCTGGGATTAAAAGATACCTGTTGAAAGTGGTAGCAAATCCCAGAGAGTGCCTTTATCCCGCTGCATTCCGCTTCCAGGAACTGTGAACATTTAGCCGAAAAGCTGGGAGCAACCCGTGTTTCACATAAGGCAGCAGCAATATGATTGGCTGTGTGCCGCTCTCCCGCCTAATGCAGTGCCGGCGCAACAGGATCCAAATCGGCTATGTGTGCATGTGTGTATGAGTGCATGAACGCTCATGCGCTCATGCACACATAGCCGAATTACCAGGAGAAAGCCATTTACAGCCTTGCCTCTGGGCCAGCAGTCTGAACATTCCCGCGCGCCTCCTCCCAGTATGCTCCCACATCAGTCGGCACAATGTGACCGGGAAAACCCGGACGAGTTTGTTCCAGGGCTTTTTTGCCATGACTGGCTCCCGCTTCAAACTGCCAGTCTGAAAGCCACTATGCGTGAACTGGCAAAATCCAGTTGGAAAGTGCATCGAAAGTGGATTAAGAGTGGATTATTTAGTGTCTGCGACCACAGCCCCAGTGAGTTTCATAGCTGACAAGGGATCTGAACCCAAATGACTGGGGCTCCACCAACACTCCCTCTAAGCCGTGAGCAGAAGTTCTACTTTGTAAGCTACTGGCATTAAAGCTGTGAGCAAGCGATTTAGCTATTGCCTAAATGAGTTCGTTTTGGAGCCACCCTTCCTGAGCGAAGACAAAAATGCATGAGCCGGAGGCTAAAAAACTGTGAGCCAGCTCACACTGACTCAGCTTAGAGGGAACACTGACTGGCGCCCTATTGACTCTCCAGGAAAGCTCGCAGAAACCTCTGGCATTTATCTGGTTAAAGTGCATGTCTAAAGTTCCCTCTCCCATACCAAGAAAGACTTTCCCATTTGTCCTCTGTCTTCTTGACACGCAGATTTCATTTCTTCCCCCAAGCTCTCTTGGCAGACCTGAGAATATATTTTTTTCTGAATATGATGGATTACCCGGGGTGTTTCTTTCTGCCTCGGTCTGCCACTTCAGGAGATGGTGTCAGGCTTCTCTACAGGTGAGCATCTGGGGCGTTTTAAATGGACTGGGAATTCAGTGGACCCTTTTTAGGATGAGGATTCCAATGAACTGCTCAGGGGTGCCTCCAAGGCTTCGCTGCACACCGCACTTTAGCACAGAGAATGCACACAATGCGTTTCTCAACAAGCAGCAATTCAGTGTGGGGCAGCCACGCCTTGGGTTCTGCATGTGGCCGGCAACATTAATGATAAGCAGCGGCTGGAGAAACGCTTGTCTGAGATGCTCTAGGCTGTTCCTGCATTGAGCAGGGAGTTGGACTAGATGGTCCGTATGGCCCCTCCCAACTCTGGGTGATTCTATGATTCTCTGTGTGTATATTGAGGTATAATGCCATTAGGAAAGGTAAAGGTTCCCTTGCTCGAAAGCCAGTCAAATCCGACTCTAGGGTTGCAATGCTCATCTCCGTTTCAAAGCCGAAGAGCCAGCGCTGTCCGAAGACATTTCCGTGGTCATGTGGCCAGCATGACTAAACACCAAGGCGCACGGAACGCCGTTACCTTCCCACCGGAGTGGTACCTATTTATCTGCTTGCAATTTCTTGCTTTCGAACTGCTAGGTTGGCAGGAGCCGGAACTAAAGAGCTCACTCCGTCATGCGGCACTCTCGGGTCTCGAACTGCTGAACTCCTGACCTTCCACAGCCTGCAGTTCAGCGTCTTAACCACCTGAGCCACCGCAGCACCTATAGTGCCATTACTCAGTGTCTAATATTCCATTGGCAAAATGTTATATTGGAGCTATCTTTGAGGATCTAGGCAGTTCTCCCTACAGTCATGGTTCTCTAGCTTGGGGGTCTCCAGAGGGGTGCCTGTGGGCACCATGGCACTGGCAACACCCATCCTGCCACCCTCCGAGTGTTTCTAGAAAGTGGTAGGGAGGGCTTTTGCCCAGCAACGCTTCGGATTGGCTGTGCACATTTTTTCGAAATGTTGCTTTGGCAGCAGCTGCCGCAAGGATCTTCACTGTGGGACCGAAGGGAAACTGTGGGAACCATGTTGTGTCTAGCTCCGCCTCCCGGGGCAGCCATTTTGTGGCAGCCATTTTGTGGCTGCGCCCGCCATGCTCTGTCAGCATTTCAAAGGTGCCAGCAGGCCGTAAAAGGCTGGGGACCCCTGTGTCTAACTGCTCGTTCTTCTGTCTGTAGAAGTGACCCGTGACTCACGAAAGCTCCTCCTCTGCCACATATTTTGTTAGTCTTGAAGATGCTCCTGGATCCTCGGGCTTTTCTACTGCTACAGACAGAGTAACATGGCGACCCGTCTTGCTCATTCGTGCCTGGAGATCATCATTCGGTCTTACAGTCACTGAACATTGAAATCTTGTGTGTGAATGAACCCTTAGAGAGCCAGTTTGGTGTGGTGGTTAAGTGCGCGGACTCTAATCTGGGAGAACCGGGTTTGATTCCCCACTCCTCCACTCGCACCTGGCTGGATGACCTTGGGCAAGCCGTAGCTCTGATAAGAGCTGTTCTTGAAAAAGGGCAGTTTCTGTCAAGAGCTCTCTCAGCCCCGCCTACCTCACAGGGTGCCTGTTGTGGGGAGGGGAAGGGAAGGGAGTTTGTGAGCCTCTCTGAGACACCTTTGGGTAGGGAAGGGCGGGGTATAAATCAAATCTCTTCTTCTTCTTCTTCTTCTTCTTCTTCTTCGTTTGGGTAGCCATCCCCCCGATGGGGGCTGGGATTCCTCCAACTTTGGGGGCCTCAATCCGTTGCTGGCCAGCTGGCTGCCAAGGGGAGCCCTGCCCCCAAAGAGCCCTGTCCTGCCCGACACGCCCAGAGCAATGATGTCCCCTGGAGGTGATATACAGGGGACATAGAGTTTTTGCCCAAATGCTAGAGCACCCCATCTGACATGCCCTGCATGATGACGTCACCTCCACGCATGCAAGAAAACTCCTATCATCAGCAGCTAGGTAAGGCCTAGCTACCCTACCAGTTTATGACTTCACACACCCCCAAAATATATATATATATTGCATTTAATTTAGGACTTCATTTCTGAGCTTTATCGCATGCAAGTTAGTGCCTCACCTAAAAAGCACTAACCTTCACCATCATATAATCTTGCTGCTCTTCCTAGGACGGTCTCAGCATACTTCCACAGATGTTTCCACCCTAAGAGCTTTCCCAAAGTATTTTTACAGTTGATGCACACTCATCCACATGCATAGTCGATACTGATTTCCATGAATCAGGCTGATCCAAGCAGTGGGCAACGATTTCCGGAGGGAAAATGCGTATGGAGCTAAAAAGGGCATAGAGGCGTATTAGGATACAGAAAGACTGCAAGGACCAAAACGAGGCATTGAGAATGCAGTTTCGTGGACACTTATTTGGGGAAGGAACCTCACAGAATGCAGCAGCTCACCTACCAGTGATAAGAAATTTATTTAAAATAGTTTTGCCCCCACCAACTGACCTTTAGGGTGGCTTATGTACACGTATTAAAACAATGAAAGAATAAAATGCTTTTAAAACATTCTGAAACTGAGAACAAAGCAGAAACGGACAAACCAAGGAACAGCAAAATGGCATGGAGGAGGGGGGAAGGAAGAGAAGGAGGAGGAGGAGATTGGATTTATACCCCACCCTTCACTACCCAAAGAGCAGCTCCCAATCTCCTTTCCCTTCCCCTCCCCACAACAGACACCCTGTGAGGTAGGCGGGGCTGAGAGAGCTCTCTTGAGAACTACTTGTGAGAGAACAGCTCTGAGAGAACTTGTAACTTACCCAAGTTCACACCAGCAGCTGCCTGTGGAGGGGTGGGGAATCAAACCCAGTTCTCCCAGCTTAGAGTCCATGTTCCTAACCACTACACCAAACTAACCTAACCACTACACCTACCCCGGATGTTTCCCCCTGACACTGGGATTCAGAGACTAACTGACTGCCTCTGAAAGTGGAGGTTCCCTTTTGTCACCCTGGCTAGTAGCTACTGATGGACTTATCCTCCGTGGATCTGTCTACTCCCCTTTTAAAGCTGTCTATGCCTGCGGCCATCACTACATCCTCTGGCAGCAAATTCCACATTTTAATTATGACTTTGAGGGCCCCTGCTCTAACCCCTGCACCAAATTAGAGCCAGTTTGATGTAGTGATTAAGTGCGCAGATGCTAATCTGGGAGAACCAAGTCTGATTCGCCACTCCTCCACTCGCAGCTGCTGGATGACCTTGGGCAAGCCATAGTTCTGTCAGAGCTGTTCTCTCAAGGACTGTTCTGGAAAGAGCTCTCTCAGCCTCATAGGGTGTCTGTTATGGGGAGGGGAAGGGAAAGGAGTTTTAAGCCTGTCTGAGACTCCGAGTGAAGGGCAGGGTATAAATCCAATCTCCTCCTCCTCCTCCTCCTTCTCTTCTTTTCTTCTTCTTCTTCTTCTTCTTCTTCTTCTTCTTCTTCTTCTTCTTCTTCTTCTTCTTCTTCTTCTTCTCCTTCTCCTTCTCCTTCTCCTTCTCCTTCTCCTTCTTCTTCTTCTCTCAAGCCCCCAAATCTGATGCACTTTGTAAAGAAAAAGAAGAAAAGATCAAAATGATGCAAACATCCACTGCTGAGTCTTGTTTTCAGCTCTTCCCCTACTGTCTTCTAAAAGGAAAACTTTAACAAAGAAAACTTTTCTTTTTTCATTTTTAAAGATGGGTGTTTTATGCTAGAGCCTTTTTCTCCCCTTGCTTATAAACTCTTATGTAGGTCCCATAAACATGCCCATCTAATGCAGGGAACCAAGCCGGATTAATTGATCATCGCTATATATTCTCATAAGAGCGTTCTGACATTTCCTTCCTTTCCCTTCCCGTGTTTATTTCTGATCTCGGGCCGGCTGTACGTGATGTGTGTGTTCCTCTCCTGTCTACTAAATCTTCATTGTCGGATGCAAATGAGAATGACCCCAAAAATGTATTATGTATGAACAGAGATGCTCTCCTATTATGACTCGGATTGATTGTGTCAGGGACGCGATCGGAGAAGAGCCAGAAGTCAATGGAAAATCAAAAAGGGAAGAGCGTCAGAATAAAAATAAAAAATATATAAATAAAAGAAAGTTTCCTGCCGGGAAAATGGAATGGAATCCGAGGGACGCCTTTTTATAGACAGGACGTTGCCGCCACCTCGAAATGTTATCTTGATCATGGCAATGAGCGTGATTTACAGCTATCTGTGGCCGCGGAATATCAGAAATCTCCATGCACAAACACACCTCTTTTGAATGATGGCAAGTCTCGGGCCTGCTGTGTGTCTCCTTTGACAAGACACTTCTCTCTCCCCCCCCCACCTCTCCTTCCCTCTCCTTCCTTCTCTCCCAGTTTCTCCCCCCCCCCAGTTTTCTGCCTCTCTCTCTCTCTCTTGCTCGGGGGAGGCCGAGGTAGCAGTCGATCAATAGGGTGTCTTGAGTGAAGATGCCTGCAGCCCTTCCATTTCTCAGAATGGACGCTGGCGCAAGCCATCAATAGCTGTGAGAGGCTGTCTCCGACCGAAATTAAGACTCTTCCTTCTGCACCGCTGTCTGGTGGGCGCTGATAAACATCTCCTAGTTCCACGTCGGATTGCGGCAAATGAACCAGGGCGGGAGAGAGAGCCCTCCCCCCATCCCGTCCTTTCCCTTGGCTCTCCTTCTTATTTATTCATTTGTTTATTCGGAGGTTGTAAGTGTGTTTGCGACACAGGCCGGAGCCAGCGCCTGCTGGCTGTATCACTGTCGAGAGGAAACTCACCCCAGACCCAACTGAGACTGTCGTACTTTGGTCATATAGTGAGAAGTCAGGAGTCATTGGGAAAGACAGTAATGCTAGGAAAATGTTAGGAAGGCTGTGGGGAAAGAGGAAGGCCCAACATGAGGGGGATTGACTCCTTCAAGGAAGCCAGGGCCCTTGGTTTGCAAGACGTGAGCACGGCTGTTAATGAGAGGATGTTTTGGAGGTCTTCGGGGCTTTTTTGGTAGGAAAAAACCCAGCAGGGACTCATTAGCATAATAGGCCACACCCAATAGCAGAAACTCATTCGCATATTAGGCCACACCCCTGACAGCGCAGCTCTCTCCCAGGATCGGCTTGGCTTCCCCAGGCGCCCTGTGGCTTGCGAGGTGCTTGGGAACTGGGGGGGGGGAGGCTATAGGCATGGCCAACTTGGAAGCCAACCAGAACGTTCCTGTGTGTCCCTGCCCAAGAATAGCCCCGGAGGTCTTTAATTCGTAGCGTCGCCATGAGTCAGAAACAAGTGGATGGCACTTAATACCGATACGTGATTTCCCTCCAGGGTAGGGCTGCCAACTTCGGGTTGGGAAATGCCTGGAGATTTGGGGGTGGAGCCTGGGGACGGTGGTGTTTGGGTTGGAGAGGACCTCAGAGGGCCACAGTCCACCCTCCAAAGCAGCTATTGTCTCGGTAGTTTGGAGATCTGTTGGTAATCCCCGGGGATCTCCAGTTGCCACCTAGACTCTAATCTGGGAGAACCGGGTTGGATTCCCCACTCCTCCACTTGCACCTGCTGATGTGACCTTGGGTTAGTCACGAGTTCTGGCACAGCTGTTCTTGAAAAGAGCAGTTTCTGTCAGAGCTCTCTCAGCCCCGCCTACCTCACAGGGCGTCTGTTGTGGGGAGGGGAAGGGAAAGGAGTTTGCAAGCCACTTTGACACTCCTTTGGGTAGTGAAGGGTGGGGTATAAATCCAATCTCTTCTCTTCTTCTAGAAATTGGCAGCCTTACACCTGGACTTCCCAACAGGAGAGCCAATGTGACGTTGTGGTGAGAGTGTGGAGCTAGGATCTGAGAGCGCCAGGTTTCAATCCCCATTCGGCCATGAAACTTACTGGCAGCACCACGGTTCTTAACACTCTTCTGAGCCCGTTGGTGTAACTCTGTCTAGGACTGCACTTCAGGTGACCTTGAGCCAGCTACGGTCTCTCTCTGCCTCACCTACATCAGCAGGCTGTTTAAGGAATAATTGGAGGAGGAGGAGGAGAAGTTAGTCTTTATACTTTGCTTTTCTCTACACTAAAGAGTCTCAGAGCGGCTTACTATTGCCTTTCCCTTCCTCTCCCCACAACAGACACCCTGTGAGGCAGGTGGGGCTGAGAGAGCTCTTTCGAGAACTGCTCTTGAGAGAACAGCTCTGAGAGAAGAAGAAGAGAAGAGAAGAGATTGGATTTATACGCTGCCCTTCACTACCCAAGGGAGTCTCAGAGCGGCTTACAAGCTCCTTTCCCTTCCCCTCCCCACAACAGACACCCTGTGAGGTAGGTGGGGCTGAGAGAGCTCTGACAGAAACTGCCCTTTTCAAAAACTGCTGTGCCAGAACTATGGCTTGCCCAAGGTCACCCAGCAGGTGCAAGTGGAGGCGTGGGGAATCCAACCCGGTCCTCCCAGATTAGAGTCCACGCACTTAACCACTACCCCAAACTGGCTCCTACACCGAACTGGCTGTGACTGGCCCAAGGTCTGTGACTGGCCCACGGTCACCTAGCTGGCTGCATGTGGAGGAGTGGGGAATCAAACCCGCTTCTCCAGATTAGAGTCCATTGCTCATAACCCCTACACCACGCTGGCTGTCTATACTTCATTTATAGCTCACCTTTCTCACCAACAGCTGCCCCAATAGCCCAGACTGTCCTGATCTCATCAGAGCTGGGAAGCTAAGCAGGATGGGCCGCAGTTCATATGGGAGCAGGCCATGGGAGACCACCAAGGAAGGCTCTGGGATTATTATGCAGGGGAAGGTGATGGCAAAAACCAACTCTGCTCATCTCTCGCACTGAAAACCCGGCGACCCTGGGGTCCCCATGAGCCGGTTGCTACTTAACAGGACATCGTCGTCATCATCATTCAAAGCAGGGCTTTTTTTGTAGAAAAAAACCAGCAGGAACTCATTAGCATAATAGGCCACAGGCCACACCCATCAGCAGAAACTCATTAGCCTATTAGGCCACACCCCCTGACAGCACAGCTCATTAGCATATTAGACCACACCTCACATGTTGCCAGAACTGTGGTCATCCAGCCGCACCCACTTTTTGCTTCTTACTCTGTTTACCTTGTTGTCAAAACCCCAGGGCTCTTTTTGGAGCAGGAACTCCTTTGCATGTTAGGCCACACACCCCTGATGTAGCCAATCCTAATGATCTTCTGCTGTTGGGTGTGGCCCATTATGCTAATGAGTTCCTGGTGGGCATGGCCAACTCAGGAGCCAGCCGGAACTCTGTTCCTGCACGTTCCTGCCAAAAATAGCCCTGATTCAAAGCAAATTACACCATTAAAATGAATGTGATAGGGACAACACACGACCAACAATGTATTAAAAACAACCATCGTGGCAATAAAAACAAGACCAAACGTGTGAAGCTGCCCTATACTGAATCAGACCCTCTCTCCATCAAAGGCAGTATTGCCTGCTCAGACCGGCAGGAGCTCTCCAGGGTCTCAGGCTGAGGTCTTTCGCTTCACCTGGGCCCGATCATTTACCTGGAGACGCCAGGGATTGCCAAGCAGATGCTCTACCCCTGAGCCCTTTCCTGGTTACAGTATCGGAGCATGCATGGAGAAACGGCACTGTCCAATTTGTCGAATGAACAATGCAAGGGAAACGGCCTAAAACTGCATAGATAATCACTGCAGCCCCCCGATCCCTTTGTAGCCCTTGTGTGTTGCCTTGGGCTTCTTGGAAGACAGGCTAGAGCGACAGGTGAAAATCTGACAAAATTAAAACTTACTAGAGAGGAACTTGCACGGCATCCCGAGACACAAAGATCCTACCAAGGTGAGACTTCAAGCTACTTCGTGGGTGCTTCCACTTTTGCAATATACAGGAGAGCTCTTTCTGCACAAATGCCATGCCTGTGTGTGTGTGTGTGTGTGTGTGTGTGTGTGTGTGTGTAGTTGCAGCTGACTTCTGGTGACCCTTGCAAGGGGCATTCAAGGCAAGTGAGAAGCAGAGGTAGTTTGCCATGGCCTTCCCCTGCAGCGTTCCTTGGGGAGGGGGGGTCTCCCATGCAAATGCGCGCCCTGCTTTGCTTCCGAGATCTGACAGAATCCAGCTGTACCATGCTGCCTTTCCTCCCATGCTTCTGAGTACCAGGTGATAATGAGAACCTATGACGAAAGGAACGTCACCACAATGCTCAAATCAGCGGCTTCTAAGGGACAGCAAAGGAGGAGATGGTTAGACAGTGTTATTGATGCAGCGAACATGAAATTGAGCAAACTCCGGAGGACGGCGGAAGACAGGCGGGCCTGGCGTGATGTGGTCCGTGGGGTGGCGAAGAGTCGGACTCGACTGTGCGACTGAACAATGGCAACAAAGAAGTGTCTGGTTGTCAGAGAGAATGCTCAGTGTCAGTTTTGATACAGGAAGGTCATCCTTACGATCTTGCGCTGAACTGCTTAAATCAGTCTCTAGAGAACACAGATGGACAGCAGCGGTAGAACATTTTGCTTTGCATAGAGAAGTTCCCAGGTTGAGTTCCTACCACCTCCAGTTAAAAAGGATCCGGTAGTCAGAGATATGAAAGACCTCTACAACTTGGTAAGTCACCATGGCTGTCCTGCAGAGACCGAATGACGGCACAAATGTTTTAAAACAAAAAACCCCAGAAAGAAACAGCTACAGTTCACAGCGAGCGGGATCTCAGTTTGGTCTGTTGACTCTTGGATTACCCCGGTGGTGGAGCACTGGAGCCAGTCTAATCAGCTCGGTAAACATTTTTGATCCTTCCATGGTTTTGAGCCCATTGTCCAAATCATCTCGAGAGAGGGCTCGCATGTGAAAAGTTCAAACCTTCACGTGCAGATGGCTGATTCCTCTCACAGGGTCGCCATCTCCACCAGCCCCCAACTAATTCTGCAATCCAAGTCGCTGGGATTTTAAAAAAAGAAAGAATGAAGTTCCCAATGATGTCATAAGTAAGCACCGCATGTTCCACACTGACTTGGAAACGCTTCAGAAACTTGAAAAGTTTCATATACAGTTGGTCACCCAATTCAGATTGTTGTGACTTTTGGCCTGCACCGTAAAATGGATCCATTTTGGAAGAGTTAAATGTCAAGAGACCTTCTCCAGCTGAAACTTAGTTCTCCAGACTTTAATGGCTTAGTTTTGGTCCCTACATTCAGTCTAGATAAACATGTAATCTAAGGTTGCCACCTCTAGGTTGAGAAATACCTGGACATTTGGAGGGGAGGGGTTGGAGAAAGGAAGGACTTCAGCAGGGTATAATGCCACAGTTTCCACCCTCCACAGCAGCCATTTTCTCCAGGGGAGCTGATCTTGGTTATCTGGAAGTCAACTGAGATAGTGGGAGACCTCCTCTTACCACTTGGAGGCTGACAACCCCAATGTGATCTCTACTGACCTTATATAGACTTAATTGAAGCTATAATCCAAACCCACATTGCTGGTTTGCCTCAGAAGGAAATTTAATCTGAATGCAGGAGCCTGCAATGTCGAATAAGGAACCAAATAGGCCATATCCGAATGTTATTTTGGTGGCACCGTGACACCTGCGTCTGCTTTCAACTTCCTTTCCCCCACAACAGATTTAACCTTCCCTTCTCTGGGGCACGGAAAAGTAGGAGAGAGGCAGAAATGGAAATGAGTGGGACTGAAGATAAGCGCCTGGTATGGACATAATCCAACCAAAACGTTTAGCCCGTGTTCACACACAATGAAATTGCCCTAGCTAGCACAACAAACATCCTCCACCCAATCGTTGCACTGACTTAGGGGTCTGGGACAGTGTTGGTGGCAGGGTGTGCTTTCCTGAGCTATTCTGTTAGGTGGACGCGTGTGTGTGTGCTACATAATCCAAGGCAAAGCTTTCCTCGAGGAGACAAAAGCAGTGCCCCAGACTTTGCCAATAAAACTCTCCCCCACACACACAAAATAAAGAGTAAATGAACCCAGAGAGGTGCAAGAGAAATCAGCAATGACAAAGAATCTTAGAATTTCATTCCTCAGTTTTGGGTATTGTTTAATGGTTAGACGGTTGAATCCCTACTCTGATCCCCAGGTTCGAATCCCCACATGGGATGATTTAGGACCAAGCACTCTTTCTCAACCTAAGCGACCTCACAGGACTGTTGTGAAGGTAAAACAGCAGGCAAAAATCATGCATATCACCGTGAGCTCCTTCGAGGAAGGCAGGATTAAAAAAACCCAGACTAAATAAATACTAAACTGCAGCTGATTTAAATGTATGTAGATTAAGCACAATTTCCATGTATTAAAGCACAACATTTACTTGGTGTCACGATTGGATCCTAACTTGGTGGATGAGCACGGCAGTTCTGGTAGATCACAACGTTTCTTCTGGTCTGTTTCCTAAGGGATGTGACTACTCCTGAGGGAAAAGAAACAAACTCGCGACGGCATTTAAGAGACTTCTGGCAATCATGAATGCATCTTAAAATAAGAGCCATCTGGCAGTCCCGTATTTATAGATATGTAATAACGGCAGTTCCAGCCCAGAAGCAGCCAGAAATAAGTAATATCACCACCCCATTCATTGCTCCGGTTCTTTTCAAATACCTGTTGCGTTGCATTTCTTCCAGAGAGGAAACATTAGAAAGTATAACGTTCCGAGTCCAGTAGTTGATGCATCTGTAAGCGGTTCAGAGCTGGAGACAAAGAAATGTATCGGATTCCATATTTTCTACAAAAGCGCTGGCAGTTAATTTCCGGGAATCAAAATAAGCGGTGCTTTCGAAGACCTTTGAAGTTTAACAGGTGTTTAGGTGTTCCCTAAAGCGGAGGTTTTAGGCACCTAAGTTGGGAAGCCCCCGAGCCAGGAGGTCCACGACAATTTATGAGATGAACAACACAATCCATAAGAAAATGCAGGTCTTGGGAGGGGAGAGTTGCCATTCAAACATGGCATGTGCCTTCTGGATTTTAATAGCTGCAGGCCGGCAGGGAATTCAAAATTTTCCAAGGAAACTGGGGGTAGATATCCCTCCCTCCTATCTGATGATTCTGAACCGGGACGTACAAAAGAAAATCCAGCTAATGAAAATCAAAATTGCTCCCCAGGCCTGGTTCAAGGAGTGTCTGGCCATTTCTAGAACATTCTAGAACTGCACAACCCCCTTTCTAAACCGTAGTGTCACTGAGGAGGAGTGTGGCAAGTTAACCAGTTTGGCAGGAATACGTGATCCCAGTCTGGATGGAACTGCCTCAGCAATCGGGTTGCTAGCTCTGGGCTGGAAACTATCTGGAGATTTGGGGGGTAGAAACTCAGGAGGGCGGGGAGCTCAGCAGGGGACAACTCCCAAGAGTCCACCCTCCAAAGCCGCCATTTTCTCCAGGGGAACTCATCTCTGTAGTCTGGAGACCAGTTGTGAACAGCAGGAGATCTCCAGTCCCCACCTGGGGCTCGGCAGCCCTAGAGCGAGCCGGCGACTAAGCTGTTGGGGGTTGACTGAGGAAACTCATGTTCAAATCTCTGCTCAGGCACAAAGCTCACCAGGTTGCCTTATGCAAGTGGCTATTTCTCAGCCTAACTCTGCCCCTCAGTTAGGATTCCCAGACCATGGTAGACTAAAATGCCATACAGTCCGCACTCCAAAGCAACCATTTTCTCCAGGGGTGCGCATCTCCCAGAGCCAGTATGGTGTAGTGGTTAAGAGTGCAGACTCTAATCTGGGAGAACCGGGTTTGATTCCCCACTCCTCCACATACAGCTGCTGGTGTAACCTTGGGTCAGTCGCAGTTCTCTCAGAGCTGTTCTCTCAAGGGCAGTTCTCAAAAGAGCTCTCTCAGCCCCACCTACCTCAGAGGGACCCTGCCTGTGGTGGGGAGGGGAAGGGAAATGAGTTTGTAAGCTGCTCTGGGACTCCAAGTGAAGGGTGGGGTATAAATCCAGTCTCCTCCTCCTCCTCCTCCTCCTCCTCCTCCTCCTCCTCTTCTTCTTCTTCTTCTTCTTCTTCTTCTTCTTCTTCTTCTTCTTCTTCTTCTTCTTCTTCTTCTTCTTCTTCTTCTTCTTCTTCTTTTCTCCTCTCTGTCTTCTGGAGATCGGTTGTAACTCTAGGAGATCTCCGGGCCCTACCGGCAGCTGTCACACCCTCCTGCTCTGGGATGCCCTTGGCCACTCACCCGCCGAAGACGGCCATGATGCCTACTTAGAGCAAGAGCTCCTACTCAGAGGGAGAGGACAGCTGAGCAAGAAGCAAGTGGTCATTCACATGGGGGAGGGAGGAGAAAATAGGGTTGCCAGCTCAGGGCTGGGAAATACCTGGAGATTTGGGGGGTGGATCCAGGAGAGGGCAGGGTTTGGGGAGGGGAGGGGTCTCAGTGGGGTATGCTGGGGAACTGACCTCTGTCGCCTGAAGGTCAGTCATAATCAGTGTTCCCTCTAAGCTGAGTTAGTGTGAGCTAGCTCACAGTTTTTTGGCCTCCGGCTCTGAAAAGTACTGAGACTGATGAGTCCGTAGAGTGAGCTCAGCTCATACTTTTATTTGAAGATCAGGAACAAGACAACTCAAGCTGGCTCGCAGGCCGGCTTATATTCCCCAAGAAACCCACACCCCAACACCCACACACAGTCGTGATTGGACTATATACATTGATTCCATTAACTACCTGGATCCTAGTCAGGGCCGGCTCACCTAGAGCGCGCCGGCTGCAGGGGCACCAAAAGGCACCCCACCCCCCTGTGAAAAGCCCCCGCCTCTTCCCTGGCTTGCTTGGGCTCCCCGCAGCCACGGAGCGCCCAAGCAAGCCAGTGCTTGGAGGGAAGGGGCGGGGGTTAAAACCACCACCCCTTCCCTGGCTTGCTAGGGTGTCCCGCAATCATGGAGTGCCCAAGCAAGCCGGCACTGGGAGGGAAGGGGCAGGGGTTAAAAACCCCGCCCCTTCCCTGGCTTTCCTGGGGGGCCCGCAGCTGCAGAGCACCCAGGAAAGCCAGTGCTCCACCGCCCCCACCCCAGTGTCCAGGCCCCATCGGGAGGTTGGCATCCCCGGTGGGGTGGGTGCCCCAGGCTGTCCTGCCTAGGGCGCCCAGACACCTGGGGCCAGCCCTGATCCTAGTCCCCAGATTGGAAGGGAGCTCGGATCCTACTGTCCATTGTCTTCAGGAGTGAAGCGCCGGCCTTCGTCCAGCCACGTGTCGGACCGGCTGGAACTGGTTCGAGCAGATGGCTGGCCTGGACCCACCTTCCGCTCTGGGTACATCACAGGCTCACACATTTTGGTCTTTTCCCAGGAAGGATGGCTCCAGAGCAGACGAATTTGTGCAGGAGCCAAATCGCCCGCTCACAACTTGAATGCCAGTCGCTCACACAGTAGAATTTTTGCTCACAGGACTCCACAGCTTAGAGGGGGCATTGGTTGTAATCCCAGGAGATCTCCAGCCACCACCTGGAGATTGGCAGCCCTAGAGAGAAATGGTGGAAGCATCCGCTTGTCTTCGCATCCCTACCTGTGTCCAGGTAGCACCAGAATTGGTGGGGGGGGCCTCTGCTGCTTAGCGTCTAACTAACCCCGCTCCGAGCCTGCGTACGGCTCTGAGCAATCCATTCTTTTTTAAAAGACAACTCAACTTTTCCTCCCCTGACTTATTTCTAGATCCAGAGAGTGAAAACTGCATATTTTTTTTCTGATATCTGAAATTCACAGCATGTCTTACTGCTAAATTGCCACCTTAAAGCATCCCCCCCCCACCTTCCCCTTCCTTGAAAATGCATATTAAATCAAAGTGACAGACATACGCAAAAGAAGTGTCTGTCAACAGCAAAGAAGATTTCGCTGGAAAGTTTGCAACGTGCAACCTGTCGGAAGGGACTGTGTTCCAGGCGAGGAACTAGAATTTCAAGAGGGCGACATCTTAGGCGTATGGGGCGAGTGCAAACGCAGCTTTGCGGAGGATGCTGAATCGATGCAGAAACTGAGGCCGTGATCACCCGGGCAGTTCGGCCCGACACAGCCACTCCTCCCCTCCGGATCCAGTGGGCACAGTCAGACGGCCACATCTGTCAGGCATTCTCCAGCCATACTTATCCCGTCATAGGATGACTTGGAGCCAGGTTAAAAAGGCACCACAGCATCAGTGATGTTTTCGATTCCTCGCACAGTCATAGAATCATAGAATCATAGAATGTTAGAGTTGGAAGGGACCTTGCAGGCCATCTAGTCCAACCCCCTGCACTCTGCAGGAACACAGCCGAAACCCCTACATACCTACAACATACCCAAAAGATGGTCGTCCAGCCTCCACTTGAAAACGTCCAGGGAAGGAGCATCCACCACCTCCAGAGGCAGTCTGTTCCACTGCTCAACCACTCTTACAGTCAGGAAGTTTCTCCTGATATTAAGCCGGTAACAACTCCCTTGTAATTTCCACCCATTAGATCTAGTCTTGCAATCCGGAGCAAGAGAGAATAGATCCACTCCATCTTCTACATGACAGCCCTTCAAATACTTGAAGACTGCAATCATGTCCCCTCTAAACCTTCTCTTTCCCAGGCTAAACATACCCAACTCCCTCAGCCTTTCCTCATAAGACTTGGACTCCAACCCTCTCACCATCCTGGTCGCCCTCCTCTGGACCCGCTCGAGTTTGTCAACATCCTTCCAAAAATGTGGTGCCCAAAACTGGACACAGTACTCCAGGTAGGGCCTGACCATACAGCGGAACTACCACCTCCCGTGATCTGGACACAATGCTTCTGCTAATGCATCCTAAGATTGCATTAGCTTTCTTCACAGCCGCATCACACTGCGTGGTCATCATGCATGGCCGAATGTCTGAATGCAGGGGAGCGCGGACAGAACGGATTTGGCAGTCTGAACACGCGGTGAGGCCTAACTCAGGGTGGGAGAGGAGAGGAAAGAGGAGAGATTGGATTTATACCCCGCCCTTCACTACCCAAAGGTATCTCAGAGCGGCTTACAAACTCCCTTCCCTTCCCCTCTGCACAACAGACACCCTGTGAGGTAGGCAGGGCTGAGAGAGAGCTCTTGACAGAAACTGCTCTTTTTCAAGAACAACTCTTATCAGAACTAAGGCTTGCCCAAGGCCATCCAGCCAGGTGCAAGCGGAGGAGTGGGGAATCAAACCCGGTTCTCCCAGATTAGAGTCCACGCACTTAACCACTACACCAAACTGGCTCTCCTTCACCAAACTGGAGCAAATTAAGCCCCTCCACCCCGCTCATGATTTTTTCCAGTCTGAAAAAATCAGAGCTACTATATTTTTCCACTGGGAAAACGTGTAGCTTAGGGATGCCAGCCTCCAGGTGGGACCTGCAAATCCCCCAGAATTACAGCTCACCTCCAGACTACAGATACCAGTTCCCCTTAAGAAAAATGGATGCTTTGGAGGGTGGACTCTACGGCATTGTGCCCCACTGAGGTTCCTGTCTCCCCCAGGCTCCATCCCCAAATCTCCAGGAATTTCCCAAACTGGATCTGGCAACTCTACCCCCCGATCCCCCCCCCCCGATGGCTGGGGTGGGGAACACCTGGCAATGCTAATTTATAGCTACGGTTGACTTCTGTCTCACACTAAAGCTAGAAATTCAGATTCTAACTGGCACAACTCAATATAATGTGCTGCTACGTTATCGCCCAGGCACGGGAGAGAGCAATAGTTCTTGTCAAGTCACAATAAAAAGGTGAAGATCAGGAAGCCGGCTTTAAAACCAAATGCTAAAAGCACTGGTTCTTGTAAGTTTAAGAAGTGTGCGTTGTTTTTTTCTTAATGTTTTGAAAGATGTCATAAACTTTCAGATAATGGCAGGCTCTTTTTAAAAAAAAAAAAAAAAAACAGGAACTAAATTAATATTAAGAAGCTGACATCCCCCCTCCCGGATGGAAAAATTAAAAGGCGACCCTAAAGTGCTCAGAGGACCTCCGGCGCTGTTAATAACTCCTTCCAGAAGCCTAATTCTTTCCAGATACAAATTGTGCAATTATTTTGAGATGTTTAAATAAGCTAAGCCCCTAACAAACGATACAAGCAACATTTACAATTGTGTTAATGCAAAATGATTTATACGTTGCCAGCGATGGAGAAAGCATGGGGGTGGCAGTTCGTGCATGGGAAAAATGGATGTGTAGACCTGGAGACGCTGACTTTTAGCAAAGGAAATGTTTGACGGTTCATTGATTCATCACCCCCTTGGCTGGTCAAAACTTCTGGACAGTGAAATCCAGGCAACCCTTCAGTAAAATAGCCACGGGGGTAAGCATCAGGATATCGAAAGAAAACGTCAGTTTGTCTTCAGAAGCAAGGTGTTGTTTTGCTTTGTTTTTTTAAAATAAAGTGTCAAAAGATTTTTTTTAAAAAAATCTCTGCTTGGTAAATTGGCAACATTTTTTTTTTTTTTTAAGAAAGAAAACTGACATTCTTCAGTCTGGAAATTTTAAACATCACTCGCGTTGACAGCTGATGCTGACTGATCCGAATCAGCCATGACTTTAAACGCGACAGCCTGTTAGCAAGGGCAGCATCAAACATGAAATGGAAAGCTTGTTTGGCGAGAGATCCCATGCGCTAAAGGAAACAGTAACCTTGGAAAGTAGGGATGCCAACCTCCAGGTGGGGCAAACGTGGAAAAGAACTGTGCTAGAACAAAACACACATAAGAACATAAGAGAAGTCAATGTTGGATCAGGCCAACGGCCCATCCAGTCCAACACTCTGTCACACAGTGGCCAAAAATACCAGGTACCATCAGGAGGTCCACCAGTGGGGCCAGGACACTAAAAGACCTCCCACTGTTGACCCCCCCATGCACCAAGAATACAGAGCCCCACTTGCCCCAGATAAGCATCATAAGGACATAAGAGGAGCCAATGTTGAATCAGGCCAACGGCCCATCCAGTCCAACACTCTGTCACAGAGTGGCCAAAAATACCAGGTGCTATCAGGAGGGCCACCACTGGGACCAGGACACTAGAAGCCCTCCCACTGTTGACCCCCCCAAGCACCAAGAATACAGAGCACCACTTGTCCCAGACTGAGAGTTCCTATTTACACCTTGTGGCTAATAGCCACTGATGGACCTCTGCTCCATATGCTTATCTAATTCCCTCTTGAAGCTGTCTGTGCCTGTAGCTGCCACCACCTCTTGTGGCAGTGAATTCCATGTGTTAATCACTCTTTGGGTGAAGTGAAATACTGACACAATACTGATACGCTACCATGTCTTCATATATTTGTTTAAATCATATACTTAAGTATACAACAAAGACCCAAGTGCATCTTATTAATCATAGTACATTGTTAACAAGGACCTAAAGAACAATATATATCTTGTAGAAGAGTCCACAGCTACAAAGGCAAACTTGCAGACATGAAGCCTTCTATAGAGTTGTTTGACTTGTGCATTGTAGCATTGTGAGCTTTGGTTCCAGGAAAAAATAATTTGCCTGAAGAAGAATTCCTCGAAACATACCATTTTTGCCTGGGAGGCATGTTGCTTTGATGCTTGCCATATCTCTTTTCGGAAAGCAGAACAGCCTACAGCATTGGCATTGACGACCGCTGCATCTCTCATCAGTCTCTCATCAGAAAGCAGGACAGTCTGAAGCATCGAACCCTGTCTGCATATCCGTCTCTGCAGTTGTGGACTTTTCTACAAGATATATATTGTTCTTTAGGTCCTTGTTATCAATGTACTACGATTTAAATGAATATATGAAGACACAGTAGCATATCAGTATTGTGTGTTTTGTTCTAGCACGGTGTTTTTCCATGTTTGCTGAACCTTGGCCTTGGTCACATGCTGAATTTGCCATGGGAGCACCACGAATGCTGGGCGGATTTTCAGGGCGCGGTCACACCGCAACATCTGGCAACCGTAGTGCACCCATGGCCAATCTGTGGCGTGCCGCTGAAGCTGCTCAGTTAAAAAGTATCTCAATAGATGTACTAGTAAATGGTTTGCCAAGGGCTGCTGACCGAATTGTTCCATGTGATCGCGCCGGCACGCGGCTTCCCCCCCCCGGCTGTCCTCTTTGACACGCATGTGCTGACGGATGAAACCGTGATGTGCCGCCGTCACGTCTGATCATGTTCTGGTGGGTCTAATTGCACCGGCACAAAGAGCCATGCCTCCCCCCTGTGTTATTTGGCTCATGTGACTGGGGCCCTTGCTGTGTTTGTTGAGCTTCCAGCTGGGGCCTGGGGATCTCCCGCTTTCACAACTGATCCCCAGCTGACAGAGATCAGCTCCCCTGGAGAAAATGGCTGCTTTGGAGGGTGGACTCTGTGGCTTTATACCATGCTGAGGCCCCTCCCCTCCCCAAACCCCGCCCTCTCCTGGCTCCACCCCCAAAGTCTCCAGGTATTTCCCAACCCAGACCCAGCAAGCAAGTCTAGGGCAGGCTACAACCTTTCTCTTAACATTGTGTGCAAGGAGGCTTTCCCCCCCGAATGCAAAGGAGCATCCCAATCTGCAAGGTTGCCAGCCTCCAGGTGGTTTCTGGAGATCTCCTGGAATTACAACTGGTCTCCAGACCTCAGAGATCAGTTGGCCTGGAGAAAGCGGCTGCTTTGGAGGGTGGATTCTATGGCATGATACCCTGTGAGGTCCCTTCCCTTCCCCAAAGCCCCCTCCCTGACTTCCTTTAGCTGCACCCCCCAATCTCCAGGAATTTCCCCATCCCAGAGTTGGCAACCCGATTTGTGATTCCCCACTTTCGTTCCAAAGTGATATGTGCTTTGGTTCTTTGGGGTGTCACTGGCCCTTTTAAATGGCAGTGGGTTTTCATGATTTTATGCTTTATGGTTTTTATCTTTCATGCTACGGCCTGCCTCGGGAGGGTCTCTATAAAGGTGGCATAAAATTTACATTTTAGATAATGCACTCTGAGGAGGGCTGGTGCTGTGTTAAGGTAAAGGTAAAGGTTTCCCTTGCTCGAAAGCCAGTCGAATCCAACTCTAGGGGGCCGTGCTCATCTCCTTTTCCAAGCCAAAGAGCCAGCACTGTCCAAAGACTTCTCTGGGGTCATGCGGCCGTCATGACTAAACGCCGAGGCGCACAGAATGCTTTTACCTTCCCATCAAAGTGGTACCTATTTATCTACTTGCAATTTCTTGCTTTTGAACTGCTAGGTTGGCAGGAGCTGGGGCCAGAAATGGGAGCTCACTCCATCACGCAACACTAGGCTCTTGAACTCCCGAACTGCAACTCAGCACCTTAACCTCTGAGCCACCGCAGTCCTGTGTTACCCTCGTATAAAACCAGTCAAATCAAATGGTCAGGCTTTTCCTAGGCCCTGTCACTTTGGAAGGCAAGTGGTGAATAGCCCTTCTGAATGCCCATCCATGGGACAAGACTTTTCATATAGAAATCTAGCATCTCAGGGATACAATCCTTACCACTTACGCATCGTCTTCTATGAGGAAAGAGGTTCCACATTCTGGGTAGCAGTTAACCATGTAGCTCCCCAACTGAAGCCTGAAGTGAAGGTGGGAGCAGATTTTATTAATAAAGGCAAATTTTAATGGATAAACATTCCGGTTTCTTTGCAGGGGCACAGCTATGACAGGGAATAGACCTTCTAACAGTGGATGATGGACTTTACCTATCGGCTTGTAACTGATATCACGGCTCCTTCTGTTTCTCCAAAGAGACATCAGCGCCTATGCTCTGGTAATGTGCAAGTGTGCTTAAATATCATCCGTTAGCCAGTCAATTAACTGGGGAAAGGATTAATCAACTGTGATCAAGAAGCAGGCATGATAAACGTCTTAAGCAGAGTTACAAAGCAGGAACATAATGATGTCAGAGTTGTGCCAGACAATGGTCTGGGTATAGAGGAGGGGTCTACTGGGGGATTGGGAAGGGAGGTAGTTGTGAATTTCCTGTGTTGTAGCAGGGGGTTGGGCTAGATGACCTTTGAGATCCCCGGATGACCTTTGAGATCTGTGTTGCCACCTTTCTCGTTCAAACGCTTGTTTCCAACAGTGGCGACTCAAATGCACCCCACCAAAAAAAGCTGAAAGTGGGGCACAAAGGCAAGCCTCCCCATGGATGCACATCTATACCAGGGGTGGCAAACATGTGGCCCGGGGGCCAGATCAGACCCCCGGAGGGCTTCTCTCAGGCCCACAGTGGAACTGGCTGTCTTCTACTTCTTCTTCCAGTTCTGCTGCTGCTGTGTCATCGTAGGTTTTCAGCTTACAGATACACACCTGAACAGCATACTCAAGACTGCAACAGCACAGGCATTTTGATGCAATAATTCAGGAGAAGAAATGTCAGTTATCAGACAGTGTTAAATAAACAAAATATTGCAAGAGTGCTAATGTTTTAAGCATGTTTTTATTTTAAGTAAAAAAAAAAATCTTTGTGTTTGTGTCCTTTATCAAGTTTATATCTCCGCTACCTGGCATTACAGTCTATGACACACCTGGCCCGGCCGGACAAGGTCTCATTTATGTCAGATCCAGCCCTCATAACAAATGAGTTTGACATCACTGATCTATACCATTCTCCCCCTTCCCACAGACATACATACCTGCAAGCATGCTGCTTCAGAATATATATATATTTTTAAAAAACATATTTTGTTTTCTATTTTTTAACATAAAACACCAGTTTAACAAGAACAATGTATATCAAAAACCAACATCATAACTGTACAGTTTCTAGTACAATAAAGGAGTACATTAATGGTAAGTTTTATAAAGGACAGCAAAAAAAATCACCATTACAATTAAGTAAAGAAGAGTAATAATATACAGATACAAAATATCCACAGTAATCTTGTAAAACTAGAGGTTAAAAGTGGGCAAATAGATTGTAATAGCGAGTGTTAGGAGTTTTCACATGCGGACCATCCTGATTGGTAAGATAAGACAGAACCAGAAACTATTGTCCCGCAAAACTTGAATTATAATTTGGTGATTCGTCAGTTCATTTTGCTATCGGGGTTAATAGTGTTTGCTATCATCAACCATGATTTTTTTTAATCCTTAAAAAAAAAATGTACATTCACCATTGTATCTCAGGGCAATAGATTCCATAGGTACATTATGCATTATGTTAAGCATTTCTTGTTGTCCTGAGCGCCAACGTGAATTAATCCTGAGTTCTACAGTTATCAGAGAAATTTAAAAAAGAAAATCTCTGTCCAGTGTATACATAAACATTGAAATGTTACGTTGATCATGCAATGTGAGGTGGTCTTTTTACTCTGATGTAAGAATTCACTGCCTGAATCAATCATTAATATCATCACATCTTGTTGGGGGAAAGGGGGGAGTTAAAATGCTGCTTGTCGCTTTGCATCTAGAATACCATGTTTGGAAGGCATGTTTGTAATCTTTTGCCTGTCGATGTAAGCAGGGCTATTTTTGGGCAGGAACACACAGGAACAGAGTGCTGGCTCCTGAATTGGCCACGCCCAGCAGGAACTCATTAGCATAATAGGCCACACCCAACAGCAGGAACTCATCAGGATTGGCTACATTAGGGGTGTGTGGCCTAACATGCAAAGGAGTTCCTGCTCCAAAAAGCCCTGGGTTTTGACAACAAATGAGGTAAACGGAATACGAAGCAAAAGGTAGGTGTGGCTGGATGACCACATTTCTGGTAACATGGGGTGTGGCCTGATATGCTAATGATCTGTGCTGTCAGGGGTGTGGCCTAATATGCTAATCAGTTTCTGCTGTTGGGTGTGGCCTATTTTTATATAGGGTTTTTTTGTGGATTTTCTATATATTGCATAATATCTTTTGTCTCTTTACTTTACATAACTCGATAAGTTCCCTCCTCCCTCCCTCTACCCCTTGTTTGTTGATCCTTTATTCACAGCCATGGGCACAAAGTCTGAATCTTCCACCGAATGTCCTGTCTTCCTTCCAATGTTATCCACTTTAGATAGGTCTTCCATCTCGCTTTAATTTCTTCGGCTTTATCCTCCCATGTGGTCTTCTGGTGCAATTTCTCGATGATGTCCGACTGCACAAAATCAAACAAATAAGTGTGCCAGGTATCTATTGTCCATTTGCTCTTATCTTTCCAGCCCAGAGCTATCACTGCCTTACCTGCTAACACCATAGCTTTGAGTATAGCCTGGGTTTCCTTATTGACTGCCTTATTTCCTAATATACCCATTAACATTAGTTTAAAGTCTACATTCAATGAGATTCTACATAGGGTGTGGCCTATTATGCTAATGAGTTCCTGCTGGTCTTTTTCTCCCCCCCAAAAAAGCCCTGACGTGAAGCTAGTTCCAGGTGTTCAGCCACATTGGTCTGAAGCAGCAGACCAAATTTAGAGTCCAGTGGCACCTTTTAAAACCAACCAAGGTTTATTCAAGGTACGAGCTTTCATGCTTGAATAAACCTTGGTTGGTCGTAAAGGTGCCACTGGGCTCTAAATTTGAATAGCATGAGACTTATTTCTAAATAGGCCTGCTTAGCGCGGCTGTACTAGTGTGGAAGAGCCGAGGTTGGCTGGATGCATAACTCACACGAATGTATCTTCCTGCAATTAAACACACTGTTAAAAGAGGCTCCTGTTTTGACACAAACAGCAGAAAACTGTGTCACATTGTAAACGCCAGTCTCCTTTCATGTTATGCAAATAAAGTTTATGCACTCGGCGTGAATTTACGCTATATTAAGGGCAACCTTTTTTTAAAAAAAAAAATTAAAAATGTGTTAGAGAAATTAGTCAGATTGTCAGGATCCTTTTACGAGTTGCAAATTTGGGGAGGCGGTTAAGTCAAGAGACGTCTTTTTTTTCCCCTCTACCGTGAGACAAATCTGTCAGCGAGCTTCATATTCACCCTCTCTGGAGGTGAACCTTTTAAAAGTAAGAAACTGAACGTTCTCCGGTCTCACTTGATACGAGGCAGCTGAGAAAAGCTCTGTCAGTTACAAAGGGAGTACAAAGGGAGTACAAAACAAGGACAACCACCCTGGAGTAGCAATTGTGGAATAAGAACACATCCTCTTCTGCTCTGGAGGCTCAGGGTTCGAATCCTAGCTTAGCTGTGACTTTATTGGGAATCTTATCAAAACACCATCTGATCACTTTCACCCACCCAGATTATACTACAATAATTCTGGATGTCTGCCTTAAAGGATAAAGGAGTCGGGGGGGGTGTTTGTTTTTTTGCAGTAGAGAAACTATATTCATAAATATCACTGAGTACAGATGTAGCTGCCTTCTATTGGATTGGACCCTTGGTCCATCAAAATCAATAGTGTCTACTTAGACTGACAGCGGCTCTCCAGGGTCTCGGGCAGGGTTCTTTTACATTACTAACTCCTGGTCTTTTTAAATGGAGATGCCCGGTATTGAACCTGGGACCTTCTGCATGCCAAGCAGAGGCCCTTCCTCTGAGCCACAGCCGCTACCCAATAGGAACACATGAGGCTGCCCTATGTACTGGATCAGACCCTTGGTCCACCAAGGTCAGTCTTGCCTACTCAGACTGGCAGTGACTCTCCAGGGTTCCCGACGGAGGTCTTTTATAAGAACATAAGAGAAGCCAATGTTGAATCAGGCCAATGGCCCATCTAGTCCAACACTCTGTCACACAGCAGCCAAAATATACCAGGTGCCATCAGGAGGTCCAGCAGTGGGGCCAAGACACTAGAAGCCCTCCCACTGCTGCCCCTTCCAGCACCAAGAATAGAGTGCATCACCTGCCCCAGACTGAGAGTTCCCATCTATACCTTGTGGCTAATAGCCACTGGTGGACTTCTGCTTCATATGTTTATCAAATTCCCTCTTGAAACTGTCCATGCTTGTAGCTGCCACCACCTCCTGTGGCAGTGAATTCCATATGTTAATCACTCTTTGGGTGAAGAAGTATTTCCTTTTATCTGTCCTAACCCAACTGCTCAGCAATTTCATGGAGTGCCCACGAGTTCTTGTATTGTGAGAAAGGGAGAAAAGTACTTCTTTCTCAACTTGCTCAGTCCCATTCATAATCTTATAAACCTTGATCATGTCACCCCTCAGCCGTCGTTTCTCCAAGCTGAAGAGCCCCAAGCATTTTAACCTTTCTTCATAGGGAAGGTGTTCCAACCCTTTTATCATTCTAGTTGCCCTTCTCTGCACTTTCACATTAGCTGCTACCTGATCAAATCAGGAAAAAATCAAATGCATAATCCTAGCCTGGGGGAGACTTGTCTTGGCAGTAGTATGTGCCAAAAGGATCTAGAGGTCTTAGTAGACCATGCACTGAACGTGAGCCAGCACTGTGATGTGGTTGCTAAACAGGCAAATGCGATTTTGGGCTGTATCAACAGAAGTATAGCGTCCAGCTCACGAGATGTGATGATACCACTTTACTCTGCTCTGGTTAGACCTCACCTAGAATATTGTGTTCAGTTTGGGGCACCACAATTTAAGAAGGATATAGACAAGCTGGAACGTGTCCAGAGGAGAACAATGAAGACGGTGAGGGGTCTGGAGACCAAGTCCTATGAGGAAAGGTTGAAGGAGCTGGGAATGTTTAGCCTGGAGAGGAGATGACTGAGAGGTGATATGATAACCATCTCCAAGTACTTGAAGGGCTGTCATAGAGAGGATGGAAGAGAGTTGTTTTCTGTTGCCCCAGAAGGTCAGACCAGAACCAACAGGTTGAAATTAACTCAGAAGAGTTTTGGGCCAAACATTAGGAAGAACTTCCAGACAGTTAGAGCGGTTCCTCAGTGGAATGGGCTTCCTTGGGAGGTGGTGGGCTCTCCTTCTTCGGAGGTTTTCAGACAGAGGCTTGATGGCCATCTGGCAGCAATGCAGATTCTGTGAATTTAGATAGAAAATGAGAGGGAGGGCAGGAAGGGCTGCCTCAGTGCTCAGTTCTCGTGGCCCTTTCTTACACACCCAGGGAAATGCTGATTGCCACTTTGGGGGTCAGGAAGCAATCCTGGAAGGTTTTTTTGTCATCTTCTGGGCGTGGAACTGTGGTCACTGTGGGTGTGGAGGGGGAGGTATTTGTGAATTTCCTGCCTTGTTGCAGGGGGTTGGACAAGATGACCCTGGAGATCCCTTCCAGCTCTATGATTCTTTGATCTTTTTAGCCGAAGATGCCAGGGATTGAACCTGGGACCTTCTGCATGCCAAGCAGACGCTCCACCACCAAGCCACGGTCCCTTCCTTGTCTATGTCTCATTTAGGCTGCAGTCCTTAGCTTTGGTCTACCCTTCGTCCAGGTGTTCAGTTTTCTGAACGCAGATGGGATTCCCATGTGAGTAAAAGAGCAGTCACGTACATAACACACATCCCCTTGCGTGCTGAAGTAGTACAGCCCAGACAAAGCTTTCCAACTTGATTCGAGTCCCAGAAGGGTTACCCACGTTAGCCGAGAGACTATCACACACAGAGAGCATAATGCACTTTCAATCCACTTTCCGTGCACTTTTGCAACTGGATTTTACGGTGTGAAATGGCAAAACACACTTGCAGACGACCCCTAAAGTGCATGGAAAGTGGACTGAAAGTGGCACCGTAAAGTGCCAGGGGTTTGTGGCAAACTTTCCGGCAGGAACCAGTGGGGCTTAAATGAGCAGTCCTTTCATAGAGCAACAGAAACATACCCTTCTAAATCCATTGAAGTCAATGGGTGTAAAGAAGAGGAGCTGGCTCTTATACCCCATTTTTCTCTACCCAAAGGAGTCTCAGAGCGGCTTGCAATTGCCGTTCCCTTCTCCTCTCCACAACAGACACCCTGTGAGGTAGGTGGGGCTGGGAAAGCTCTGAGAGAACAGTGGCTGGCCCAAGGTCACCCAGCTGGCTTCTTGTAGAGGAGCGGGGAATGAAACCCAGTTCTCCAGATCAGAGTCCACCATTCTTGATCATTACACCACGCTGGTGTAATTCTGCTTAGGATGACACCATGAACCCCATGTTCTAAATGGGATCTACTTTGGAGTAGCAATGTGTGAGTTTCTTGCTGCACTTCTGCTTACCTAAAACTGGATGGTACCCCGAATCCCAGTGAAGTGGAGAAGCTAACTGGAAACTGGGGTGAATCAAGCAGCAGAGGGGATAAGGTGAGATCTGGGAGGTCCCTGGTTCGAACCTTGCCTCTGCCACCAACTCACTTGGCGAACTGAGTCTGGCTCGCCTCGGCCCCCCAACCCCATTTGCAGCTTTGAGATAATCCTACCAGGCCACCTTACAAGACTGTTGTGAGGATGAGACAATTGTCTCTGTTCAAAGTGCTCTGAGTACTGAAAGTACTCTATAAATTTATTTCTGAACTGACAATCAAAAATGTGACTCCTTAAATTGTATTTCAGTTGCTTATTTTTTTTAAAAAAAAACAGTGAATCCTTTTAACTTATTTTTATTCTAAGCAGCCTTGGAAACATCTGAAAGAGATAGTTCTTGGAGGAGGAGGAGGAGGAGGAGGAGAAGGAGGAGGAGGAGGAGAGGAGAAGGAGATTGGATTTATACCCTGTGCTTCACTCAGAGTCTCAGAGCAGCTTACAAACTCCTTTCCCTTCCCCTCCCCACAACAGACACCCTGTGAGGGAGGTGGGAATGAGAGAACTCTTTCAAGAACTGCCCTTTCAAGGGCAGCTCTTATCAGAACTATTGACTTGCCCAAGGTCACACCAGCAGCTGCAAGTGGAGGAGTGGGGGAATCAAACCCGGTTCTCCCAGATTAGAGTCTGCACACTTAACCACTACACCAAACTGGCTACACTACACCAAACCATAGATTTTAGTGCTAATGGCCCACTTGGAATGAACATATGAAGCTGCTTATACTGAGCCAGAACAATGGTCTGTGTCACTCGGGACCGTCCGCTGTGACAGCATACTGCCAGGGTCTCCAGTAGAGAAAGGGCTTTCCCAGCATCTGAAGCTACCTGTGATCTGGGGGACTGAACCCAGGACTTCCTGCATGCAGTTTACAATTTAAGTTATCATGTCTTTAATTTTGTCAATTCAGAAATAAATTCATAGAGCACTTTCAACGCTCAGAGCACTTTGAATAGAAACAATTGTCCAATCTTCACCTCAGAGAGGCAGTCTGGTGCAGTGGTTAGGAGCGCGGACTCTAATTGCAGAGAACTGGGTGTGATTTCCCCACTCCTCCATATGCAGCTGCTGGCGTGGCCTTGGGTCAGTCACAAGTTCTCTCAGAGCTGTTCTCTCAAGGGCCGTCCTCGAGAGAGCTCTCTCAGCCCCGCCGAGCTCACAGGGTGTCTATTGTGGGGAGAGGAGGGGAAGGGAAAGGAGATTGTAAGCCTCTCTGAGACACTTTCAGGTAGTGAGGGGCGGGGTATAAATCCAATCTCCTCCTCCTCCTCCTCCTCCTCCTCCACCTCCGCCAACTCCTCCTCCTCCTCCTCCTCTTCTTCTGCTTCTTCTGCTTCTTCTGCTTCTTCTTCTGCTTCTTCTAAGAAAATGCTCTGCCACTGAACCATGTCCCCATGTGCCATTTTTGGTTTGGGCAATGCACTTAAGATGATTTTCCCCTCCCCCCAACTGTCCACAAATAATTTCTCTACACTGATAGCAACTCCTGTCCATGAAAACATCCTCCCTCGACTCTCCTGCAGAATTGATTTAATAGATGGATGAATTGATCAATTGGCCGGAGAGCATGACAATCAATCGAGGGAGAGGGGTAAAGCTTCTTAATCAGTGGATGGTTCTGTCTATGGGGAAAATATCACAACTTTCCCAGGATCAATATCTCAAAGTAATAATAACGCTGGCTAAATTAATGAATTGAAGTGAGAGTGGAATGGAAATGGACTCTCTCTCTCTCTCAGTAGATATATTTGTTTTAATTGCAAGAATCATTTGAACACCTGGAAGGAGCAGCCCACAGTCTGTGAAATCTCATGATAAAACTTGTCTAGAAGAGAACGTTTGACTTGAGCTTTAAATGCACAGATGTTTCACAGTGGAGGAGGAGATTGGATTTATACCCCACCCTTCGCTACCCAAAGGAGTCTCAGAGTGGCTTACAATCTCCTTTCCCTTCCCTTCCCCACAACAGACGCCCTGTGAGGTTGGTGGGGCTGAGAGAGCTCTTTTGAGAACTGCCCTTGAGAGAACAGCTCTGAAAGAACCTGTGACTGACCCTAGGTCATCCAGCAGCTGCATGTGGAGGAGTGGGGAATCCAACCCAGTTCTCCCAGATTAGAGTCCGTGCTCCTAACCACTACACCAAACTGGCTCTCAGAGGTCTTCAGAGTAGACCAAGCACTGCTTGATCAAAGTCCAGGATCTTGTTTCCCAAGGTGGCCCATCAGATTCAAGGCTGGAGGAGAAGTGGGTTCAAACTCCCATTCTGCCATAAACCTTGCCCGGGGACCTTGGCCCACTCAGAATCACCTAGGACTGAAACAGGGGAAGGGAGAAATAGGTATGCGTCTCTGGATTCCTTAGAAGCCAGAATACAACCAACCAGGTAAAGTAAAGGTAAAGGTTCCCTTGCTCGAAAGCCAGTCGAATCCGACTCTAGGGTTGCGGTGCTCATCTCAGTTTCAAAGCCGAAGAGCCAGCGCTGTCCGAAGATGTTTCCGTGGTCATGTGGCCGGCATGACTAAACACCAAGGCGCACGGAACGCTGTTACCTTCCCACCAAAGTGGTACCTATTTATCTACTTGCAATTTCTTGCTTTCGAACTGCTAGGTTGGCAGGAGCTGGAACTAGAGATGGGAGCTCACCCTGTCATGCGGCACCCGGGTCTCGAACTGCTGAACTACTGACCTTCCACAGCCTGCAGTTCAGCGTCTTAACCACTTGAGCCACCGCAGCTCCTACCAACCAGGTATTTAAGCACTAATAAATTATAACAATATCCAAATAATAACGGAACTACTAACATTTATATGTGGGGTTTTTTTCTTTCTTTCAAGAAATACATATTTCATTTGTGCATAAATTCATATTTCATACATTCCATTTCATTCACGAGGTTTCTGGATTGCGATCTTCGTTTCGGAACCCTTCTTCCAGAACATCAAAATATTGTGACTCATCAATTTCAGAATAGGTGAGATCATCAGGCAGCTTCTCTGTTTTATTTTTATTTATTTTTTATTTATTTTGGGATTTATACCCTGCCCTATCCAGTAGCTCAGGGCGGCTAACAAGCGGCCAAGCCGAGTTTCAGAACTAAAAACAATAAAAATATTACATACAATAAAAAAAATTCAATACAGCAGTAAAATTCATGTAAATCCAAGATGCACGTTACATGGTATCCCACATTGGCGGTGGATTTCTTAATTGCATGGGCACCAGGAGTAGTCTATCCCAGCTCACGGGCGGCATCCATCTTTCCAGATAATGGGGCAGATGGATGAAAGGCTCTCAATGATGGCATGATAGCGGCGGCGGCTCCTCCTCAAAGGCCTGGCGGAAGAGCTCCGTCTTGCAGGCCCTGCAGAACTGCACTAGGTCCCGCAGGGCCCGGATCTCCTCTGGGAGCTCATTCCACCAGGTGGGAGCCGCCGCTGATAACGCCCTAGCCTTGGTTTATACCCTGTTCAATCCAAATCTTTGTTAGGTTACAGTCATTTCTTCTAGAGTTTCTGAAGATGGCCGTGCCACCAGTAACACGTTTAATGCTCTTGGCTCTCTCTGTGTTGCTAATCTGGCATTATGAGTCATGATATTTTGATAATCTTGAAGAAGGCTTCCGAAATGAAGATCACAATCCGGAGACTTCAGTAATGAAATGGAATTTATGTAATATGAATTTATGCACAAATGAAATATGTATTTCTAGAAAGAAAGAAAGAAAGAAAGAAAGAAAGAAAGAAAGAAAGAAAGAAAGAAAGAAAGAAAGAAAGAAAGAAAGAAAGAAAGAAAGAAAGAAAGAAAGAAAGAAAGAAAGACCACACACACAAATGTTAATAGTTCCTTTATTGGCTGCATTCACACACACTAAATAATCCACTTTCAATTCACTTTCAGCGCAATTTCCAACTGGATTTTACTGTGTGAAGTGGCAAAATCCAGTTGGAAAGTGCACTGAGAGTGGATTGAAAGTGGATCATTTAGTGTGTGTGAATGTAGCCATTATTTGAACATTGTTATAATTTATTAGTGCTTAGAAGAGAAGAAGAGAGAAGAGATTGGATTTATACCTCGCCCTTCACTACCCAAAGGAGTCTCAGAGCGGCTTACAAACTCCTTCCCCTTCCCCTTCCCCTCCCCACAACAGACAACCTGTGAGATAGGTGGGGCTGAGAGAGCTCTGACAGAAACCGCTCTTTTTCAAGAACAGCTGTGCCAGAACTATGGCTTGCCCAAGGTCATCCAGCAGGTGCAATTGGAGAAGTGGGGAATCAAACCTGATTCTCCCAGATTAGAGTCCACGTAGTTAAACACTACACCAAACTGGGTTACATACATAGTTGGTTGCATTCTGGCTTCTGTAGATTTGACTTTGTGGGCTCTCATTATTTTTCTCTGAATTCCTTAGCGGAAGGATAACTGGCTAGGGTGAACCAGGTGGCTGGACTAGATGGACCAGCAGTCTGATCCAGCAAGGATGATGCTCTTCCGTTATGAAAAAGTGTGAGATTCATAGCATGACGAGAGAGACCAGAACAGGTGAGTCCCCTTTTTTGGACCTACCTATTTGGTAACTGGAGTGGTCATTTGATGGAACAGCACCGGAGATAGATTATAGAATCATAGAATGTTAGAGTTGGAAGGGACCTTGCAGGTCATCTAGTCCAACCCCCTGCACTCTGCAGGAGCATTGCCAAAAGATAGCCCGACATACCTACAACATACCCATGATCCAGGTGGTCAGCTGTGTTGGTCTGAAGCAGCAGAACAAATTTAGAGTCCAGTGGGGCACCTTTAAAACCAACAAAGTTTTATTCACATGCATGAACACTTTTCTCAAATACATTGGAACGGTAGGTAAGGTTCAAACGTAAAGACAGGGGCTGAACAGCAAATGAACACGGAACATAAAGACATTTTAAGATATGCAAAGACAAAACTAAATAACAAGTTAAGGTTATAAGGTCAACAGTTATAATGCAATAAATGTGTCAAAATAGCAGATAAATGTGTAAAGGTATCTTTTCTAATCATGGGAAGAAATTGATCATGTCTATGAAGAAGAAGAAGAAGAAGAAGAAGAAGAAGAAGAAGAAGAAGAAGAAGAAGAAGAAGAAGAAGAAGAAGAAGAAGAAGAAGAAGAAGAAGAAGAAGAAGAAGAAGAGGAGGAGGAGATTGGATTTATACCCTGCCCTTCACTACCCAAGGGAATCTCAGAGTGGCTTACAAACTCCTGTCCCTTCCCCTCCCCACAACAGACACCCTGTGAGGTAGGTGGGGCGGAGAGAGCTCTGATAGAAACCGCTCTTTTTCAAGAACGGCTGTGCCAGAAATATGGCCTGCCCAAGGACATCCAGCAGCTGCAAGTGGAGGAGTGGGGAATCAAACCCGGTTCTCCCACATTAGAGTCTGCACACTTAACCACTACACCAACATTGCAGTCTGTTGCAATATCCATTGCATCCCTTCCCTTTTTTACTACAATATTCTCTACCTTTGTGACCCCCTTTCTTCCTGATGCCGCGTCCTGCCGTTGACAGTGTTTGTTGTCGTAGACAGCGCTGCACTGCTTTTCACGGTTCTGTAATCTGACTCCGACCCGCATTGTTCACTGGAAGCGCTCGCGGTCCAATTGACTCGCTTTTCTTCGTTTGCAACTTGGCTTGAGTTCCTGTGAGAAAAGTGGGCCATAAATGAAGGCAACGCTCATAATAACAATAACTACCATAATACACAGTGACAAAGTGACGACGTTTGAGCTTCGAATTCCACTTTACAGGTGACGAGGCTTGTTAGTTGGGCAGTGGAAAGTGCCCCGGTCAAGACACAGCTGACTTGTGGTGACCCCGTAGGGGTTTTGCGGCAAGAGAGGAACAGAGGGGGTTTGCCACTGCCTTCCTCTGCACAGCAATCCTAGTCTTCCTTGGAGATCTCCCAGGGCTGAACTTACTTAGACCTGATGACAGTGCCGGCCCAGTCGAGGCTCTTGTTAGTTTGTGTGTGTAAAGTGCTGTCAAGTCATGGCTGACTTATGGAGACCCCAGCAAGGGGCTTTCAAGGTGAGTGAGAAGCAGAGATGGTGGTTGGCCACTGCCTTCCCCTGCAGAGTCTTCCTTGGTGGTCTCCCATCCAAGTACCAACCCCAGTGAAGGGCTTTCAAGGCAAGTGAGAAGTAGAGGTGCTTTGCCATTCCCTTCCTCTGCAGAGGCTTTCTTGGTGGTCTCCCTTCCAAGCACTGACCCCAGCAAGGGGCTTTCGAGGCAAGTGAGAAGCAGAGGTGGTTGGCCATTGCCTTCCTCTGCAGACCTTTCCTCGGTTGTCTCCCATCCAAGTACAGACACCAGCAAGGGGCTTTCAAGGCAAGTGAGAAGCAGAGGTGGTTGGCCATTGCCTTCCTCTGCAGACCTTTCCTCGGTTGTCTCCCATCCAAGTACAGACACCAGCAAGGGGCTTTCAAGGCAAGGGAGGAGCAGAGGTGGTTGGCCATTGCCTTTCTCTGCAGAGCCTTCCTTGGTGGTCTCCCATCCAAGTACCAAACCCAGCAAGGGACTTCCAAGGCAAGGGAGAAGCAGAGATGGTTGGCCATTGCCTTCCATTGCAGAGTCTTCCTTGGTGGTCTCCCTTCCAAGTGCCGACCCTGTTTAGCCTCTGAAATCTGATGAGATCAGGCTATCCCACACTGCCTCCCCTCCACCTCTAAGTTATCAACACAGCCTTAAAAGCATAATGTCCATGATGCAGTGTAACAGTGAGGTGCCTCATGATACAAAACATGACAACTATAAGTTATTGCGTGTGTGTGCATAAAATGTCATCAAGTTGCAGGTGACTTCTGGTGACACCACAAGGGGCTTTCAAGGCAAGTGAGAAGCAGAGGTGGTTGGCCATTTGCCTTCCTCTGCAGGGTCTTCCTTGGTGGTCTCCCTTCCAAGTGCTGATGCTGCTTAGCATCTGATGAGATCAGGCTACCCCACACTGCCTCCCCTCTGCCTCTAAGCTATCAACACAGCCTTAAAAGCATAATGTCCATGATGCAGTGTAACAGTGAGATTCCTAGTGATACCAAACATGACAACTATAAGCTATTGTGTGTGTATGTGCATAAAATGCCATCAAGCTGCAGGTGTCTTCTGGTGACCCCACAAGGGGCTTTCAAGGCAAGTGAGAAGCAGAGGAAGTTTGCTGTTTGCCTTCCTCTGCAGAGTCTTCCCTGGTGGTCTCCTTTCCTAGTATTGACCCTGCTGAGCTTCTGAGATCTGACGACAGCAGGCTAGCCCATGCTGCCTTCCCTCCCGAAATGAAGCTCACTACTAGAAAATTGTTCTTAGGCTTGAAGCCTTACTGTGCTATCCTGAGTAGAGTTACACCCTTCTGAAGCCATTGAATTCAATGGACTTAGAAAGGGGTAACTCCAGTTAAGATGCCACTGAACTTCTGTGAGGCCAAGACACTGCCCCAGGAACAGCAGACCCTCTGTGCCACATGAGAGGAAGTGGTTAGCGAGTCTAATGAGGAGAGAGGAGACCTGAGTTCTAATCTCCATGTTGTCATGATGCACACTTGCTTAGCCCAGCCTACCTCGCAGGATTGTTGTGAAGGTCAAGCAAGGGAGCCACACCAGGCCAGTCTGCTTGCAGGGAGAGTCACGATAGACTTCTCATTACAGAAATAGCTTTTTTTGGTTTTTCAGATGGAAGAGAGGGCTTCCAAAAGCAGTTTGTGGTCAGAGAGAAAGAGAGAGAGAGAGAGAGAGAAGCAGCATGCAAAGAAGTTTTAGGAGGCAGAGACTGTACACAAGTTTACCTGCCAAGACCATCCTCTGGAAAGCAACTGTCCGGTCCTTTTTTTTTCTTTTTCTTTCTGGCAGCTACACAAGATTCCTTTGCAACCCAGATGTGTAAATATATACTGCTGGTTCCCCCCACCCCCCACTCAAATCTGACCTCTTAAGTTTCAGCCTTCATATTCACAGCAAATTTAAATGTCTGCAGTGTCCTTGTATCGGCAAACATCAGCGCTCATATTTTATTATTTTATTTATCTATTTTACCACACTTAGGCTCCAATCACACGCCGATTTAACAGCGCGAGAGGGATGAATGCCGGCGGGATTTTACGGGCGTGATCGCACGGGAACATCTGGCAAGCCTCCCGCACCCATCGCCAACCCGTCTCACCCCTCCGAAGAAGCGGAGTTAAAAAAATACCTGGGAAAGTGCAGTAGCAAACGGGTTGGTGACGGGTTGCAGACAGACATCTCCGTGTGAGCGCACCGGCACATTGCGTCAGCGATCCCTCGTTGAAGCGCACCAGAAACACGCAGCAAAGAATTGCGTCTGATCATGCAGTGGTGTATCAAATTACTGCGGGGGAAATAGCCTCACTCCCCCCCCCCGGCGTTATCTGGCACGTGTGACTGTGACCTTATATCCCCGTCTCTCTCCCTGCTGGAGACCCGAAGTGGCTTCCGTCATTCTCCTTCCCTCCATCTTTGCCTTCACAACAACCCTGTGGGACAGGTTGGGCGGAGAGCGTGTGACTGACGCAAGGTCACCCAGCGAGCTTCCACAGCAGAGCGAGGTATCGAACCTGGGTAGCCCAAACCCTCGTCCGTCACTCTATCCAATACACCACACTGGTCCTCATATAGTCCTGTATATCTCATGTAGCACTCTACCCCTTATTCCAGTTTGGTGTAGTGGTTAGGAGTGCAGACTCTAATCTGGGAGAACTGGGTTTGATTCCCGCTCCTCCACATGCAGCTGCTGGTGTGACCTTGGGTCAGTCACAAGTTCTTTCAGAGCTGTTCTCTCAAGGGCAGTTCTCTCAGAGCTCTCTCAGCCCCACCTACCTCACAGGGAGTCTGTTGTGGGGAGGGGAAGGGAGATTGGAAGCTGCTCTGATTCTCCTTCGGGTAGTGAAGGGCAGGGTATAAATCCAATCTCTTCTCTTCTTATCTCTATAACATTTCCTTAGAGATGTATATATAGAGCCAATTTGGTGTAGTGGTTAAGTGCACGGTCTCTAATCTGGGAGAACTGGGTTTGATCCCCCACTCCTCCACTTGCAGCTGCTGGATGACCTTGGGCAAGCCATAGTTCTGGCACAGCTGTTCTCTCAAGGGCAGTCCTCAAAAGAGCTCTCAGCCCCACCTACCTCACAGGGTGTCTGTTGTGGGGAGGGGAAGGGGAAGGAGCTTGTAAACCACTCTGAGACTTCAAATGAAGGGTGGGGTATAGATCCAATCTCTTCTTCTACTTCTTTAATATATATATATATATATAATCCAAAATTCCAGTCTGAATCCAGTTAATGGATCCAATCCTGTAAAAGACAATCATGGCTAATTCGCACCAAAAGCAATGGAATGGGATTTATAGTGTGATTCTGCAAACTGTCGATTCGGGAACCCAACTTTGTTCACTTGGGCTTACTCCCAAGCAATACTCCCTCTAAACCGTGGAGTCTTGTGGGCAAAAATTCTACTTTGTGAGCTAGTGGCATTAAAGCCACGAGCCAGCGATTTGGCTACAGCATAAATGAGTCCGCTCTGGAGCCGTCCTTCCTGAGCTAGGACAAAAAGGTGTGAGCCGGAGGCTTAAAAAACCTGTGAGCTAGCTCACACCAACCCAGCTTAGAGGGAACCCTGCTCCCAAGTAAACGCATGACTGACTGGTCTCACAGTTTCCATGGGACGTAGGATTATTATTTCCCTTGATTATGCCCCGTTCTTTTCTGCGAATCTACCCATGCGCTCAACAGATTACATGGCTCAAAAGATTCTCTGCTCTGTACAAACTCTGGTGAGCCTTGGCCGGGTCTAGCCTAGCCTGTGGTCCTTTCGTTATCTTTCCCGGACAACCGCCTGCTCCATCGAGTGCCTGCAGCAAGATATTCTAAAAACCACCTCATTTGACTAGGGATTGGCCATCTCTCCCATCTCCAGCCGGTTTTCCTCCTGACAATTTGCCTGGCGTCTGCTCAGGTCCCTCGGAAGTCTTTGCGACTCAGCGTTCCCTCTAAGCTGAGTTGGTGTGCACCAGCTCACAGTTTTGTAGCCTCCGGCTCACAGATTTTTGTCTTAGCTCAGGAAGGAGGGCTCCGGAGCAGTGTTCCCTCTAAGATGAGTCAGTGCGATCTAGTTCACAGCTTTTTAGCCTCCAGCTCGCTCGTGTTTGTCTCAGCTCAGGAAGGATGGCTCCAAGGCAAACTAATTCAGGCAGCAGTGGAATCGCTGGCTCACAACTTGAACGCCAGCAGCTCACCCAGTAGAATTTTGGCTCGCAAGACTCCACAGCTGAGAAGGGAGCATTGCTTTGCCTCCCGTCTGGAACAAACGTATTTAACGCCCGAGCCTTGAGAAAAAGAGCAAATTGAGAAGAATCTCTGGGATGGGATGGGAGGGGGGAGGTCTGATTGATCGGGCCTTTGCGATTTGATTGCTTTCCCTGCAGGTTAGGACTTGGGGCCCGTAAATCTGCCGATGATCAGTTCCCAAGTCAGATCATCTCTAAACCGCGGGGGTGGCCGAGGTGTAAAAAGAATATCCCCCGGCTATCAGAAATGGGGGAGGGGGAGGGAAAGCGGGGAGCGGAAGCCACCGAACGAAACCATCTCCTCTTCTCGCCTACTTTGTGTGTCTTATTGGTCAATTTCATTTCTTGGAAGGGGCGGCGGCGGCGCGCCAGGAGTGGGGGGGGGGCGTTCGCTTCCCCTCCCTGCCCCGTCACTTGGGTGCGCTCTCCCCCCACCCACCCCGGACACACACACACCCCTTATCAACTGGCATTGCTTATGATTCAATTATAGGTCTAAAAGCTGAGTTGGCAGCGCAAGGATCAATTATTAGTTGTCAGTAATAATGGCGACGCATTCGATTGCTGGGCCCCTCCGCGTCCCGCAGAATGGTCATTAGGAAATAAATCAAAAACGCGGCGGGGGGGCGGAGGAGGACCACAGAGATGCGGCCGGAGCGGGTTCCCCTCCCCTGGCTTGCTTGCTTTCTTTCTTTCTTTCTTTCTTTCTTTCTTTCTTTCTTTCTTTCTTTCTTTCTTTCTTTCTTTCTTTCTTTCTTTCTTTCTTTCTTTCTTTCTCTTTCTTTCTTTCTTTCTTTCTTCCTTCCTTCCTTCCTTCCTTCCTTCCTTCCTTCCTTCCCTCCCTCCCTCCCTCCCTCCCTCCCTCCCTCCCTCCTTCCTTCCTTCCTTCCTTCCTTCCTTCCCAAAGACTGCCACCCGACCCCTTTCCTGACGGGTCCCCCCTCAGTACTAGAGACCACACCAGCCTGCCTGAGAACTTGGGCAAATCATACTTTTTAGGTACCGAGCGAAGCTGAGATTTTTATTTTATTTTATTTTATTTAAAAAAAACATATTTGGAAACTTTTACCTGGCACTCTCGAGTCAATCCGAGACCTAGACACGGCTCCTCCACCTTTTGAGAAGTTCAAGCAAACCAGAGGAGCAAATTAGCACAGTGTTTATTGGGGGGGGGGGGAGAACATGTTTAAAGGCTGGGAGGCTGCGATGGGGGTTGTGGGGGGGGACAACGCTCCCTCTAAGCTGGGGAGTCCTGTGAGCAAAAATTCTACTTTGCGAGCTACTACTGGCAGGAAAGTTGTCCGCGAGCGATTTGGCGGCTGCATCAACCAGTTTGCACTTCCCGAGCGAAGACAAGAATGTGTGAGCCGGAGGCTAATAAACTGTGAGCTAGCTCACACACTAACTCAGCTTAGAGGGAACCCCCGGGGGGGGGAAGTTTGCAGATATTATAGGCGATCTGATAGGATATGATAGGGAAGTGAATTCGGACAAGCGCGAATCTTCGCGGGGGCCGACGTGCACGCGGCACCGAACAGAACTGTGCAAAGAAATAGTTTCGACGGCGAGGAAGGCGGATCGGGGCGTCTCATTTGTCCCGCAGCCGACGCATCACGTGACGAGCAACCAGAATTCGATTTTGTATTTTTTATCTTTGTTCGCCCAATGGCGCAAACGTTTGACCGCTGCCTGGAAAGTCTGCTTCTCCGCCGGATGCCCTCTGACTCGGGGAGAACCTCTCACGGATTGAGGGAGGTAGATGGTGGAAAATGGTTTTGCTTCATGGAAACACTTGAACAATAAGTTTTAGGGTGTTTTTAAAAATAAGAATCCGGCTTCTACCGGGAGAGGGGAGAAAGGGGTCGACGGTGGCTCAGAAGACCGTGAATGAGCTTTTGACCGAGATGTAGGGGGCAGAGGAAACCTGCGACTCTACGGGGGCGGGGGGGGGATTCCGTCGGCGCTCCTTTGGGTGCCTGGCGCGGTCCCTTTTCCCCTGCAATCCCAACCCTGAGCGAAAAAAGGTTGTCACGTCTCATGCAACGCTCCCTCTAAGTCGTGGAGTCTTGTGTGAGCAAACATTCTACTTGGCCAGCGCCTGGCGTCAAAGCTGTGAAGGGGGCGATTTGGCTGCTGCATCAATTAGTTTGTTCTGGAGCCATTCTTTCCCGAGCTAAGACAAAAAAAAAACTCTGAGCTGGAGGCTAAGCAACGGTGAGCTAGCTCACACGGACTCAGCTTAGAGGGAACACTGGCTCTCGTCATCCCCAACTCGGATAAGAAGCATCCCAGCCTCAACCGGAGAAGCTGCCAATTCTCTCCCACCCCCCAACCTCTTCCAGCTTGTTCTGCCGTCTCCCTCCGAGGTTTCCTGCCCGATCGATCCCCCCAGCGCGGCTGCCTCCCAATCAGCGGCTGATTTGCATTGCGAGAACAGAAGGGAGAATCCCCCCCGCCGCCCGTGCGCACTTTCGCAAAACAAGAGAATCATCCGTCGCAAAGGGGGAGGGAAGGATCTACCGGGGGAGGGGAGGCGGAGCGGATGCGCCGGATCGCGGCGTTTTCCCGCGTGTAAACACACTTTCGAACTTCGCTTCCAGACGGCGAGGAGGAACGGGAAGTTGGCTCCCCGTTCGCAATCCGAAACGCTTCTTCTTTCCGCCCTGAAAAAGACGCCGTTCGGGGTGGACACCCCCCCCCCCGGCACGACGCGTACCCGCCACCTTTCGCGACCCCCTCTGGCTCGCCCCCAGCGAAGGGGGAAAGAAAACACACACTAGATAATCAATCAAAGACTTTCCTCGCCACATCCTGGGCGTGTTTACCCAGGAGTACACCGCGCTGAGTTCAATGGGACTTCTTCGTCCCAAATCAACCTCCGTTTGAGGTCGGTCTCGCTTTCTGAGAAATACACAACAACGGAACTTTTCCCAACTTTCTCCAGATATTTGTTTGCCCGCCCCTCCGCATTTTCATCTGCTTAACTTTCTCCAAACGCACTTTTCCCTTCCCCACCCACAACTTTCTTTTGCTTTCTTTCCAGCTTTCTGCAAATGTAACCCCCCCACACAAGCACACACTTTAATTTGCTTTTTCCCCGTATTTTTTTTTTAAAACACCCAAGCTTTATTGATAAGATTGTTTAAGGCAACCTCGCAATTTGACTCACATGGGAAAGGTGTTTCCCTCCCCTCTAGGAAGGAGGGGGGGCGAAGAAGAGGAGAGCCAGCCAATTAACAGCCACCCAAAAAGGGGGAAGAGGGGGAGCGCTCCACCGCCTCCCTGACTAATGAGTATGTAAATGCAAATTAATTTCCAGCGCATAACTAGATTACAAGAGTTTGGAAAGAATCGAAGGGCTCGCCCGGGGACGATCCCGAAACTTGGAGAGGGAGCAGGCAGAAGGTTAAATAGGTCTGCTCTGCTATCCGTCTCCTTCTCAAACGTTTGTAAACGGCCAGATTTCAAGGGCCGGCGACCAAATCGCGTGTAAGTTTCTCGGGCAGGTTGAAATTGACACGAGCTTGTCTATTTCTCCTCTCCTGCTCCCGGTCGAGGGAGGAAGGTGGCTCTCGGTCGGTCGCCCAGCGCGGCGCAGGATTCATCTCCGCCGAAGGGGGTGTCTTTAAATATTCAGTGCCAAATAATGACAATCCGAAGCGAAGTTATTAGCTTCATTTTTCAGCCTCCTTTCCCCAAAGTGATGGCTTCGTTTGTCTTTTGATCTTTACTGTACCCAAAAATACTGCTGGGAGAAAAGGGGGAGGGGAGACCCGGAGAGGTAGCGAAGGTGGAAGCAGCGGCGGCGGCGGGGGGGGGCTAACCATACATTCAATTGTAGATCAGGACGAGGAATGTGGGGGGGGGGGTGTTGGATATTTTGTCTCCTGGTAGCCCGGCTAGATTCGAGGCGCGTTTCGCTTCCACCCCACTTTGGTAAACATTGTCGAATTTAGTTCTTAATTATTATTGGGGGGAGGCGGACCCGGACGAAGGCTTGAACAATTAAGGTCTCTCTCTCTCTCTCTCTCTCTCTCTCTCTCTCTCTCTCTCTCTCTCTCTCTCTCTCTCTCTCTCTCTCCGCCCCCCTCTCCCTCAAACCGGCTCATTTGAAATTGAAATGAGTTGTATCTGATCAGCGGCCCTCGCTTTTACCGAGAGTTTGTTAACATTGATACCACCAAGGGAAAGGAGTCGTTTCCATCACAGAGTAAATAAGCCAGACAAGAGGGTGCGAAAAGGGGGGGGGGAGGGAGAGAGATGCGGAGGGGCTGGTAGAGAGAAGCGAGGACGAACCCGGAACTCTCTGAGACCAGGATTCCCGTCGCCGTGCAAACGCCGTGCAAACGGGTGGAAGGCCAGTTTAGACCGGATCGAGTCGACTGCTTTTGAAATCTCCGAAAAGAGAACCCGGTTCGGGCGCCTGATGCTAAACGGCGCCGTTTCGATCCACCCGCAGGGACCCCTTTGCAAGCGGATTTCCGCACGGTAAAAGCCCAGTTGCAAAGTGCATTGGAAAGTGGGTTGAGGGTACATTATTTAGCGTGTGTGAAAGTACCGATCCCTCCCTTCTCTTCCTCTTGCCAAAGATACTGAAGCCGGTTGCCAAATTTTGGGGGGAGTGAAAGTTTCGAAAGGGTCTTTCTGGCCCAGATCGCCACCCGGGATCGCCGTGTAGAGCAGGCTAGGGGAATGAGAAATAATGGGCCAGAAGGGTGGAAGAGGGGTGAGGAATCGATAGCCCTCAGAGCGCTGCGCACGCCTGGATGCGCCTGGCCCACTGGTGTGCTGCGCCTGAGCGGGCTGCCATTGGGTAGGCCAGACCAGAGGCACGAGGTTAGAAGCAACGCTCCTTCTAAGCTGTGGAGTCCTGTGCGCAAAAAGGCTACTTTGTGACTTACGGGCGTTAAAGTTGTGAGCGAGAGATTGGGCTCCCGCATCAATCAGTTCGCCCTGGAGCCCTCCTTCTTCCTGAGCGCAGACAAAAATGTGTGAGCCGGAGGCTAAAAACCAGTGAGCTTGCGCACACTTAGCTCAGCTTAGACCCGGGTTAGAAGTCCCGTGGCCGACAGTTACCGAAGGACGGGGAGGACTCGGCGGAGCAGGGTCTACTTCCTGCCCAGAATCGGATCTCCACCTCGAAACAGACCTCTGCCCAAGTCGCCATCCGGACGCCCAAGCCCGCCTCGTTAGATTCCCCGCCGTTGGCCCATCAACGAACCGATCCTCCTCATCGACCCGGACTGTATCCCTTCTGGCAGTCGCCAAAAAGCCTCGGCGGACTCTCTTCACCTGAACTCGCCCCACCACTCCGTTTACCTGCACGCCAACGCCCAACCCGCTGGCTCCGGAGTCAATTCGTTGCCATCCCTAGCCGGGAAACGGGTCTGCGGGGGGCAACGCGGCGCGCCCGTCTGTGGTTCCCCGACGGGCTTCGGATTGCGCCTGAGACGCGCGCCGGAGTCAAAGGACGCGCCAAAATCAGCTGTTGGCAGGGGAAGCCAGAAACTGTCGCCAAGTTGGGAGAGAGGAGGGGGGAGGAGGAGACGGGGACACCCCCCTCCCGACCGCCTGCTCTCCCCTCCCCTCCTCTCCGCCCCCACCGATGTTCCCTCTAAGCGGAGCTAGTGTGAGCTAGCTCACAGCTGTTTAGCCTCCAGCTCACACAGTTTTGTTTTAGCTCGGGAAGGGACGGCTCCAGAGCAAACTAACGGATGCAGCAGCCAAATCGCTCGCTCGCAACTTGAATGCCGGGCAGGCAGCTCACGAAATAGAATTTCTGCTCACAAGACTCCACAGCTTAGGGGGAACCTTGGCCCCCCCGCCCCCCCACGAGCGCCAGGCCCAGGGAGGGTGGTGCAAACAGAACATGCATTTCTTTTTTTACTTAATCCCTGGGAGGAGAACGAAAGCTCCGAGCTGGAGACACGAAGAGAAAGGGCAGGCGGGATGAAGCCGGAGGGAAAAGTTGAAGAAGAAATAAGAGAAATGTTCAAGAGGGGCAAAGAAGGAAAGAAATATGTTATGGGGGGGGAATAGAGAGCAAAAGCGGGGGGGGGGGAGCCGGCCAAAGTGACCCCCGGGACTGGGAGTGGGCGGTGGCCTCCCCTTGCAGGCCCCGCCCCCTCCCTTCGCCCCGCCCCCTGCGTGCCCCCAGGATCCGGCCCGGGAGAGGCGCGCGCCGGTTTCCGCCACCCACCTTCTGCAAAGCGCCCGCTGGCGCCGACTGACTGCGCCCTCAGCCAACCGGGCGCCGCCGCCGCCTGCCAGAGTCCCGCCCCCCCCGCCCCCTCCGCCTTACCGGGCTTGGCCCGGGGGCGAGAAAGTTGGCCGCGGCCGTCCTGGGAGCTGGCGAGGTTCGGGGGCCTCTTCTCAGCGCCCGGCTGGATGGGTGATCGATGGAGGGGGGAGGAGAGGAGGGGGGCGGGCGGGGAGGGGGCGCGGGGGCGGGCGGGCGGGGGGGACAGAATCTCAGGAGCAGCGAGATCCGCAGAAAGTTCGCTTTTCCGCCCCAGCAAGGTGGGACGGGCGCCCCAGGAGAGTTTAAAAACATAAGCACGTGAAACCCGGGGGTGCTTTGGGGGAGTGGGATCCGGAGGGGGGGGGCTCTCTTTTTTTTACGATTTGTTCTGCCGCGGGAAGCGTCAGCGAAAAGTGCGTCCCTGAACTTTCCGGCTTCGGCATCTCTACCGCCGACCCCAGCCTTCTGGATCCGAAAGCCAGTCCCGTGGAGTCCCCGGCTCGGAGCGAACCTTGCCAAGAGACCCCGAGAGGCGCATTTCTTTTTTCCATGAACCAGGATGCTTTTTTTACAAACGCGTTAAGAGAGCTCTCCTCCCCCAGAGCCCTGTCCTCCGGCGAAACGTGACTGCCCATCTACTCGGAAGTAAGCGCCGCGAGACTCGCTCGCAAGGCTGGTGGGGATCGGCGCGTTAACCCCCTCCCTTCCGTGCGCCTTTGGGGGCGGGGAGACGGCCGGCAGTGCGGCGACAAAGTTTGCAGTTTACTCTTCGTGGTGTGTGTGTGGTTTTTTTTAAGTTTTATTTGCAGGGGGAAGCGAGAGAGTCCCCCCCCCCGGTCCCAAACAGAGTTATTAAAAAAAAAAAAAAAAGGCAGCGTGAAGGAAGGGGAATCGCCAATGCAAAACAAAAAAATCAGAAATGCGGGACAGAAATAGAATCACAAGTGCAAAAAAAAAAAAAAAAAAACACCAACCAACAAGAAAAATAGAATCACCAATGCAAAAAGAGCGAGCGAGAATCACAAATGCCCAAAGACGAGAGAATCGCCAACGCCAACAGAAAAGAGAAGCGCAAATGCAAAAAAAGAGAATCGCAAATGCAAAATAACAAACCAGAGAATCGCAAATGCAAAAAACCCCAGCCACCACCACCACCAAACAAAAAGAGAAAACGGAACCAACAATACAAACAAACAAACACAAAAAAGAAAACCGAAGCACAAATGCGAAGTAAGGGGGGTGGGGGTGGACAGCAGCAACGACAGCAGAGGAGGAGAAGACGAGCGGGCAGGATGCGACCCAGGGAAAGTTCCTCCGGAACATTCCTCCAGTCGCCGGGCCTGGCGTGCCTGACTCCCAGCTGGTTGCTACGAGGGTTAAAAAACTGTATCCAAACAGCTCAGCCTGGGGGAAGGGGGGGAGGGGGGAGGGTGGACCTCCGTCCCCTTCTCCCGCCAGGCGGGCCGGCTCATTGGGCGGGCGCTGCGGAGAGACAAGGGTCGCCAGCAAATCAGCGGCTAATTGATTAAGGCGAGCGGGTTTGAATCGCGCTGGCCGGGTGCCAATGGCCTTTCAAAGAGCCCCCTGTATGATTAATCGCAATGCATTATTGATAATCACAATTATAGTCAGACACATGCGCGGTGGATCGGGCAGGCTTGCTGGGGGGAGGAGGGAGGGAGGGGGCGGGGGCGGAGGGAGGGGAGAGCGAGGGAGGGAGGGAGGGAGGGAGGGGGTGCGCGGGAGGGAGGGGGGGAGGGAGGGAGCCGGGGCTCGATTTCCGTAATTTTGAGAAGATTTTTTTTTCGTAATTTTTTATTCTGCCCCAGCTGATGTGTGAGCCAGCATGTCGCGCAGGAAGCAAGCGAAGCCGCAGCATTTCCAGTCCGAGCCCGAGCTGGCCTCGACAGCCCCGCTCAATGGTGAGTTTTTTGGGGGCGGGGGGGGTTGCCGACCCCTGGGGGGGGACGGGGACGGGGAGGGGGGGGGAGGACACCAGGCGGCCGGCCGGGGCGACAACCGCGCGGGGGCCGAACCGGGCAAGAAACTTACCTCTCCGCGGAGGAGCGAGAGAAGGAGATGGGAAGGAAACTCAGGTCCGGGTTTTTGTGCGTGTGTTGTTGTTGTGGTTGTTGTTCTTTTTCTTTCCTCGCGGCAAGTTGATCAAGCTGGACTTTCCGGGGGCGCGGGGGGGGTGTGCTGCCGGTGGCGGGTTCGAGTCTCGGGGTGGCACGAACTGGGGGGTACCCCCCTCCTTGCCCCTCTGTGGATCTTTCCCCGTGGCTGGATCTCTTTCGATCTGGCGAGATCTGGGACCGGATCTCTCTCTCGCTCTCTCTCGCCGTCCACCCCCCCACACACACACACACCAGCTCTTCTTCTTCCTCCTCCTCCTCCTCCTCCTCCGCGGCTCGAAACACGCAGGCGAGCCGTTCGCACGTTCTCGGGAGCTGGCTGGGGCCGGGAGCGGCACGCGGGATCCGGGCGCTGCGGGGGCGGGCGGCTTTGCCTGGCCGAAATCCGGGCCTCCCTCCAACCCCGGCCACTTCGGGGCGGGTGGGGGGGGAGATCGCCTTGCTTGGCTTTGCTACTGGGGGGGTGTCCTCAGCCCGGCCCGGGGAGCCTTCTGGAAGTCTGCGCCGGAGCGCTCCGAACAAGACCCCCTTGAAATGGCAGAGGGGGCGGGTGGGCGTCCAAGCTGTGCGCGCCCCCCTCCCAGCTCCGGCTGCCGTCTCCGCTCTGGGCTGGCCCTGAGGGGTGAGTTGGGTTCCCTCCGCTGCCGGGCGCGCTGCTCGCTCCTCGCCTGCCTGCCTGCCCGCCGGCCTTCGCGTGGCATCCGCGGGTCTGGGGGGGGGGCGCTTGGCTCAGCCTCCGCTCGCCTCCTCGGCCGACCTTCCCCCCACCCCCCCACCCCTCCCACCCCTCTCCCTCTCGGGGGGTTCGTCGCAACAAGGCGCCTTCCCGGCCCAGGACCGCGTTTACTCTCCGGTAGGGGCCCTTTGGGGGCTGAGCGCGGGTCTGCAAAGCGCGGCGGGGACTTTGGCTCTCGTGGGAAACTGCGTGCTTGGGGGGGGGGCGGCTCGGCCGTGGAGGGCGGTCTGCCTTATTGGGGGGGAGAGTTTTGATAATGGGGGGGGTGGATTACAAAGGGTCCCCGGGCCTCTGAAAAGCCGGGAGTTGCAATCTGGAAGAGTATTTTTTAAGGGGGGGGAGTTTAGCAAGTTTGCGGAGGCCTCATGACCGGGGGGGGTCTCCCGCGGATCTAAGAGCGAAGGGGCGCCGCGAGGCTGGCCGGTTGCCCCCGTGTCAATTTCACCCAGAGGAAATTGACCAGCCGCGTCCAGCTTCTCGGAAGGAAGTCCGGCGAGCGATCCGGCCGCGGGAGCCCGCAGTTCCAGGGGGTGTTGGGGGGGGGGGTGGAGAGGCGATGTTCCCGGCCGGCCGGCGAAAGGTGAAGAGTTTATGCGTGGCGGGGCGGGGGGAGGAAGGTGGGGGAAAGAAGAAGTGGACGTGGACGAGGAAAGAGGCGCTGAAAGGGCCGCTGGGGGCGGGGGTGGGGTGAATCCAAAGTTGAGGATGGGAACTTGGTGACTCTTCGAGCGTGTCTTCCTCTCCCGTAAATCGGCTCCAGTTGCGGGGATCTGTACGTCCCGGGTTTCCCTGTCCCCAGCTCTTCTTCGGGACGCTTTCCCTACTTACCGTCCGGCCTGGGGATTTCTGCCTGCGCGATTTATGTAGCATGATAACGAAGGTTATACGGCGTAGGCGATAGAAACTTTTGCTTCTTCTTTTTTTTTGGGGGGGGGGGAGAGATGATTTCTGCTCCGGCTCATCTCGAGAGCCTCCAGATAGCGGGGGGAGTTCTTTAGCTGTGACGAGTGGCAGAGAATTGGCTCCGAAATTACCCCCGCTCCTCCCTCCCTCCCCCTTGGCTGTGGGTCTAGATGCGACCCGGGATCGGCCCCTCAGGATTTCTGCGAGGCAAGGACCGAACAGCTCCGGCTCTTTCTTTCAATAGCCCTTCCCCCCCTCCCCCCACACCTCTGTAAGGGCGCCACAAACACCCTGCAAAGATTTCCTAAAGGAACACACTTTGGCCTGCCTTGGGGGGGGGGCGGATTTGGCCAAACCACCCGGCCTCTTCGTTGTGAGTCACCACCGCTACAAGCTCGGCCTCTCCGGCAGTCCCATTTCACTCCCCCCCCCGCCGCAGCTTAGTCATTAAAATAGCAGCCAACAAACAATCCCTTTCCAGCCCCCCCCCCATTTTATTTATTTATTAAAGCATCAGGCGAATCCGAATAGCCAGGTCTGGGGACCAGGGAGTTCTTTGATCTGTCCTTTTCATGCCAGCTTTAAAAGCGCCCCCCCCCCAATAATTTCCTCTCCCCCACACTTTTCATCAGCTCCTGCATCTCCTCCCTGGCTTCGCCTGCCTGACTCCCCCCCCCCTTCATGGCGTGGAGGAGGCTTAGAAAAGTTTGAGAACAAACTGAGCTACCCAAAGGAACTGTTCCCTTGATACAAAATATACCTCCTGGTGACTTTGTTGGAAGTAGTCTTCTGGTGTGTGTTGTAATTTATTTTTTAAAGAAATGATCTGCTTAGCTGGTGTTTTCCATGTTTTTTGTGGGGGGAACGCTTGACAAATATTAGGGTAGTCCGGAATCTTTTAGCCATGATCTCTTTTTTTTAATGTTACTCAGAAAGAAAGGGATATATAATATATATTTATAATGTCTCATTTGTCTCCCATTGTGGACCAAAATCTTGGTAGCGCACTTGAAATGGTTTTCTTTTGCTTTCTCTCTCTCTCTCTTTTGACTTTTTCTTTCTTCCTGGGAGATCTCTGATTTCCAAGAAGAAGAGGAAAATAAACACATTTTTCTCTCTCCTTCCTTCCCTTGTTAGAAGCCCTGAGTAATCTTGTTTTCCATGTTTCTAGTTTTCCCTCTAAATTTCCCAAATCTAATTTTTCTCCCCTCCCAAGCCCCATGAGAAGGCTCAAAGTGCCCTCGATTTCTCAGCACAAGACCCAGCCACATTATTTCTAATAGATTTTAAATTTGGACCCTCTTTTTGGTCACTTCCCAAAGCCAGACACTGCACTGACAGCTGAATTTTATGCAAAGTATCTTCATGCCTGTTGCTTGCTCTCTCTCTGTCTCGAGTTTTTTTTAAAAAAAAATAACCAGATACTAGCCACACCTGATGCCATGAAGTCAGTTTTCAGCATGGCCAAGAGCTTCTTTGAATTAACAAAATAATTCCAGCCTGGTTGTGTGTGTGTGTGTGTGTGTGTGTTAAGAGAGTTTCATTGTGCCAGGGAAAGCAATCGGCCACCCTACAACATACTGCCGGAATCTTTCCTTTTCCCTGTCCCTCCTCTCCTTCTTCTCCAGTAATGGATTTCAGTTATGACTCCTTTTACGTGCTTGGACAATAAGTTTGACTAAGTTGCCCGCAGGCTACATTCTGCAACAGTGTTAACGGGATCGAGTATGTTGTAATAATATTGGTACACAGCAAATCTTACAAGGCTTCAGTCGGAAGACGGTTTACCTGTTTGATCTATATTTTCGGTTGCGTTTATATCCACACACACGCCCCGATTGCATGCAGCACCCCAATGCTCCTGTTTATATGATAAACATTAAAGCAAGATTATGTATGCCAATTAAAAACTCCAGGATCTGAGATGTTTCCTTTTGCTGTTAGTCTAATGCAACAGTCAGTGTGAAAAATATGGAACTGTATTATGCGGGGCTTTTAGAAATGGTCACATCTCTTGTTTGGGGTATTGCTTTTTAGTATCTTTCTAAAATTCTGTTCAGTCAAAGTTCCCGAGGCCTGCAATTTAAGGTTCTAAAGAGAGCCTTTGCTTCTCCTGGCATATTTATCAGGCTAGTTTTGGGAAACTGTGCAACGGATCTTTGTAAACATCATTTGAAAAAAAACACACACACAGGAATTATGAGGCTAGTTTTTCTTTGCCCTACAGACGTTTTGAGAAAGCTTGGGTTTTTCACTTCTTTCTGAAAACCTGCCCCACTGAAAATTTCAGATGGCCTAAAAATGTAGGATACTGTCAGAAGCAAAGTGTACTCAACAAGTTATCTATTTCGGCCAGGGGGGAAGAGACAAGCAGTCAAAATAAGCTGCCATTTGTAATTTAAATACAAGATTCTCTGATTTTGTAAATTTTCTTGGTTTGATTTGGCAGTGCCTCTCTTTCTTGCATGTTCAGGTTAAATGCCCTTCTCTTCATACATCTCTGCTGTGGAAAATTCAGACAGAATTAGAGCACAGGATTGTCCTTTGGTAGAGAAAAATGCAAAACCAATCGCAATTCTAACTGAAATATTTGCCCATGTTGATTATCTAGGCTGTTGACATGCATTGTCCGCACGATAATTAATTATGCTTTCAATTAACACCTTGAAATCAAGCTTGTTTAACCAGGTCCTTTTTAGCTTCACGCATAATCAAATATCTGCTCAAAAGAAGAATCTCTAGGTATTTTTGTTGTTGTTTTTTTAAAAAAAATACATATTTCCATTTGTGGAACTTCCTCATCTGCTAGTATCTTCTGTGCTGATGTGAGCCAGGAGTCAATCTGGGCATGCCCCAGCCGGTTCTACTTAGAAGTAAATAAATCTCTTTGAAACAAATAGGATTTGCTTACGTATAAACAGATTTAAGGTTGCTCCTCTCTACGCTTGATGTGCAGAACCGGGTTTACCTCCGGGAAGCCTGTGCATTTTGGATGAGCCTCGTTTTGTGCTCCCGCAAGCCCTCATGTAAATGGTGTGCCGTCATCTCCTGATGAGATATGTGAACAGATTTTTCTATTTACACTCCCTGGCTTGTTTGGCTGATAAGATTCTGTAGAGAAGAGTGGACTCTGTTGCGTGTAAAAACATCAGTTTTTTATCTCTGTGGCAAATCCTATCAGCTGGAGAAAAGAAGGGGGAGGAGGAGGAGGAAGGCAGTAAAATGATACAAAGCAGGGAGGGAAGAGGCAGAAGTCCTGAGGAAAGCTGCTTAGTTAGTAGTACAAGCGATCTCCAAGGAAGGCCCTGATCAATCGCCCCATTTGCAGCGTTTCTGAAGGTGGGCGGCAGGCCCAATGTTCCCTCTAAGCTGAGTTACTGTGAGCTGGCTCACAGCTTTTTAGCCTCCGGCTCACACATTTTTGTCTCAGCCTCAGGAAGGATGGCTCCAGGGCACACTGATTTAGGCAAGAGGCGAATTGCTGGCTCACAACTTTAATGCCGGGAGCTCACAAAGGGGGATTTTTTTGCTCACAAGGCTCCACAGCTTAGAGGGAGCATTGGCGGCAGTGCCTCTCTGTCCTCACTTTTATTTTTGGGGGGGGGGAGTCGAACTCCCACAAGTGGAATGGTTCTTGGGGGTGGGGGAGGGTCAGACAGCCCCGGCAACTTTGGCCGACCGGTGCTGCGCAAAACCCGAAGTGTTTCGGATGTTTTAACCTTTGCTTGCCTCCCCCCAGCCAAAGGTGACAGAGTTCAGATCACAATATGCCCGTTCAATATCTTGCCGGTGACCCCCAAATAGAGTCTTGCCAGTCGCCTAGCAGGAAGCTGGTAGTTTATTTTAGCTTCCCCTTATCAGCTCGGCTTCTTTTGCTAACCCTTATTCCCCTGTCGCCCCTCGGGTGCCAGACCCCCAAAGAAGTGATTGACAGCCAGTCGCTATAGCACCTCCCCCCCTTCCAAACAACAGGGATTTGGTTTCTTGTTCCTTTGCCAATATTTATGTAGCCAAAGTTTAGATTTTGTTCTTCCCCCTTCTCCCTCCCTCCTTCCCTCCCTCTCTCCTTTGGCTTGACACTAGGACAGGGAAACTGCACTCAACTTTTTTGGGAGAGTTTGCAACTGGCACCCCACCTAGTGTTCGTTTTTGATTCATCCGTAGGCCGGAAAAGGAAAAAAGAAAAAGTCTGGAAACCACTGCTTGGTAGGTTGGTTTCTTGTTTGCCAGCAGATCTTGATTCCCGTTTGGTGAACAGAATAGGTTAATGGACAGGATCTCTGGTCGAGCCGTCCTTTTGAGAAGGACGTGGAAGCATCTTGATAACACTGATTTGATCCCCCCGCCCCTGTTCTTGCTGAGTGGGAAATCGAGAAGCGTCTCTGGAACTGGGATTCGTCGAGTTTCGTAACGCATTTTTCTGGCATTGCAGCCAAGAATTCTGAAAGTTCCTTTTGAAAGTATAGGTGTGTTCTGTTGGTGAGAAGATGTGCGTTGGCCTAAGCCGGCACCTGTAATATCACCCTTCTGTAGGAATCCATAGCAAAAAAAAATTAAAACTCTTGTGGGCCTGGAAAAAAATGTATTTCAAAATATATTAATCTGGTAGTTTCAAGAATGAAAGCCCTGGCCCAGCTGCAGGAGCGGTCCGGGCAAGTGAAATTGTGGAGGATTCTTGAACGCTCCCCCCCCCCGTGTCATTTGGGAGCATCTGGATTCAAAATCCTCTGTCTGGAAAGAGAAGTACAATTGGCAGAAATAACTTCAGGAAGATCAGAACAGTCCCTGACATTAAGGGACTGGTATTCGGAGAAACCAACAGCTGATTGGGGCAGCGTCAGCCTGGCAAGTCTTCTCGGGTGGAGTTTACAACCTTTCCTTCCCTCTTAAGATTGTTTTATTATAAATATACAACTCTCTTTTTTAAATCTTAAAAAGGTTGAAGATGAATCTAGGCGAGGGCGTTTGTTTTCTTACAAGACCCAAGAAAGAGAGAGAACGGTTTGGCCTGGGTTAATCACACTGCCAATTACTCTTATTAAAAGACTATTAAGGGGATCTTGTTGAAACCAAGTGGGGCCTGTTTGGGACTTGCTCAGTTGCATCTTTCTGTGATACCCCCTCTCCAATATAGGGCTTCTTTTTTTCTGGGGGAATGCGCTGGAACAGAATTCCGGAACCTCTTCGACAAAATTCTTTTAAAGAAGGTTTAAAAGTTCATGAGTTGTCAGTATACAGACCGAAAACTTCATTCCACTTTTGAGAGTTCCAGCACTTCTTTTTCCAAAAAAAAAAAAGGCCATACACACACACACACACACACACACAAAAAAAAAACCCACACACACAAAGATATAACCCTTGAAAGCATTCATAATTTGGGGGGTCATTCTTCAATAGTTTGTTTTGGCTTCCCTGTTACGTTCCAACAAGTGAGTAAAGGACGTGACTCCTAAAACAAATGGCATCTATTTCCAGCGCGATCCTAAACAGACTTGCACCGAAGTCAGTGGGTCTCAGAAGCGCTTTAGGATTGCCCTTTAGGGTATCAAACTTGATAAGGAAAAGTACTTCCCCGTTGTTGTATATCTGCTTGGGGGCGGGCAGAATCTTGCAACAATATCTTGCCTCTGTGTGTGTGTGGCTTTCATTGGCCGTTCACGCAATCTAGGGTGCATAAATGTCTATAAAAATGCACGCTGTCGACTGCAAAATCCCACCTTGTGCCTTGTGCCACGGGTGTTTCCCGCCCAATGTTGCAGTACTAGAAAAGCCAGAAGGTAGGCCCTTTTCGAAAGCCAGGATTATATCTGCTGGGGAGGGGGAGAGAGAGAATTAGATCAGGTTTTAATTTTGGTTACAGGCGCGCTTTAATATTTGAAGCAAACCCATTGTAATGTGTACAATTTGTCAGTGGGCTTGTTTCTCCCCCCCCCCCGCCCCCTGATTTCCCCTTTGCTAGTTATTTAGTTTTGAATCTGTCATTATTTATCTAAGCACAGCTGACCAAGCAAAACGGTGTTTTAGAGGAGGCTTTATGTTTTGATAAATGTGATCTGGTTGAAAAGTATTTTCGACTGAATGCGGAGCTTAATAGAACATGCTGACATAATAGTTTTAATGCATTTTGTCGAAAATATGTGAGCAAACAGAATAGCTTTTGTTCCTTTCATAATTGGCTGTAAAAGTAGATGGAGACATAACCATTACGTATGGAAATGTGAAGAGGAGAAAAAGGAATAACGTTCGGGCCCTTTCCCCCCCCCCTCGCTCTCTCCTGGCTATATTGAGAATTGGATTTCCGAGCATTTTAAAAATAAGTATCTAAAATAGATGCATCCTTTGAAAATGGGTTGTCAAAATAACAATGGTCCCAAATGGAATGTTTGTCATATTATATATATTTTCCCCCCCGTCTCCTGAGTTAAACAATGAAATAGCTGCAACAGCGTCATGCAAATGGATTGTATTTAATATTTTTGCCTTACCTTTTAGTCTATGAGCCAAAGTGCTAAAATTGCAGCCTCATCTACAGGGATTTGACAGGGAGGTTGAGTGATACTTAAAAAAAAAAGAAGAAAAGAAAATTAAATGGAATCCTGTTTGTACAACATAGCATATGATACCGGAGCATTTTCCTGCTCTGGTTAAAACTTTTGGAAAGGGACACATCCCTCTCTTTTCAGTGCCTGCTACATATTGGGCACAGTTGTTGAATAGGCCCTCTTGAAAGGAATTCATCTTCTGTTCTGTATACATTTGGAAGAGGAGCTTTAAGAAGTACTTATTGGCGAGGAAATGGTAGTGAGATCCAGCAGGGTTGGAAAACTTGGCTCGGTTTTTAATTTGCAAAAAGCAATGCAAAATCCTTCTCCTCTGTGCGTGTGTGCGTGTGTGTGTGTGTGTGTGTGTTTGTGTTGTTGTTTCGCAGGAACTTTTTAATGTTCGCTTTCTTCAGAAATTTAATTTGGAAGTCATGGAAACTACCTATTATCTGATTTTAGTGTGCAGCGGAAGAGGCAGGGAGGTAATCCTTGAATTAAATGGGCTTTCTTTCTCTCCCCCCCCCACCCCTCCATGGCTTTCCAAGCTGACCACACACCATTTGTACAACAGAATTTTGTGTCATCCCGCTGGGAGAACGATAGGGAGCCATCCTTCCCCTTTGAATAAGATCAGCTAGTCTGAAGTCAAAGGCGGTTTCTTCTCCTCTCTTTTTGTAACGTTTAATTTACAAATGGATCTCGGCGATAAGAAAAGGGAGCAGCCAGTGATAACAAACAAGAAATGAAAGGGTTTGGGTTTTTTTTCTTTTCTTTTTTTCCCAATGAAAGGTCCAGAGCTATCTGTTAAACAATTGACAACAGTTAAAAGCAAATAGTTTTGATATGCATTCAGACAAGGGAGATTGGGCAGGGTTACCCACCTTAACAACCCAGATTGATTTCTTATTATATAGGAACATTTCTCTCTCTCTCTCTCTCTCTCTCTCTCTCTCTCTCTCTCTCTCTCTCTCTCTCTCTCTCTTAATGGCTCATCTTTTTCCCCTCTCTTTTGATGGGTTTTATCTTTTCCAGAAATGTAAAAAGTTTTTTTTTTAATGTTGCTTTTATAGATATGAGGTCATACTCTGATCTAATCTTCGTGGTTGTAAAACTTACAATGACTGCAGGGGGGGGGGAGAGATCTTGGGTGTTCGTAATGGAGCTCCCCACAGATTTACGCTGTTGCAACTGGGGTTAGAATTGGCATCATTAAAAAAAAAAAACAACTCAGAACTTAACACCAGGATCCTAAACAGAATCTAGTGGGAAGTAAATCCTCTGATCCATGGGCCTTAAGGCCCAGCTGTTGGTACAATTCTGAACCAGACTGGTGGACATTAAGTGGGATGCTGCAGTAACTGCTTATGAGTAAGCAGAGTTAGGGTGAAGTTAGGGGGGGGATGTGCTCAGGGCCTGCAGGTCTGTGATGAGATATTTTCACCAGCCAAAATACACCCTGCACCCTCAGCGATTTAGCCGTTCTTGAGTAACAGCAGAGATCAAACGACTCCCCGGCCTTCAACTAAGCATTGCAAGAGGGATTAGACAACAAATGCTTTATTGTGGAAATATGAATATTATTCTTTGACAGGGGATTTCTCGCTCTCTTTCTCTCTCTCTTTTTCTGAGTTGGTATTCAACAAAGCCCGTAGCTGCAGTGGAATGAACTTTTGGAGTGAAAACCAATCCTAGTTTTGAAGGGTCAGAGTTAGCATGGCTCTTACGCTGGAGCTGGAAAGCTTGTTAGATTGTTTGTTCCTGTCAACCTGAAACTAGGGTGGTGCATTCTTTATTTTTTTTTTAACACGTCTTCCCCCCCCCTTCCCACCCCTTCATTCTTGTCAGCAACTGATTGGGACCTTGAATGACTACAAATTAGTTTAGTGATGGGGTGACTGTCACCGGTCTCTTTGAATCCGTTGAGGATGAGCAAGGTTGATGGGGGAAACTTCAGGATCTAATGAGTCCTTCAAATGGTTGATTTGCCACTTGGTGGACACCCAGACAATAAACAAGTATGAAATATTGGAAATCGATAACCTTGCTATGGGATTTCATTCGGCCCCCAATGCCTTTGGTTCTTACTATTTTATATTTTGATGGATTATCCGAAGGAAATGATTTTTGAGGATATGGGTATTCATAAAAATTTCCCCTTGTGCAGTCTTAAAAATCAGCCATGGGCAACCTTTGTGAAGTTGTCGTATCGATCTGTGTCTTTCCTCAGTCCAGTTTCCATCTTCTGGAGTCCCCCCCCCAATGCAGTAGATGTAAAAAGAAAGAAAGTGGGAGTTGGCAGTAAGAAGGACCTGAAAAGGTATAACTATGTATACAAAGCAGGAGGGGGAAAAACCTCGTATGTTGCCCTGAACTTCATGGAAGAAGAGCCAGATTACAAATATAATCGTTTGCGTTTATAAATGCCTTGAGGTTTGGTGTCGTGGTTAAGTGGTGGGGATGGGGTATTGCTGCAGCCATCTCTTGATTCCAGTGTGCATCTCTCTCTCTCTCTCTCTCTCTCTCTCTCTCTCTCTCTCTCTCTCTCTCTCTCTCTCTCTCCCTCCCCCTCTCTCTCTCCCTCCCCCTCTCTCTCTCCATCTACCTATCTACCAGTTTGGTGTAGTAGTTAGGTGCACGGACTCTAATCTGGGAGAACCGGGGTTGATTCCCCACTCCTCCACTGGCACCTGCTGGATGACCTTGGGCAAGCCATAGTTCTGTCAGAGCTGTCCTTGAAAAAGAGCCGTTTCTGTCAGAGCTCTCTCAGCCCCACCTACCTCCCAGGGTGTCTGTTGTGGGGAGGGGAGGGAAAGGGAAAGGAGATTGTGAGCTGCTCTGACACTCCTTTGGGTAGTGAAGGGCGGGGTATAAATCCAATCTCTTCTTCTACTACTACTACTACTGTGTAAAAAAGACCTGCCACAATGGCTTGGCGGAAATCCATGTATTTATTTATTTTTAATTAAACATTTATTAGGAGCTTTTCTACCTTTTGGAACTCAAGGCGCTTTACATTCTACAGGCTGGGTGTTCCTCGGGAGCAGGAGGGGATCCTACCCACTAGTATTTCAGAGGCGGAAATGTGGATGCTCTTATGTGTGCATGTTATAACTATTATCACTGCCTAAACACACACACACCCCATACACACACACATCATCTGAGACACTGGTCCACTTTCCCTAGACTTATAATTGCGTGCCCTATCCTGGTGTAAAGCAAAGAGGGGGATACTCTGTTCCTCAGCTGCAAGGTTTAGAAGCAACGACAACTTGTCCTAGACTATGTGCCATTATGCTCATCAGTTGAAAGCTGCCCTTGGAAACACCAAAGCTATATACCAAAGCTGTGGTGGCTTCAGTGCTCGTGCATCAATAGATAGGTAGGCAGAAGAGAGAAGAGGAGATTGGATTTATACCCCGCCCTTCACTTGGGAGTCTCAGAGCGGCTTACAAACTCCTTTCCCTTCCCCTCAACAGACACCCTGTGAGGGAGGTGGGGCTGAGAGAGCTCTGAGAAAAACTGGTCTTTTTCAAGAGCACCTCTGACAAAACTATGGCTTGCCCAAGGTCACCCAGCAGGTGCCAGAGGAGGAGTGGGGAATCAAACCCGGTACTCCCAGATTAGAGTCCGTGCACTTAACTACTACACCAAACTGGTAGATAGGTAGATGGAGAGAGAGAGGGGGAGAGAGAGAGAGATATGCACACTGGAATCAAGAGGTGGCTGCAGCAATACCCCATCCCCACCACCCCGTCTGTGTGTTTCATTTACAGACATCCCGGAGGAAGGAGCTGAAAAACCAAAAAGGCTTTAAGGCTGTATACATGTACACCTGCAAAGAAATGTGGGCTAACTTTAAAAACTCACTGGGGAAACAGGGGACTTGTGTACTCAGAACCAACGGCAGGAATTCGGGAGTGTCCTGACCTTGAGAAGGGTTCAGAAGCTTCGGCTGGTACGGAATGCTGCAGGCAGGATGTGGACCGGAGCGGGTTGTAGGGACTGTCTCACTCCCATCTTAGCCCATCTGCACTGGCTCCCAATTTGTTTCCAGGCCCAGTTCTGGGTATTGATATCAGCCTTCGAAGCCCAATATGATTTGGGGCCAACATATCTGAAGGACCATCTGCTCCCTTATGAACCCACCCCAGTACTACAGTCGTCTTTAAAGGCCCTGCTCTGGGTGCCCCCGCCATCTGAATTTAGGGGGCTAGGACAGGGACAGGGTCTTCTTGGTCATGGCACCAAAGCTCTGGAACCTCTCTCCCCAGGGAGATTCATCTCAGGCCTGTAGCCAGGATTCTTAAATTCAGGGGGCCTTTAAATAAGTCAGGGGGCACCCCGCACAAACACCCCCCCAAGGGAGCACCACAAATAAAATAAAAAATGGAAGTTGGGGGGCCTGGGCTGGATGGGTACGGGGAGAGCTTGGCAGTAAATTGGGGGGCTGGGCCCCGAGGTGCCCTACTGTAGTTATGGGCCTGATTCACCTGTCTCTTTCTGTTGCCACCTCCTGCCACCGGTTGAGGACTTCTTTGTTTGGTTTATTATTATAATTTATTTGATTTGTTATTCACCCTATCCCGGCTTATGCTGGGCTCTGGGCGATGAACAAGGGGGCGTAGTGCCATAACACTAACAAAAAAAATTGAGTGTACAACTTGATAAAACTAAGAGAACCGGAATAAAAAGATCCAAGATGGCATCCTATACATTTTCTATCCCTGTTCTGGACTACCTGGCCGTTTTCTGGGTGGGGGAAGAGGGAACACAAAACACAATTAAAAAATGCAAGGGGGGAGGAAGGAAGGATGCCAGGCCAGGAAAACCGTCGCTGCCCTCAACCAAAAGCCTGGTGGAACATCCCTGCCTCACAGGCCCTGCGGGAGTGCATAAGATCCTGCAAGACCCTGGTGTCATTCGACAAAGAGTTCCACCAGGCTGAGGCCTGGCATTCCCACAGTGATCCCTCCTTCCTAACCAATCTTTTGATCGCTGTTTATATGCCTTGTAGATATTTCAACTGTTTTTAATTGGGTTTAATGATGTCTGTGTTTGGGGGGGGTTGATTTTAATAGTTTGAAGCTGTCATTTTGTCATGCATGTTTTAAATCGTTAGCTGCCTCGATGGCCCTTGTAAGGGCAGAAAGGCAGGATATAAATTTTGTAAATAGATAATTTTAAAAAATGACTAACACGGATGTCCGTGGTGGTAGCAAGTTTGGGAGATGAGGAACTTTTCCGAGTGAGGACGCTTAGTAAGTTTGAGGTAGCCTAAGTTTACTCCATGTTCCTGTTCAGTGTATAATATAAAAAAAGAAATACCAGCAGAGAATCCCAAACAATACAATCTTGGTAACATTAATAATAATCTTGATATTCTATGTAGCATAGCTGCCTAAAACGTAATTATTTAAAACGCTTAACAGGTTTCTAATAATGCAGTTGAATTAACAATGATCTCATATAGATTAAAGAATGTAAGTTCAACTAGCTGGTGTTTATTGACAAAAAAAAACAATAAAATATACTCTAAACCTGTTCAGTTTCTAATAGTTCTCTCTCTCCCCTCCCCCTTTGCCTTGATGCCTTAGGAGACACACATAAGTGTCCGGCAAACCGCACCACCAAGACAAAAGATGCCCACGTCTGTGGCAGATGCTGTGCAGAGTTTTTCGAACTGTCAGATCTCCTGCAACACAAGAAGAACTGCACTAAAAAACAGTTGGTTTTAATAGTGAGCGAAACCCCCGTCTCTCCTCCTGAAGCCTTCCCTCCCAGCACCCCTCCTGAGAATCCAGACGAACAGAGGAATGACACAGCTAAGAACACGGATCAAGTAGACCTTTCCGAGCATAACAAACTTGACAAGGAAGAATCCATGGACGCCGAAGCGTCCTGCGTGAGTAAGAGCGCCAGCGGTAGTTCTCAGAATGTCAGCGGTAGTATTGCAAGCAGTAATGGCTCCACAATGGGTACCTCAGCTACAACAACCTCTCTACCTCAAACGGGGGACCTGACGACGCTAGGCAACTTCTCGGTGATCAACAGCAACGTCATCATCGAGAACCTTCAGAGCACGAAAGTGGCGGTTGCGCAGTTCTCACAGGAGGCCCGGTGCAGCGGCGCCTCGAGTGGCAAGCTGGCCATCCCCGCCCTCATGGAGCAGCTTTTGGCATTGCAGCAGCAGCAGATCCACCAGCTGCAACTGATTGAGCAGATCCGTCACCAAATATTATTGCTGGCTTCCCAGAACACGGACCTGCCGATGTCTTCGAACCCGTCTCCGAGCACGTTACGGACGTCCGCCAACCCCTTGTCCACGTTAAGTTCCCACTTATCTCAGCAGCTGGCTGCGGCGGCCGGATTGGCGCAAAGCCTGGCGAGCCAGTCCGCCAGCATCAGTGGTGTGAAGCCATTGCCCCCTCTACAGCTACCTCAGAACAACCCTGGCAACGCTATGATCCCATCCCGTAGCGGCTCGTCTCCAAATATCACCCTCTCGGCAGCAGCCATGACGACATCGTCCTCCGAAAAAGTGGCTACAAACGCTGGCGGCCCACAGCTCGGCAACCCACCAGCGCCCGTGTCCTCTTCACCGGCTTTTGCAATAAGCAGCTTGTTAAGCCCCGTTTCGAACCCTCTTCTACCTCAGCCCACCCCTAGCAATTCTGTGTTCCCCAGCCCTTTGTCGAATCTCGGGACACCTGCAGAGGACTTGAACTCTTTGGCTGCTCTGGCCCAGCAGAGGAAAAGCAAGCCGCCCAACGTCACAGCCTTCGAAGCAAAAAGTACTTCTGACGAAGCGTTCTTTAAGCATAAATGCAGGTTCTGTGCTAAAGTGTTTGGGAGCGACAGTGCCTTGCAGATCCATTTGCGTTCTCACACTGGGGAGAGGCCGTTCAAATGCAACATCTGTGGAAACCGGTTTTCCACCAAGGGGAACTTGAAAGTCCATTTTCAGCGCCACAAAGAAAAATACCCGCACATTCAAATGAACCCTTACCCTGTGCCCGAGCATTTGGACAACATTCCCACCAGTACAGGAATTCCGTATGGGATGTCAATACCACCGGAAAAGCCTGTAACCAGCTGGCTGGACAGCAAGCCAGTCTTGTCAACACTGACTACATCTGTTGGCTTACCACTTCCACCCACAATTCCAAGCTTGACCCCCTTCATCAAAACAGAGGAGCCTCAGCCCATTCCTATCACTCACCCTTCTTCCAGTCCCCCATGTTCCATCAAAAGTGACTCTGGCTCAGTTGATCCCTCTGGGAAAAACTCAAATGGGCATCTCACTGAAGGGGAAGTAGGTGCTTTGCTCTCCTCCAATGGCAAACCGGAAGAGAACACTCAGACATCCAGCACCGCCACAAGTCTTAACCATTCTGTAACCTCACCGGCCACAGATTCGGGTTCCAACAGTGTGGTTGCTTTTACTAACCCTCTCATGCCTCTCATGTCTGAACAATTTAAGGCCAAGTTTCCATTTGGAGGGCTGTTGGATGCAGCGCCGGCCTCTGAGACTTCCAAGTTGCAGCAACTGGTGGAAAACATTGACAAAAAGGCAACTGATCCCAACGAGTGTATCATTTGCCACAGAGTGCTCAGTTGCCAGAGTGCGTTAAAGATGCACTACCGCACACATACGGGCGAAAGGCCCTTCAAATGCAAAATCTGTGGCCGTGCCTTCACAACAAAAGGCAATTTAAAGACCCACTATAGTGTTCACCGTGCCATGCCCCCGTTGAGAGTACAACATTCCTGCCCCATCTGCCAGAAGAAGTTCACCAATGCTGTTGTGCTACAGCAGCACATCAGAATGCATATGGGTGGCCAGATACCCAACACGCCCGTGACAGAGCACTATCCTGAGTCGATGGAATCAGACACGGGGTCTTTTGATGAGAAGAACTTTGACGACCTGGACAACTTCTCTGATGAGAACATGGAAGACTGTCCTGACAGTAGCGTGCCAGATACACCTAAATCAGCTGACGCATCTCAAGATAGTTTATCTTCTTCTCCATTGCCACCGGAAATGTCAAGTATTGCTGCTTTAGAGAATCAGATGAAGATGATCAATGCAGGACTTGCTGAACAGCTCCAAGCCAGCTTGAAGTCTGTGGAGAATGGTTCAGTGGAAGGGGATATCATGACAAACGATTCGTCATCTGTCGGTGGCGATGTGGAAAGCCAAAGCGCTGGAAGTCCTGCTATCTCAGAGTCTACCTCTTCCATGCAGGCCTTGTCCCCATCCAACAGCACAACTGATTACCACAAGTCACCAAGCGTTGAAGAGAAACCACTGAGAACGTTATCCAATGACTTTGCCAATGGTTGGCCTCCAGCTCTTGCAAATGGTGGTGCTTTGGACTTGACGTCGGGCAACCCAGAGAAAGTGATGATTAAGGAAGAATCGTTGAGTATGCTGTTCCCTTTCCGAGACAGAGGCAAACTTAAAAACACGGCGTGCGACATTTGTGGCAAAACGTTTGCTTGTCAGAGTGCCTTGGACATTCATTACAGAAGTCATACCAAAGAGAGACCATTTATTTGCACAGTTTGCAATCGTGGCTTTTCCACAAAGGGTAATTTGAAACAGCATATGTTGACACATCAAATGCGAGATCTACCATCACAACTCTTTGAACCCAACTCAAATCTTGGCCCGAATCAGAACTCATCGACGATCCCGACTAACTCGCTTGCATCACTTATCAAGACGGAAGTCAATGGTTTTGGACACGGCTCTCCTCAGGACAGCAAAGAGACTCTGCCCGGCCTCATTGCTCCGGGACCTTTGCCACCTTCAGCAACATCTCCCGTTTTGCTTCCCACACTGCCCAGAAGAACGCCGAAGCAGCACTATTGCAACACCTGTGGGAAGACTTTTTCATCCTCTAGTGCGCTGCAGATTCATGAAAGGACCCACACAGGAGAAAAGCCTTTTGCCTGCACTATATGTGGAAGAGCTTTCACAACAAAAGGCAACTTGAAGGTACTTTTTTTGGTCTCTGTTTCTATGGCTCACATGCTCTGTTTGTGTTTCCTGCTGTGTCCTAGTAAGCAAAAATATCTGACTCGGCCATTCCTGTTGCTTTTAGCATCACGGGTTGGATCCGGCTAGCTTTTCTGATCAATCTTGCCTAATTTCCCACCATAGTACAGCATCTATTCCATGCAGCTTTTGTGAGTGCAGGTCCCGTGATCCCTCGTAATCATAGATGCTTTAGGTAGCCGAAGGGAAATCTTGTTTGCTTTCTCGCATGCAGGAAAGCCAGCTGGATCCAATCCTACATCTGCATTTGCTGCAGAATCAAGGCAGTCCCCTACTTTACATAACCAGTTGCTGCATGGGCACCACAGATAATGCATACGGTGTGAATGGCACGCTCCCATCTTTAAACCTGATTGGGCTCGGGGTTAAGGTTGCTCAGAAGGGTTTGGGGGTGGGGCTAAATATCATGCAACACTGTGCTATCACTGCCAGTTGCGTAACTGGAAGTGGCCTTGCCATGTTGCCACGACACTCTAGCAATCTCCCAGATCTCTACGGTTTTACCATAGAGATTTGGAGGAATTGCTAGGGTGTCATGGCAACACATGACATCACTTCCAGTTATGCCATATGATGGCACTCCCTCCCATTTTGCTGCCGCACTGGGGAGCAGCAGGTGCCGAGGGAGCAGGGCCAAGGGACTGGTTTCCCTACCTGTGTTCCCAGTCGGCGTGCCGAGACTTTATAAACGGGTGTACATTTTCTGCACTTCTGTGATGCGGTAGCTTGAGAGCGCTAACATGCACCAAGCACTTGTGGGCGCTGCATAAATGGTGTCCCTATCCTTGCACTACTGATGCGTGATTGTATGGATACATACTCCCAAGTAAAGTAGCAACAAGTTCTGGGTATGTTTTTGGAGTGACCATTAGAAAGCAAGGCATCAGTCCTATGTGGGTTTGTGATCCTGCCATGCAATTGTCCCATGCAGGACTGTGTTCCTCTTGCAGAGACCTTCCACTTCCCTCTTTTAAAAGAAGGTTTGGGGCAATGCTCCCTCTAAGCTGTGGAGTCTTGTGAGCAAAAATTCTACTTTGTGAGCTACTGGCATCAAAGTTGTGAGCGAGCGATTTGGCCGCTGCCTAAATTAGTTTGCTCTGGAGCCATCCTTCCTGAGCTGAGACAAAAATCTGTGAGCCGGAGGCTAAAGAACTGTGCACTAGTTCACACTAACTCAGCTTAGAGGGAACACTGGTTTGGGGGAATCTTTATTTCCCAGGGCACTGAAGGTTATGTAGGGGAGTGTTTCAAAATGTGTTTTGGTAGGTACGTCCCAACATTCGATATTGATTTTGCCATTATCTCAGCCAGCTAGAAGAAATGAGTTTCTTCATTTGGCTGACACGTTTCCCCCGGCCTTCTCTTGGTATCCTCCATTACCTGCGTACTGATGTTTTATGCAACTCTCCTCCTGCTTGCCTTCTTCTGTACTTGCCAGCATCTTTTTTGCAAATCCTGCGGGGGGAAATCCAGCAGGCGTCTCACTTGTGCGAGTGACTTTTCCCACTTTGGCTTTTGCGTGAATCTGGAACTTCACAGATTTTTTGTGTGTGAATCTGGAACTTCACAGATTTAAAGGCACTCGCAAAGTGTCGGAGGTTGGCTGCTTAATAAGGAATCCTCCTCCTTTTATTAGCGACTGTTCATATCTGCAGCGCGGTAAAGCTTCACTGTTAGTGGGCTCCTTGAGCTGATGCTCATTGCTTTAATGGCTTGTGTAGCGAATGTTTCTTATTGGTGGGTGTCGAGTGAGGAAATGGCTTTTGGGTAGGACACTTTCCTCTTGCACAATTGCCTGTGGGCTGAGGGTGTACACAAAATGTGGTGGAAGCCGAACCGACTATTTTCAAGACTTCTGCCTGCGTGGATGAAACCCTCTGATAGACAGTTAACGCTGTGTAGACAGTCATTTCGGTGTTCGGTGAACATTATCTCATTGTGCTCCTTACAACAGTTATGTATGGTCAGCCAGTTTTGATCCCATGCTGCAGCAGGGAAAGTGTGGTCTTGCTGACAGCCATATCGTGAGCTTGGAGTGGAGGTGAAGTCTTGAACACGGGGGGCTTCCCTGGATATTCTCTCAGCCACCCTCTGTGCCAGCTCCTTTATTTGGATCTTAAATACCAGTTTTGGCCTTGCCATGGAAATGCGTAGCTCCTAAAAGAGCTCTTTGCCATTGATCATAAAACAATGTATGGCAAAGAACTGAATATTGAAAAAAAGAGAGAGGGGGTAATGCATAATGCATTCTCGATTGCGGGAAGTGTCGACCATTTCTGTGGAATGGCTGAACAGGGTGATTGATTCTCACTGTGGATTTGAAGTGGGAAGTCTGATCCTTTCATAGCACAGTCCTCTAGAAGAGGGACAGGCAACTTCAGGGTTTTTTGGGCTGGTGGTGTGGTGCTGTAACCTCCAGAGAGAAATTTGGAGCTGGGAGTATATTAAATAGATCAGCACTCATATGGGTGTGATATGTAACAAAGTAGGTTCAACCTAGGCCCAGTAACACGGTAATGCCTATGCAGACATTACATTAACACGCCCCACATGTTTGCTGCATGCAACATCCCACACAGGCACACGACAGTGGTCACTGCTCCTTCTTCCAGTCTGAAAACATTATGATTAGCACCATGGCCATTTTCAATCTATGTCGACTTATATTTTGTAGACCTCCCAGGGGCCAGCCAGAATGACGTTGGGTTGGGAAAGGGAGGTTGTAGGCCGTTCCTCTTCCAGAGAATGGAAACCAAAACCGACGGTGCTGCTGTTTTTTGTTCACCGCTCTCTTGACCGGCATAAAATCACGACTGCCGCTGCTAACCAGTGTCTCTTGCAGGTTCACATGGGCACCCACATGTGGAACAGCACACCCGCCAGGCGAGGGCGACGGCTTTCTGTGGATGGTCCCATGACTTTTCTCGGCAGCAATCCTGTAAAATTTCCAGACATGTTTTCAAAAGATTTGGCCGCAAGGTCAGGAAATGGAGACCCTTCCAGCTTCTGGAATCAGTATGCGGCCGCTCTCTCCAACGGTTTGGCAATGAAGACAAACGAGATTTCAGTCATTCAAAATGGTGGCATTCCTCCAATCCCTGGAAGCATGGGAAATGGCAGCAGTTCGCCTATTAGCGGCTTGACAGGAAGCTTGGAGAAGCTCCAGAATTCCGAACCTAACGCACCTCTAGCTGGTCTGGAGAAAATGGCAAACAGCGAGAATGGGACGAACTTCCGTTTCATGCGTTTTGTGGAAGACGGCAAAGAGATTGTAACAAATTAGGGACACATGTTAATGAACGATCCTGCAGATATTGCAACCTGAGGTTGTGTTCCCCCCCCTTTCTTTTTATTTTTGCAAATCAACAAAACAACAATGTTAAAATGGACGTCCTTTTGTACCTGTTTGACTTCTAGAGTTCTAAAACAAGCTTATTTATTAGTGATATAACCCTTTTTGCTTTGCAAACACCTGCAAGCATTAACTTTGGTCTTCTGTATTTTGAACTAAACGCTAATTGACTAGAGTCCTGTAAACTTGCTGTAACATTTTATGGCAACACAAGTCTGTATGGCTAGGTGGTCTCATTCTGGCATTTAACTTAACTTATTTTCTATATCCCATTTAACATGAACTTTGGGGTGGCGAGATGCCTCTATGATACATTTCTCCTCCCCTTGCATACTGAAAGTCTGTATATGTGTATACTTAGATCCCACTGGAAATTTTTATGAACAAGTACATTGTTTAATTCTCCAAACAGATTGACAGAGGATTCAAAACGGACCATTATAAAATTGAACTGTGTGCATACTTCACAAACAGGCTTGGTTGTTTTTATTTTTTTTTTGTTTTTTGTTTTTTTTTAATTCTAAAATTAAAACGGCTTTAATTTTTTTTGTAGATTTAACTTTTTCTGGGTTTCCTTTTTTTTCTTTTTGAATTGTTCTTTGTATTGTGCTTTTTACTGGAGTTGTCTTAGATGTTGATAAGTTTCTGTACAGTAAATAAGCACGCGGATGATTAGAGGAGATCCGAAAAGTGTTGTTTTTTTGGTAGTTGAAACCTTTTGCCTTGTAGGTATATTCACTATAGAAAAGTGCTGGACTTTGAAAATGCTGCTATGAAACACATCTTGAACAACCTTCCATGGACATATTTAGATGCTCTTGTACATATCCTGAGTTCGTTGAAATGTACATATGTCCCCCCCAACCATGAGCTCAAACCCTAGTTCTTGACCAAGAGAACAAGTATAGTGTTTGTTTATTTTGTATTAGGTATGGGAAAAGAATCCTTTGGACTGTTATATGCACTTTCTTGGAAAGTTGAAAGGAAAATAAGTCCAGTTTCTTTTAACATTTAATACTTACTAACAGCAGAGATACTGTAATTTTACGCGAGTAATCAAATACATTTTTTTCAACAGATAAAGCTGGATTTGTGTGTGTTTTAAGTGGAGTTATTCTAGAACGCCTTGGTGCTCTTTCCACGCCCATTTAGTTAAAAAGATGGGAATGCTTTATATGAGGACATAAAGGCACTGTTTGCACATGGCAATAAACTGGAGTTTGTCATTTCAGAGATGAGTCTAGGGGGATTCTTGGGTTTACCATTCCTGCCTGTCCTTGTGTCCAGGGAGTGGTCATGAAATTTGTTGATATGTCCACACCACAAACTCTGGTTGGCATTTCCCCCCACAAATCAGGATTTCAAGTCAATGGCTGAGTTCAGACTGGCAATTTGCCCCACTATAGCCACTTTTCAGGCTCGTTTCCCAAGCGGATTAAAGGGGGTGTTCACACAGGCACATCTGCCTGGCGTTCCCCACCTGTAGGAAACCCATGCTGTTCTGCTTTGCTCCCATGTTTAAAAGATACCTGTTACAAGTAGTAGTAAATCCCGGAGAGTGCCTTCATCCTGTGTCAGTCCGCTTCCCAGAAGTGTGAACGCTCAGCCAAAAGCTGGGAGCAACCGGTGTTGCTCCCAGCACATATGATTGGCGCATATGATTGGCTGTGCTCTGCTCTACTGCATATGGCACATATGATTGGCTGTGCTTTGCTCTACCGCCCAATGCACAATGGGATTCTCGCCAAACCAGCTGGATGCGTATGTGTAGATGAGCGCGTGAGCGCTCAATGCGCCCATGCGCCCATACACACATAGACATCCAGCCAATTTACCAGGGAAAAGCCATTTACAGCTGTGCCTCCAGGCCAGCAGTCTGAACGCTCCCGCGCGCCTCCTCCTGGTATGCTCCCGCATCTGTCAGCCCCATGTGACTGGGAAAACCCAGAACAGTTTGTTCCGGGGCTTTTTTTGCCACAACTGTCTCCCGCTTCAAACTGCCAGTCTGAAGTCAGCCAATATTAAACCAAAGTTTGGAATTCTGGTTTGCGAGGAAGAGGGCCCAATCATCCTTTGCGGGTCAGATCTCACGTCAAACTATAGTCTCCACTTTTGCAATCAGTCTTTCAGTTAACAAGGTGAATGTGAGAAGAGGGGTGGGGGGAGCATGTGAGCCTGAAAATCGTACCCCCCCCTTGGGTTACTGTGTTAACAAACTGCCATTTGTGGCTTCACTGGAAGCATGCTGCAGAGATGGACACATGGAGCAAGCTTGTGAACAGTTACTCGTCCAGTTCTAGGTATGGTAGTAAGGATTGCCTTGGGATGCAGAAAAGCTTTAAAAAAAAAATCTAGGTTGTCAACACAGGATGCTAACATAGGCATGTGTAAGCAAGGAGGCTGGTTTTTGTTTTGTTTTTTTAAGCTGTGTTGGGTAATTTATTTGTGAGGCCCCTGCTGAGCAAACAGGGGGATTATCCACAACGTGTGCCACAATGTTATAGGCCTTTTAAAGTGCATTTGCTATTCGCGCTGTGCTTTCGATATTTTTAAAGCAATTATTGCCTTGATATTTTGGTAATGAGGCATCTTCTCATTGGGATCTGCTATTTTGCTATTGGGGGAAAAAATATCTCCCCCTCCTGCTGTCTGTTTCATACTTTTAAAAAATCTGTTTTCTACCCTGCTTTTCCACGGCCCACCCAGCAGTTAAGATTAGTCGCCAGATCTATACATGTCTAGTTTTGGTTATGCTGGAGCTTCCGAGAGAGGGTGCTGGGGCTCAGTAGTAGAGCATGTACTTGGCATGCAGAAGGCCACAGGTTCGATCCAAGCATCTTCAGCCAGTTTGGTGTAGTGGTTAAGTGCGCGGACTCTTATCTGCGTGAACCGGGTTTGATTCCACACTCCTCCACTTGCACCTGCTGATGTGACCTTGGGTCAGTAACAAGCTCTGGCACAGCTGTTCTCTCAAGGACAGTTTCTGTCAGAAGTTCTCTCAGCCCCACCGACCTCACAGGGTGTCTGTTGTGGGGAAGGGAAGGGAAAGGAGTTTGTATGTCACTCTGAGACGCCTTTAGGCAGTGAAGGGTGGGGTATAAATCCAATCTCCTCCTCTTCTTCTTCTTCTTCTTCTTCTTCTTCTTCAAACCAAATGAGTGGGTAGTTCGTTTTGTGAAAAAGTTCAGCTTGAGACTTCAGAGCAGGTCCGTAGCTACAGTGGGGCAAGGCTCTTTTTGTGGCAGGAACTCCTTTGCATATTAGGCCACACACCCCTAATGTAGCCAATCCTCCAAGAGCTTACAGTAGCCCCTGTAAGAAGAGCTCTGAAAGCTCTTGGAAGATTGGCTACATTGGGGTGTGTGGCCTAATATGCAAAGGAGTTCCTGCTACAAAAAGAGCCTTGCAGTGGGGCATCTCGGGGCTAGCCCCCCCCCCAATTTACTGGCAAGACTCCATGATTTCCCATCCAGCCCAGGGCCCCCGAGCAGTGGTGCATGCAGGGAAGGAGCCGGTATTCCTTTAATTTGCTTAGCCAGTGCCCCCAAATAAATTTAAATGGCCCCCTCCAACTAAAAAATTCCTGGCTATGGGCCTGCTTCAGAGAGCTGTTGGCCGTCTGAGTAGACCATAAGAGGCCAAGACTGACCTTGGTAGGCTAATATTGGCTCATAGAAGACAACTTCGTGTGCTCATATGCTGGTGGTATGTAGGCTTTTTTTAAAAACAACAACAACAACAAGAGAGGTGTAAGAATTTGGTCCATGTGAATATTGGTGGTATGGGGCATTTAGACAAAGAAGTTCAATTGTCGTAGGTATGTTTCATGGAACTGGAATGGCTCGTACAGCTTTTGTTTCAGCTTACCTCGTGATTCTTGTCTGGGATGCTTCACGGTCAAATGGTCCTGACTCGTTCAGAAATGCTAATAGCGGTGTCCTTATTTTGGGCTTCCCTTCTGTGGGATATTTGAATGGGAGCTGGTTTTTACTTGGGCTGTGAGCCAGTTCAGACATGTGTATGCAAGGTGACTCTTGATTAACAGTGGCTAAATGTGTGCATTGACGCCACTGAGAAGTGGCTTGGCAAGTCTGTGATGGTCCTTTCTTCACACGTACCAATTGTCACTTGATGTTGCAGTCATCAGTGTCCGTTGCGCATGTGTGAAATGACTCTCTTTTACAATTTGTACCGAGGAGGATATTTTTGTGTTGTCTGTCTGATTCTACTGTGTTCATATGTGGACTCAAAGTATTCCGACAGATGGACTTCCTGATCCAGAAACTGATTCCTAGGCATTCATGGAATTGCTCATGGAATGGACCTGACGGAATGGGCTTTCTGAATTGACCTGACTGCGTGGGAAATGAAATCGATTTCAATGGGAGATCTGATCCATATGTCCTCTCCACTGAAATGAACGAGGTACCCATCTACAAAGGAGATTTCAGAACATGTCAGAACTGTATGGCAAGCTAGTTAGGTTGAATGTGGTAAGCAAAAAGATCTCTTGGGCACTGCCGGTTCAGCCTGATATTTTGATGCTTTCGCAACTATCACCTCTTTTAGCAAAGTAAAGTTGAGCCAAAGACTTTTGTCCCAGAGTTCTGTGTTCTCAAACTCAATATTGGAACATATGGAGCTGGACATCTGGTCATTGTAGAAGAAGGCTGTGAACAGCCAGACTGGTCCATGCAAAACCCTCCAACAAGACCAAAAGCCATGGAATACCTTTTATTAAAGTAAAGGTAAAGGTTCCCTTGCTCGAAAGCCAGTCGAATCCGACTCTAGGGTTGCGGTGCTCATCTCCGTTTCAAAGCCGAAGAGCCAGCGCTGTCCGAAGACGTTTCCGTGGTCATGTGGCCGGCATGACTAAACACCAAGGTGCACGGAACGCTGTTACCTTCCCACCGAAGTGGTACCTATTTATCTACTTGCAATTTCTTGCTTTCAAACTGCTAGGTTGGCAGGAGCTGGAACTAGAGACAGGAGCTCACCCCGTCATGCGGCACCCGGGTCTCGAACTGCTGAACTACTGACCTTCCACAGCCTGCAGTTCAGCGTCTTAACCACTTGAGCCACCGCAGCTCCTTTTATTAGGTAAAAGTAAAAGTTTCCCTTGCTCAAAAGCCAGTCGAATCCGACTCTAGGGATGCGGTGCTCATCTCTGTTTCCAAGCCAAAGAGCCAGCGCTGTCCGAAGTCATTTCTGCAGTCATGTGGCCAGCGTGATTAGATGCCGAGGCATACGGAATGCTGTTACCTTCCCACCGAAGCAGTACCTATTTATCAACTTGCAATTTCTTGCTTTCGAACTGCTAGGTTGGCAGGAGCTGGGGCCGGAGATGGGAGCTCAAAATTCACACAATGCGTTGTGCAAGTTTCCAGCTTCACTAGAACTCGTCAGGCTGTCTGTTGCAAAAATTGAAAGGATATAGGAATGGCAAGTAAACCTGCCAGGCTCTGAAGTTATGACCTGGTCGATGTAGCTTAGCTGTCTACTCTTAATGGTAGCTGCTGGTGATTGCTGTCTGAATTATCAGGTACTGCTGTTTTGTGTGTAAAGCGCCGGCAATTCACAGACAATTTATGGCAACGCGGTAGAGTTTTAAAGGAGAGAGACTAACAGGGTTGGTTTGCTGTTGCCTTCCTCTGCATTGCGACCCTGTGTATAGGGTCACCAGGTCCTACTTGGCAGTTGGCGGGGAGATCCAGGCTCCTTCCAGGGATCTGTTACATGTGGGACATGATGACATCACCAGTGTTGGTGGGGGGTGACGCTCTAGTCTTGGGGCAAAACTCTATGGTTTGTAGGCAATTTTACCATAGAGTTTGCCCCAAAACTAGAGTGTTGCTACATGATGCCACCATGTCCTGGAAGTGATGTCACCATGTTGCCTTTTGGGCCAGTTGGGGCTGGGATTTCCCCCGCTGGCCACCTGGTCATCAGCAGGGATGTGCCCACAAAAAGCAGGGGTTCCCCTGCCCCCTGGCTGGGGTCTGGTGACCCTACTTGCTCCAGCTTCCAAGGTCTGATGACTTTGGGCCAACCAAGCCAGGGCATATTGCTATTAGCCAAGGTGATTTCTTAAACTGGAAATGCCAAGGAGTGGATTTGTGTCCTTCTGCGTGAAGAGCAGAGGAAAGGGTGTCAGACAGAGAAAGGTCTTTCCCAGGGCTCTTTCTGTAGCAGGAACTCCTTTGTATATTAGGCAACACACCCCTAATGTAGCCACTCCTCCAAGAGCTTACAGTAGCTTCTGTAAGAAGAGTTCTGTAACCTCTTGGAGGATTGGCTACTTTTTTGGGGGGTGGCCTAAGATGCAAAGGAATTCCTGCTACAGAAAGAGCCAAACGTTTGTTAACTGAGATCTCTTATTGAAGGAGCCAGGGAATGAACCTGAAACTTTCTGCGCTCAGAGCAAGTGCTTTCCCACTAAGCCATAGTTCATTCTGCCAAGGTCTGGGGGACGCTGTATTTATAATTCTTTATTTAAAGCATTTATTAGCCTTTCCTTCCTTACGGCACTCAAGGTGGCTTGCAGTGTAAGCTAAACAAACAAGAGTGTATGGAAATTCATAAGGCCAAAATTTAAACAAGGCGGCTGAAGACCAATTCACTTAGGGTACCGCTTTTAGTCATATGCAGTCGTCATCAATAAAACTATCTTCAGCTGCCTCCTTAAGATCGAGAGTGAGGGGGCCAGGCACATCTCCTGGGGAGGTTGTTCCATAATCACGGGGCTGCGACCAAAAAGGCCCTCTCCCTGTGATTTTAATTCCTGGACAGGAAGGGCTATTTTGGGGCAGGAATGCACAGGAATGGAGTTCTGGCTGGCTCCCGAGTTGGCCACATCCACTACAGCCAAAACCTCTCCATGCATGGCTAGAGGGAAGACCTGGAGAGCAACTTCCGGGGGCGGGGGGGCTGGAAGGATCAGGGAGGCATTTAAATGCCTCCCTGTGCCTTCCCCAGCCTGTCCAAGGGCCGACTTGCCCAGCCAAGTCAAGGGACTGCATGGGGGTGTGGCCTAATAGGCTAATGAGTTGCACTGTCTGGAGTGTGACCTAATAGGCTAAGGCGTTTCTGCTGTTGGGTGTGGCCTATTATGCTAATGAGTTCCTGCTGGGCTTTTTCTAAGAAAAAGAAAAAGCCCTGGGAATTATGATGCGTTGCAGAGAGGGAAAACACAAAACTGGGCATTTTTCGTGAGCCGTGTGTTGCAATGCATCATTCCACCCTAGATAAAAAGAGAGAACTTAGATCCTTTTTTTAAATCTAATTGATATTACTCATGGCTTTTCTCTGTGTGTGTGTATTTTGTTTTTAAAAAACCTGGAGCGTTTATTAGAAAAGGGGATGGGATGCACGTATGGACGGAGGTGAAAGGTTTTTTGCATTTACATCAGTCGGGCACTGGAGCTCCCCGTGTCCTCGTGTTAACGGCACAAGGGAGGTTTTGGCTGCCTCCCGGCAAAACTGGCCGTCGAAGGGATTCGGATGAGCCAAGTCAGGGCAGCGCTTGTCGCAGATGTGCTGAAATGTTGTGGTAAACCTCCGGCTTTGTGTCAAGGCTTGGCACCGATGCGAGCGTCAGGGGTTGTCTTCAGTGCTCCGGTGTGTGTGTGTGTTGAGCGTGTGTGTTTAGTTTTGAAAGCCCTTGGTATGGAAACAATTACTAAATGCCGAGGGAAAAGGCTACGAAAATTATTTCTTTTCCCCCTCTGTGCCAGGGAGTCTGAATTGTCGTTTCCGTAATTACCACCAGCTGATTTTTTTTTTTAGAAGAAGAAATTACAGTTTGATCCTGAAGATTTGCGTGGATGGGTTGCATTGCTGCTGTAGACGCAGCAGCCAAGAACTTGTTCCGTTGTTGTTGTTTTTTAGCTGCCCATCAGTTGTCGCTTTAAGAAACTGGTTGCTGTATTAAGATGGATGGGGAGGGGGCCGCCTCCCCAAATGATGCTAAGAGGAACTTTATATTGGTCTTTCGTACATTGCTTTGAACGTGCTAAGATGGACCAGGATCCAAAGAGCTTCTTCTGGTGCGCTCAAGGGTTTTCGGCACACCCCATTCAACTTATCGAGACCCAGTTTGGTGTAGTGGTTAAGAGCAGCAGGGCCCTAATCTGGAGAACCCAGTTTGATTCCCCATTCCCCATTCACGGGAGGTGGTAGTTCCGCTGTATTCTGCTATGGTCAGGCCCCACCTGGAGTCCTGTGTCCAGTTTTGGGCACCACATTTTCGGAAGGATGTTGACAAACTTGAGTGGGTCCAGAGGAGGGCGACCAGGATGGCGAGAGGGTTGGAGTCCAAGTCTTATGAGGAAAGGCTGAAAGAGTTGGGTATGTTTAGCCTGGGAAAGAGAAGGTTTAGAGGGGACATGATTGCAGTCTTCAAGTATTTGAAGGGCTGTCATGTAGAAGATGGAGTGGATCTATTCTCTCTTGCTCCGGATTGCAGGACTAGATCTAATGGGTGGAAATTACAAGGGAGTCGTTACCGGCTTAATATCAGGAGAAACTTCCTGACTGTAAGAGCGGTTGAGCAGTGGAACAGACTGCCTCGGGAGGTGGTGGATGCTCCTTCGCTGGACGTTTTCAAGAGGAGACTGGACAACAAACTTTTGGGTATGTTGTAGGTATGTAGGGGTTTCGGCTGTGTTCCTGCAGAGTGCAGGGGGTTGGACTAGATGGCCTGCAAGGTCCCTTCCAACTCTAACATTCTATGATTCCTCTACATGAAGCCAGCTGGGTGACCTTGGACCAGTCACAATTCTCTCAAGCGCAGCTCTCTTAGACCTCTCTCAGCCCCACCTACCTCCCAGGGTATCTGTAGTGGGGGAAGGAACGGAAGAAGATTGTGAGCTGCTCTGGGACTCCTTCAGGTAGTGAAGGCGGAATATAAAATCAGCTCTGCTTCTTCTCCTTCTCCTCCTCCTCTTTGAACAGAGTTAACCATGGTGTCTGGATTCTGGTCATTCTCTGAAGAACCTCTACGGTGTTTTTCTACAATGTATCTGCACAGCTGGTGTGATACATTGGTCCCGTTCACACAGAGCATTTGCCCCGCTGAAGGCATGGTAGCCCTGCGGACTTTCCATGCGCGATCACACCAGCACATCTGGGAGGCGTAGCACTCCCGTGACCAGCCCGTGGCTTCCCGTGGAAAATGCACAGTAAAAAACTACTAGGGTTGAAGCAATAGTTTCCGGAAACCCTGGGGCAAAGGCCGGCATCTGATCGTGGAAGCGCCAGTATCCCATGGCTTCTGACGCCCGCCCATGTCCTGGAGTTTCCGGATGTTGTAAGTTTCCATGGGATGCGCACCAACGCCGAATAGCGCATGCGCACATGCAAGACACTGACAGTGGCCCGCCCCCCCCCAACGGCAGATGCGCACTTCGCAGCAGCGCGGCTTGTGTGGTCTGCTATGCTGCTTTTTTGCCGCGCTGCAGCAGCACAGTGTGATCGGCTCTGGGAGCTGGAGCATGGCAACCCGGTGGCCCGTGTGATCGGGCTACCATGTCTTATTTTGCTCCGGGGCGAACTGCCATGCCTCTCCCCCACATTTTCTGGCCCATATGACCGGGGCCATACTCGGTTATTTTCCCTTTGGCAGAAAGAATCCTGTGACTTTTGTGGTCAGCTAAAAACTGACCTGGATAGCCCATGCTTGCCTAATCTCATCAGATCTTGGAAGCTAAGCAGAGCCGACCCTAGTTGGTAGTTGGATGGAAGACCAGCAAGGAAGTGTCCCTCAGCCTTTCCTCACAGGGCTTGGTCTCCAGGCCCCCGATCATCCTTGTCACTCTCCTCCGCACCCACTCCATTCTGTTCACATCCTTTTTGAAGTGAGGCCTCCAGAACTGCACACTATCTTACAATTGCATGTTGTGGGGAGAAATTGCTAATGGTGGACATCCTGTCTCTGGGTCAACTTCTCAGAAGCTTCTAAGGAACCCCCAAAAACAAGTTGGGGGATTGCGGTACCCAAAGCTTCTGCTTAAGATCAGCCTATTTCTGTTGATCGTAGCATCTTTAAAGGTTGTGGTCACATAAGACCAGTCATAGCTTAGACTGGCTTTCTAAACCATCTGGGATGGGCATTCAGCCAGTTGCCCACAACTACAGTTATCTGTTGCGGTCCACAGTCCGTTTCTAAGGGAGGTTTATCTAGGGGGAGTGGAGTTTGTGTTTTGATTTTGGGTTTCTCGGTGGGATGCGCCACCTTGAATAATCTGAATTGGTTTGATTTGAAAGCCCCTGCTGGTGCACCTGTGGTTTGGATTGCACAGGGGGGGAGAGTACCTTAGATGGCTTTGGAGGGGCCTTTCTCACTAGGAATCAGAGGTCCTCTAATTAAGCAGGCAACACAGTTTCATTGAAACCCTCCAGAGTTCAGATCCTGCAGGCGAGAATTCCTGCTGGAGCACCAAACAGTTGTTGATGGACGTCTCTTGGTTTGATGAGTTTCGTAACAGTTCAAAATCTGATGTCAGGTTTTGGCAGTGTGATATTTTTTGAAATTATGGGTTTGGGGGTTGTGCGCCACAACTTGGGGTTGTGTGTGTGTAAAGTGCCGTCAAGACACGGCTGACATATGGCGACCCTGTTGGGTTTTCCAGGCAAGAGACAAACAGAAGTGGTTTTGCCACTGCCACTGTGCATTGAGACCCTGGTATTCCTTGGAGGTCTCTCATCCAAATACTAACCAGGACCGGCCCTGCTTAGCTTCTGAGATCGGGTGAGATCAGGCTAGCCTGAGCCATCCAGTTCAGGGCAATGCTCCCTCTAAGCTGTGGAGTCTTGTGAGCAAAAACTCTACTTTGTGAGCTGCTGGCATGAAAGTAGTGAGCGAGCGGTTTGGCTGCTGCATACATTTGTTTGCTCTGGAGCCGTCCTTCCCGAGCTCAGACAAAAAAATGTGTGCGCCGGAGGCTAAAAAACCTGTGCGCTAGCTCACACTAACTCAGCTTAGAGGAAACACTGGTCTGAACTGACCCAAGCACCGTTATTCATTGTCCTTAAACAGGTCCAAAGCTATTCAGAAGAACATAAGAGAAGCCAATGTTGAATCAGGCCAATGGCCCATCTAGTCCAACACTCTGTCACACAGCGGCCAAAATATACCAGTTGCCATCAGGAGGTCCAGCAGTGGGGCCAGGACACTAGAAGCCCTCCCACTGCTGCCCCCTCCAGCACCAAGAATAGAGTGCATCACCTGCCCCAGACTGAGAGTTCCCATCTATACCCTGTGGCTAATAGCCACTGATGGACTTCTGCTCCAGATGTTTATCTAATTCCCTCTTGAAACTGTCCATGCTTGCAGCTGCCACCACCTCCTGTGGCAGTGAATTCCATATGTTAATCATTCATTCATGATCCTTGCAGTGTTAGATGGGAGAGAGGGAGAAACTTCTGCCTTCAAAAACAATCGAAGGAGCTGCACGTTTGAACATGACTTTTTTTTAAAGAAGGAGAAGAAGAAGAAGTAAATCCTAAGCGTGGCAGAAGGATTTTGAAAAGATCGCTATTTGAAGAAGGGCCCAGGTTCAGTCCCCGGCATCTCCATTTAAAAGGAACAAGCAGTAGGTGATGCGAAAGATCTCTTTCTGGGACCCCGAGTAGGCAATGCTGCCCTGGATGGATCGCGGGTCAGATTCGGTATAAGGCAGCTTTATGTGTTCTAATGGGGCTCCCGGGTCTATAAAAGCCTCCTGGTGGACGGAAATTTAACCAGAGCAGCACTTTCCAAATGTACCAGTTTTACTTTTTTTAAAAAGAAAGAACCTAAGTAATGGTAGTAAAAAATATTCAGCTCTTGAATTCCTCTTGCACCGGAATTCTGGTGTGGGGAAAACCTGGCTCCCCCCCCCCCATTTCTTAACCTGATGCGGCGGGACCCAGGCGGGGGGCAGGGGAAGGAAAGAGATGGAACCATTCAGCTCAAAGAGCCAGTTTGGTGTCGTGGTTAAGTGCACAGACTCTAACCTGGGAGAACCGGGTTTGATTCCCCATTCATAAGAACATAAGAGAAGCCAATGTTGAATCAGGCCAATGGCCCATCTAGTCCAACACTCTGTCACACAGCGGCCAAAATATACCAGGTGCCATCAGGGGGTCCAGTAGTGGGGCCAGGACACCAGAAGCCCTCCCACTGCTGCCCCCTCCAGCACCAAGAATAGAGTGCATCACCTGCCCCAGACTGAGAGTTCCCATCTATACCCTGTGGCTAATAGCCACTGATGGACTTCTGCTCCATATGTTTATCTAATTCCCTCTTGAAACTGTCCATGCTTGTAGCTGCCACCACCTCCTGTGGCAGTGAATTCCATGTGTTCATCACTCTTTGGGTGAAGGAGGACTTCCTTTTATCTGTTCTAACCCGACTGCTCAGCAATTTCATGGAGTGCCCACGAGTTCTTGTATTGTGAGAAAGGGAGAAAAGTACTTCTTTCTCAACCTGCTCAATCCCATTCATAATCTTATAAACCTTGATCATGTCACCCCTCAGCCATCGTTTCTCCAAGCTAAAGAGCCCCAAGCACTCTAACCTTTCTTCATAGGGAAAGTGTTCCAACCCTTTTATCATTCTAGTTGCCCTTCTCTGCACTTTTTCCAATGCTATAATATCCTTTTTGAGATGTGGTGACCAGAACTGTACACAGTATTCCAAATGAGGTTGCACCAATGATTTATACAGGGGCATGATGATACTGGCTGATTTGTTTTCAATTCCCTTCCTAATAATCCCCAGCATAGCGTTGGCCTTCTTTATTGCAGTCTCACACTGTCTCAACATTTTCGTTGAGTTATCTACTATGACTCCTCCACTGGCACCTGCTGATGTGACCTTGGGGCAGTCACAAGCTCTGGCACAGCTGTCCTTGAAAAAGTAGTTTCTGTCAGAGTTCTCTCAGCCCCGCCTACCTCACAGGATGTCTGTTGTAGGGAAGGGAAGGGAAAGCAGTTTGTAAGCCGCTCTGAGACTCCCAAGTGAAGGGCGGGGTATAAATCCAATCTCCTCCTCCTCTTCTTCTTCTTCCTCTTCTTCTTCTTCTTCTTCTTCTTCTTCTTCTTCTTCTTCTTCTTCTTCTTCTTCTTCTTCTTCTTTAAAGCAGTGTTTTTGAAGAGCTGTCTTCCCTCTAATTCCCCCCCCCACTTACTGAGCAGAGCATCCTGAGCAGAATGAAGCTCCGATCCCAAATCACCAGGAAGTTCCCAATGAGGGCTGCCAACCTCCAGGTGGCGGCTGGAGCTCTCCTGCTATTACAACTTATCTCCTGGCAACAGAGATTACCTGGAGGAAACGGCTGCTTTGAAAGGTGGATCCTGTGACGTTATACTTTATTGAACCCTGACCTGGATAGCCCAGGCTGGCTTGCTCTCGTCAGATCTCAGAAGCTAAGCAGGGTCGGCCTTGGTTAGTATTTGCAGGCAGAGGCGGGCAATGGCAAACCGCCTCCGAAATGTCTCTTGCCTAAAAAACAAGTCTAGCTCGCCACCTAGTGGTGCATAACCCTAAAAGAGCTACATCTTCTGGCTGCCAGTCAATCTTAGGATCTCCTGGCTATACTACCCACAGTGCCATAGGGAAATTCTTAATTTTATACCCTATTGAAATACCTCCCCTCTCCAAACCCTGCCCTCCTCAGGCTCCGCCCCTGAAATCTCTAGGTCTTTCCCAACCTGGAGCTGGAAACCCTATTCCCACCTGGATTTTGCAACCCTACCACTGACTCGGATATTTAATGTCTGGAGACTTGGGGGAGGGAGAGGAACCAAGGAACCTGGTCCCCACTGCTGGACCTCCTGATGGCACCTGGTATTTTTGGCTGCTGTGTGACCGAGTGTTGGACTGGATGGGCCATTGGCCTGATCCAACACTGGCTTCTCTTATGTTCTAAGGGAGACAATGCTAGCAACTCCCACTAACAATAATTTATCAATGCCTCCCCCTCCCTGCAAAACAAGGAGAAAATAGGAATAGTCAGGGCTCTTTTTGTAGCAGGAACTCCTTTGCATATTAGGCAACACACCCCTAATCTAGCCAATCCTCCAAGAGCTTACAGAGCTCTTCTTACAGGGGCTACTATAAGCTCTTGGGGGATTGGCTACATTAGGGGTCTGTCGCCTAATATGCAAAGGAGTCCCTGCTACAAAAAGAGCCCTGGGAATAGTGATTGATCAGGGCCAGGTAACTTCAGTTCGAGGCTGCCCCTGGTCTGATGGTGCCTATCGCAACTGACGTACAAAGACGATGCTACTGGAAGGCATCCACTTTTATCGTGCTGCATTATAATTCTCAGCAGCACAAAGCAAAGAAGCCAGCTGCGACTGGCCTTGCAGCTACATTGGAAGTCTGAGATCAGGTGCCGTGTGTCGGGAAAGCTGTGAAAGCCCGGGGGGGGCAGTAAAAAATAAGACCGTGGAGGGTCAGGAGATAACATGCGGCTCAACTGTGAATCGGCTCGTGCCTTTTATACCGGCAAAGATCAGCGGGTACCGATGCAGATCCAGTTAGATTCTTGTCACTGACTTTTTGCCCCGGAGGATGGCATGGGGCCGCCTGGTCTGGCAGCACCGCCACAGCGGCACAGGAACAGATTTGACCAAGGTCTGGATGAGAACTTGCTGAGGGTCAACAAAGCCAGGTTTGAAGTTGACCTTAGCCTGGCCATAGTAGTAGGACAGCTGCTTAAGCGAGTGGTAGAGGAGAGGAGAGGAGAGGAGAGGAGAGGAGAGGAGAGGAGAGGAGAGGAGAGGAGATTGGATTTATACCCACCCTTCACTCGGAGGAGGTGCGGTGGCTCAGGAGCTGCGGTGGCTCAAGTGGTTAAGACGCTGAACTGCAGGCTGTGGAAGGTCAGTAGTTCAGCAGTTCGAGACCCAAATGTGCTGCATGACGGAGTGAGCTCCCGTCTCTAGTTCCAGCACCTGCCAACCTAGCAGTTCGAAAGCAAGAAATTGCAAGAGGATAAATAGGTACCACTTTGGTGGGAAGGTAACAGCGTTCCGTGCGCCTTGGTGTTTAGTCATGCCGGCCACATGTCCACGGAAATGTCTTCGGACAGCGCTGGCTCTTCGGCTTTGAAACTGAGATGAGCACCGCAACCCTAGAGTCGGATTCGACTGGCTTTCGAGCAAGGGAACCTTTACATTTACCTTCACTCAGAGTCTCAGAGTGGCTTACAAACTCCTTTCTCTTCCCCTCCCCACAACAGACACCCTGTGAGGTAGGCGGGGCTGAGAGAGCTCTGACAGAAAGTGCTCTTTCCAAGAATACCTCTGACGGAACCAGGGCTCTTTTTGTGGCAGGAACTCCTCTGCATATTAGGCGACACTCCCCCAATGTAGCCAATCCTCCAAGAGCTTACAGAACTCTTCCTACAGGGGCTACCGTAAGCTCTTGGAGGACTGGCTACATGAGGGGCGTGTCGCCTAATATGAAAAGGAGTTCCTGCTACAAAAAGAGCCCTGGACAGAACTATAGCTTGTCCAAGGTCATCCAGCAGCTGCGAGTGGAGGAGTGGGGAATCAAACTCAGTTCTCCCAGATTAGAGTCCACACACTTAACCACTACACCAAACTGGCTCTCAAACCCTTTTGGAAGCCCTTTTTACCACATTGTGAATCAGAAACAAACAAAACCCGACAAGAACCTGTGGTTCCTTAGGAGGAGGTGCCATTGGTTTCTCTCTTGCCAGTGAAGAATGTGTTCGACGTTTGGGAAAGGCTTTGGGCACAAGATGTAGGAATGAACACAGAGATAAGAAGTCTAGAGTAACACCCGCCCTTAGTTCCTGGATGGATTTGGGAAATCCCAGGGCTGTTTTTGTAGAAAAAGTCCAGCAGGAACTTGTTAGCATAATAGGCCGCACCCATCTGCAGAAACTCATTAGAATATTAGGCCACACCCCGACAGCACAGCTCATTAGCATATTAGGCCACACACCCCATGTTATCAGAAGAGTGGTCATCCAATCACACCCACCTTTTGGTTCTTATTCTGTTTACCTTGTTTGTTGTCAAAACCCAGGGCGGGAACTCCTTTGCATGTTAGGCCACACAGTCCTAATGTAGCCAATCCAAATGAGTTTCTGCTGTTGGGTGTGGCCTATTATGCTAATGAGTTCCTGATGGGCGTGGCCAACTCCGTTCCTGTGTGTTTCTGCCCAGAAATAGCCCTGGGAAATCCATCCCTCTGTGCCTCCTACTCAGCAAAAATAAAAAGTACCAGGGTGGTGAGTGGGACTGACTGTGATTGGTGATGCATGCTGCTAACTTAATAGTGTGAGGTCATGGCCACACATTATTGATGCTAGCCTATCAGCTGGGCTGTGGCTCAGTGGCATAGCATCTGCTTGGCATGCAGAAGGTCCCAGGTTCAATCCATGGCATCTCCAGTTACGAGGATTAAGTGGTAGGTGATGTGAAAGAACTCAGCCTGAGGTCTTGGAGGGTCACTGCCAGTCTGAGTAGACAGTACTGAACTTAAGGGACCAGTGGTTGAATTCAGTGCAAGGCAGCTTTTAAATGTGTTCCCTCCATTGTAAATAATGGAGGATGGGGGCATACCTTGGGAGTCATAGAATTGGACCGCCTGGTCCAATCTTTTTGAAACTTGGGGGATTTTTTTGAGGAGAGGCACCAGCAGCTGTGCTGAAAATTTGGTGCCTCTAACTCAAAAAAAAGCACCCCCCCAAGCCCCAGATACCTATGGATCAATTCTCCATTATAACCTATGGGGACTGGTCTCCATAGGGTGTAATGGAGTACCCAGTGACTATTCCCCCGTGCTCTCTGATAACCCTGAAGTGGGGGAGGGGCTTCAAACTGTGGGATCTCCTGCCCCCAAATGGGGATTGGCAACCCTACTCCACCATCCCTCCAGATCGTAGCACTCTGCACAAGGCAGCTGGAAGGATTCCTCCAATTCAAATGGTTCTTATTGGAGGAGGAGCCACTTAAGCTGGAGAAAAGCTGGACGGAGTGGTAGAATGCAGGCCGATATTAAGGGACAGGAGATCCTGGGCCAACCGTGCACGTGTGACCCCCTGCCCCAGAGACCCTAGGATTGTATTCAATGCTCCCTCTAAACCGTGGAGTCTTGTGAGCAAAAATTCTACTTTGTGAGCTCCTGGCATTAAAGTTGTGAGCGAGCGGTTTGGCTACTGCATACATTAGTTAGCTCTGGAGCCACCCTTCCTGAGCGAAGACAAAAATATGTGAGCTGGAGGCTAAAAAACTGTGAGCTAGCTCACATTAACTCAGCTTAGAGGGAACACTGATCGCATTCAGTTTTCTCAAATTGCTTCTGTGCATCTGAAGGTTTTTGTTTTTAAACATCTTTATTTAAGGCTGAAATTCTCTTCCCCCCCCCGCCCCCGAAAAGCCAGGCTGGAGTCTTGCCCTTTCAGAGCCTGGTGCCAGACTTTCACCCACAGAGCCGAGGCGCTCGCTATTCCTGGATGACCTATACGCAACAATGGGCCGAGCTCCGGCTGTTGGCTTTGTCAAAGCAGTAATTAACCAAGTTTTCCTCCCTGGAGCTGTGCATATGCGCGCTGGCCCCCGTCAATAAAAAGCCCGAGTGAAAACAAGAAAGCAAACACAACGGTGGCAGAGAGACTTCGGAGGCATTTAAGCAGAGGGGGAAATCAATCAACATTTATCAAATGGATAAAATAAAGGCAAAAAAGGTTTTTTGAGGGGGGGGTCTTTCTGTAACACGGAGGCTTTAAAAGCATTTAGGCTGAAAGGTAACAGAGCAGCGAAAATAGAAAGGTTTTTTTTAAAAAAAGTTGTGCAAACTCTCTTAATGTGCATCACTGCAGGGCTTTTTGTACGGTCCACTCCATGAAGATCGATCCCGGTGGGTACCCGTGTTGGTCTGATGCAGCGGAACAAATTTTGAGTCCAGCGGCACCTTTAAGACCCTGTCTTAAAACTTCTTCATCATGTGACTTGCCGGTTTGCTGTTCAGCCTCTGCCTATAAGTTTGAACCTTCCACTCCAATGTATCTGAAAAAGTGTGCATGTGCAGGAAAGCTCATACCTTTTTTTGAAAAAAAAAATCCAATAACAATTTTATTGAATTTTCAATTTTTAACAGTATAACATTGCCATAACATTATTTTGGCATTCTTAGAGGGATATACATATTCCTTTTTACAGAGTTTTCTAACTGCTTTACAGAACTGAGGCGATAAACAACATCTATTACCATAAATGAAGCACATTCATTATGTTCAGCATTTCTTCTCGAGATGTTAAGTAGGTTAAAATTGGGAACCATATAGATGAAAAGTCACCATAATTTCCATCACTGTCTACTGGTCTCAACATATCTGTTATTTTTGCCATTACATATAAATTCCATCGTTTGGTATGCCATAGTGAAAAGCTCATCGCTTGAATAAACCTTTGTTGGACTTAAAGGTGATAATAGACTCAAAATTTGTTCTATATGGTCCACTGTTGATGCATTTATTTATTTATGAAACCATCTATGGCCCACCATTTTGCATGGCTCTAGTTGCAAGTAGATAAATAGGTACCAATTAGGTGGGAAGGTAACAGCATTCTGTGCGCCTTAGCGTTTAGTCAGAAACGTCTTTGGACAGTGCTGGCTCTTTGACTTGGAAACGGAGACGAACACCGCAACCCTAGAGTTGTATTTGACTGGCTTTCGAGCAAGGGAACCTTTAGGTTATTTTAGGTGGATGTGGACTGTTCTGGGGTATCCACAGTTTGTTGCAAATGGCTCTCTCATGCTTTATTGCCATGGTTTGCAACTGGGTTGTGTGGGACCACACAAGGAAACCCAGTGGCGGCTTCTGACTATAGCACAGGGTTGCCAATCTCCAGGTGGTAACTGTAGGTCTCTTGGGATTACAACCAATGCTCTCTCTAAGGTGTGAAGTCTTATGAGCAAACTTTCTACTTTGTGAGCTACTTGCATTAAAGTTGTGAGCAAGCGCTTTGGCTGCTGCATAAATTAGTTTGCTCTGGAGCCATCTTTCCTGGGCTAAGACTAAATTTGTGTGAGCCAGAGGCTAGAAAACTGTGAGTTAGCTCACACTAACTGAACTTAGAGGGAACACTCCTTACAACTGACCTCCAGGCAACAGATCCGTTCACCTGGAGGAAATGGCTGGTTTGGAAGGTAGACTCTATGGCATTATACCCCACTGAAGTCCCGCCCATCCCCAAACCCCGCCCTCTTCAGGCTCCACCCCCAGAATAGTAGTAAGACACAGGGAGGGGAAAACAAACTTGACCCAAAGACTGGAATCGAGAACCACAAGGGTAAGAAAGAAGTCTAATAAAGGGCCAACATTAAAAACCTTGTGTAAACTTATAATATACAAAAATACATGTATTTATTAGAAAGGCAGTTGAAAACAAATAAGGGCCCAATGAAGGCCTTGTTGCAAAGTTCAAGTGGCCTGAACACAAGGGCCAATACACGTGACCTGACACATCTTCTTTCGTTCCCTTGTGGTCCTTGATTCTGCCCCCAAAATATCCAAGTATTTCTCAACCCAGAGCTGGCTACCCTACGTAGCGCAGTAGTCAAGCCGATGTGGATACCACCTTTTGCATGAATATCCGAATGTGTGTTTGTTCCCATTTTCTATTACATGCCCAGTATTCTGAAAAACCCAAGGTATACATGGCACTAGTTGCTATAGATTTTCCGGGTGGCTGTAGATTTTCCGGCTTGACACTGAGAGTACTCCATCTTTCTGTGTTCTACCTCTGAGGATGCCAGTCACAGCTACTGGCGAAACGTCAGGCCCTACAATGCCAAGAGCACGGCCACGCAACCCGGAAAATCTACAGCAACTAATAAACTCCGGCCTTAAAAGCCTTCGACAACATATATATGGCACATTTTGATGTTTGCGGGGAATCCCCCGATTTCTGGTGGTGCATGGGGGATCCCTCTATTTCTGGTGCTCCTCCCCAGCACTGACCAGCTGGCCGGGGGGGAGAGAATTACCTCCCTAAATGTGACATACCCACCTCACCCAGAGGTGACATAGGCATGTCAGTGATATCAGGGGACGACACACTGGTTTGGGGGCAAAATGCTATGGTAGAATTAGCTTCAAACCATAGAGTTTTGCCAGAGCGTCCGCCCCGCCTCTGACATCACTGACATGACTACATCACTTCTGGGTGATGTAAGCATGGCTTGCTTCTTCCCTCCCCTCTCCTGGAACGTCCTGGTAAGTTCCCCACAGGCTCGTCCTTTGGACCTGGCAACCCTCTCTGATGTGCATGTGTTGGGTGCGTCAGACCCTGCGTTACATGCAGATTAATTAACCACAGGCTCAGATTAGGGTTGCTAACCTTCTGATCAGGTCCCCTGGAGAAAATGGCAGCTTCAGAGTACAGACTCTATGGTGCCACCTGGAGACTGGCAATCCTTTAAGGCTCTTTTTGTAGCAGAGACTCCTTTGCATATTAGGCGACACCCCTAATGTAGCCAATCCTCCAAGAGCTTACAGATCTCTTCTCCCAGGGGCTACTGTAAGCTCTTGGGGGATTGGCTACATTAGGGGTGTGTCGCCTAATATGCAAAGGAGTTCCTGCTATAAAAAGAGCCCTGGCTACAGCCAGTCTGGGTTTAAGGCTTGCCCTTTGCCTTGACTCTTACCGCATTTTGATTCCCAGGATGCTTTGGGGGTAGGCAGCGGTGGTAGCTAATGTTCATACGCGCCTATAATGCTCTTTCTCTCCCTACCTATTTTTTTTTCTTTACAATGCCCCTGTATGGTAGGTTGAGCACAGAAAGTTGTTGACGGCATGGGCATCTAGTGGGAAACCACTGGGAGGCACAGGGTGGGCTGTCGGCATCATCATTCCTCTAGGAATTTCCAGAGCGTCTATGGTAAAACCATCGTTTCTGTTAATTCCTAGAGAGGAGTGACATCACTTCCGGATTTCCCCCACAAGTCACATCACGTCAGTAGCCAATTTTTTGGACTTTTGACCTTCTGCCGCTCCTGGAAGTGGTGGGAAATGAGACCTGAGAAAGAGGGATTCCCCACCAGGGCCCTGGCAATAGGAAGAAGAAAGAGGAGGAGGAGGAGACTGGATTTAAACCCCGCCCTTCACTACCCAAAGGAGTCTCAGAGTGGCTTATAATCTCCTTTCCTTTCCCCTCCCCACAACAGACACCCTGTGAGGTAGGTGGGGCTGAGAGAGCTCTTTCAAGGACTGCTCTTGAGAGAACAGCTCTGAGAGAACTTGTGACTGACCCAAGGTCACACCAGTGGCTGCATGTGGAGGAGCGGGGAATCAAAACCAGTTCTCCCGGATTAGAGTCCGCACTCTTAACCACTACACCAAACTGGATCTCATGCAGAGTGGGGATTTGAAGTTGGATCTCCTCAGGTGTTTTTTTTTACCATTGACCCCTTGTAAATAGTCACTTTCGTGAGAGTATGAAGGGCCCAAGGCCTATATGGGCTTCTCTAGGGTTGCCAACTTGGGTTGGGAAATTCCTGGAGATTTGGGAATAGAGCATGGGGAGGGAGGGACTTCAAGGCATAATGGCATGAAGTCCACCCTCCAAAGAAGTCATTTTCTCTAGGTGAGCTGATCACTGTAGTCTGGAAATCAGTTGCAATTTGAAGAGGAGGAGGAGGAGGAGGAGGAGATTGGATTTGTACCCTGCCCTTCACTCAGAGTCTCAGAGTGGCTTACAAACTCCTTTCCCCTCCACTCCCCACAACAGACACCCTGTGAGGTAGGTGGGGCTGAGAAAGCTCTCTCAAGAACTGCCCTTGAGAGAACAGCTCTGACAGAACTACGGCTTGCCCAAGGTCATCCAGCAGCTGCAAGTGGAAGAGTGGGGGAATCAAACCCGGTTCTCCCAGATTAGAGTCTGCACACTTAACCACCACACCACACTGGCTCCCACACCAAACTGGCGCCATCTGGAGGATGGCAACCCTAGGCCCTCCCCTCTTTGTTCCTTAGTCGCTCAGATTCAGCTCTTCTTTTCTTAACAAAAATGGGGAGACCGTTGTATGTGCATGCCACGGAACAACAGCCGATGACAGACCAATGGCCTATGACCCTTTGTGTGAAGCCCGGCTTCCTTTCATTCGTCTTGAAATTTTACTCCCCGTCAGTCGAGGCAGCAGGATAACCGAGGAAGAGCAAAAAATATATAATTTGGGGCCCGATCCTCAGAGACCCGAGTGCGATAGAGACCGGCGGGCAGCCTGCGTATGTTCGCCTGGAGGAAACAATTTAGCACTTTGCCCGAGATTCTAAAAAAAGAGAGAGAGAGAGAGCACCTGATGCCTGACAAGACTCCCGAGCGGTCGGTATTAATCTTTATTTCAAAATTAGAAATGGCGACTTGCTTTTAGCCCGCTAATACACCCACCATGAGCCATCGCCCTGATGTAGCAGCACGGGCCTCTTACGGGCCGGCGTATCGATTCAACTTTGAAGTAATTCAAGCCCGAATTGCGGATAGCAAATATGTGTCGAATTGATCTCCTTGTACAGGGCCCCCTCCCCCCTCCCCCTGCCCCGAGGTTATTTACAGAAGAAGGTTGGATGGGGTTGGGGGGGGGCGATCTTTGACTTCACCCACCTTGCAGCACCCGCTGGAAGTACCAAGCCCCCCACCCACCCCCGACCTGGTTAACTTTTAAGTATTGGGAAGGAGATGCGTTGGTACGCATAATATTATTACGATTCATAGAAACCGCTTTCCGGCCGATCCGATAGATTTCATTACCTCCTTCCCAGCAGAGATGTATTGATTTTTGTTGTTGTTGTTCTGTAGTTTTATAACACAATTTCAGGGCTGTTGTCGTTTAATGAGCCATGTTCTTATGATGTTTAAAGGGATTTGGAGCCGTCGTCGACACGAATATTATGGATTGCCCCCTCGCGCGTGCCGACATGCCCCCCCCGGCCCCCTCTACCTCTCTACCTCTCTGTTTTTACACCAGCAGAAAAGGAACGGGACATCCTGTGAGGGGGCTTTTCTCTCTCTTTTGGTGAATCAGATCAAAGGGGGGGGGAGGGCCGGAGAACAAAAGAGGGGCCAGGCCGTTGGAGCCCCCCGACCACCCACGGCAGCACCTGCAGAGCAGTAAAACTGTCCCTGTCGCTTCCGTATTTTAAGCCGCAGTCCGGCAGCCCTGGGAGGTGGCAGATGAGTCCAATAACGTTTGATGTGAATTGATGGGGAAGGAGGGGCCCGGACGGCAGAGGGCTGCTTTTTTTTATTACAAGCCCCGGCTTCCCAGGCTGCGAGGACCAGAAGGGTACACCTGTGGACTCTCGTCACGTCACCCGTTATGGAAGCTGACAGCTTTTATTAGCTTAAGGAAGGGCTTTTCAACATTGGAAATTTGTATTTTATTTGGTGGCGAAGCAAAACAGGAAGCCGGAGAGAGGGGTTAAGTGTTTGTGTCTCCTCCACCGCCTCGCTCTTGTTCGCCCCCCCACTCCTTTTGGTGCTCTTTGATTTTATTTTCTGGTTTAAAAAATATATATATATATATATATATATACCTGCCAACCTAGCAGTTCGAAAGCAAGAAATTGCAAGCAGATAAATAGGTACCACTTCGATGGGAAGGTAACAGCATTCCATGCGCCTTGGTGTTTAGTCATGCCGGCCACATGACCACGGAAACGTCTTCAGACAGCGCTGGCTCTTCGGCTTTAAAACAGAGATGAGTACTGCAACCCTATAGTCGGATTCGACTGGCTTTCAAGCAAGGGAACCTTTACCCAGGGCTTTTTTTTGTAGAAAAAGCCCAGCAGGAACTCATTAGCATATCAGGCCACACCCAACAGCAGAAACTCATTAGCATATTGAGATATATATATCAAGTTGATGTTCAAGGAAGGAAACTGCTTTTGTGGATCTAAAGTATTGCCAGAATTATATCTTTTTGCATTGGGGGCTGTTTGGTTCTCCCCAGCTGCCCAGTTTTTTTGTTTTTGTTTTTTTTGGGGGGGGTTTACAAAGAACAACAATAGCAAAAGACTCCTTATTAGAGATGCCATCTCCAGGTTGGGAAATTCCTGGAGATTTTGAGGGTGAGGCCTGTGGAGGGCAGGGCTTGGGGAGGGGAAGGACCCGAGCGGAATATACTGCCAAAGATCCCGCCTTCCAAAGCAGCCATTTTCTCCAGGGGAACTCATCTCTGTAACCTCGAGACAGGGTTGCCAGCCTCCAGGTGGTAACTGGAGAGCTCCTGCTATTACAGCATACCTAGAGGTCAGTTCTCCTGGGGGGAGGGAATGGCCATTTGGTAAGGATGGCCTTATGGCATTACAGCCCATCGAAGCCCCTCCCCTTCAGAAGCCCCGCCCTCCTCAGGCTCCACCCCCAACACCTCCGGGTATTTCCCAACCCTGAGCTGGCAGCCCTGCCTGCAGACCAGTTATAATCCTGGCAAATCTCCAGCCATGGCCTGGAGACTAGCAACCCTAGCTCTTTGTAATCCACCTCGCATTCCAGTGAGAAAGGCAGATGATCAATAACGCGAATGAATGAACGAAAAGCTTTCAAGGAATATCCCGAAATGACTTCAAAAAAACCAATCAGCTACAGAAGAGTCAAAACAGCTGGGCTGAAAGATGAGCTAGGGTTGCCAGGTCTGGGTTGGGAAATACCTGGGGACTTTGGGGGCGGAGCCGGGAGAGGGCGGGGTTTGGGGGAGGGGCCTCAGCATGGTCCAAGGCCACAGAGTCCACCCTTCAAAGGGGGATCAGTTGTAAAAGCGGGGGATCCCCAGGCCCCACCTGGAGGCTGGCCATGCTGAGACGAGATGGCACACTCATGCACAGAAAGGAAATTTTCTTTCAATGTGGGTTTCGGGGGGAAAAAACCCAAAGATCAAGGCTGTGCGTAAAGCTTTGAAGGCATCTTACATCAGGCACAAAACGATATAGCAGTTAGTAGAACGCCAGTGCCACTAAAAAGGGTTCCGGCTGGCACACGAAACTTGGAGGGCAGTAATCTAACTGGCGGGGCATCCCACAGTTTATTACGGTCTTTAGACCAGCATGCGGTTTAATCAGACATAAAAGACAATGTTTTTTTTTTTTAAATGGAATTTAAGCACTTTTAAGTTGCAATTCCCGCAATTTGAAAAGGAATGCACAAAATTTAGCAACTTGATGTGTGATCTGGGCATTATTGTCAGATAAAAACCAGTGAAGCCTTGCTTTTCTTGTGTTTATATGGCCAGGGATCATACCAAGTAACGGAGCAATCATTCCAAGACACAGAGTGGACAGCTAAAGAACATGTGCTCTACATGCGTCTGTGCTCTACAGACTCAACCTCCCCTCGGGAGCAAGAGCATGACCATTTCCAACTCAGCGATCACTGGGGGGGGTGTGGAGGGGAGGTATTTATGAATTTCCTGCATTGTGCAGCGGGTTGGACTAGATGACCCTGAAGGTCCCTTCCAAGGTCTATGATTCCAACCCAGAGTTGACTTAAGGATGCAGTTCTGCTTCTGCGATGGCCCTGTTAGTTGACGACTTTCTCAGGGGCAAAGATGAAGCCCCATTTAGGGCATCTGTGAGCCTCTTTTGGTCTCTGCCTGGGCCCTTCTCCCAAGAGGTGCGATCAACCCACTGGACGATGACTCTCCCACACTTCCCTCTAAGTGGCGCTTCTGTTGAGATTTTTGGCAGGATGCAATTTTGTTGGGGTTGACTTGTTTGAAAGCCAGAAAGACCGCCGGTCGGCTATGTCACATGGGTGCAGGGTTGCCAGCCTCCAGCTGAGGTCTGGAGATCTCCTGGAATTACAGCTCATCTCCAGACTGGAGACCAGTTACCCTTGAGAACATGGCAGCTTTGGAGGGTGGACTGTTGGACATGGCATTCCTGCCATGTCTCCACCCCTCCAAATCTCCAGGAATTTCCCAAGATGAAGCTGGCAAAGCTATGGGTGGAGTACAATCCTCTTACGTTCCTTTTAACCCCATAGTTTGGAAACCAAAGGAGCACAGAGTGGTCAGTTGTCTGCTCCCTCTCACCCACCTCCCAGCAGCGTACGAGAGAGTGCTCCAGAGGCCCCAAATAGGGATGCCACCTCTGGCTTGGGAAATATCTGGAGATTTGGGGGGGTTGAAGCCTAAGGAGGGCAGGGTTTGGGGATGGACGGGAGTTCAATGGGGTAGAATGCCATAAGAGCCCTCCTTCCAAAGTGTCCATTTTCTCCAGGTGAACGGATCTCTCTTGCCAGTTTGGTGTTGAGGTTAAGTGCGTGGACTCTAATCTGGGAGAACCGGGTTTGATTCCCCACTCCTCCACTCGCAGCTCCTGGATGACCTTGGCAGGGCTCTTTTTGCAGCAGGGACTCCTTTGCATATTAGGCGACACCCTCCTAATGTAGCCAATCCTCCAAGAGCTTACAGAGCTCTTCTTACAGGGGCTACTGTAAGCTCTTGGAGGATTGGCTACATTAGGGGTGTGTCGCCTAATATGCAAAGGAGTTCCTGCTACAAAAAAGAGCCCTTGGGCAAGCCATAGTTCTGTCAGAGCTGTTCTTGGAAAAGAGCAGTTTCTGTCAGAGCTCTCTCAGCCCCGCCTATCTCACAGGGTGTCTGTTGTGGGGAGGGGAAGGGAAAGGAGATTGTAAGCTGCTCTGAGATGCTGAGTGAAGGGTGGGGGTATAAATCCAATCTCCTCCCCCTCCTCCTCTTCTTCAGAGCGGTTGTAAACCCAGTAGATCTCCAGCCACCACCTGGAGGTTGGCAATCCCAGCCCCAAAGCTTTCCCCCTTTCTCTTGCATTCTGCTACTGCTGCTGGCAGTAGGCACGTCTCCCACTGGGAAATGGGAGATCAGCCTGTTAGGCTTCCCACCCATGGAAATAGTGTTGCCCGCTCCAGGCTGGGAAATTCCTGGAGAGCTGGGGATGTATCCTGGGGTGGGCAGGGTTTTGGGGAGGGGAAAGGAGCCCAACAGGGTTTAGTGTCACCATTTCCACCCTCCAAAGCTGCCATTTTTCTCCAAGGGAACTGTCTTCTGGAGATCAGCTGTAATTCTCCGAGGTCTCCAGGCCCAACCTGGAGGTTGGCGAGGCTGATTGGAGAGTTCCCAACCTGGCCAGCACCTGGCCCTGCTGAGCTGAGTGCTGAAATCAGATCCTAGAATGAGCCCTGGTTTACTTCAACCCACAGGTTTGATTCCTCCATTGTTTCGTTTGCCAGAAATGTTTCGTTTACGCCCCCCTCCTCACACACACACACACAAGCCTTCATAGAATTATGGAACCATAGAGTTGGAAGGGACCTCCAGGGTCATCTAGTCCAACCCCATGCACAATGCAGGAAATTCACATATATGTCCCCCTCACACCCCCAGTGACCAGTGAGTTGGAAGTGGTTATGCCTAGAATCATAGAACCATAGAGTTGGAAGAGACCTCCAGGGTCGTCTTTTCCAACCCCCTGCACAATGCAGGAAATTCACAAATACCTCCCCCTCCACACCCCCAGTGACTGCTGTTCCGCGCCCTAATGATGATGACGATGATTTGGATTTATTAATTTATTAATCGCCCCATCCTGGCTTGCACCAGATCCTGGGCGATTTACAAAACACAGAGCTGTAAAATACAAAACACCAGGGATTTTTTGTAGAAAAAGCCCAGCAGGAACTCATTAGTATAATAGGACACACCCAACAGCAGAAACTCGTTAGCCTATTAGGCCATACCCCTGACAACACAGCTCATTAGCATAGCAGGCCACACACCCATGTTACCAGAAGTGTGGTCATCCAGCCACACCCACCTTTTGCTTCTTATTCTGTTTACCTTGCTTGTCCAGGGTTTTTTTTGTAGCAGGAACTCCTTTGCCTGTTAGGCCACATGCCCCTAGTGTAGCCAGTCCTAATGAGTTTCTGCTGTTGGGTGTGGCCTTTTATGTTAATGAGTTCCTGCTGGGCGTGGCCAACTCGGGAGCCAGCCGGAACTCCCTTCCTGTGTGTTCCTGCCCAAAAATAGCCCTGCAAAACATAAAACGTTAAATTTACACACAACCTTAGTAAAGATGACCAAAAAAACCCTCCAGATCTCCAGTCAAACTGGCCTGGAGAAAAATTGCTTTAGAAAAGGAGACCATCCCCCCCCCCACACAGATAATATTGTAAAACCGAAATCAAGTTTTAACCATCTAGGCTTTTAGTGAAATTCTTTCCATGAGGACTCTCTAGACCCCCCCTTTTTCCCCTCCTCGTTCCCCTCCAAACCGCATTATACCTGGTAACCCAAGAGCCAACAATCGGTTTCAGACAAGTGCAGGGACCGGAGTGTTTCTGATGCCGTTGCTCAGATTGTATTACCTGATTGGAAACAGAATCTTTCTGTCCACCCGGCTCTCTGGCCCCCGCCCTGCCTCACATGGAGATCCCTCCACGCTCCCAATGGACTCCGTCTGTTTTGCGGAGCTGAGCACCGCGATCAGCATGGGCCCTCGTTCTTCTCTTCTCACTGGCACAGATTGACTCCAGGTTGCCTCCATGCAGGTTTCCCTCTGCAGCCATTTTCTTTTTTAAAGTATTAATCTTTAATCAGCTGCTGGAGAAAGTGATGAGAATCCTGCCTTTTCAGGATCACTCCCAGAGCATCCAAAATAAGGCAGTTTGAGCCCCGGAGCAACAGACTGTGAGAGCCAGTTTGGTATAGTGGTTAAGAGCGCAGACTCTAATCTGGGAGAACTGGGTTGGATTCCCCACTCCTCCCCATGCAGCTGCTGGTCTGACCTTGGGTCAGTTGCCAGTTCTCTCAGAGCTGTTCTCTCAAGGGCAGTTCTCAAAAGAGCTCTCTCGCCCCCACCTACCTCACAGGGTGTCCGTTGTGGGGAAGGGAAAGGGGATTGTAAGTGCCTTTGGGTAGTGAAGGGTGGGGTATAACTCCAACTTCTTCTTCTTCTTCTTCTTCTTCTTCTTCTTCTTCTTCTTCTTCTTCTTCTTCTTCTTCTTCTTCTTCTTCTTCTTCTTCTTCTTCTTCTTCTGACTAGATTGTACCACTGCAATGCAGGTGGAGGATCACGTTATTTTACTCCCTTCCCTGTTTAAAAAAACACAAATAGAAGATTAGAAATGCAGAGAGTGTGCAAGATTTTTTTTTTTGGTGGGGTACTGACATTACTGGCAGGCAGAAAATTGGAAAGAGATTTGGGGGTGGAGTTTGGGGAGGGGAGGGGCCTCAGCATGGCACAGTGTCCTAGAGTCCCCCCCTCCAAAGCATCCGTTTTTTCCATGGGAACTGATCTTCGTAGTCTGGAGATCACTTTTGATTCTGGGATATCTCCTAACTTGGGCCCTTGGAATGCCTGGTGGGGCTGCCAAACTCCAGGTGGTGGCGAAAGCTCTTCTGGGATTACAGCTCATCTCCAGCTGACAGAGACCAGCTCCCCTGGAGAAAATGGCTGCTTGGAAGGTGGACTCTGCGGCATTGCGCCATACTGAAGTCCCTCCTCTCCCCAAACCCCACCCTCTCCCAGATTCCACTCTCATGGGGTTGCCAGGTCTGGTTTGGAAAATACCTGGAACTTTGGGGGTGGATCCAGGAGAGGGTGGGGTTTGGGGAGGGGAGGGGAGAGGCCTCAGCATGGTACAACACCATAGAGTAGGGCTTTTTTTTGTGGAAAGAGCCCAGCAGGAACTTATTAGCATATTAGGCCACACCCCTGACAGTACAGCTCATTAGCATATTAGGCCACACCCCCATGCTACCAGAAGTGTGGTCATCCAGCCACACCCACCTTTTGCTTCTTATTCTGTTTACCTCGTTTGTTGTCAAAACCCAGGGCACTGTTTGTAGCAGGAACTCTTTTGCATGTTAGGCCACACACCCCTGATGTAGCCAATCCTAATCCTGCTGTTGGGTGTGGCCTATTATGCTAATGAGTTCCTGCTGGGCGTGGCCAACTCGGGAGCCAGCCAGAACTCCGTTCCTGTGTGTTCCTGCCCAAAAAATAGCTCTGCCATAGAGTCCACCCTTCAAAGCAGCCATTTTCTCCAGGGGAGCTGATCTCTGTCAGCTGGAGACGAGTTGTAAAAGCGGAAGATCCCCAGGCCCCACCTGGAGGCCGGCAACCCTACACTCTCAAATTCTCTAGTCACAAGGCCGTAAGCATCCTTACAGCCAGATGTAGACATTATATTGGGGGTGTGGTGTTTGGCGCCTCTGTAAAGTGTACTCACTGTGGAGGTGGGTCAGTGGTCTGCCCTCAGGCCAGAGAGACAAGAGACCCAGCAGGCAGGATGTCTTCAAGAACCTTCTTTAATGTTCAGAACAGCACGGCAGGGAACAACTTAGATTTAACGAGAGCTGGGAGTCTGAACCACAAGCAGCCCAGTTCTAACTTGTAGATTCCAGAAGACACAACCATTCAAGCGAAGAGGGAATTGGATAAACATATGGAGCAGAGGTCCATCAGTGGCTATTAGCCACAAGGTATAGATAGGAACTCTCAGTCTGCATTGGGCAGGGGGTTGGACTAGATGGTCTGTATGGCCCCTTCCAACTCTATGATTCTATGCTCTGTATTCTTGGTGCTTGGGGGAGCAGCAGTGGGGGGGGCTTCTAGTGTCCTGGCCCCACTGGTGGACCTCCTGAGGGCTCCTGGTATTTTTGGCCACTGTGTGACAGAGTGTTGGATTGGATGGGCCATTGGCCTGATCCAACATTGGCTTCTCTTATGTTCTCTTATGTCTAGGACAATGATGTTCTGTCTTCTTGGTGCTTGGGGGTAACAGTGAGGGGGCTTCTGGAGTCCTGGCCCTGGACCTGATGGCACCTGGTATTTTTGGCCACTGTGTGACGGAGTGTTGGACTGGATGGGCCATTGGCCTGATCCAACATTGGCTTCTCTTATGTTCTTAACAGAAGGAGTCTGATTTAGGACTTAAGCCTGTCTCTTAAAGAGACAGGTTCCATACACGGGGGGGGGGTAATAAATAAATCCTATTGGGTTGGTTATTACTGGGTGGAGGGGGTTGAGTCCGTTGCCTTTTCACTGGTGTAGAAGTTGGTATTCCTCAGCACGGGCAAGGAGGAAGAAGGGAGAGGCCTAGATTTCAGCGATTCCGGTGGGCTCCAAGCCGGCAAAATAAATAAATAAGTGTGGAACATTCAGCACTTAAATTTATGAACATCAGCTTCTCATTAATGTGGATAAATATTTTCCTAAGAATAATATTTCATAATTAACTGTGATAATCTCGAGGAAACACACTCTCTCTCTCTCTCTCTCTCTCTCTCTCTCTCTCTCTCTCTCTCTCTCTCTCTCTCCAGCACGAGAATTACAGCTTATTAATTCACACTCAGTTTGCGTTGACAGCAACTCACTAGGTGAAAATTAATAGATCATACTTCCTCTTCTGTCACTTGGTATTGCTTCAATACATAAAAAGGAGGGATAGATCATTGGGGGGAGTTAATTGGGGCAGATCCCAGCTGTAGCTTCAACGAGCAGGGCAACTCCTCTTCCGCCTGGGCTCAACTCAAGGTGAATGCTGCTGTGGCCAGCACCATGCCTGTAGTGCACACCCAATGCCCCTTAGCGGGGGCAGTTTTTAGGACAAGGGCACACCTGTGTTCCTGACCACAGGTGGTTGCTCTCCAAAAGTCCTTTGGCCAGCTTGCTGAGTCTCTGTGCTGAGTGGGTATTGTTGCAAGCAATGAAATGGGCTGGTGTGCCATGGATGCGTGCCAAATGGCACGCACCTCTGGGTTTTCCTCCCACTGGCATGCTTTATTTTTGTTTTGGATCTCTGCCTGCCGGGACAGCTGTGGGATGCCACCTTTCCCAATTTCCAACTCTTTGGCAACACCTTGATTTCCCTTCCCCTACTGACCCGGATGGCCTGGGCTAGCCTGACCTCGTTGGATCTTGGAAGCTAATCAGGGCCAGCCCTGGCCGGTATTTGGATGGGAGACCTCCAAGGAATACCAGTGTAGTGACACAGAGGTAGACAAGGGCAAGCCACCTCTGAATGTCTCTTGCCTTGAAAACCTTATGGGGTTACCATAAGTCAGCTGTGATAGGATGGCCAACCCCCCCCCCAAAAAAAACAAAACACCTGGCCTGCATTCAGACATCGTGCAAAACCATGAGTTCTAACTACATTTTGATCAAAGCCCAGGGTGTAATGTTTCTGAATCCCCAGACTAAGAGTGGGTTTAAAGCAGGCTTGTTTCTTTAGGAAACGCCTGCTCTCCAGAGTCGGCTTGAAGCAGTTTACAAGGAGGGAGGAAAAATAATACCATAAAATCATAAGAACATCATAAATTCTCAATGTATAATCAAAGCAAGCCCGGGGCATACTCAGAGTGCAAAAGAACCAGGGAGCACCTTAAATGCATCCATAAATCAGACCGGAAGCAGCAGGATATAAAACAGCTTAAAAAGATATAATACTGTAGTCAAAGCCCTGAGTAAACAGAAGCATTTTGGCCTGGTACGTCAAAGTAGAGTTGGCAAAGTCCCAGGGTTGCCAGAGTTCCCCCTTCCCTCCTGGCAACTGGAAGGGGATGCAGAGGACTTGGGGGGGGGAGGCCCAGGCTGCATCGCCAGGGACATGGTGTTCTCACTTCTGGCATGTACTAGAAGTGACATCATCATGTTGAGATGTTATGGCGACGCTCTGGTATTCGGTGGGGAAAACACTCTGGTAAAAATGGCTTCTACCACAGAGCCAGTTTGGTGTAGTGGTTAAGTGTGCGGACTCTAATCTGGGAGAACCAAGTTTGATTCCCCACTCCTCCGCTTGCACCTGCTGATGTGACCTTGAGCAAGTCGTAATTCTGATAAGAGCTGTTCTTGAAAAAGAGCAGTTTCTGTCAGAGCTCTCTCAGCCCCACCTACCTCACAGGGTATCTGTTGTGGGGAGGGGAAGGGAAAGGAGTTTGTAAGCCGCTCTGAGACTCCCTTGGGTAGTGAAGGACGGGGAACAAATCCAATCTCCTCCTCCTCCTCCTCTTCTTCTTCATACCAGAGTGTCACTGTGACATTGCCGAAGCAATGACATCACTTCCAGTACATACCACAAGTGACATCACCACATCACTGGTGACGTAGCATGGACCTCCCTCCTGCTCCTGGTAAGATCAGTGGTGGGAGGTGGGGCCTGGTGACAGGGGACCTGCCCCCTCCAACCGGGATGTGTGGTAACCCTAGATGTAATTCAAGGATATCTGCTGGTTTCACCTGGAGCCCAGCAACCCCAACAACCCACCAGGGAGCCCTGGGTTGGAGACCATTGCGCTGGAGGACAGGCCTATGCCCCAAGGAGATTTCCCCGCCCCACCTCAGCAGTGTCACTCTCCCTGTCAGTGTCAGGAAGCATTACGGCAATGAGCCTCGGCCCTAATTTGTTTTCCTTAAAATGTCCAGCTTTTAAAACGCCTGCCGGCGGTTCAGCTCATCTGTCAAAAAAGCTGTCAGACAGAAAGGAGAACAGAAGCACCTGAAAAGGACAGGGACAGGGCACGTTGTGAGGAAATGGGCCTCGTCCGCCCTAGGAGATGCGAAGGCCTCTGAGACCCCTCCCTTGGGTACCTCGTAAAAGGACAGTGAGCAAATGTTATAGGCATGTTGTGTGGCGGGAAGAAGCCTTCGAAAGTCCCATCTCTAGCCAGACGAAGCTTCCACCACTGAAGTCTCTCATCCTAAAGCTGAAGACAATCTTCCAATGTTGTTTATTTACAGTTGACCTTTCTCCCACACCAAAATGAGACCCAAGGTGAGAGCCAGTTTGGTGTAGTGGTTAAGTGCGCAGACTCTAATCTGGGAGAACCAGGTGTGATTTCTCATTCTTCCATTTGCAGCTGCCGGATGACCTTGGGCAAACCATATTTCTGTCAGAGCTGTCCTTGAAAAAGCAGTTTCTCTCAGATCTCTCTCAGCCCCACCTACCACACAGGGTGTCTGTTGTGGGAAAGGGAAGGGAAAGGAGTTTGTAAGCTGCTCAAGACTCCAAGTGAAGGGCGGGGAATAAATCCAATCTCCTCCCACTTCCTCCTTACAACATAAATCAAAGCTACCCCCCCAATAAAGAAAGAAAGAATAAAATCAACACAGCCCTGACCTGGCTAGCTCAAGCAAGCAAGCCCAGTCTCATCAGATCTCAGAAAATAAGCAGGGGCAACCCTGGTAAGTACTTGGAAGGGCGACCTCCAAGGAATACCAGGGCCAGGACACAGAGGCAGACTAATATTAAGCCACCTCTCTGAAATGTCCTAGCTCCACTACGGGTCACCAGAAGTCACCATGACTTCCTGGCATGCAACCATACACACACACACACAAATATAAACAAAAACAGAACATAAAGCAATGGTGCAATGCCCCAAAGGGAGGGAGGGAGGCAAGGAGCTTGTCAGATCTCAGAAGCTAAGCAGGGTCGGTACTTGAAAGGGAGACCACCAAAGAAGACTGTGCTGAGGAAGGCAATGGCAAACCACCTCTGCTTCTCCCTTGCCCTGGAAGTCCCTTGCTGGGGTCGGTACTTGGATGGGAGACCACCAAGGAAGACTCTGCAGAGGAAGGCAATGTCCAACCACCTCTGCTTCTCCCTTGCCTTGAAGGCCCCTTGCTGGGGTCAATACTTGGATGGGAGACCACCAAGGAAGGCTCTTCAGAGGAAGGCAATGGCCAACCACCTCTGCTTCTCACTTGCCTTCAAGGCCCCTTGCTGGGATCACCATAAGTCAGTTGCAACTTAACAACACTTTAAACACACACACACACACTGCCCCAAAATGCCACAAAAACACGGTACAACACAACAGAAAAATACAAACTGCCATGGTGTGGATGGAGCAGTCCTTCTAGCCCAGAAAAGCCTGATCTCATCCGAGCTTGGAAGCTAAGCAGGGTTGGTACTTGGATGGGAGACCACCAAGGAAGACCAGGGTTGCTATGCAGAGGAAGGCAATGGCAAAGCCACCTCTGCTCATCTCTTGCCTTGAAAACCCCATGAGGTGGAACTTCATGGGGTCACCAATGAGTTGGTTGTGACTCGACAGCATATTTTACCTTTATGATTGGGATCCCTGAACTCTCTTTCTGCTTGCAGTATGCACTTTTGCTTGCATTTGAGTGGGCAGGCAACTTTCACCCCCTTCCTGCAACCCCCCATGTTGTGCCTAAGGGTTTAGTGACTCATGGGGCCAATATCAGGGGCTTAAATAACTAGAAGAAGAAGAAGAGGAGGAGATTGGATTTATACCCCGCCCTTCACTTGGAGTCTCAGAGCAGCTTACAAACTCCTTTCCCTTCCCCTCCCCACAACAGACACCCCGTGAGATAGGTGGGGCTGAGAGAGCTCTGACAGAAACTGCTCTTTCAGGAACAGCTGTGCCAGAGCTTGTGACTGACCCAAGGTCACATCAGCAGGTGCAAATGGAGGAGTAGGGAATCAAATCCGGTTCTCCCAGATTAGAGTCTGCACACTTAACCACTACATCAAACTGGCTCTCTACTGTGGAACGAGTAAATCAGGGAAGTTACCGCTTATTTATCTATTGGCTTAATTTATACTCCACTTTTCTCTCCAATGCGGACTCAGACTGGCTTATGTCATTCTCCCCTCTTCCAGTTTATCTCTCGTCAACCCTTTGAGGTATGCTAGGTTGAGAGTATGGGACTCCCACGGCGGGATGAGGATTCGACACTCTGTCGTCTAGAGATCAGTTGGAATTCTGGGTGAACATTAAGGCCTTACTTGGAAGTTAGCAACCCTCAGACAACCTTGTCCACTGTTAACAGATCTTCTCACTGTGAACCCAGATTTAGCTTCCAAGGTTCCTGGAAACACATCTGCAAATCTGCCGGCTTGACCAAAGGGGCCATGTTTACACTGAGTTCATATCGAGCATTCATATGGAGGCTGAAACTCTGACCGCTACCCCATGCACCGCTCCCCTGCTAGCATCATTTTGGCCTGTCCTTACAGGGCCGCTATACAAAACTATGTACACAGCTTTTCATCTGGTGACAGGAAAAAAGAAGGAAGTATTTTAAGAACAGAAATCCACATTATTTTTTTAAGTTCTCTTCATAACTTAACCTCACAGTTTTTGGTAACTTAAATTTATCCGAGGGGCAAAATCATACCCCTATAGCTTCTAAAATGGCAGTTGAGGGGGCTCTCACAGAAAGTGAGGGGGCCTTGCCCCCCCATAGGAATGCTGCCCTTTTGGTCAAGCCAGCAGATTTGCAAATGTGTTTCCAGGAACCCTGGAAGCTAAATCTGGATCCACAGTGAGAAGATCTGTTAACAGTGGACAATGTTGTCTGGGGAAAGCCTAACGTTCGCCCAGAATTCCAACTGATCTCTAGACGACAGAGGCCAGTTCCCCTGGAGAAAATGGCAGCTTTGTAGGGCAAACTCTACAGTACAACCATAGATTCTAGGTGAAATCCCTCCCCAAATTCCCCCTCCATGGGCACCCCCCAAAAAAACCCCTCCAGGAATTTCTCAGGTTGATGTTGGGAATCCTGTTTCTGAATAGGGTTGCCAACTTCTAAGTGGGGCCTGGAGATGCCCAAGAATTATAACTGCTCACCAAACAACAGAGATCCGTTCCTCTGGAGAAAATGGCTCCTTTGGAGGGTGGACTCTAAGGTATTATACCGACTGAGGTCCCTTCCCGCCTCAAACCCCACCCTCCCCAGGCTCCACCCCCCCAGTCTTCAGGAATTTCTCAAGTCAGAGTTAGCAACCCTATCTCTAAGAGAAACCTTTTCTGCCACAAACAACTACGATCCTTCGCCTTTTATATCTTCAATAAAACACTGGGGTTGTTGTTTATGCGTTCCTAGTTCCGAGTCCAATGCTCCCTCTTAGCCGTGGAGTCTTGCGAGCAGGGCTCTTTTTGTAGCAGGAATACTTTTGCATATTAGGCGACACACCCCTAACGTAGCCAATCCTCCAAGAGCTTACAGAGCTCTTCTTACAGGGGCTACTGTAAGCTCTTGGAGGATTGGTTACATTAGGGGTGTGTCGCCTAATATGCAAAGGAGTCTCTGCTACAAAAAGAGCCCTGCTTGTGAGCAAAAATTCTACTTTGTGAGCTACTGGCATTAAAGCTATGAGCGAGCGATTTGGCTACTGCATAAATCAGTCTGCTCTGGAGCCCTCCTTCCTGAGCTGAGATAAAAATGTGTGAGCCAGAGGCTAAAAAACTGTGAGCTAGCTCACGCTGACTTAGCTTAGAGGGAACACTGGTTCCGACAGGGCACCTATCAGCTGTCAGGCTTTTCTCGCTGTGAACCAAGCGTGCTCCACGGAATATACCCCCCAATTCTTGGCGTTGCCCATGCATTCCACAGCCAATGCTCGGGGATTTCTGGACCAATGAATTAATCTGGTCGCCGGGAGGTAGAAAGCCCCTGAGTTAAAGCCTTCCCTCTTTTAAAAAATAAAAAGGGGGGGGATTCATGGGTTCCTTTCCTGGCACAGAAAGCTACGGGAGACCAACCATTAATTGTCTCCCAGCCCTGTTATTTCTTTTTCTTTTTTTTGCTAAACTAATCAATCCATATAAAAAGAGCAGATTAAATTGACTGACCCTCATATATTTAATGATTGCTGCTATTTGACCGAGCGACGTTTCTCAGGAAGCGGCTTGTCACGGGCTATCAATATTCCTTTAATCCCGTGTTTGTTATTGGTGCACTTTGTTACTTTCCAAGATGGCCTGTCTCGAACGGTCCCACTGCTTGCGCAGCAAGAAAATGAGATGGTAAATGACTGCACAAACAATCTGATTATAGCATTTAATTCCTGTCCTATAGATTTCCTAGCTTGCTGAGGTTCTCTTTTCTCCCGTCGCGATTGTCGCCCTTTTAAAATGGCCTTCCCCGGCCACCGGGACTATTTAATTTCATTGTTTTGGGTCAGCTTTTCCAAAATCTTTTCTTCTTTTATTTTTTTCTCACGCACAAAATCCTACCCTTCCACAATTACAAGCTTTCTCCTTTGAATGGTGCGCCTAACTCATACGCGCGACGATCCCTGTTTTTGAGTATTTGGTGGCTCAGAGGTTAAGACGCCAAGCTGCAGACTGGAAGGTCTGTAGTTTGGCAGTTTGAGACCCGAGTGCCACGTGACGTAGTGTCTCTGGCCCCAGCTCCTGCCAACCTAGCAGTTCGAAAGCAAGACATTGCAGGTAGATAAATAGGTACCGCTTCGGTGGGAAGGTAACAGCGTCCTGTGCGCCTTGGTGTTTAGTCATGCCGGCCACATAACCATGGGAAAGTCTTCGGACAGCGCTGGCTCTTTGGCTTGGAAACGGAGATTAGCACCGCCCCCTAGAGTCAGATCCGACTGGCTTTCGAGCAAGGGAAACCTTTACCTGGTGTAAAACTGTCACTGTTTTGCATTTTGAGGGGGGGGGGTTGCTGTCCTTCATGAAATGTAATACGCATAAGAACATAAGAACATAAGAGAAGCCAATGTTGAATCAGGCCAACGGCCCATCTAGTCCAACACTCTGTCACACAGCGGCCAAAATATACCAGGTGCCATCAGGAGGTATGCACACTAAAACGACCAGAGCCGTGTCCAGTAGTGCCTGAGAGGTATAAATTTCCAAGCATCAAAGCTCCTCACATGAGCGCATGACACTGCCTGATACTGAATCAGCCCATCAGTCCGCCAAGGTCATGATTGTCTACTCCAGAGATGTCGAACTCATTCGTTATGAGGGCCAGAGCTGACATAAATGTCACGTTGTTGGGCTGGGTCATGCGTGCCATAAAACACAATGCTGGGTACCGGAGATATAAACTTTATAACGGACGGCAACGGGGAAGCTCTGAGTTGGCGTGACCTCACTGCAAGGCATCATGGGCCGGGAGGGGGTTTGCAGAGGAAAACCGCCATGGGTGGACTGGAGACCCAGCAGAGCAGGGCTGGGCAGATGCTCCCAGGCCCCAACAGAGGATCATCCGCACACACACAACCCACGTGCAAATGCCGATCCCTGAGGCCATCCAAGACAGCATCCCCGGAGCTGCATGCCAAGTGGAGAGGTATGCCCATAGCTGCAGTGACTCCCAATTTACCAGTGAGGCGGCCCCTGAAGTTGAAGGAGTTCTGCTTGACTGCTGCAGACTCCACAGTCGGAGTGGCTCTGCCCGCCCGCCCGCCCCTGAGCAGCCTCCTCTTCCCTCCCTTGCACTAGTTGCTTGCGGGCTGCATAATAGCTCTGGATGGGCCAGTTCCAGCCCCCGGGCCTTATGTGTGACACCACTGGCCTACTCAGACGAGCGGCGGTCCGTGGTCCTTTTATTTTATTTATTTGATTTGATTTACATCCCAACTTCCTCGCATAGCAGGCTCAGGGAAGGTTCCATCACACCAGGTGACCATGCAAACAACCGTTAAAACCAATTAAAATACATCAAAATTAAAATACAAATCCTTCACCTGCTCCCTAGTCCTTTAACTGGAGTTGCCAGGAATTGAACCTGGGACCTTCTGCGTGCCAGGCAAATACTCTGCCACTGAGCCACGGCCCTTCCCCTCCTTGGAAGCTTATACCCTGAAAAGGGGCACTAGCATTGCCATCTGTCTGCCCCCCCAGAGAGTGTTTGCCCACTAATCCATTCAGTTGCCCACGGATGCTGATCATTGCAGGGGGAGAAAGCGCTGGGGGATTGGGTGCAAACTGGCAGGTAATGGGTAACATTTTAGCATTCCCTCCCAAACTGCTATGTCCTCACCAAAGGGATCTGGGAGATTCCTAGAGCATCACCTGGAAGTGACATAGGTTTACCAATCTCCAGGCAGTGGCTGGAGATTTCCAGGGATTACAGTCAATCTCCAGGTGATAGAGATCAGTTCCCCTGGAGAAAATGGCGGCTTTGAAAGGTGGACTCTGTGGCATTATACCCCACTGTAGGGTTGCCAAGCCCGACCTTCCTAATAGCGGGGGAGTCCTGGGCCCCGTCCGGGAGTTCTTTCACGCGTGCACAAAGCGTGCACGCCACGATGACGTCACCCGGAAGTGACGCCATCACGCTGGGCACATCGCCGGGTGACACTCTAGCAATCAGCCTAAAAACTCTATGGTACCATAGAGTTTTCAGGCTGGTTGCTAGAGCATCGCCCGGTGACATGCCCAGCATGATGATGTCACTTCCAGGTGACATCATCATGCCGGGCACATCGGCCCGATCTGGCCACTTTGGGAGTTGGTTCCCCTTGCTGATTCATTCATATTAGGAAATTTCCTCCCTGTTATAACTGGTTAAATGGAATATTGAAACTGCTCAGAATGGCCTTAAAGGAGTGTGATTTCGAAATGATTTGACTCATCCATACAACTTAACTTCGGGTTGGAAGAAGACTCCTTTAGAGTCGAAACGGAATCTTCATTCCGGAGACCACCGTTCCTGTCACCTTCTGTCATCTTCAACCTATGTAACTGAAGTGAAAAATGTTTATTATGTTTGTGTTTGTTGTTATTTAAAGAGACAATTTCTATGAAGCCTTGTTATCACAGTTCTTTGGCTTTTTCTCCTATGAATGAGAGCTGTGACCATTTTGCTTTCTGATTGATTAACCCTAATTTAATGACATCACTTCCCAGTTTGGCTGCAGCCTCCCCCCCCACCCTTCCTCACTGCGAAGATCACCAGGCCCGGCAACCTCAGCACTGCCCCAGGAATTCACCGGAACAGACCCCAGAATCTTCTGCAGCCCATAAGGGATTCCTCACGGGGGTGAGAAGGCATAGAAAATGGCTGCCTGAAGCTGGCCGTCCAACCTCCAGGTTGGGGCTTAGAGTCCTCCAAGAATTACAAGTGATCTCGGAATTTGGTGTAGTGGTTGAGTGCGCGGACTCTAATCTGGGAGAACCGGGTTTGATTCCCCACTCCTCCACTCGCACCTGCTGGATGACCTTGGGCAAGCCATAGTTCTGTTCAGGGCTATTTTTGGGCAGGAATGCACAGGAACGGAGTTCCAGCTGGCTCCCAAGTTGGCCACACCCAGCAAGAACTCATTAGCATAATAGACCACACCCAACAGCAGAAACTCATGAGGACTGGCTACATTAGCGGTGTGTGGCCTAACATGCAAAGGAGTTCCTGCTACAAAAAAAAGCCCTGGGTTTTGACAACAAACAAGGTAAACAGAATAAGAAGCGAAAGGTGGGTGTGGCTGGATGACCACACTTCTGGTAGCATGGGGGTGTGGCCTAATATGCTAATGAGCTGTGCTGTCGGGATGTGGCCTAATATGCTAATGAGTTTCTGCTGTTGGGTGTGGCCTGTTATGCTAATGAGTTCCTGCTGGGCTTTTTCTACAAAAAAAGCCCTGGTTCTTTCAGAGTTGTCCTTGAAAAGAGCAGTTCCTGTCAAGAGCTCTCTCAGCCCCACCTTCCTCACAGGGTGTCTGTTGTGGGGAGGGGAAGGGAAAGGAGTTTGTAAGCCGCTCTGAGACACCTTTGGGTAGTGAAGGGCAGGGTATAAATCCAATCTCATCCTCCTCCTCCTCCTCCTCCCCCTCCTTCTTCTTCTGACCACAGTTCCCTTGGGGAAAATGGCGTCTTCAGAGCATGGACTCCGTGGCACCACCTTCTGTCGAGCCCCCTTTCTTCTCCAAACGCCCCCTTTCCGAGTCTCCAGCAATTTCCCAACCTGGAGTTGGCAACCGTGGCCTGAAGGAAGGAAGCCTGGCAACTTCAAAGGAAGCCATCGAGGTCCCTCAGAGGACAAAAGCTTAAAAGAAATCCACAAGCCACATTTTTGAGGCGTGGAGGTCAGCTTTGAACAACCTAAGCTGATTTTATTTTTGGGGGGGGAGGGGGGGGCTTCTGCTTTGCTTTGGCAGCACCAGGTCATATTTTTAAGTCTGAACAGAGTTTCATTTGTTAAAAACAGAAGGTTGATGTGGGAGCCAAAAAAAGAGGGGGAAACCCATTTAGGTATTTATTATTTCACGGTTCGTGTGTCTCCGGCCTACCATGTATCATGTCGGCCTTGTGCTCCGGAGCATTCCCGTTATGAAAGCGAGGTGTTTCCTACAACAGGAGTTGGCGTGGAGATGCCAAGTTTGGAAAAGAGGTGGGGGTGGGGAAATGGCTGGGACTGAGCTTTCCTGTCGTGAAGTTGCAGATAACTCTCTTTTGCTGTCCCCCCCACCCTCCAGGGATCTGACATTGCTCTCTAGAAGACTCCACTGAGACCGAAATCTAAAGAAGCTTGTCTGCAAGCATTGAAGGCCAAAAAACCCTCTATCTGGGCTTTTGACAAATTATCAAAATCTTTCTGAGTGCATTTTTTAACAGAAGTAATCCACAAATGACTTTTTCGGCTAAGTCGTGAACTTCCGAATGACTTTCATGGAAGCTTTATGGTCAGCCATGCATATCCATTCCAACCCAACCCTAACAGGATCACCAGACATGATTTGAAGTGACAGTTGCCAGTTCTGGGTTGGGAAATACCTGGAGATTTTGGGGTGGAGCCTGAAGAAGGTGGGGTTTAGGGAGGGGAGGGGCCTCAGTTGGGTATAAAGCCATACAGTCCACTTTCCAAAGTGGTCCTTTTCTCCAGATGAACTGATCTCCGTCACCTGGAGACCAGTCACAAATATCGGGGGATCTCCAGCCATTGCCTGGAGGTTGGCCACCCTATTCAAAGCAGATTTGCTGGTGCAAAAGATTAACTAGCCCGTAAACACTCCTTAGTAGCCCGTTTCCCCACACATACACTTAGTGAACCCACCTGAAAGAATGAATCAAAGATGGATCCTCCAATCCCATCACAGGATGTTGAGTTATTGTCATCATCCACCTTGTGTCTTCTTCTGTCCAGACAGGAAAATCTAGAATACATTAGTGTCACAGTGCAACAATGTATGGGTCCCAGCCAAGTGACTTGCCTTTTATGAAGAAGCTTCGCAATCTGGTGGCAATGTCCCAAAATGTTCAGAAGAGCTCAAAAGGACAAGAGCAGTCAGATTTGGGAGTATGCGGTGGAGCTGGCTGTTGGTCAAGTGGAGACAAATATGAGTAACATCATCAAGGTTAGACAAAGGCCAAGTTTTGAAAGCAGCATCCAAATATCTGAATGACCTGAAGTCAAGGAAGGAAGGAAGGAAGGAAGGAAGGAAGGAAGGAAGGAAGGAAGGAAGGAAGGAAGGAAGGAAGGAAGGGAAGGAAGGAAGGAAGGAAGGAAGGAATAGATGGGGAGAGAGGAGAAAACAAAAGAAAGAAGGAAGGAAGACAGACAGACGGGCAGGAAGGAAGGAAGGAAGGAATAGATGGGGAGAGAGGAGAAAACAAAAGAAAGAAGGAAGGAAGACAGACAGATGGGCAGGAAGGAAGGAAGGAAGGAAGGAAGGAAGGAAGGAAGGAAGGAAGGAAGGAAGGAAGGAAGGACGGACTTCATTTGCCATGGTCTTTGGACAGTCAAATAAGTTATTCAGACCAAAAGGTAAGACATGACACTGGGATTTTGTAGGGCCTGATGGGATTAGATTGGTTCTTGCAGACCAGCTGATTGAATCCAGGTGGCACCCTTGAAGAACAGAAGTAAGTCTGCTGATATAAGCTGCCGTCACTTCAAGTGGGGGCAGTGCTGAGATCAAACCGGTCTAGCCTGAGTCTGCAGTAGGGCTGCCAGGTACCCCCTTGGCTGCCGGTAGGTGGAAGGGTCGCCAGCTCCAGGTTGAGGATCTTCTGGAGTTTTGGAGGTAGACCACTAGGTAGGACAGGAACCTCAGCATTGGGGGCGGGGGGAACCCTCTGTGAAGTACACTACAGGGGTCCAAGCATCATGTGTCATGTTAAGGTTATCAACTCTGGACTTGGAAGTACCTGGAGATTTGGGGGTGGAGCCTAAGAGAGGTCAGAGTTTGGGGAGGGGAAGGACCTCAGCAGGGTACAATGCCACAGAGTTCACCCTCCAAAGCACCCATTTTCTCCAGGGGAACGGATCTCTGTAGTCTGGAGATGAGTTGTAAATCCGGGGGAATCCCAGGTCCCACCTGGAGCCCGGCATCCCTAGTGCAGGCACTGACTTTGTGCTCAGGAGTACTTACTTATTATATTTCTATCCCATTGTCATTGACAATGTAGGTCCTATGAATCACTTTGGGTGCCAGACGTCAGTGAAAATGATTTCAACTCGAATGTTCTGTGGGAAAAAGGATCTGGTGCTCAGCTGAATTCAGTACATGAGGTTGTATATATGGGACTGGCGCATGACTAGGTTTGCCAGCCTCCAAATGGGGCCTGAAGAGCTTCTGGTGTTACAACCAATCTCCAGATGATATTGTTGAAATTTTTAAAATTAAAAACAAACAGTTTAATATGTTGTCGAAGGCTTTACCATGTCAGATTACACAGGGGAACCATTGAAATCCATAAACACAAACACGATTTCAACAGGAAAGAAGAGAGTTTAAAAATAAATAGGGCATGGTTTCCTGTCCTGAAAAACACAAAATGCTTGACAGCTGACAATAGCACTACAGATAAGATTAGAGTTTCAATAGCCATTCCACATACAAAAGAACCTCCTCAGGAAACAGGAAACCTCCTCAGGAAACAATCCATAGACAAAAGAACCTCCTCAGGAAAGCTCCTCCATTAGCATGTTCATAGCCTGCAGAACTTCTACAAGATAATGACTCAGCCCTACCCCACCTTCCAAGGTAGATATAAATTACCTGCCTACCATTCTTCTGCTCACCTTGACACAGAGAGTACTCCATCTTTCTGTGTTACACCTCTGAGGATGCCAGTCACAGCTATTGGCGAAATGTCAGGTCCTACAATGCCAAGACCACGGTCACACAACCCGGAAAATCTACAGCAACTAACAAACAGTTTAATGTTGTAGCTTCTGCATGGCTCATTCAGGCTATTTCCCTCTGGAGGAGAACTATGTATGTATATTATGAGGGTATTGGACACCATGAAGGCTAGCATCACATCAAGGTTGCCAGTCTCCAGGTGGGGCCTGGAGATCTCCAGGAATTACAACTCATCTCCAGACTACAGAGATCCGTTCCCCGGGAGAAAGCTTCAGCTTTGGAGAATGAACTCTGTGGCATGACATCCCAGCGAGGGCCTTCCCCTCCCCCAAAATATGCGCTCCTGGGCTCCACCCCCAAATCTCCAGGAATTCATGCCCCCGGAGTTGGCAACTCTACAGCACATGAAGAAAGCACAATTCCGCCTTTCAAAAAAGGAAAAAAGAAAAACCTGGAAAAGTCCTCCATGTTATAAAATGTTCTACCGTTACACCTGTTGCAGGTTTTGCTCCCTGTTCAAACTTGAATGATTAATAATCCCAAACTTGAATGATTAATACTCCCAAAGTATTTACGCTCCGTCGTTTGAAAATTAGAATGTTGCCCTTTTTTCCTGGTGGTAAATTGGGTCAGAGTGTTCCACGCATTTACATTTCAATTAACCCCCCCTTCCCACTCCCCACCCCCCAATAATAACACATTGTGCGAATGGTGCACAATTCCGACTCGGAGAAAGACGATACCTTCCGCTGCTTTGTTAATGAAAAGCTCCTTCAGTCGGGAAAGGCCACCCATCGCTAGGAAGAAATCTTCTGCCTTGTTCTGTCTTCCCCCATTAGCTTAAAAATGCACTGGAATAAGACAGCCGGGTTTCAAATTCTAGACCTGTCAATAGTTTCCTTTCAGAGTTGCCTTTTCTTTTTTTTAATTCAAACTTTGTTTTTGAAAAAAGAAAAAGTGAGACTTTGCCGGTAGGGAACTGGGACGGTATCTAAGGCATGAATTTTGGGGCTGCATGCTACCTATCTGATGGTGCACTACTGGGACCAGATATGTTGGGGAGAGGAGGAGAAGGAGAAGGAGGAGAAGGAGGAGAAGGAGGAGGAAGAGAAGGAGAAAAAGGAGAAGAGGAGGAGACTGGATTTATACCCCGCCCTTCACTACCCAAAGGACTCTCAGAGCAGCTGACAATCTCCTTTCCCTTCCCCTCCCCGCAACAGACACCCTGTGAGGTAGGTGGGACTGAGAGAGCTCTTTCGAGAACTGCTCCTGAGAGAACACCTCTGAAGGAACTTGTGACTGACCCAAGGTTACACCAGTAGCTGCATGGGGAGAAGTGGGGAAATCAAACTCGGTTCTCCCAGATTAGAGTCCACACTCCTAACCATGTGCTTGCCCATCTACTGGCACCATTGCACAATGCAATGAGAAAGTTATGACTTCTTCACCGACGGTGAAAAGTGCCGTCAAGTTGCAGTCGGGTCATGGTTGACCCCGTAGAGTTTTCAAGGCAAGAGAAGTGGTTTGCCGTCGTGTAGCCACCCTGGGCTTCCTTGCTGGTGTCCCATCCAAGTACTGACCAGCAGCCCTGTAGCCAGGATTTTTTCAGGAGGGGCAATGGAGGGGGAACTAATTAGATTAAAATATTAAACCCTCCTTTTTTCTTGTGTGTGTGGGGGGATAAGTCGCAATCAAGCCTGCGGAGCAGGTTGTTGAGAAAACGGGACTTTGTCTCAGGAAAGCCTTCTGAGGAGGGAGGATATGTGTGAGAGCGGGACCCCAGGAAGGACTACTTCTGCCTTTCCACCTGAACCCCCTCCCCAGTTCGTCTCCACTGTCTTTCTCCTGTTCCGGCCCTCCTTCCTTTGGCGCTCCAACTTCTCTCTTTCTCTTGCCATCCTCCTTAATTGACTTTCCTGCATCCCCCCCTCCAGCTTCCCTTCTTCCCCAGGGCAGGATGAGGTTTTCTGGGCAATGCAAGGGCCCGAAATATCCAGCTGAACCACTTCCCCACCATTTCCAGCTTCCGAGCCCCGGGAAGATCCCACGCAGTGTCTTTGGGGTCTTTTGATTCTCTGTCTCCCCCAGCCAAGCTGAGGAGGGGGAGAGTGTTGTGTTGCTGGCCGGAGTAGCTCCCAGAGGGAGAGCTGGGCAATTCCTCATCCTGTCCTGACTTCAGGGCGTTGAAGGTTCGATAGGGGGTGCTGCCCATTGTGCCCCCTACTGACCAGGGCCAGCCCTGCTTAACTTTCAAGATCTCACAAGATTGGACTCACCTGGGCCATCCAGGTCAGGGCACATAGAATCATAGAATGTTAGAGTCGGAAGGGACCTTGCAGGTCATCTAGTCCAACCCCCGGCACTCTGCAGGAACATAGCCGAAAGATAGCCCTACATACCTACAACATTCCAGCCTCTGCTTGAAAACATCCAAGGAAGGAGCATCCACCACCTCCCGAGGCAGACTGTTCCACTGCTCAACTGCTCTTACAATTAGGAAGTTTCTCCTGATATCTAGCCGGTAATGACTCCCTTGTAATTTCCACCCATTAGATCTAGTCTTGCAATCCGGAGCAGGAGAGAATAGATCTGCTCCATCTTCTACATGGCAGCCCTTCATATATATTTGAAGACTGCAATCATGTCCCCTCTAAGCCTTCTCTTTCCCGTCCTTACTACAAAGTGTTTCCTGGGGTCGGAGATTGCAGTGGGTTCCCATTGGCCTGGTAACAAGTACTAATTGCCCACCCAAGAGGATTTTGCAAATCCTGTTCGTGATCAGTGGGTTCCAGGTAGCAATTCCTTTAGGGAGCCAACCTCCAGTTGGGAACTGGGGGTCCTCCAGAATTACAGCTCATCTCCCGACTACATATATCAGTTCCCCCGGGGAAAAATGGATGTGTTTGACGATGGACTCTATGGCATTGTACCCCATTGAGTCTGCTCTCCCAAGCGGCCATTTGTTCCATGGCAACTGACCTCTGTCATCTGGAGACCAGTTGTAATTCTGGGAGATCTCCAGGCCCCACCTGGATGTTAGTAACCATAACGGCAGCAGGAAACACAAGACGGGCACCAAGAGTGTACGGGAGTTCTAGCAATGAGGCTTCTCATTCCCACACACACCGACTCGAAAGAGGGCTCCGTCCTGACCATGTTCAGAGGCACCCAAGACTGAAGAACAAATCCCACAAGGCCTCTCTTTTCCCCAGTGAGCCTTCTCCACTGCACCTGTCCTCACCACACGTTAACGTTTGCTAGCCTGTGTTATAAATTGTGATAGGCACCTGTGGGAAAGGGTTGCCAACCTGCAGGTGGTGGTTGGAGATCTCCAGGAGTTACAACTGGTCTCCAGGCAACAGAGGTCAGTTCCCTTGGAGAAAATGGCTGCGTTGGTGGACTGTATGGCTTCCCTTCCCCAAACTCCACCCTGCCCAGGCTCCACCCCAGCCCAGAACTGGCAAACCAACCTCCATCGCTTCAGTGTGGCCGAGAATGATGACCGGCATAACCACTTTTCCCCCCATCTTTGCAACAGGTAGGTTATGTGGGGGGAGAACAGCTTGCCAAACCTTTTTCAGGGCTGAGCAAGGATCTAAACCAGGGGTGTCAAACATGCGGCCCAGGGGGGCGGGGGGGCAGATCAGGCCCATAGCAGAACTGGCTGTCTTCTGCTTCTTCTTCCAGTTCTGCTGCTGCTGCGTCATCGTAGGTTTGCCGCTGACAGATACACACCTGAACAGCACACTCAAGATTGCAGCAGCACAGACATTTTGATGCAATAATTCAGAGCAAGAGGTCTCAGTTATCAGACAGTGTTAAATAAACAAGAGATTGCAGGAGTGCTAATGTTTTAAGCATGTTTTTATTTTAAATTTTAAAAAACCCATCCTTTGTGTTTGTGTCCTTTATAAAGTTTATATCTCCGCCACCTGGCATTACATTTTATGACACACGTGGCCCGGCCCAGCAAGGTCTCACTTATGTCAGATCCAGCCCTCATAACAAATGAGTTTGACACCCCTGACCTAAACCTGGGTTCCACACCAACCCAGGTTTCTTCCTAGATCTTCCCAAGACTTAAACATCATTTTCCTAGTCCCAGAACAACTTTGTGATGTGGGGGGGCCCCACCACCACAATCCTACCATACATACACCATCAGGAAAGGCGAAAATTGTATTTAATTTCAGGAATCACACAAATGAATCAGTTCAGAGTTGCTAAGCATCTTCCTCTAATCCACCACAGCCCTTAAGGCTCCACCTAGGTTTGCCAACCTCCAGGTGGGGCCTAAAGATCTCTCCATTACAGAGATCCGTTCCCCTGGAGAAAATGGCTGCTTTGGAAGGCGGGCTCTATGGCATTGTGCCCTCCTCTCCCCAGGCCTCACCCTCCCCAGGCTCGACCTTCAAAATCTCCAGGTAGGGTTCCCAAGTACTTACCGCGTGGGGGCGGGGGAAACATGCTCCCCGGCTGGACCAGTCCTCCCTGTAACGCACCATGCCGTCACCAGGAAGTGACGCCAGGCGACGCTCTGGCAATGGGACTGAAAACTCGATGGTACCATCGAGTTTCCAGCCGCATTGCCAGAGCGTTGCCTAGCATCACTTCCTGGTGACAGCATCGTGTGGCACGTCTTTCCTTCCCCTGAGGATGGTCCTGCCAGGACATATCCATCCCCCGCCGAAATACGGTAAGTTCTTGGTGAGCCTATCTCCAGGTATTTCCCAACTCAGAGGTGGCAACCCTACCTCCACGCCCGCCCGCCCCCGCCCCCGGACATGATTCCTGGGTTATAATTTTTTTAACTAAAAATGTGTAAGCTTTCTACAGAACAAAGTCTGAGTCCGGTGGCACCTTTAAGACCAACAAAGTTAAATTCTAGGTATAAGGTTTCGTGTGCATGCGCACTTCTTCAGATACCATTTGTGTGCATGCACACTTGTTCAGATATCTGAAGAAGTCTGCACGCATATAAAAGCTTATACCCAGAATTAAACTTTCTTAGTCTTAAAGGTGCCACTGGACTCTTTGTTCTATTCAGGGCTCTTTTTGGTAGCAGGAACTCCTTTGCATCTTAGGCGACACACCCCTAATGTAGCCAATCCTCCAAGAGCTTTCAGAGCTCTTCTTACAGGGGCTACTGTAAGCTCTTGCAGGATTGGCTACATTAGGGATGTGTCTCCTAATATGCAAAGGAGTTCCTGCTACAAAAAAGAGCCCTGGTTCTATTGTTTCAGACCAACATGGCTACCCTCCAGAATCTGCTTTCTGCATTTTCACCTCTCTTGAAGTCTAGCCAAAGTTTCAGCTCAGCCGCTTATATGATGTTCCCACCTTGTTAACGCCATTTGCTTTAATGTTCAATTTATTTATCTGATATATCTCCTGCCTTTCTGGGCACCTGATATTAAGCCCGCAATCATTTACTCTAGAGCAAACCCAGAGTCCGCGGGTTGTTACGGATTGCAGCCTAAATGACTTATCGATCGAATACCTATGAGTTGCTGAAGACTGAGGCACATAATTACCAAGGTTGCTTAATCTTTTAACGACACTAGCACTTTGGCGAGGTGTTGGGTTTTAAAAAAAAATGAATAAATAAAACTCCATAAAGTTTGTAGAGATGAATGAATCTTCAAACTTTTTTTTCTTTTTAAATATAAAGCACTCGCATTTTGCTTACCTGTCCCTTCCGGGGATTATTAGTCTCTGCAGTCTCTCCTGACTGGGTAATTTCTTCTATCCGTCCTTATTAGGTTGAATCAATCGAGCATTGGCAAAGCGATGCGGTACAAACAGGAGGGGGGGGAACACACGTTAACGTTTGCTAGCCTGTGTTATAAATTGTGATAGGCACCTGTGGAAAAGTCTGCCATTAAAACTCTCGGGAGGCCAAGCCATCAGCCTCTATACAAATTTCATTTTTGTCCTGCTCTTTCTCCACAGAGCTCGGAGTTCACTGCTTTTATCTTCACATGAACCCTGTGAGGTAGGCTGGGCTGAGAACCCCTGACTTGCCCAAGCCAGAAACGACGGCTGAGGGGTGACATGATCGAGGTTTATAAGATTATGCATGGGATAGAGCAGGGAGAGAAAGAAGTATTTTTTCTCCCTTGTGCACAATACAAGAACTCGTGGGCACTCAATGAAATTGCTGAGCAGTCAGGTTAGACTGGATAAAAGAAAGTACTTCTTCAGCCAAAAAGTGATTAACACATGGAATTCACTGCCACAGAGGGTGGTGGCAGCTACAAGCATGGGCGGCTTCAAGAGGGAATTAGATAAACGTATGGAATAGAGTTCCATTAGTGGTTATTAGCCATGAGGTATAGATAGGAACTCTCAGTCTGGGGCCATGTATTCTTGGTGCTTGGGGGGGGCAATGGTGGAGGGAGTTCTAGTGCCCCGGCCCCACTGGTGGACCTCCTGATGGCACCTGGTATTTTTGGCCACTGTGTGATAGAGTGTTGGACTGGATGGGCCATTGGCCTGATCCAACATTGGCTTCTCTTATGTTCTTATGTAAATAGCTTGATGGTCCAAGTCTGGCAACCAAGCCATGTTGACTTGGTGGAGTTCTCCTCACAATAAGCAAGGTGTCTTAGAATGTGGGAGGGTGCTGCCTGAGTAAAGGAGAATGCCCTTTGAGGAAAGTGTCATGTCCACTTAAATTAGTAAACTCCTGGACTATTTTGGTTTAGAAAAAGAAGCCGGGGGGATGGGACGGGACATGGCAGAGATTTATAAATTTACATATGGGTAGATTTGCCAACCTTCCAAGTGCCGTCTGGAGATCTCCCAGAATTACAACTGATTTTCAGACCACAAAGATGGGAGAAAATGGCTGCTTTGGAGGGTGGACTCTACAGAATTCTATGGACGCCAGCCTCCAGGTCAGGCCTGGGGACCTCCTGGAATTACAGCTCATCTCCAGACTACAGAGATCAGTTCCCCTGGAGGAAATGAATGCTTTGGAGGGTGGACTCTGTGGCATGGTACCCCACTGGGGTCCCTGTCCTCCCCAGGCTCCACCCCCAAATCCCTATGAGTTTCCCAACTTGGATCTGGCAACCCCACCCCCACATCCCCCACTGGTGGTTGGGGGGGACTTGACAACCTTACACCCCACTGAGGCCCCTCCCATCCACAAAACCTGCCCTCCTCAGCCTCCATTCCCAAACCTTCAAAAATTTCCCAGCCCGGAGTTTTCAACCGTACATACAAGGTAAAGAAAAAAAACAGATGATACCTGATGGAAGCAGCTTTAATTCTCCAGAACTTATACCCCAGAAATATTGTTGGTCTCTAAGGAGCTACTCAAATCTAGCTTTTAATTTGAAGGAAGTCTCCTTCAGTTGGAGGAAGGCTTCACACCTGAGCCAAAAGGAAAGGTGGGGTATAAATATTTTATTTAATAAATAAATAAACTGCTCAGTGGAAACCTAATACAGGGGTAGGATTCATCCCAGGATGCTCTCTATGGGTGTTAAGTGCCATTAAGTCACTTCCGACTTATGGTGACCCTATGGATTAATGTCCTCCAGAATGAGAGCTGTCTTGATGGAGTCAATCCATCTCACGTTGGGTCTAGGGATGGGCACAAACCGCAAAAATGGTAGTTCATGCTGGCTCATGGTTCGTTTGATTACACGAATCACAAGCCACGAACTTTCACAAACTTTCCCCATTTCCCAAACCTATTTGTGGTTTGTTCAGTTTTTGAGTTCAGGACGTGGTAGAACAGACCCCTCACAAGTTAGAGATGCCAAACTCACAGGGAGTCTTCAGCATGCTCTCCTCTGCCAGCCCTCCAAGTTTGGCAAGTACTGGATTTGGGATGTCTGAGTTATAGCTCCTCAAATCAGGTGCCCCCAGGAAAGCTCAGCTCTAGCTTCCCCTTAAATCAGCCATACAGCAAGCAATTCTTCCTAACTTGTTCTCACATGATGACTAACTCCTCTCTCTTCCTGCCACAAAGTGAAAGCAGCTGAGTCAGGGTGTAGTGTGTGTATACATACATACCCACACACTCACAATCCACTCCCATAGAGCAGAATGGGAGATCTGTGGTTGGCTCCCAAAGCTGCCAATCAAGCTATGGACAACTGCTTTGGGAGTTTCTAGGGCTTTCCACAAGTCCACCCCCAGTGTTGCCTAGGAATTCATTGAATCAGCACCAGGCTGTCTGGAAAATGAACCACTCTAACAAACCACACGAACCTCCGTGGAAAAAAGGTGGTTCATTTTTTGGATCTGAGAACGACACGACCAAATGAAGTGGGTCGAAATGAACCACAAACCAGCCTGGTTCATTTCTTAACCACGGTTCATTTCTCAAATTGTGCCCATCCCTAGTTGGATCTTCCTTTTTTCCTGCTGCCTTCAACTTTTCCTAGCATTATTCTCTTTTCCAGTGGACTCTTGTCTTCTCATAATATAACCAAAGTACAATAGCCTCAGTTTAGTAATTTTAATCAACATCCTAGAAAAGCATAAAGACAGGTTTAAGCTATATCAAGAACCAACAGAAGCTACAAGAGACTACACACACCACTCACAAATGAGTTACATGACATTGTTTGTGCCAATGGGGTTTCCACAGTTTTATAAGACTGTGTCCTAATTAAGCAAATGATCATTTTTGGGGTTTATGTGTAATAAACAGTACAAATGCCAGAGCTTCTTTGCAAAAGGTCTGATCATGTCTGGATATATGGGCAAGATTTATGAGTCAGCCAGTGTCCCCAAATCCATAAATTCTCTGAGCAGCAAGGCCAGCATGAATGAAAACATAACTGCAAAGTTTAGAGACACAATGAATTCAAGGGGTTGGAGCACTCCCGTCTTCTTTACATGCCCCGCCAGTAATAAACTTTCCCCCTCCCTGAAAAATATGGCTCCCCTGTTGTCGGCATAATTTAGCCTGGCTCCAGGTTTCAGACGGTCACCTCTCTAGCGGTCTCTGGGATGACAGGCAAGTTATAATGCTTCATTGGAGGGTCATAGATGTAATGATTAATTGCCCATTGTGGTCCCTGGCAATAGATTACAAGAACAGATGACTGGGGGAAGGGGGATGCCCAGTGATTTCAGATATGATAGAGAAACTAGGGTAATGCAATGGGTAAGACCATTTCTCTGGTACGGAAAGGATATGTAGAACGGAATTCTTTGGGTTAAAAGAGAGAGATCTGATTAAGGGGTGATAAGGTTAACGAATTATATAAAATCTTTCAAGCAGATTGAGAAAAGCACATAAAGAACGGGGGTGTTTATCCTTATTTATATGTCCCCACAATGGGGTGGGACTCAGCTTGGGTTGCCAATTCCGGCCTGGGAAATTCCTGGAGATTTGGAGGCAGTCAGGAAACGGCAGTGTTTGGGGAGAATAGGGGGTGTGATGTCACTCTATTTCTCCTGGATTCTATGGTATACAATCGAGTCCACCATCTGAAGATGCCATTTTCTCTAGGGAAGTCAATCTCTATAGTCTGGAGATCAGCTGTAGTTCTAAGAAAATACCAAGCCTCACCTGGAGGTCAGTAATCTAAACTCAGCATACATCCTAAAGTCATTTAAACTCCTTATGTGGGTCTTATCTGACTTCAGATTTAGCCCTTTTTTTCATCTTCAGCAGGCCTGCATAGCCAATTGTTTATTTAATCAAAAGTTTTCTAAACCCTCAACTCTCAGTCCACGGCTCCTGAGGCAGGAGTACACAGCACAAAAGTCAGCAATGAAAACCACAATGCTACAAAAGGAGCTCAGAAACAATGATGAAGCGGGCTCAGAAGCTGACGTCACAAATAAATTGGTCGGATATAGGGCTACCAACCTCCAACTGGAGCCTGGAGATCTCTCAGAATTACAACTCAGTTCCAGACTACAGAGATCAGTTCCCGTGTAGAGAATGGCTGTTCTGGAGGTAGACACTATTAAACTATGCACCGCCGAGGTCCTCCCCCCCCCCCCGCAAGCCTCCAAGAATTTCCTGACTTGGAGTTGACAGACCTACTAAGTTCTGAAGATGATGCCAGGCTCTTGTTTGTGTTAGCACTGAAATAGTAACAGGGCAGCTAAAAAGAATAATGCATCTAATAATACAACCAGCAGAATGGCAAAACTGGCAATAAAACTAGAGCCATAAAAGCCTGCACAATTTGTATCAGCCAGAACAAATGAGAAGTGAGGAAAAATTAGGCAGGGACTGGAAAAAACACTCCACCAAATGCCTGAGGAAATTACAAACTTCACATGGTGCCTAACAGTAAAACAAACTTGAACCAGTGTGGTGTAGTGGTTAACAGCAGTGGACTGTAATCTGGAGAAGCAGGTTTGATTTCCTACTCCTCCCCCACACACTGCCAGATCACCCATTGGGCGAACTAGGCGCTCACCTAGGGCGCGCCGGCCTCAGGAAAAAACATGACCAAATGAACTGCCCCCCCACTGAAAAGCCCCCCCCCCCACCGCCCTAACCGGGCGCCCACCACCGCCGCCACAGAAAAGAACCCAGCTAGGGCACAAGTTGCCCTCCCCCTCCTCCCTGGGGGGGGAGGAGGAGGAAGAGGCTGCTGGTAGCAGCCAGCAGGATCTCCCTGCTGCCGCCGCCGCCAAGCACCCACCTAGGGTGCAAGTCGACCTCCCCCTCCTCCCTGGGGGGAAGGAGGAGGAGGCGGCCGGTGGCAGCCAGCAGGATCTCCCTGCCGCCACCGCCAAGTGCCCACCTAGGGCGCAAGTCACCCTCCCCCTCCTCCCTGGGGGGGAGGAGGAGGAGGCAGCCGGCAGCGGCCAGCAGGATCTCCCTGCCGCTGCCGCAAAGCGCCCACCTAGGGCACAAGTCGCCCTCCCCCTCCTCCCGGGGGGGGAGGAGGAGGAGGTGGCCGGTGGCGGCCAGCAGAATCTCCCTGCCACCGCCACCGCAAAGCGTCCACCTAGGGTGCAAGTCGCCCTTCCCCTCCTCCCTGGGGGGGGAGGAGGAGGAGGAGGCGGCCGGTGGCAGCCAGCAGGATCTCCCAGCTGCTGCTGCCACTGCTGAAATTAAAAGCTCCCACCACTACTGCAGAGTGCCCAGCCAGGGCACAGCTTGCCCGCCCTCCCCCTCCTCCCTGGGGGGGGAGAGGAGGGGGGGCGGCATGGCTGGGTCTCCAGGCCCAACTGGGAGGTTGGGATCTGTGCCCGCCTAGGGCGCAGAAATACCTGGAGCCGGCCCTTTCTCCATATGAAGTCAGTTGGGTGACCTTGGGCCAGTCACAGTCATCTCCGAACTCTCTCAGCCCCACCTACCTCACCAGGTGACTGTTGTGGAGAGAGGAAGGGAAGGTGATTGTAAGCTGATTTGAGGCTCCCTGGGGTAGAGAGAAGCAGGGTATATAAGCCAACTCTTCTTCTTGATACCAAATGAACATTCTATATTCTTTTCCCTGCCCACATTCATGAGAAATCCTTATATGCATCTATCAATACATGTCCCACTTTGTAGCAGTTAGGTATCTATCAGAGAGGGCCTATGAGAAATGCTCTTGCTCTTAATGAAATCTTAGGTTTGGTTCACACATGTGCATTTATTCCTTGTTGGCTACTGCCACAAAGGACAGTTTGTATGTATGAATGTGCAGAACTTTTACATTAATCCCTGTCGAATGCTAGGAAAAGTTGAAGGTAGCAGGAAAAAAGGAAGACCCAATATGAGATGGATTGACCCAATTAAAGAAGCCAGGGCCTGCAGTCTGCAAGACCTGAGCATATTACCCAAAGAGGCATTCTCCTATTTAATTGGGGAAATTAGCTTTAAAGGAGAGAAGGTGAGAGGCAGGTAAACCAGGCAGACATTCACCCAGAAAGATTTTTATTGAAAAATAATAAAAGAGCAGAATATACATACACAGAAAACACAGACGTTAGCTAAGATGAAATCAAGGGAGGAGGAAGAGAAAGTTATTTCAGAGAGGCAATTAGTTACTGATCTAGATGAATGAGGCCCATGGAAGGAGTGATGAAACGACCAGCGTTTCGTGGAGAGGTGAGCAAGAGAAGATGCACACGCAAATGGGAGTGTGAGGTCCAGATCCAGGAACACACACCCTGCTATGGAGCAGTGGGCTGGTAGTTATAGGAAAAATGTCCCCTGGGACTATATTGACATCCAAAAGAATGCCTTGATGATTTTTGGGGGGATGGACAATAACTTGGGAGAAACCTTGATGAGATTACCTGAGATGGACTATGGATGCTAATGATTCTTGATGACCCTTTGAGTACCAGACAGGAAAACTACCAGGTTTTTATGAATACGGTTAAGTGCTGCTAAATCGGGGTAAATAAGCAAGGGGGAAGTGTGGCTGAGCATGTGATGAGGTTAATCCAAAGTGAGGCAACCTATCTTGGGAGACCCATTGTTCCTGAAATTATGCATCTCCTCAGGATGTGGAGAAGGTCATTAGTCAGCCGCTTCGTACTCACCTTCAAAAATAAAGAAATATTTTCCCAGACTTGTCTCTGGCTGGCATCTATTCTGTGTCATTTTAGGCCAGACCGTGTCTTGTATTTATGATTTTTTAGGTGATATTTGTACGAAGGGTGTTTATGCCTTTCTTTCTCTAATTGCTAAACTACACCTCTGCAGAAGGAGGGTTTCTGACTGCTAACAAGCAAGGCTGTTAATATAGGACATTCTGGAAATCATTCATTCATAGGGTCGCCATCAGTTGAAAGTGACCTGACGGCACTTAAACACGCAGAGACAGTCAAACGCAATACCTGTCAATTCAGCTTGACATTCCGCCAAGGATCATGAAGTATCCAAGAAGCAGCAAGGATACAGGCGATTTGCTTTATTTATTTAATTATCTGAAATATTTTACACCCCCTTTCCACCCGAATAGGGTCCTCGAGGCAGCAAACCTAAAAAAACATTAAAACAATTGAACGATTCAGTTAAAATATAATTTTAAATTCAATAAAAACACAAGGAGGAGGGACAATAATCATTACTGCCAGACAAAACAGAAAAGTCTTCACTTGCTGGTGGAAGACAGTAATAGAAGGAGACAGACGAATCTCTCTGGGGAGGGAGTTCCAAACTTTTGGCACCATGACCAAGCAAGACCTTTCTTGGGTCACCACCTGTCTAGCGTCAGACGGAAGCAAGACCTCCGAAGATGCCCAGAGTATATTGTTTATGTATTGTTTATGAGAACTAAACAGTAAGAGGGATTCACGGATGCACGTAGCATCCGGGAAGGACTATTACGTGTGAAATCATCAACAAACAAACAGATAGAATTTCCATATTCCTTAATGCTAACTTTATTTCTCGATTCAGACCACTTTAAACTGCTTGTTTTTTTTAAATCGTTGCAATATCTCTAGGAACAAACAGGATCAGTCTTCAAGCCGTTACTAAACTAGTTTAGATGTAAGCAATTTGGGTGTTCTCAGACAAACCGTTTAAGTGTTGGGTCTTTCAACCCGAATGTCTGAACTACACCATGCTCCCACGATTTCACAATCACTACAGCGTCTAAATCAATGTCCCCGCTAATTTTTTCCCCTTTAGCGATGCTTGTGTAGGTGTCCCGATTAGCAGTATACAAGTCCCAGAATTGCTCAGGCAGACGGTTTAATTTTTTTAACAAGTTGGGGAGCTGCAAACTCATCAAATCCCCCCTCCTTAAAGTACACACTATTTCCCTGACGGACATTTCTGTTGTCTTACGTTGGGCCGAACTGCTATCATCTGTATTTAAAACTAATGGATTTGAAATAACCTACAGGCTCCCACTTTAATGAGAGTTAGATTAATGAAAAAAGACCTTTTACCTCAGATTGCATGACAACATTTTCAAATTACATTCCTGAAACAGAGAATTCACTTATTCTAAGTAATTGGATGCGGACGAGGGTTAATACGTACAACGTCCTTAAATGAAAAAGTTCTATTGTAAGTGGGACTGTATGATACCTGAGGCATTCTCAATAGATTTGGTTGGGCTCGGAGTTAATTATACTGCTTTCTATTTTTTGAATGAATCCAAGCATGAATTCTACACAGTAAAGATTGGGATAATTATATTCAATTCTGCTTGGTGCCCCACTGAATGAATTGACCTTTTAGATAAAACTAGTCTCTCGAGCAGGAAACATGAAGAAAGTCTTACACAAAAGCCGGCAGATGTAGGGGGAGGTGAGGGGGTATGGGAGATGAAAAGAAAAGGGGGGGAAGCTTTACATTAAGAAATAAATAGCTTAAGGAACAGTAGCATCCGCAACGAGGATTGTTTCTTTAAATTGTGATGGGGGGTAGAGAGGAGAAAAAAGTGTTCGGGTTCTGGAGGTTTTGTGCCGTCAAGACACAAAGGTTATAATTTCAAGCCATTGATTTTCTGACGCTGTTTTTGCCTCGGTAGCAAGGCGAAAGAGCGTGGTAAAGCACTTTGGAAAGTCCGCGGCCCTCTGGTGTCCGAGAGTTCAGCCCAGCATGGCAGACACAAACGGGGACATGGACGCAAGGCCCGGGAATGCCAACAGGCACAGTGGCTGTTCTGTCATAAGCGTGAAGTTAAGATGAGAGGGCTGCCAACGGGATTGTCAGGGATACGGGTTTTAAAGAAGAAATCAGGCAAAGCGCTCCGAGACTGTCTCGCCGGATGAACACAGAAGTGGTGAATTTGCTTCACAGGAAGCCTTTTGTGATCTATACAAACTGGTGATCACAAGCACGATGACTGGATGGCTAAATATTGGACCATAAACTAGGCTTGCCAACCTCCAGGTGGGACCAGGAGCTCTCCTGGTATTACAACTGATCTCCAGATGACAGAGATCAGTTCCCCTGGAGAGAAGGGCTACTTTCAGGACTATTTTTGGGCAAGAACGCACAGGAACAGAGTTCCAGCTGGCTCCTAAATTGGCCACGCCCAGCAGGAACTCATTAGCATAACAGACCATACCCAACAGCAGAAACTCATTAGGACTGGCTACATTAGTGGTGTGTGGCCTAACATGCAAAGGAGTTCCTGCTACAAAAAGAAGCCCTGGGGTTTTGACAAGAAACAAGATAAACAGAATAAGAAGCAAAAGGTGGCTGTGGCTGGATGGCCACACTTCTGGTAACACGGGGGTGTGGCCTGATATGCTAATGAGGTGTGCTGTCAGGTGTGTAGCCTAATATGCTAATGAGTTCCTACTGTTGGGTGTGGCCTATTATGCTAATGAGTTCTTGCTGGGCTTTTTCTACAAAAAAAACCCTGGCTACTTTGGAGGGTGGACTGTAGGACATTGTCCTCTGCTTAGGTCCCTCCCTACCCCAAACCCTGACCCCTTCCGGCTCCACCCTCCCAAATCTCCAGGTATTTCCCAACCCAGAGCTGGCCACCCTGACCAAAAATGACATTTCCCTGACTTATTCATCCTTCTTTACTGGAGCCAGTTCACAGCTGGACGGTCATTGTGTGTGGATCTCCATCAAGCAATTAATCTGACAGGTTAATAACCACACATACAAAACTCTGCTGGAACACCTTTCCTCTAAAGCATGGGGGGGGGGGTTGTAAATTGCTCCCCTTCTTTCATAATATCATAACTGATAGTCAGTCGAGAAAATCAGTTGGCTTCAGATTCCAGACTTGCAAAACGAAAAACACAATGCACAACACATTGTGGAATTCATTGCTCCCGCTAAGCTGTGGAGTCTTGTGAGCAAGAATCCTACTTTGTGAGCTACTGGCATTAAAGTTGTGAGCAAGCGATTTGGCTACTGTAAAAATTAGGATGCATTAACAATCTTAGGATGCATTAGCAGAATCATTGTGTCCAGATCAAGGGAGGTGGTAGTTCTGCTCTATTCTGCTATGGTCAGGCCTTCCCCCAAACAACTACCTACAATAGGCCACTGTCAGAATCATTAATTCCCCATTGGCCACCTCCAGAGTCCTGATGGGCTATTGTTCTAGAGCTCCAAGCTCAGCCAGTCTCTGGTAGAAACAGCCCTGGAATGTTCCAGTCCCAATACATAACAGATTTATACCCCGCCCTTCACTCGGAGTCTCAGAGCGGCTTACAATCTCCTTCCCTCCCTCCCTCCACAACAGGCACCCTGTGAGGCAGGTGGGGCTGAGAGAGCTCTGAGAGAACAGCTCTGAGAGCACTGTGACTGACCCCAAGGTCACCCAGCTGGCTACATGTGGAGGAGCAGGGAATCAAACCAGTTCTCCAGATTAGAGTCCACCACTCTTAACCACTACCCCAAGCTAGCGATTGGCTTCCCATTGGCTTCCCTGGATGCAAGTTTTGCCTGATGGAAGCCTGTGGTTTTTCCACGGAAACCAACAGTGGAGAAGTGTACGCCGAGTGAGCACACAAGTGTGTATTATGAATAGGATTGAGCTCATAATGTTAGCTGGATTTACGACCTAGGGCGAGCCACCATAACAACTATATCAATAAGACTTCCCGCTTCGAAGGGTGTACATTCCCCGCCTGCAGATAGATCTGTTATGCCAAGCATACAGTTGTCACTCACTTCATTTAATTAGGTTATGGATGCTAAATTATCCACTAACATAAAATGTGCTTTTATATTGCAGATTACAAAAAGGTTTTAAGAAGTTTAAAATGCCACTTTTAAAATTGATGACAAGTCCCCTAAAGGAGCGTCTCTCTCTCTCCTCCCCCCCCATCCGCCTTTTAACTGCAGTCGCACGAAAATGCATCATTATATTACTGAAAACGATACTTGCAAATGGGATTTGGGTCAGCAAAGTTGGTTATGATTTTTATCCCAGATGACGTGGCCCCAGACGATATAAAATAGTAAATATAATAATCGAAACACTCTCTTTTCTTTTCTTTTTTTTTTGGGGGGGGAGATTGCTGTTTAGCAGAAAACACACATTTTTATCGCTTTCAGTGACATTGTGGTTTTTGCAGACATGTATATACTTATTGATGTACTCTTCCCAAACTCGTCATTATGATTATGAAAAGCTCTACTCAATTAGATCCAGGGATGAGCTGTGGCTCAGTGGTAGAGCATCTGCTTAGCATGTAGAAAGTCCCAAGTTCAGTCCCTGGCATCTCTAGTTAAAAGGATCAGATAATGGGTGATGTGAAAGACCTCTGTCTGAGGTCTACAGGAGAATCGCCAGTCTGAGTAGACAACGGTGACCTTGATGGACTGATGGTGTCATTCACACAGACACAGACCTTTATTGGGATATGTTAGGTTACAGGAAGAAACAAAAGCAGATAAAGAGGTAACAAGGAGAAATGAATCAATCGTATGCATCTATACAGTGTGCAATCGATCCTTGATTACCAAACTTAAAAATAAAACTACATTTTCAGTTATTTCGGGTGACAAGTCATTCAGGAGATGGCGCACCTTTAAAGCATCTGGGCAGCCCATCATATTAAATAAAATTGGATCTAAAAGAGCCAGTTTGGTGTAGTGGTTAAGTGCGCGGACTCTAATCTGGGAGAACCGGGTTTGATTCCCCACTCCTCCACTTGCACCTGGCTGGATGACCTTGGGCAAGCCGTAGTTCTGATAAGAGCTTTTCTTGAAAAAAGAGCAGTTTCTGTCAAGAGCTCTCTCAGCCCCACCTACCTCACAGGGTGTCTGTTGTGGGGAGGGGAAGGGAAAGGAGTTTGTAAGCCGCTCTGAGACACCTTTGGGTAGTGAAGGGCGGGGTATAAATCTAATCTCTTCTTCTTCTCTTCATCGTTTTGGGGACAGTGTAGGAGAATATGGAAGACCGAGTCGATTTTGATTACACGCACAGTGTCTCGCTAAATATGGGATCCCTTTATATCTGCCATAAGTAACAGCAGATGGAACGGTATTGCATCTAACAAGTGCAGATGCTCGGCACAATTGTGGGGCGTGGAGGGCTGATAAGCACAAAGGCGGATTGCCAATAATTGGAAGGATTCCAAAATTCAAGGGGGAGCAGGATTTATTTGCATCGCTAACTAGTTTTTGCATTTCTATATCCAGGATTCTATGCTTAATTAACCAATACGCATTTGTGAAAGATAACATATATAGAGAATCCATGGATAATCCCATCGTAATTCTTTTCTTCTCTCTTTCTTAGAGAGTTGCCATCTGACGGCCCCAGCGTGATGACATCACTACCAGTGATGTCATTGCATCAGTGGCGTCCCTGTGGGATGCTGCTGCTCAGGGGTAGGGCCTACCCTGCTGGCCAGCTGGCAGCAGATTGGGGGCCCCAAAATTGAGGGATCCGCTGGCCCCACTGGGCCATGCCCTACAAGAAGGGCACGGAGGCCAAGTCATCTCCCATTGCACTCCAGGCAAGATATTCAAAGGTACACTACCTGTGAACATGGAGGTTCTGTTTAAACATCTGACTTAATAGCCACTGGTGATCTGATGTCTATGAATTTGCCAAAACAAGTAAAAAAAAAAAAAGGATTCATAATGTTCTGGATTATTCATCCACAACTCCCAATTTCTTCCTCCTTTGCGTTGGCTCTCCCTTGAACCGTTTCCTTTGCCTTATCCATGCATGAATTTAATTGCGCAGTCATGAAGCCATTTGCTTGGCAGGCTGTAACGGGTTCTTCTTTCATTTTTCCAACTGCAAAAGCAAGGATGCGTTTAGCGAGAAGGTTGTTAAAAGTCTGGCTTCGAACGACTGGGAACAAACTCAGGGCTTGAGTCTTGCACAAGCATTGAGACAAGATTTTGCGTTTAATGCCATACCGGGATGCAGTGGCTGGATTTTACCCTCAGGGATTCAGGAGCTGTTTACAAGCGGTTTGAAAAGCACAGCAATCACTGGGTAGGATACAGCTTGCAAGAACGATAGCGCAATCAGTGCCAGGTCTTCCCAGGCCAAAGCTTTTCATGGCAATGTCTGAGTGGGGTCCTGGCAGGGCTGGGGCAAGGATTGTTGCTGCCCTACACAAACTTATGACTTTGGCGTTCTCGTTATTCAACATACATACACAACACAAGCCCTTTCTGCACCCGTATATTGCCTCGCAGCCGTATATTTCTTAGCACATCCTATTCTTCCATTCTGCATTCCCTCCCACTTTCACTTCCACTTTGTGCTGGGGCTTTTTCTTGTTTCTGCATTAGTGTTACAGGAATCTGCATTCAGATGCCTTCCAGCACACTGTTGCCCTGCAGTTACCAAAACTCCTTTTGCAGCGATTCTTTGTTCTCATCCGCTTTCGAATCGCTGATAATTTCTAAAGTAGAATAGTTGCTGCAGGTATTCCAGTGCTTCCCACTGCCCTCCACCGTTTCTGCCTCTCTCTCTTTAGGTTGACACTCCCTCCCCATTCTGTTTTCTTTCCCTCCTTCTCCAAAGACAAAAGAGGATATGTCCTCTCACTCAGGCAAACTTTAAAAAAGCCAGAGAGACCATAAGAAAGAATCAGTAAACATAAAGGACAAGGGGATTCCTTGCTCCCAAAATGTCAGTTTTGCATGTGGGGGGCCTGGATTTCCCCCTCCCCTCCCTTTCTTTTAGCAGAATCACAGAGGGAGGGAGGGAGGGGTTGGGTCTGCAGTTAAAAGTTTTAACTATAGCAGAACGATTGCATAAATTTTAAAAAACTTTGGACACCACCCATATTAATTAGGCAAAAAATGTGGGTTTTGCTTGTAGATGCAGAATGCATACAGAATACACAAATAAACCCAGGGAGGGGGACAGTGCAGAGGCAATGTGTGCGACTGCAAAGTCAGCCCTTAAGGCTTGACTCCTCAGATTCTCCGGAGCAAGCTGTCAGTGCAGAAAGGGCCATAATGAACCCTCAACTGGCTCATTCCATGGGCCGCAGTCTCAAATGTGTTGACCTGGAAATAAATCTCGCTGAACGTGGTGGGACTGAATTCTGAGTAGGCAAGGTCAACAGGAACCCAGAGCATCCCCTCCCACTCCTCATATCTCAGGGTAGATAACAGCATTTTTTTAAAAAAAAAGAGAGAGAGATTTATATCTAATATGCAGCGAGACACCAGAGAACAGAGAACATAATGAACTCCCCTCCCCTCCCCATGCCTCTTACCCACCGTGCAGATGAGGGCTAAGAATGAAATAATTACATTTTCTCCAAGCAAAATGTCTTCATTTCTCCTACAACGGAGACCCCGAACAACCTAATTAAACGCCGTGTATCTTATATTTTGTATGGATCGCAATAATTAAATCTGAGCCGAACTGTACAGCGCAGAGATCTGCACGGCCCCGTCCTTTGATAATGAGATGTGGCCCTTTTCCCAGGTTCGGTAACCCTGGGGCCGAAAGTTCAAAAATTCTGGCTCATATTGGAGACAAGACGGGACTCTAGAGGTTCTATGGGGACTGGATGTGGCAGATGGCATTGTTAGATGCTACATGTGTACAGGGGTGGTGGGGAATGCTGAAGTTCACAAACAGCTTTGATTGTGTTTTACATTCAATGTGGGGTTCACCTCCTTTCTTTAAACAAATTGTCTGTGTGATGATTCGATCGGCCCTTCAAAACTACAGGACTGTGGCTATACACATTTGCAGAGACTATGCATCCTGTGAAGCAGTTCTGCCTGAACCATTCAAGATTAAGCATTGGAGGTGCGCATCACCTCATTCCCTGACATTTTGTGGTTGGCTCTGCCTCCGGTGCCAGCTATTCTATGGACCCCATAGAACTGGCAGAAACTTGGTATGCCAAATTGTGGGAATACTATTCCATGGACAAGATCTCGGAAAAGGTATCATATTTCCACAATCCAAACAATTTTCAAGACTTCCAAACAAAATGGTTTCCATTTTTAGAACATGTATTCTGCAATAGCATCCCATCTTCTTTTACTGTTCCACGCAAATTTTATGATGTATTACACTTTATATGATGCAGATTTATTTAGTGCTTGAATGTTATGTTGATCTGCTTAACCACATATCAAGTTCTGTAAAGGTTTAACTTACTGCTTTTTCACAATGTGGCTTTGTTATTGTTTTGTTAGTGTTCATTGTTAGTTTGAAAATGAATAAAAATTTTGATTCAAAAAAGAAAGAAAAGAAAAAGAAACTGACCAAGAGAGAGATCTTGGAGTCCTAGTAGATAACTCAATGAAAATGTCAAGATAGTGTGCGACTGCAACAAAAAAGGCCAATGCTATGCTCAGGATTATTAGGAAGTGAATTGAAAACAGATCAGCCAGTATCATCATGCCCCTGTATAAATCAATGGTGCGACCTCATTTGTAATATTGTGTGCAGTTCTGATCGCCACACCTCAAAAAGGATATTATAGCTTTGGAAAAAGTGCAGAAAAGAGGAACTAGAATGATAAAAGGGTTGGAACACTTTCCCTGTGAAGAAAGGTTAATGCGCTTGGGCCTCTTTAGCTTGGACAAACGACATGTGGACACATGAAGCTGCCTTAAACCGAATCAGACCCTTGGTCCACCAAGTCAGCATTGTCTCTGCATTGCTCATCTGTTTGGTCGCCGTGGGAAACAGGATGCTGGGCAACACGAACGCGCATGAGGCAACTTTAGCCTGAATCAGACCGTCAGTCCATTGAGGTCACTGTTTTCTACTCTGACGGCCAGTGGCTCTCGTGTAGACCTCGGGCAGGGGTATTTCACGTCACCCACCACCAGGGGACCTTCTGCGTGCCGAGCAGATGAGCCGCCACTGGCCGCTGGCCCCTCCCATAGCAGTGTGTGGAATGCAACCGTTAGTACTGCGATTCGGTGTGTGACGTTAACAGGCCCCATCCTGTGACATCACTAGACCATGCTTGATGAGCCTCAACGTTTGGTATGCAGGGTTCCCACCACCCTGTCTGTGAACCAGCCGGGCATGGGAAGGTATCTAGAATGAAAGACAGCGCACCAACCTTTCCCTGGGAAACTCCCTAGAGAGAAGCCCTCTACTCACGACACTGCATGTGTTTAAATAAACATGCAGGGGCAGGGCTAGCGGGCACCTAGAGTCTCCTCGATTTTGGTCCATCACTCTTATTTCAACACCAAAGCGGCTTCCCCCCCACCTACCCAACGTAGCACCCTATAGGGTGTCACCCTGATTCCTTTTCACCTCAATCCAGCATAAACAGTGGAAGATTTACGCCGATGGATTTCATCTCAGGGATGGAGCTCAAGGAAAAAGTTCCAAGTCCCCTCACCTGCAGCTTAGAAAAGAGATGACCTGGCGGGGGGGCATGATAGAGGCTTATAAAATTATGCCTGGGGTGGAGAGAGTTGGCAAAGAGAAATTTTTCTCCCTCTCCCAAAATCCTAGAACTCTAGAGCTGTCCAGTGGAGCTGATGGGCAGTAGGTTCAGGATGGACAAAAGGAAGCACTACTTTACACAGTGAGGGATTAAAATGTGGGATTTGCTGCCGGAGGACATAGTGATGACCACGGGAATAAGCAGCTTTCAAAGAGGATTAGATAGCCACACGGAGGGTAAGTCTATTAGTGGCTACTGGCCAAGGTGACTGAAGGGAACCTCCACATTCAGAGGCAGTCGACTGCTGAATCCCAGAGCCAGGAGGCAACATCAGGGGAAGGCCTTGGCTTGTATGCCCTGTTGTTGGCCCTCCAGAGGAACTGGCTGGCCACTGTGTGAGGCAGGATGCTGGACTAGATGAACCACTGGTCTGATCCAGCAGGGCTCTTCTTATGTCCTTATGAATACCATTTTGTGTGCTAAAATCAGCCACATGGCTTCCCATATATAGAAGAAGAAGTTCATGTATACCACAAATGTGGCTGACACAGCCTGATTTAATTAAGCCCTACGCCTCAGGTTTGGTTGGCCTTGGGAAATAAGATTTGGAGCACTATAAAAACTAACCAATCCCTAGCTCAGGGATCCCTATTGTCGCTCCTTGTGGCGCCATGTTACCTACTGACACCTTTCCCGAGGCCCACCAAATGGGGCTTTTGTAAGGTTGCCAGGTCTGAGTTGGAAAATACCTGGAGACTTTGGGGGTGGAACCAGGAGAGGGTGGGGTTTGGGAAGGAGAGGGGCCTCAGTATGATACAATGCCCTAGAGCCCACCCTTTGAAGCAGCCATTTTCTCCAGGGGAGCTGATCTCTGTCAGCTGGAGATCAGTTGTAAAAGCAGGAGATCCCCAGGCCCCACCTGGAGGCTGGCAACCCTAGGCTTTTGCCCAGCTGGACTTCTGATTGGCCACTGGAGATCTGCTCGGCTGTGCAGTTTCAACGGAACAAAACAGTTGCTTCGGCGGCGGCTGCCATCTCAGCACAAGGATCCTCACTGCGTACCTGAAGGTAAACAGCATGTAAGCAAGAAAATACTTCCCAATGATCTGTTCATTTAAAAAGGCATCCCATGAAGCAGAGGTTCTGCCTGAACCTTTCAAGATTAAGCATTGGAGGTGCGCATACCTCATTCCCTGACATTTTGTGGTTGGCTCTGCCTCCGGTGCCAGCTATTCTATGGACCCCATAGAACTGGCAGAGACTGGCCAAGAGAGAGATCTTGGAGTCCTAGTAGATAACTCGATGAAAATGTCAAGATAGTCTGCGACTGCAATAAAAAAGCAAAAGGTGGGTGTGGCTGGATGACCACAGGTCTGGTAAATGGGGGTGTGGCCTAATAGGCTAATGAGCTGTGCTGTCAGGGGTGTGGCCTAATAAGCTAATGAGTTTCTGCTGTTGGGTGTGGCCTGTTATGCTAATGAGTTCCTGCTGGGCTTTTTCTACAAAAAGAGCCCTGTCTTTAGTTATCACTTTGCATATCTTGATCATCATCCTGTTGCATGTTCATTCTCTGGCTATAAGTTTGGACCTTACCTACCATTCCAATGTATTTGAGAAAGTGCGCCTTGCACATGAAAGCTCGTACCTTGAATCAACCTCTGTGGGTCTTCAAGGCGCCACTGGACTCTAAATGTGTTGTATACCTTGTGTCAAAATTTCAAAGGTGCCCATGGCCTCCAAAAGTTTGGAGACCTCTGCCCTAGTGTCGGATTTCTCCGAACTAGACCATCCCTACATCTTGAGGAAATCCCCCCCCTCCTTCCACACTTGGCACAGGTATTTCTGTGTTGCCTTGTTGTTGTTTTTTCTCATGGCCTGACCCTTTTGTCTCGGGAAAGGAGCTTGCGACAAACATGGAAAAACGGAAAGAAAAGCAGAAGGGAGAAATGAGATCCCTTTACAACGAGGGGGAGAGAGCGAGGGCATTGTGTTTACCGGGAGGGAGGGAGGCCATTCTATCCTTCTGATTATTTAAAAATGTAAAGAACACAAGTGCAGTCATGCGGAAATCGGCCGAATAATTTTATGTGGCTATTAAACGTTCTGAAACAATGCGGGAGGAAAACAAAAAGTTTAAGTAAGCGCTGGAGAGCAATGTGCGACTAGCAAGGAGTCGGTTTCATTGCCAAATAAAAGGCTGCCTGGAAATTGCACTTTATATTTGATTTATGTGTGTGTGTGTGTGTGTGAGCAAGAGAGAGAGAGAGAGAGAGAGAGAGAGAGAGAGAGAGAGAGAGAGAGAGAGAGAGAAACACCTAGAGATCTATTAGTTTTTGTTAATTCATTTGCTTGTCTACATATTCAGTGCAGATGGATGGCTTCTATTCAGAGTCAATACGGGAGGGTTTCGCTTTCTGTGAAACTGGTAGGGTCGCCAGGTGTCGTCCCCCCCAGCCACAGGCAGGGCATGGGGGGGGGGGGTTGCCAGATACAGGTTGGGAAACTCCTTGAGATTTGGGGATGGAGCCTGGGGACCTCAGTGGGGTATATAGAGTCTCCCCCCTCCAGAGCGTCCATTTTCTCCAGGGTAACCGATCTCCATCGTCTGGAGATGGGCCATAATTCCACCCGGAGACTGACATCCCTAGAACCAGGTCTGTATTTTGGCTACTATTCAGAACCTGTGAAACGGGTTGGGGGGAGAGAGCACTTACACATCCCGAATGAGGAGGGCGGGGGGACACACGTGAATGCTCGTGCTCTGATTCGGCTTTTGTTTCGTTTTCGTAGATCAAACTTCCATCGTCTCCATGGTGCCATTGTTGTCAGCTACATGACCCCTGACTGGCTGGGCCTTGCAGTCAGCAAGAAACGCCAGCATTTTTGAAAAAATTACAACAAAATAATGCCATCGCAGCCTTCTGCAACCTGGGGGTGAGGCTAACTGAAACATCAGGTTGCCAACTCTGGCTTGGGGGGGAATTCCTGGTGATTTGGGGGCGGTGCCTGGGAAGGGTGGAGTTTGGGGAGGGGGTGGAGCTCAGCAGGCATGTGATGTCAGAGAGCCCACCCACTTAAGCTGCCATTTTCCCCCAGGGGAAATGATCTCCTGTTGTCTAGAGATCTTTGAAATCTTACATTAAAGGTGTCCACCCATGGAGCAGTGGATGAAAAGAAAACAGGGTTCACTGTTCTGATTGGCCACCGGAGATTTGCTGAATTCTTCTTCTTTTTTTTAAAAGAAAATTTATTATCGGATATATAATAGCATGTTCCACATTTTGTTTACAATTCTTATCATATCCTTTTCAAATTTTTATCTCCCCCTCCCCTGGCTTCCCACGATGCTCCGCCCCCGTTAACATTCCCACCCAATATTCTCGTACATTCAACTTGTTCTTAATATTCAAATCTTAAATTTCAATATTTTGCTTTTTAACTTTAACAATTAGGTAACTTTTCAAATACAGTCTCTTTTGTTACAACACTTCTGTTATTAGTAACTATCAAAACAAAGTAATCTATTTTTCACATCCCAGTTAAGCTCTAAATAGTCTTTAAAATCTTTCCAGTCTGTTAAAAATTCTTTGTCTTCTGCTCCATGACGTCTTCCTGTTAGTTTGTCCATTTCAGCCATAAAAATCATTTTTTTAATCCATTCCCACTTATCAGGTATCTGCTCTTGTTTCCAGAACTGAGCATAAGTCATTCTTGCAGTTGAAATGAGATACCATAACAAAGTTCTTTTTGTCATTTTGACTTCTTCTAACTTTAGTCCTAAAAGCAACATTTCTGGTTCTTTTTTCAATCCAGGGCCAGCAGTGTGCTATTCCACCCTGTACAGAAGACAGGGCAATTGTTACCTTGCTGGGATCAACAAAAATGCTCAAGAGTTTAGCAGACTTGCCCTGCCCTGGACAGCCCAGGCAAGCCCAATCTCGTCAGATCTCGTACGCTAAGCAGGGCCGACCCTGGCAAGTTCCTGGAAGGGAAACCTCCAAGGAATACCAGGGCTGGAACACAGAGGCAGGCAAGAGCAAGCCACTTCTTTGAACATCCAAGCCCCACTAGAGGTCGCCAGAAGTCAATCATGTAGGACTTTGCACTTATCACCTGGAGTACTGTGTCCAGTTTTGGGCACCACACTTTAGGAAGGATGTTGACAAGCTCGAGCATGTCCAGAAGAGGGCAACCGGGATGGTGAGGGGGTTTGAATCCAAGTCTTATGAGGAAAGGCTGAAAGAGTTGGGTATGTTTAGCCTGGGAAAGAGAAGGCTTAGAGGGGACACAATTGCAGTCTTCGAGTATTTGAAGGGCTGTCATGTAAAAGACGGAGCAGATCTATTCTCTCTTGCTCTGGATTGCAGGACTAGTTCTAATGGGTGGAAATTACAAGGGAGTCATTACCGGCTAGGTATCAGGAGAAACTTCCTAACGGTAAGAGTGGTTGAGCAGTGGAACAGACTGCCGCGGGAGGTGGTGGATGCTCCTTCCCTGGACATTTTCAAGCAGAGGCTGGACGACCATCTTTTGGGTATGTTGTAGGTATGTCGGGCTACCTTTTGGCTATGCTCCTGCAGAGTGCAGGAGGTTGGACTAGATGACCTGCAAGGTCCCTTCCAACTCTAACATTCTATGATTCTATGACTTCCAGGTGTGCAGTACATATACAGATATGCATCCATGCACACCAAAAAAAAAACCCCCAAAATGGAGAGTTTAGCAAACTTTTCCTATTAGGTCCAGGTCTGTTGCAAAAAAACCCACAAAAACACACAAGAATTAGGGTTGCCAACTCCAGGTTAGGAAATACCTGGAGATCTTGGGGCTGCATCTTGGAGAGGGTTTGAGAAGGAGGGGGTATACTTTGGGGTACAATGCCATACGATACACCCTCCAGAGCAGACATTTTCTCCAGGGGAACTGATCTCTGTCACCTGACAATCAGCAGTAATAATGGGAGATCTCCAGACACCACCTGGAGGTTGGCAACCTGGCAGAAGTCTTATGATACCATTAGGGTTGTAAATTCATTCTGTCACAAGCCTGGCGGGGAGCCTATACTACAAGTTTTTATTGGTTGTTTTGTTTTTTGTCTTTTATACCTTGGAAGTTTTTCTGCCAAGGAAAGGCTAAAGTCTCTCAACCTTAAGACCAGACAAATTCATGGACAGATCTGTCAATGAATCGTTGAAGGCAAAAACAGGGCAGGGGCAAATGGGTGGTACTGGTGACGTCACAGATACCGTGCAATAGGACGGTGCGCCATGAATTCCTATTCCCTGGGGCGTTCATTTTTCCAGTCATATGTTACTGTGCTGACAGAAGTCTGTTTCCCCACCCCCGAACTGTTACCTTAATGTAAAACGATGGGATTTTGCGCAAAAACACAACAAAAACTGCACAACTGGTGTTCAAGAACTGTAGCACAGCAAAGCCCTGACATCCATTTCGTTTTATTGGAGGTCAGGTTTTTTTAAGCAAAATTAAAAGCAACCTATGATTTGGGGGGAGATTTTTATTTTTTTAAAAAAACACCCCCAAAAGTGCTCTTTTGACTTTAAAAGGTTATAGACTGCCAACTGCCGGGACAGAGGCAGGCACTTAATTAGATTTGAAGCCTGGAAGCTGGGTTTTTAATTTATTTGTTTTCTCTCTCCGTTGTTCCCCTCCCAGAGCTGCTCCACTAATGCATTTCCAGCTGAAATTTTGTAAATTATATTGGGCAACAACCTCCGCGAGAAGAGATTGTGTAAGTAACAATAACAGCTTTCGCCCGCTGCTTCTGGTAATACGGGTTTTTTTACATCCCCCCATCCTCTCTCCTATTCCTGACCCCCCTTTCCCCAACCCATTTGGGGGGGGGAATCCCTTTTTTACTCAAGAACTCTTTGAGATCCAAAGCATTTGCCAGCCAGCTATTCAATCAAATACATCTTAATTAAATATCCAAATCTTTTTGGCGGCATGTTTCTCTAGTGGGACTTTACCAGATGCCTTTGTTCAAACAAACAGGTGGATTTAAATTCAGTTACAGCTTACATAAGTATTCTGTACCCATGCTTTCATTCTACATTGTCACGGTTTTGGCACTATGTCACATAGGTTGGATCCTGCCAATGTTTTCACTCTCTTTGTGGGCAGGCACGGCAGAAGAAAAATGGAAGAAGTGAATGGCAAACACTCTTCTGTGCAGCAGAATTTTGGATGTCTTTACAGACCGGTAGCCAGGATGTTTTAATTGGGGGAGGGCTTTAAATAAGTCAGGGGGCACCTCACACACACCTCCAAGGGAATGCCTGGGTTGGATGGGGAGTCAGGAGGCCTTGGATGTCAGTCAGGGGGCCGGGCCCTGAGATGCCCCACGGTAGCTACAGGCCTGTGTCTTTACTGACAACTAAGGCCTACTGATCTTGGTGGTACTTACTCTCTGATCAGGTGGTCCAGGACCACAGACTTAGCCAGTTGTTCTTGAGAGACTGCTTCCTGTTAGGAACAATGAGCTGGGACCAGGAAGTTCACGGTCAACTTCACATGGCAAAGTTTTGCAGTAAGTTGACGATAGGGATGCCATTCCCCCATTTGCCTGCCACTGTTCTGAGAGGCAGCAAGAGAAAAAAAAATAAAAACCCAGTGCCATATGTGGTACCATGTCACTTCTGTTAAAAAAAAAAGGAAGTGACATAGGGTAGCTCTAGGAATCGCTAGGAGGAAAAAAATCTATGGTTTTACCATAGAGTTTCCAGCAATTCCTAGAGCTACCTATGTCACTTCTGTTTTGTTTTGTTTTCCTGGAACTGACGTGGCACCACAGCTGGTGTCATGCTCCTCCATATTTCCTCCCCAACCCTCCTACTGGTTTCCAGGTAGTACCAGGCAATCCTAGTTGACAAGGCAAACCTGCCATTCTGCCCCTCCACAGAGATTTCTAGAGGGGGCCTGATCTCACCTGCAGGCACACACTAGTAATGAGGAAGTCTAGTTTTGATTCCGAGGGACAGATTGGGTGCATCTTTCCCAGCTCCTTCCCGAATTCAGGGCAACCTATTTGATGCAAACAAAGTTTTCTATTGTGATATCATTCTCACACCACCAGGCCTCAGAGCGCCAATTAAGACTGAAGCAGAGAGATTCATTTTCTTCCTAAAGAGACTGTGCCTGAATGATGTGTGTGTGTTGGGAGGGGGGGGGGGAGCTATGAATATGTTTTGTACCCCCCAAAAAAAATTAAGCTATGAGTAAGAGCAAAATATTTCCAAGCAAATTAGACGAGCGCCACATGTGAAAGCCACAACTGCAGTGTGTGCAAGTTGTTAATTTAAGAGTAACTTCTTCACACGTTGACACTTGATTTAATTTTAGTCTGCTTCAGGAAGTGAAGTGTGACTTAGTGGTGCATGGAAATCAAAAGTGAGTCTCGGCTAATGGGGTTCAGGGTTGGGGATAGGTTTTCTTTCCCCTGCCGTTATCAGCTGATCATCCTCAAAGGATCCTTTCTGGTTCTCTGCAGATAAACTCTAAAGTAAACAAGTAAAAAGTTTAGCCCGGCATTCTGCTTGCTGTTACTGCCCAGCAACTGGTATTCAAAGGTACACTGCCTCTGAACTTGGAAGTTCCACAGGGCCTGTAAGATGGAGCTCTTCCACCAGGCCTTCAATTAGGAGCCGCCCACCACTACCATCTATGCCTGCAACCAATACCTGCAGGGTAAGGCCGGTCTAACCAACATTGTGTTATACCATCTTGTGGAGCCCAGAGACTGTTAAGCTGAGAACGTTGGGTGCTGTGTTATATGGCATGCCACCGTGACTTAATACTGTGAGCACTTTAACTGTATATTATTTAACTGTTTTAAATGGTTTTAAAATTTTTATATGAATTTGGTGCACCATGCCACATATTATTAGCCACCCTGAGCCTGCTTGTGGGGAGGGCAGGATATAAATGTAATGATAAATCCTTCTTTATATATAATTGAGTTTTGGTCTGCCCTTATATGGTAAAAATGTATGCCATAATCAGTTGGCCAAGGGACCTGCCAATCAGAGAGGCAGTCCCTCGCCACTGGCTGCCTTGCATTCCTGCGTGGGCGCGGGCCCGCCCACTCAGGCAGCATGCAGCCTCACGCCCCCAGCCTCCGGCCAGCCACTGGGTGGGGTGGCTGCTCCGACGGCAGCAGGCTTCAGGACCCAGGCCTCTTCCTGGTGCCCTGACCATCCTCGTGGCCCTACGCTGCCACCACCGCTCGCCCTTGCTCGGCCTCTGGACCTATGGGGGTGGCCTGGTGAAGCCAACACCTCTGAAGCCAACACCAGAAAGGACTCCCTCGCTCACCATGGCTGGCCCACACAGGTAGGCCATTCGGAGGAGCTCACCACCCATGCCAGCCGAGAGCTGCTGCCACCGGCCCCAATGCCCAACAGAGGCCGCCGCCACCTTGCTGGGGCTGCAGGCCCAAAACGGCCTCCCTCTCAAGCCTCTCCACCACTGGGGAGGCCCAACAACGAGGCGACAGCGGCACCTCCCTCGCCCTGCAACCGCCCTGAACAGAGGACAGGATGGGGCCTTCCGCCATGCTCCAGCTAGCACCCATTGCATCTATGTGAGCAACAGGCCTTGCCTCTAGTAAATAAATAAATAAATAAATAAATAGTTTTATTAGCCATAATGTCCAATAGGCAAAGACTGACACATCTAGTGTGAAAGAGTCTACTCTTCCTTGAAAACTGAGCTGGAGTAGGTTCAATACAACGGGATCTACCAGTTTGAGGCTACTGGTTGATCTTTATAGCAAGTTTTGAAGTATTTGAAAAATGCTATCTGATTTCCTCAGCATCCTCATGACTGCTGAATGAAAGAGGGGGGAAAAAATAGTTGACAACTGTGCTGCCTCCCAATTGCCTGGAAGAGAAAATGTCACGTACCCCTTCGCCTTAAAATTAATATTTTGGGGCAGAGTCACAAAACATAATATTTTTAAGGGTTTCTTTGTTTCATGCTTGAAATGGAATTAGGGAATTTCTTGAGCAAGAGAAGATACTTGTGTGTATGTGGAATGAGAGAGAGAGAAAGATTTTCCCTTTTTAACCCCTAGTTTGGATCGGAACACATAATATTTCCAGCTTATTGATATGATAACCTGCGTTCTCACATGCTTAATTTATACCATAGTAAGGCATACATACAGGGGCCACGGTGGCTCAGAGGTTAGGACGCTGAACCTGCAGGCCGGAAGGTCTGTAACTCGGCAGTTTGAGAGCCTAGTGCCAAGTGATGGAGTCAGCTCCCGTCTCCGGCCCCAGCTCCTGCCAATTGAGCAGTTCGAAAGCAAGAAATTGCAAGTCGATAAATAGGTACTGCTTCGGTGGGAAGGTAACAGCGTTCCGTGCGCCTCGGCACTTAGTCATGCCATGCTGGCCACATGACCACAGAGAAGTCTTCGGACAGCGCTGGCTCTTCAGCTTGGAAACGGAGATGAGCACCGCCCCCTAGAGTGGGATATGACTAGCTTTCGAGCAAGGGAAACCTTTGCCTTTGCTTTAAGACATACATGCAAAACACCCTGAGATCCATTTCACCCCCTTTCTCAACACGGCTTTCACGAATGGATACTTGCTAGCAGCCAATCCTCACGAACTCCTATGCCCAGACAAATGAGTGGGGTTGCCAGCCTCCAGGTGGGGCCTGGAGATCTCCTAGAATGACATCTGCTCTCCCAGCTACAGAGACCCATTCCCCTGGAGAAGAAGAAGAAGAGAAGAGAAGAGATTGGATTTATACCCCGCCCTTCACTGCCCAAAGGCGTCTCAGAGCGGCTTACAAACTCCTTTCCCTTCCCCTCCCCACAACAGACACCCTGTGAGGTAGAAGAAGAAGAAGAAGATTGGATTTATACCCCGCCCTTCACTGCCCAAAGGCGTCTCAGAGCGGCTTACAAACTCCTTTCCCTTCCCCTCCCCACAACAGACACCCTGTGAGGTAGAAGAAGAAGAAGAAGAAGAAGAAGAAGAAGAAGAAGAAGAAGAAGAAGAAGAAGAAGAAGAAGAAGAAGAAGAAGAAGAAGAAGAAGAAGAAGAAGATTGGATTTATACCCCGCCCTTCACTGCCCAAAGGCGTCTCAGAGAGGCTTACAAACTCCTTTCCCTTCCCCTCCCCACAACAGACACCCTGTGAGGTAGAAGAAGAAGAAGATTGGATTTATACCCCGCCCTTCACTACCCAATGGAGTCTCAGAGCGGCTTACAAACTCCTGTCCCTTCCCTTCCCCTCCCCACAACAGACACCCTGTGAGGTCGGTGGGGCTGAGAGAACTTCTGACAGAAACTGTCCTTGAGAGAACAGCTGAGCCAGAGCTTGTGACCGACCCAAGGCCACATCAGCAGGTGCAAGTGGAGGAGTGGGGAATCAAACCCGGTTCTCCCAGATAAGAGTCCACGCACTTAACCACTACACCAAACTGGAGAAAATGGCCGCTGCCTTGGAAGGTGAAATGCCTGGCATTATACCCAGCGGAGGTCCCTCCCCTCCTCGAACTCTGCCCTCTCCAGGCTCCACCCCCCAAATCACAAGGAATTTCCCAGCCCAGAGCTAGAAACCCTGTGAATGACTGAGATTTTTAACGACCTTTGGACTTTTCTCTAAAACGTGAGAGTTTCCTTTGAAAGAATGAGAACTTTTTCTGTGAGAAAGTGTCTGGTTTCCATTATAACACTAAGCACCTGCAAGAGGCTTTCAGTAGCTGAAGCATCTCACATGCTCCAGTAAGTCCTACAAACAGCCCTGAGAGGGAGGCCACCCCACGCACGCCCCCAGATTTCAGAGGAGAAAAGGCCGACAAAGAGTGGTGTCTCTTGACCAATGTTCCCTCCAAGCTGTGGAGCCTTGTGAGCAAAAATTCTACTTTGTGAGCTACTGGCGTTAAAGTTGTGAGCGAGCGATTTGGCTACTGCATAAATTAATTTGCTCCGGAGCCGTCCTTTCTGAGGGAAGACAAGAAATGTGTGAGCTGGAGGCTAAAAAAACTGTGAGCTAGCTCACACTAACTCAGCTTAGAGGGAACACTGGTCTTGATGGCGCTCTGTTGTTGAGTTCATGGCTGAAGTGGGACCTTCAGTCTTTCTGTGCCCTTGGACCGCAGCCGGAAGTGAGGGATCATACCGGCAACTGTGTAGACCACAACTCTGACCCTATGGTCCTGGGACCAGCTGGTGACCCCCCCTCCTCAAAAAGCATTAATGCTCCACCTACCTGACCCACCTACCCACCCATCCAAGCTTCTTCTTAGCCAGACGGGAAATCTCCCCAAAATTCAACATAGTTTCTGGCATACCACAGACTACCCCATTCTGCACAGGGTTGCTAACAGCCCTCAGACAGATATGTTCTGGGACCCCTTCATACTACCCAGCTCGGGATGCCAGCCTCCAGGTGGGACCTGGGGATCCCCTGGAATTACAACCCATCTCTAGACTACAAAGATCAGTTCCCCTGGAGAAAATGGATGCTTTGGAAGGTGGACTCTATGGCATCTCACTGAGGTCCCTGTCCTCCCTAGCTTCCATCCCCAGATCCCCAGGGTTTTCCCCAGGGCCAGCCCCAGGTGTCTGGACACCCTAGGCAGGACAGCCTGGGGTGTCCACCACACTGGGGATGCCAACCTCCCAGTGGGGCCTGGAGACCGGGGGGGGGGGCGGCAGAGCGCTGGCTTTCCTGGGCGCTCTGCAGCTGCAGGGCCCCCAGGAAAGCCAGGGAAAGGACGGAGGTTCTAACCCCCGCCCCTTCCCTCCCAGCGCTGGCTTTCCTGGAGGCTCCGCAGCTGCCAGCTTGCCTCGGTGCTCTGCAGCCACGGGGGCGCCAAGGCAAGCCAGGGAAGGGGCGGGGGTTCAAACCCCCACCCCTTCCCTCCCAGCGCCAGCTTGGAGGAGAGGGGAGGGTGGTGGGGGAGGGGGAGCGCCGGCAGGGGGAGGGCAGGCGATCTCTGCCACCACCATCTTCTGAGCCCCGCTGGGCGCTTCGCTGGCAGTGGTGGTGGGGAGGCAGTGGCAGCGGTGGGGGGGGTGTGCTTAGCACTCCTGCGGGCCCGGTGCCCTTGGTGAGAACCTAGTGAGCGAGCCGGCAGTGGTTTTCCCAATCTGTATGGCAACCTTTCCCCACACACACACAGGACCTGGCAACCGTATACCCACCCAAACCCAAACCAAACAAATCAGAGAAGCTCCATAATTTTGCAGGGAGATGAGGATTCCCCGAATTTTGTCCCACCTTGTCCTCCTCTTCTCAGCAGCTATGAGCCGACACAGTCCCCAGAAATGTATCTTTAGGTTCTGGTAACTTAAAAGAAAAAGAAAAAAAAGCTATGGAATGTTAAAAAACATCACCCTTGCAGACTCTCTGAATGAGAGTACAGTTTGTCCAAGACAAAACTGCAATAAAGTTGTGTCTTCATGGATGGGTAGGAAGTATAAAATGAAACGCAAAGCCATATATTGCAGCATGTCAGTGCGTCGAAACCCCCTTAAATGCCTTCCATTGTCAGCTGTATAAATCCTCTGGAAGACATTATGCCCTTAAAATAATATTTTCCCAACCCTTTGGTTCATCTATATAAGGGTGTTATTTTTGGAGTAATTGCATGAATTGGAGACCCATTCCAATGTTATCCTATATATATATAGGATATATATGTAGGCGAGGAAAAGCAAAACAGTTTAGGAATTCAGAATTCTGGGCCTGAAGGGTTTCGCTCAGATCTCAGCGTCTAAAAGTTGGCGTTCATGCTTCATTAAACAATTATGAATAAAGGGGTAATTTCCCCAGATGCCTCCCTCCCTTCCAGAAAATATGCACTAACTTCTCAGTCTTAGGTCACACCGAGAAAGCCAAGGAGGTTAGCCCCCATTGTTTCTCATTAACGCACACACAAAAGGGATTAAGTAGTGACATTCTTATTAAAAGGTTTGATGAATGAAACACAATCATTAAGTTCCTTTTGTTCCTCCCAATGGCACACAGAATTGTTAATCTATAACCGGCAGCGTAGATTCATATACATTCATCATTTATTTTTAAAAGCAAAATCGCTCTTTTGTACCTAGAATCGAAATAAGGCCTCTCCGTGCGTCGCTCCCTCTATCATACGGACTGTAACAACCATGAAGTTAACAGAGGTCAAACTAGTAGTAGAAGAATTCGGGATTTTGTTACGCCGGTGAAATATTCCCGGACAGAAATCCTGAATACATGTTATTTGGGATTTTTGTTGGGAACCTGAGTAGACCACAAATTATTCTTGACTGGTACTAGTTAGGCATTCTAGAGTCTGAGGCGCGTTAGAGAGGTGAAAAAAAAATCTCAAAATGGTGATGATTTGTCAAGATCCAATTAGGCTGGGTGGAGTTCTATCTCGCCTCTACAGCAGGCCTGCAGCCAGGATTTCTTAAATTGGGGGGGCCTTGTAAAAAGTCAGGGGGGCTGAAATAAAAATTAAAATTAAAAAACTCGTGTTGCCTGGCCTCTGCCTATGTGGTGGCTGGAGGGGAAGGGTGTGCCAGGCTCCAGTGGGACAAAGCAATGCTCACCCTTCTTCCCCCTGTCATGACTGCCGCAACCCCCCCCCCGGGCTAAAGCAAGGAGCCAAGTCACGCGCACCCCGTAAGAGTCCGGCAGCACACCTTAAGGACTAACAAAATTTGCCGGGTCGACCTGAGCACCCGCTTGCAACCCCTAACCCAACAACCTGGCTGCATCAATTCCCCAGGGCGCACAGCTCCTCCTTTGCCAGCGCTCAGCACTCCCCTGAGGTGCCCCAGACCAATGTTCCCTCTAAGCTATGGAGTCTTGTGAGCAAAAGTTCTACTTTGTGACCTCCTGGCACTGAAGTCGTGAGTGAACAATTTGACTACTGCATAAGTTAGTTTGCTCTGGAGCCATCCTTCCTGAGCTAGGACAAAAATGGGTGAGCCAGAGGCTAAAGAACTGTGAGCTAGCTCACACTCACTCAGCTTAGAGGGAACACTGCCCCAGACTTGTCCCAGTCGCACGCGAAAGGCGAGCACACCGGTTGGGGAAGGGGTCTCCTGGGCAGCCGTCTGTCAGCAGCCGCTTTGGCTTGGGGGGCAGCAGGGGCGGGGGGGAGAAGTTGGTTTCCTGAGGCTTCTGCCGATTGGCTCTCTCGGTCCAGCTGCCTCTAGGGTGGGTAATATGCCCCCCACCCCTCTGCATGCCCCACGTGCCGCCCGCCAGCCTGCTTGAGGCACGGGGGGAGTTGGAGGTGGCCAGCTGGCTCGCAGCACTGCCTGGCCCCAAGGCAGGTGGTGGTATCCTCACAGGAAAGTGTGCAGGCGAGCCAGCGCAGCTCCCTCCTGCCCTCCCAGTGGGCTAAGCACAGCAACAAGATTACCAGCGTGGTGGGACTAGAGGCGGGGTTTGCTGCTTTGCCTGCACGCGTGAGAGACAGAGTAGCAGCGTGGAAGTGTAGGGCGGGGCTTTCTTTGCCGAGGAGCGATTCAGAGAGCTGGGGGAGAGAAGGACGGTGTGAGGCTTGTTTTGCCACCCTGGCAGTGGTGGCAAGCATCCTGCAGCCTCCCCCCACACACAAGTTTGGGAGCTTGCCAGGTGTTAAGTCAGGGGGCCCCCAGTGAAAAGTCAGGGGACTGGGCCCCAGAATGCCCCCACTGTAGCTACGTGCCTGCTCTACAGGCTCTGGAGAAAGAGGAAGCCATAGGTTTTTATACCCCACTTTTCTTTACCTTAAGGAGTCTCAAAGCGGCTTACAATTCCCTTTGTCTCCCCACAACAGTCCCCTTGTGAGAGGCAGGTGGGCCGAGAGAGTTCTGAGAGAACTGTGACTGGCCCAAGGTCACCCACCAGGCTTGATGCGGGGGAAGAGTGGGGAATCAAACCTGGTTCTCCAGATCAGCATCCCCCACTCTTAGCCACTGCACCATGCTGCCTCTGGACCAGACATCCATCTCTCCATGGTGCTGCTTCTTGAGTCGAGTGTCCAGTCCCACATTTCTATTGCACGCACAGGGTTGGGAAAAATGAAGATGGAAAGCAGAAGGTAGGGAAAGGGTTAAGCCAGCGGCTCCCAAACTTATCGAACATGTGGAAAATACCTTTCTGGCTACCGTGTCTTCGTCCCTCTTCCTAACCCGATTCTACTTTTGGGCAACCACAATTGCAGCGTCTCAGGTAGGGAGGACCCACAAAATGGTGGGCGGGACCCTGTGGATCCACTCTGCTACTGGGAACACTTTCCTCTGTTGAAAGAAGTCTTCATTTGGCTCACGAAAAGACCTCTGCTGGGGGAACGAATCTGAGGGATGCAACTTAGCTGTGTCCATCGTCCCCCAAAGCGTTGGTGGCAGGGCCGGCTCACCCACTAGGTGAGCTAGGCGCTTGCCTAGGGTTCTGGGCCCGCAGGGACACCAAACAGTTGGCTAGAACCCCCACCCCCTTCCCTGGCTTTCCTGGGGGCCCCGCAGCTGCAGAGTGCCCAGGAAAGCCAACGCTCTGCCGCCGCCGCCCGGTCTCCAGGCCCCACTGGGAGGCTGGCATCCCCGATGGGGTGGGCGCCCCAGGCTGTCCTGCCTAGGGTGCCCAGACACCTGGGGCCAGCCCTGGTTGGTGGCTGAGAATAAGGAACGAATGGGGTGGGGAGAGAGAAAGAGGAGGACAGGAAAGAACATGGGGGTCAATGCTTCCTGTAGGCTGTGGAGTCTCGTGGGCAAAAAATCTGCTTTGTGAGCTGCTGGCATTAAAGTTGTGAGCGAGCGATCTGGCTACTGCATAAATTAGTCTGCTCTGAGGCCATCCTTCCTGAGCGGAGACAAAAATGTGTGAGCCAGAGGCTAAAAGAACAGTGAGCTGGCTCACACTAACTCAGCTTAGAGGGAGCACCAGTCTCCATCCTCTCTTCTCCTTCATCCATGGCTCTGAGAAAGGAGTTCTGAGGTCTCCTCTCCTGACTCAGGAGTTTGAACCTCGCAACTCACCCGCACGACAGCAAACCACTGGCAAACCACATGGTAGTTAAACCAACAAGTCTTTCTGTTTAACTGCCATGTGATCTTATCAGCCTCTTTGCTGGCGATCTGCAGTGAAGAAGTGGCAGGTGAGAAAGGCAACTTAACTTGCTGCTGGCCTGCCGATTCTTTCCTTTATTAGGGTTGCCAGACTGCATTTAGGGGGGAGGCTGCCCCCCCATTTCCTTCCGCCAGGAGTTCAGGCATCAGCAGGCAACAAGATGGGTCACCAGGAGGTTCCCCGCTATAGTGGAAACCCCTGTCCCTTATCTCCCCCCCACCACACAAACACAGTTATTTTCCTGCTTGCCAAGGTTCCAGATCTGTGCCTGCAATGTGTTGGGACTGTGGCTCAGTGGAAAAGCCTTCACTTTGCAAGCTGAAGGTCCCGGGTTCAGTCCCCAGCATCTTCAATTAAAAGGACTGGGAGATGTGGAAGACCTCCACCTGAGACACTGGAGAGCTGCTGCCATTCTAATTCAGCCATGTTGACCTCGATGGACCAATGGTCTGATTCGGTACAAGGCAGCTTCTTGTGTCGAAGTTTGTGAAGCGGATACAGGGAGAAGTGGCAGGTGGGGAAAGGTTTTAAAGCCAGTTTGGTGTAGTGGTTAAAGTGCGCGGACTCTAATCTGGGAGAACCAGGTTTGATTCCCCACTCCTCCACTTGCAGTTGCTGGACTGACCTTGGGTCAGCCATAATTTCTTTCAGAGCTGTTCTCTCAAGGGCAGTTCTTGGGAGAGCTCTCTCATCCCCACCAACCTCACAGGGCATCTGTTGTGGGGAAGGGAGGGGAAAGGAAAGGAGTTTGTAAGCTGCTCTGAGACTCCGAGTGAAAGGTGGGGTATAAATCCAGTCTCCTTCTCCTCCTGCTTCTCCTTCCTTCCACCTGCTTCTCTGCCATAAACTACTCCTGCTGATGCTAAATTGAGCATAACTGAGGCTCAGGGCTGGCATCATTATACCCTAAGGAGGGGCGAGTGCCAGGACCCAGGGCTTCCGGTAGGGCCCACTGTCACTGATCCCACCCATGCACCTGCTCTGCCACCTGTCTGTACCCAACTGCCCATGGTCGTTGAGGTAGGGCATGCGGATGATGCAGAATGGTGGCACTACTGGTGGCACTGGCAGTACCACCCCCAGCTGCATATACTGGCCAGCATTGTCGGGGAAAGGGTGTGCAGGTGGCAGAGGCAACTGAGCATGGGCAGTGAGAGAGCTTGAGAGTGGGAGAAGGATGCATGGGTCAGGCCTGTAGAGATGGGAAGAAAGGCCTGAGGGGGCCCTGGTGCCGAGGTCCATCAGTGGCTACTAGCCACAAGGTATAGGTAGGAACTCTCAGGGTAAGGGATGCTCCGTATTCTTGGTGCTTGGGGTGGGGGGGAACAATGGGAGGGCTTCTAGTGTCCTGACCCCACTGGTGGACCTCCTGATGACACCTGGTATTTTTGGCCACTGTGTGACATGGAGTGTTGGACTGGATGGGCCCGTTGGCCTGATCCAACATTGGCTTCTCTTATGTTCTTATGATCTATCTCCATGTGTTTTATGGTATTAAAAAAGTAACCCAGTTCAATTTTGTAAAATGTAGGAATAAGCAACTTATGATTGTCAGTCTGGGGCAAGGGATGCTCTGTATTCTTGGTGCTTGGAGGGGGGCAACAGTGGAAGGGCTCCTAGTGTCCTGACCTCACTGGTGGACCTCCTGATGACACCTGGTATTTTTGGCCACTGTGTGACATGGAGTGTTGGACTGGATGGGCCCGTTGGCCTGATCCAACATTGGCTTCTCTTATGTTCTTATGATCTATCGCCATGTGTTTTATGGTATTAAAAAAGTAACCCAGTTCAATTTTGTAAAATGTAGGAATAAGCAACTTATGATTGTCAGTCTGGGGCAAGGGATGCTCTGTATTCTCGGTGCTTGGGGGGGGGCAACAGTGGGAGGGCTTCTAGTGTCCTGGCCCCACTGGTGGACCTCCTGATGGCACTTGGTATTTTTGGCCACTGTGTGACATGGAGTGTTGGACTAGATAGGCCGTTGGCCTGATCCAACATTGGCTTCTCTTATGTTCTTATGATCTATCTCCATGTGTTTTATGGTATTAAAAAAGTAACCCAGTTCAATTTTGTAAAATGTAGGAATAAGCAACTTATGATTGTCAGTCTGGGGCAAGGGATGCTCTGTATTCTTGGTGCTTGGGGAGGGGGCAACATTGGGAGGGCTTCTAGTGTCCTGGCCCCACTACTGGACCTCCTGATGGCACCTGGTATTTTTGGCCACTGTGTGACAGAGTGTTGGACTGGATGAGCCGTTGGCCTGATCCAGCATTGGCTTCTCTTATGTCCTTATGGTGGTGGGCAGATGGGGGCTCCTGCAGCATTGTCTACCCAAGGCACCCCTAAACCTGGAACAGGCCCTGGATGCACTAGGTCAGAGATTGGAGTCACCCAAAGCATCTAGTTGTTTTGCTGTACTCTTCAGCTCTTAAAGGGGCTCCTGCAGCCTCCCCCCCCCAAGTTCTTGACACAAAGATCTTTATATATAGCCCCCTTTCAGCCACCTATTGTGCTTCCCGAGGCCGCCAGGTTTTTAGAAACCTATGGGCAACTGGTTACAAAAGGCACCTTTGCCGAACATTGTTCGATCCAGTTTCAGCACTCCGCCAGACCCGCATGGCTTACATGGACAGTTTGGGGTCCAGCGTTCCCAGTGTGAGGAAAACTGGCGACAGCCCTAGCCTGGAGAACTCCTACAAGACAGTGACTCAGCCCTACCCCACCTTCTGGGGTAGATATAAATTACCTGCCTACCATTTTTCTGCTCACCTTGACACAGAGAGGACTCCATCTTTCTGTGTTATACCTCTGAGGATGCCAGTCACAGCTACTGGCGAAACGTCAGGCCCTACAATGCCAAGACCATGGCCAGACAACCCGGAAAATCTACAGCAACTAAGGCCCTTGAAGTGCTCCCGTCGAAGCAGCCAGCTGGAGAAACAACATTCCCAAGTTCAACGGCGTGTTTTAAAAGGGGAAGCCCTAGCAGGGAAGAAGGTAAACTTTTAATAAAAATGCAACGTGCCAATGGCAGCTCGGAGCGGTATGGAAGGACATCGGCATTTACTCCTGATGCTTTCAAGATACGCAGGGGGTTCCTCTCTTTCTGAAGCGTGTCCCCCCCGCCATCAACAAACAAACACTGTTCTTTGAGGGGTTTTTTAAAAAAAAAAATTTTGACAGGCATTGCTTCACGGTTTGGAACACTTGGCGCTGAGGCTTGACAATTTGCAAACAAAGGCCGCTCCCGTGTCTTTTCCGCCATGGTTCCCTTGTCATCGGACATCTTAAAGTGCTTCGCCGGGGATATAATTACACGTTCGCACCAGAGTCAGTTTATACAGGGCTCCCTGGCAACTGGGCTGGACGAGTCATTCCACGTGCGGGCGGCAGGCGAGCAGGAGCCGGAGATCTCTGGAGAGCGCGAGCAGAGAGAAATGGTTAGGAGTGTGTTTTCTTAGCAAAGTGTGAGAGAGTTATTGGCACGAGGACGCAAAGCCAAGTGGAAGTGTGTTCTGGAATCCAATCTGCCAGCCGAGTCACCCCTCTTATCTGATAGGCGAACCTTCAGTAGCTTTCGTAAATAAGGCCTGGTTTTCAAACCAGCTGATGAGGGGAGAGGGAGAGAGAGAGAGAGAGGCCTTCTGTTATGAATCAGTGACAGTCTGATTGTGGGTAATAGCTTCAGAGATCACTTTTGCCACTTGGTGGATCTTCACGTGCAGTGGGATTATGGTTTTGGCTTAACCCTTTTCTCCTCAGCCAAAACAAAAGCTGAAGCATCCATGTTAACTTGCAGGGTTTTTTATCCTACCTGTTCTCCAGGGAGCTCAGGTATATGTTTCTTCCCTCCTGCTTAATTCTCACAACAGCCCTGTGAGGTAGGCTGAGAGTAACTAACCCAAGGCGATCCCCATCCACCGGGGATTTGTGTGAGGGAACTTTTTATGGCCGCTAATAGATTGACATTCTTATCTTACCCTTCCTCAAAGGCAAGTGGGGCTCCCCTCCACCATTTGGTCCTCACAACAACTGTGTGAGGTTAGTTAGGCTGAAAGAGTGTGATTTGCCCAAAGTCACTCATCGAACTTCATTATTGAGTGGGAATTTGAACCCACAACTCGCCAGTCGTAACTGAGTGCTCTATCCACTAATAATCTTTTCTTACTACTGTCTGCCCAATCAGTAGGGATGTGCACTCAGATAAATCCAGTCTGAATTTATACTTGGGTATCCAGATTGGTATTCAGGATTCTTGGGTCCTGTATATTTTTGGAAATATTGGGGAGTATACAGGGCTGGCATTTTAATGACCTCAGCCCTGAGTTTTGGCCCTTTAATGGGTTCTCTGGGAAACAGGAAGGCAGCTCCTGGACAGCACGAGACAGGCGGGGGCTAGGCGAAACTACACATCTGTCTCCTTTATTTCCCTCTGTGGCAGAATAGGCCTGCTTCGACCTGCAAACCCCTTTCCAGTCTGCCCTCCAAGGTTTTCCCAGTACCTGGAGAGGCTTTACCAGGGCCTTAGCTTAAGCCTCCTTCCTTCCTTGAGTGGGCTAGCATGGAGCACAGGAGGGAGAGGGAGTGGGGGAGAGTAGTAGCTATTTTTAATTTCATTTCATTTCATTAGAGTCCCACCTGGCACCCTGGAGACTGCCCCCCCCGGAAAAAATCCTGGCTATGGGGCTGGGCTTTACTCTCTCTCAGGTAACCTGCTGCCATCACTGACCTTTGTAAGGAATTGCCCACTGGAAGGGTCAGGACTCTAGCTTCCCTTCCAGGTTTTGAGATTTTGACCCTGTGTCTCCCATTGCCCAGCACCTGGTCACCATGGGAACAGTTTACTGCCTTGTTTACTGCCATCTGTCTACCTTCCCCCTGATGCTCCTTTTAAAATAGTGTGTCCAAGACACTGGAGGTCTATGTGGTACAGAGAATCACTACCAGCATCAAAAAAGGAAAATGTTCACAAGAATACTTTTAGCACTGCACCAGATTGAGCAAGGCATTCAAAAGAAATGAATAAAACACAAATCATCTGTCCCTCGCTCTATGTATGCCCATTACCTTGAAGCTTTCTGTAGCTCTCCAGGACAGCACATGCTTAAATGGCTGCCTCCTCCAGACCTCAATTAAGAGTTCTGTCTGCTCCGATGGACCCAGCATAAAAGAGAACTTCCTCCTTGCTTCCCTGAGTTTGATCACCTCTCTTTTCCCCAGGTTAGGCCCAGTCAGCAAAGCTTTTCCTGAAGTCTCTAGAATTTTTCTTCCTGAAGTCTCTGTTCTCTGCTTGAAGCAGGGGCAGGAGTTTGACCATCCCATTGTCTATTAGCATTTGTATTAAGTTGGGCTGAGGTAAGTCTGCAAAGAAATTAATCTGATTTCTCCCCTTCTGGCCTGTTCTTTGTCCAGAGGGGGGAATTAAAACTCAAAGTGAAGGTTTTGCTCATTTCAAACCTTCAAAGGAAAAAAAAATGCACTTCTTCAAACCCTCCCTGCTTTGTGGGGGTGGGGGGTGGCCTTTTTCCAGGACCATGTTTTCTTCTGAGTGCACATCTGTGCAAGTAGAAGGGCTGAGAATACTGTGTTCAAAGACACCTCGGTCCACTTTGCTTGAAACTTTGCAAGTCTTTAATGAACATGCAGCACTAGCTCTCCTGTGATTCTGGTGTCATTTGGTTGAAGTACGGCCGCTCCAAGCCGCCCTCCCCATAGGGAATAATGGAACCAGAATAATTCTGGAATCCCAGAAAAACCAGAACCAGGTCGTCAATACCATCAAATATTGGCATTTACACCCTTCCTGAAATCTGAATCTCAAAAATACCATGTTAATCTTCTGTGTATTCTAGGAGGAGGCAGCTCCTCCTGTTCCAAGGCCAGAGCCAGCGTAGCAGACAGAACCAAAATGGTAGCCGCAGGAACCTAAGGGGAAGCTGCTGGAATGGAAGGCCTTGGAACCAACGGATGCTTCTCACAATGCTTGGTCCTTACTTTCATCTTTTTTGTGGGCGGTTCCAATGAGCTTCCCTTGGAAGGGCAGAGATCAGGCTGGAAACCACAATCAGTACCAAATCAGATCTGGGGGGGGGGGGGCAGACAAAACTAACCCTATGCTTGTTAACCTTAGCAGGCAACTTATATGCTCTGCTGCTCCACCTGGGCAGATAACTTCCCTGCCAGTTCTTTTGAAGCAGAATAAGGCCCTCTCCCATGGCCTTGAGCTGGCCTGCTCATCCTCTCTTTGCAGCAGCAAAAGACCATCTGAGGAAAAGGAGAAATGGAAAGAAAATGGCCACCGGCATGATCTGAAGGGGAGGGGCCCCCCTTCAACTACTAGAAGTTAAATAAAAGGTGGAAAAAAATCCTCCATTGGCCGGTCTGTGTGTGCTCAGTCCCAATGTGTGCCTACTCAGAAGTTAACTCAATGAACAACAATTACAGGTAACTGCAACACTTCCCCACCACCACCAGGTGCACATTCCTACCACTCAGTCAAAATCTGCACTGTCCCGTTTGCCTCTCTGTAAAGCAATTTCACACTTATTTTACTTGTTAACTGCTTTCCATAAAAAATGCTTGCGATAAATCCCGATAAAGTAAGAAAGACCATAAAAATATCTAAAATCAGAATTTCAACCATCAAAGCTAGTTTAAAAACAAACAATGAAAGCAGCAATTAAATCAACAAGATGAGAACACCAGAAGAAAAAAATGAGGACAAACACAAAGGAAGACATTTCAACCAAATGCCAGAGTAAATGAGAAAGTTTTCATCTGGACATCAGACTAACTGCTGTATTCTACCACTGATGTGCCCTCACCAAAAAGGCCCTGTCTTTAGTTTACAGTTACAAAGAAACAAACCCCACTGTATTCAACAGGGCTTACTCTCAGGCTAGAAGTATACGGAATCTCCATCTAAATCCCACTGAAACCAAGGAAGGAATTCAGATACCATTCCAATTATTGTCTCTTCCAATGGTACAATTCTACTGATGAAGGCAATCGGAAAGGTCCAACAACAGTCAGCTGGGGCGCAGAAAATATCTCCCCCCGCCCATCAATACCAGCACACATAGACCCTTCCCTGTGTTGTTATTAGCCCTGGGAAAGGAACAGAACCAGCTAACAGAGGGTCTTCTCCATTCCTGTCCAGGGCTTACAACAGACCAGGGTGTGTGTGTGTGTTGGTTTCAACTAGTGAGACCGCACAGGGGTGGAAGGATCAAATTCCTGTAAGGTTGCTGTTTTCCTTTTAAAAACAGAGATGATCCCATCAGGGACCTCCCAGCATCACTTGTAGTTGAAGAACTTCCTCTGAGTGTTCCAAGTGCTTAACGTGTATTATTTTGGTAATCCTTACAAATTACCCTGTAAGTGAGGTCGGCCTTATTTCCCCCATATTATAGATGTGAACTGGGGGGGCAGTAGGGAAGGGCAGAGAGGCTGTGAAAGATTTCTTTGCCAAGGGCCACCGAGTGATTTTATGACTGAAGCGAGATAGGAACCAGGCTAGGAGTCTTAGCCACGGTGCGACACAAGCTGTCGAAAAGGAAAAGAAATGGCCACAAGTGTTCATTTAATGTTTCAAAGCAGGATTTGCTCCCATGACCATTTTTCTTTTGTTGCCGGCATTGGTCCATTGCTGTTTCAGTGCTGGTAAATTCTTTCTTTCTTGTTTTATTCCATTCTGACACAACAGACCTAGAAACATCACTGAAAGGAGGGGGGGAAATGAGTGCATTTTTCTGACAAAAATTTGGCATGAGCAAATGGAAGCCCGTGTGAAAATAAAGACTTGCCCGTTCTTTGCTCACAGAGGTCAAACGAAATTGAAACGAGAATATTCAGGAGTCAAACCGGCCAGCTCAGAAAATTCGGTCGGATTGCGAATTTCGAATCTTGCTTGAATGGCCTGCGATCGAATGGATCCTCTTTCCCACTTAATTTCTTTCTTTCTTTTTTAGCTCGCTCCTTCTTCTCAAATTGGTATCGTCAAGAGCTAGGAAATATACGCATGGCTTATGATGCAGTCAAACAGTTATGCTTCATGTTATGTGTGGTTTGGGAGATATTTTTAGTGTACTTCAGCCTATAATTATGTATGTTTTACGGCCTTTCAGAAGCCAATTTCTTCAAGGAAGAGGTTATGATTATATAATACCAGTTATTTTTGATTGGGCGAAATGCATTTTTACAGCTTTGCTGAAGTCTCCTTGCTATGCTACAGAGAGGCATACTCATTTGAGTTTCATTGAAGATAATGTACTGTGAAATTATTTGATAAGTATTAATTTGGGGAAGCCTTTATCTCTTACATAGATGGACAGAGAGATAGAAAGTCCTTGCCGTTCCAAATCGCTACGCGGGGAAACATAATAATTGGTTTAAAAAATTCTCACCGGTGTAAAGCAAACAGAGCTCAGTATTTTAGTGCCCTGAAATGTCTCCTAGGCTATAAATACTGGTAATGACAGATCCACGCTCTGTAACCGGCAACAGGAGCAGCTGCTAGCATGATCAATTGCACACAGTGACCTCTTCCAGACTGCGTTGGTAGATAGGGCTGGGAAATATCTGAAGATTCGGGGTTGGGATGAGAAATACCTGGAGCTCTGGGTTGAGAAATACGTGGAGATTTTGGGTTTGGAGCCTGGGGAGGATGGGGTGGGGGGTGAGGAGGGACAATACCATAGAGTCCACCCTCTAAAGCAGCCATTTTCTCCAGGGGAATTGATCTTGGTCGTTTGGAGACCAACTGTAACGGTGAGATAACTCCTGGAGACTGGTAACCTAAGGATCCTGGAAGCTTACCAGGGGAAGACAAATTTGGAAATGTTGCTTAGCAAATAGGGGCCCTTTACTGATCTTTTCCAGCAAAGTGAGCCATAGGGGCCTGGCTGATACAGATATGGTCGCCAGCCTTCAAGTGGGGCCTGAAATTATAACTGATCTCCAGGCAATAAATCAGTTCCCCTGGAGAAAATGACTGCTTTGGAGGGCAATCTCCATGGCACTACACCTACTGAGGTCTACTCCTCCTCAAAATCCCGCCCCCTCCAAGTTCCATCCTCAGATCTCTAGGAATTTCCCAACCTTGAGTCAGCAACCTTAATTCCAGGTCTAGGGGACCCTCAGTACAATGCTCTCCAACAGCGTTGCCATAGGGCCTATCTCCATGTTATGGTTGCCTCTTGCCATCAAACGTATGCCAAGAGTTCCATATCAATTTGGACTGGGGGTGTGGCACACAAGAAGAATGGGCTTCAGCCTCCCCCCCCTTTGCTCTTGTCTTGAACTGAAATGGCCTTGGGGTGTCACTATTTGCCCCACAGCGAAATCCTAGGCATCATGGCTTTCTTTGTAGAAAAAGCCCAGCAGGAACTCATTAGCATAATAGGCCACGCCCAACAGCAGAAACTCATTAGCATAATAGGCCACACACCCATGTCACCAGAAGTGTGGTCATCCAGCCACACCTATCTTTTGCTTCTTATTCTACCTTGTTTGTTGTCAAAACCCAGGGCTTTTTTTGTAGCAGGAACTCCTTTGCATGTTAGGCCACACAGCCCAAATGTAGCCAATCCTAATGAGTTAAAGTGCTAGTGGCGGTGTATCCTAATCCCTATAGGCCATGATGCAACCAATATGACAAAGCGTATGGCCAGCGGCTATTGCTATTGACTTCGTAGGCAATTGGTAGCCTGTTGTTGGTAGCGACTCCTAGTCAAAGGCCTGGTGGAAGAGCTCCATTTTGCAGGCCCTATGGAATTGTAAAAGATCCCGCAGGACCCTAGTGTCTTCCGGGAGCTCATTCCACCAGTGTGGAGGCACTACTGAAAAGGCCCTGACCCTAGTAGAGGCCAATCTGACATCTTTCGGTCCAGGGAGGGTCAAGCAGTTTTGAGACCTCAACCTCAGTGCTGTCTTGGGAACATCTCCTTCCATGGCCACGCTTGGTCACTTGAAGTCACCCTTGAGCATTTCTCCCTGACAAGCTCTGATTGCAGAATTCACCAAAACTGAAACCAGCAGAGTGCAGCCAAGCAACGTGGGAGGCGGAGCTTAGCTCCTCTGAGCAGCTCACTCGAAACATATCAGTGAATCCAACTGTGAACACATTTGCACTTGCAATACACCCACTTTCACAGTGCATGTGGAATTCCTACACCACACTGCAAATGCAACTGCCGCAGTGCACAGCCAAACAGTGGACAGATGCGGGTGTCCTAACAGCAGGGTTTGTATGCTTGAACTTTTTTGTTTGGACTCTGCATTGACTAAGTCTGACAGTTGTCTAAAACGGATACGCTGAATGGATCACAACAGCTGTCTATGGTCCTTTCCGCACTGGACCTTAAATCCTGGTTCAACCCTGTCCCCAAATTTACATTCTACACTACACCCTGTGATTATCGCAGGGTATTCTTTGTTTCCACATTACACTGAGGTCACCCTGGTTTCGCCCCACACTTGTCCCAGGATAAACAGATGCTGTTATAACCAGGGATAAATGCAAGGTGTTGTGTCGTGAGTTGAACTCTGATAAAACCAGGGATGAGATCCAAGTGTGGAAAGGACCTATGTCGCTTCCCCTGTTTTGTGTCAGGCAACACGAGCCAGCCCCACACGAATGAAGACAGCCCCAAGATCACCCCCAGAATCCCTAGAAATCTGCAGGGATTCCATGTCCAGTGCTCACCCAGGGGTGCCAGTGCAGGGCTTTGAAATACCTGGGGATTTCAGGGTGGAGCCTGGGAGACCGAGGGTTAGGGAGGGGAGGGACCTCAGTAGGGTACAATGCCGTGTGGTCCACCTTCCAGAGCAGCCATTTTCTCCCGGAGAAGTGGAGTAAATGTTTTAAATGAACAAGTAAGCAATTTAGGTCGTCTGGAGATCAGCTGTGATTCCAGGAGATCTCCAGTCCCCATATGGATTTGGCAACCCTGTCCTCACCAGACAGCTGGATGTCCCCAGAAGATCCTGAGTCGGGAACTCACGGGGGTGGAGCATTAAATCAAAATACACCTTGAGATATAAGGGATATTTCAATAATCCCGAGGAAAATGGCAGTCCCTTTCAGTGAAATATAACTCTCTAGGGTCAGGATCAGATGGGTAGTTCAATCCATTGTTGCCCTGCCTCTAATAGAGCCAGATTATTTTGTTACAGAGAATCTGGACCAGGCTCACCCCTTTAAAAGTCTTCAAAGCGATTTTAATGGCCATGGAGTGATCAGACAGCACCAAGCACGGAGTCAGCCTGTCGGCCATTTTTTTAGAAGTTTGTCCTAGGAGCATGCTCACAAGCAGAGATGAGCCTTCTGGGTTATGTAGTTCATGGGGCTGTCAGGCATTACTTTAAAAAGTTTTCCCTCTGAGCATGCACACAAGCACTTGCTGAGAATGCTGGGATATGGAGTTCACTGCCATCCTCCCTCTAATCTTTTCAATTTACCCCTTCCCCAAATTAAATTAAAAAGCTGCAGAACGGGGGTGTCTTTCTTTGAGAGTTTTTCAAAAGAAAACAAGGTTTTGAGCAGTCCCCCAGGGGGAAGGTGCATATATACAGTCATGTGATCCTTACTAACGGGGGGGCGGGAGTGGCATCTGGAAAACAAGAGATTGGTGAGACCTGCCTGGTGGCTTGGGTGCACAACAGAGTGACTAGACAACAGGAAATCCATTTTGGAAGTGACCAACAGGACCGGACTTTCTCAGGTATCAAAGAAATACGGGGCAAGGGGAGGGGGGATGAAACTCAGATGACTGGGGTACAATGGACAGATGTTGCTGCAGGCCCGTAGCTACAGTGGGACATCTCGGGGCTAGGTTCCCTGACTTACTGGCAACAGCCCATTACTTCCCATCCAGCCCAGGGCCCCCAAGCAGGGAAGGAGCTGAGTATTCTTTTAATTTGATTAGCCAATGCTCCCTAAGAAATTTAAATGCCCCCAACTAGGAAAAACCTGGCTACAGGCCTCGGTTGCTGTCTGATTGTGCACTTTAAATCCATGAGGGAACAGCAAGGGCAATGGATCAAATTGCTTGTGTGAATGCGACTTAGGAGAGTCAAGAACTCTTCCTCCAGAACAATTTTGGCACATGCAGGAAGGAAGCGGATACGGTTTGTTCAAAACAGGGCTACAGCACAGCTCTGTTCTGTATCAAGTGCATCGCTGGGTCTGACCAGCTGACTCAAGTTTTTCATTATGTGACAATATTGACTGAAGAAAACAGCAAACAGCTCCGGTGGAAATCAATGAGCGTCTCCAGAGCTCTCGCAAAAAGAAAATACCAACCAGCTGCTAGATCTAAAAGTAAAAATAATCTATTCCATTAAGCGGAAAGCGTATGAGGTGGAAGAATTTTGGCCGGAGGGGGGGACACTGGGCAGGCATAGCTCGTAATCCTTGCTGAAGCTCAAGATCCGAGGATGGGGCCATGCTACCCGCAGAATTTGTGCCCGGATACAGCGTTCCGTGCGCCTTGGTTTTTAGTCGTGCCGGCCACATGACCACAGAAACGTCTTCGGACAGCGCTGGCTCTTCAGCTTTGAAACGGAGATGAGCACCTCAACCCTAGAGTCGGATTCGACTGGCTTTCGAGCAAGGGAACCTTTACCTTTACCTTTACAATTGCTGGGCTTGTACCTGTGTCCTGCAGTCCTGAAGCCATACCCTGACCTGGAAGGTTTAGGCTAGCCTGATCCCGTCAGATCTCAGAAGCTAAGCAGGGTCAACCCTGGTCAGTACTTGGATGGGAGACCTCCAAGGAATACCAAGGGCACTCTGCGGAGGCAGGAAATGGCAAACCGCCTCGGAACATCTCTTGCCTTGAAAACCCTATGGGGTCGCCATATTGCAAAACAACCACAACAAGAACCCTTGGGGAGCCCGTTTCCCCCTACAGTATGGTTTGAGGTGGGGTAATGTGCTACCAGGGGCTGCAGTGGCTCAAGTGGTTAAGATGCTGAACTGCAGACCAGAAGGTCGGTAGTTCAGGAGTTCGAGACCCGAGTGCCGCAAGACAGAGTGAGCTCCCGTCTCTGGTCCCAGCTCCTGCCAACCTAGCAGTTTGGAAGCAAGAAATTGCAAGTAGATAAATAGGTGCTGCTTCGGTGGGAAGGCAACAGCATTCCGTGCGCTGTGGCATCTAGTCATGCCGGCCACGACCATGGAAACGTCTCTGGACAGCACTGGCTCTTCGGCTTGGAAACAGAGATGAGCACCGTATCCCTGGAGTTGGATTTGACTGCCTTTCGAGCAAGGGAAGCCTTTATCTTACCTTTACCTAATGTGCTGCTGCAGTGAGTGGAGGAGTTGTGCCCTAAAGCAGGGCACGCGTCTAACGTCACCTGGATCTTATAGAGCAGGGGTCCCCAGCACGGTGTCCGTGGGCACCATGGCACCCGCAAACACCTTTCCTGGCACCTGCTGAATGCTTTTAGAAAGTGGGTGGGGCCAGGAGGGGCCTTTGCCAAGCAAGGCTTCTAATTGGCCATTGGAGATTTGATTGGCTGGGCAGATTTTTTTAAAAAAATGTTGCTTTGGCAGCAGCTGCTGCTGCCGCCCAAGGATCTTCACTCTGTGGCCACAGGTAAGGTGCAGCAAACATTTGGTTGCGACTGGCTCTGCCTCCTGCAGCAGCCGTTTTGCGACAGCTGTTTGTGGCTATGCCCTCTATGCTGTGTCAGAATTCCAAAGGTGCCCACAAGCTCAGAAAGGTTGGGAGCCCCTTTTGGTGTAGTGGTTAAGTGCGCGGACTCTAATCTGGGAGAACCGGGTTTGATTCCCCCACTCGTCCACTTGCAGCTGCTGGATGACCTTGGCCATAGTTCTGTCAGAGCTGTCCTTGAAAGAGCAGTTTCTGTCAGAGCTCTCTCAGCCCCACCTACCTCACAGGGTGTTTGTTGTGGGGAGGGCGAGGGAAAGGAGTCTGAGACGCCAAGTGAAGGGCGGGGTATAAATCCAATCTTTTCTTTTCTTCTTCTCCCATAGAGTTTCTTTTACTGACGATGTTTCAGGGTTAAGTACAGAAGTGTCTACGGTGTCACTTTCACAGTACAGTGGTTTGAAGTCACCCGAAGATTTCTGGACACGCTACAGCCCTTGTGTGAGTTGGAGCATGAAAATCGGGTCGTGCAGGCTGCTTGCGTTTAGCTATATCAATCATATCTCTGTCATTTACCCCACTTGCACATGGCTCAGTGTAAGGTATTTTCTATGTGTCTTTTTTTCCCCCTGAATTATTTGACATGGACGTGTTGCATGCCATTCCTTGGACATGCCACTGATTCATGTGAACAACTGTTTTCGAAAAGTGTGACAGGAAGACAGTAATGTACAGGAAAGGAAAGCTCGAGGTGTCGCCACACATCTTGAGCAAGTGGCAATGCGCCAAGTCTATTTACATTTCCACTTGCACATTGTGGTGTCGTGGTTAGGAGAAGTGGACTCTAATCTGGAAGAACCGAGTTTGATTCCCCAGGCCCACACCTTCACATGCAGCCAGCTGGGTGGCCTTGCGTCAGTCAAAGTTCTCTTTGAGCTGTTCTCTCAAAGGCAGTTCTCTCAGAGCTCTCTCAGCCCCACCTACCTCAAAGGGAGTCTGTTGTGGAGAGAAGAAGGGACGGTGCTTGTAAAACACTCTGAGACTCTGAGTGAAGGGCAGGGTATAAATCCAACTCTTCTTCTTCTTCTTCTTCTCATTGCTGGATCCAACACATTATCAGAGCCGGCTTGCTCACTAGACAAACTAGGCGTTCGCCTAGAACACGCCGGCCCTTAGGGGTGCCAAAAGCCCCCCAACCCCTGCCAAAAAACCTTGCCCCTTCCCTGGCTTGCCGGCGTGCCCCCACCCCTTCCCTGGCTTGCAGCTCACCTGCCTTCCCCCTCCACCCTGGCGCGACTAGGGCGCAGAAACATCTCCAGCCGGCCCTGCACATTATGAGCCATTGAGGGCAAATGGCAGCCCTCTCTTTTCTGCTCAGTAAACCCTTACCATAAAGTTCAGATGAACAGGAGAATGACAGATAACTCATAAGCAACCAAGGGACCAAACTCCTCAGCCTTTCAAGTATCCAGCTTTAAAAAATGCTGAGTTCACATCATCCTAGGCTTTTCAATCTTGCAGTAATTGAGATATTATCATGTCAACTTATCCTCTAAGATATAGAAACCAAATGTGAACCCCATCCCTGGAACCTGATTGCGTCTCCTTGATCCAAGGATTTCCCCTTTTCATTCCTTTGGTAATAGTTTCGGTTCCCCACTTTTCCCTATTCATTCTATAGATTCACTTGCATCGCGTACACCTGATGTATGGTTTTCATACATGATTGTAAGGTTATTTTACCTTTTTAAAAATTTAAAACATGTGTATGCTGCCTTCCCCCTAACTTAGGGATCCCCTAGGTAGTAAACAACCGAAACAATATTTCAAACACAGATAAAATATATAGATCTTTAAACCAATTAATGAAATGATATAAGCACATAAACACAAACATGGAAGAGGGCCAGTGAGAGTTAATGAGGGAACAACAAACAAAGGAGTCTTTACCTGCAGGTGGAAATCAACTATAGAGGGAGACAGATGATTCTCCCTAGAGAGGGAGTTCCAAAGTTTCAGTGCCGTAACCGAGAGCCAGTTTGGTGTAGTGGTTAAAGAGCAGCCAACTCTAATCTGGAGAACTGGGTTCAATTCCCCACTCCTCCACAGGAAGCCAGCTGGGTGACCTTGAGCCAGTCACAATTCTCTCAGAACTCTCTCAGCCCCTAAAACCAATCTAGCTCACCACTTATTCTGCCTCACGCTAAGAGCTAGAACTTGCAGTTGCCGGGTTATCTTAGGATCTCCTGGCTATTCTACACACAATGTCATACAATAATTATTATTAATTAGTACCACAACCAGAAAGCCCATTTCTTGGGTTGCCACATGTCCAGCCTTAGACGGTGGGGGCACACATCCTTTGAAGATGACTGGCATAGGGAGTAGTTAAGGAATATAATATGCCTTGAGCCAGTGTTCTGTGGTGGTTAAAGTGTTGGACTAGGATCTGGGAAACCCAAGTTTGAATCCCTACTCTGTCATGGAAGCTTGCTGGGTGACCTTGGGCCAGTCACATGCTCTCAGCCTAACCTACCTCAAAGGGTTGTTGTGAGGATAACATGGAGAACAACCTAAGCCAGTTTTGGGTCCCAACTGGTAAAACAGGGAAGAGGAGAGTGATGTAAGCTGCATTGGGTCTTTTGGGGGAGAAAAGCGGGATATAAATAAAACAGTTTTACTGATGCATGAATGTTGAAAAATTCATGCCAAAAAATGGCACAAGGAAAGAGATCAGGAATTGAGGAATCACAGGATCCACTCACATGTGGAAGACATGAAGTCAAAACAGAGGTTTCGGGGCTCAGATGTGCAGAGATGAGAAATTCAAAATATCTCTATCCGTAGGATGATGGTGTAGTTTAGAAGATGCGGGGGGGGGGGGGATGAAAGATGACTCAGAAGCAATTTGGAGAGTTTAACTTCCCGAAGCCTTCAAAAGTATCTAGCCAAGGGAATGCAAAGCTGCAGCCCATCACAAGTTGTTCAATCTCACAGTAATTGAAATACCATCAAGTCGACTTCATCCACTAAAATATGAAAACCAAATGTGAGTCCCATTACCTGGCCCCAACGGCATCTCCCTGGGCCAATGGTTACCTTAAAAGTTATTGACACGTTTTTTTATACACTGCTGAACTTGCGCATGTACATCTCATGTACAGTGCATTAGGCGGATGGCAGGAAAAGATCGGATGCCCTTAGAGGGTTTCAAAGTCTTTCTAGTTTTTTTTAAAAAAGAAAGAATACTTTTTAAGGTAACAGGCCAAATACATTATGCTTCCTTATTCATGCGTCACCAGGGCTAGCCATAATGCCGCTGAGCCGGGTTTTTAATGGGTCCGTCCCACGTGAATGGATGGTGACATTACCTGTCGTCTCATTTGTTAAGGAATCAAAGATAACGGACATTACACGCTTTTAAAAAGTGAAAACAAAATTGCATATTTGTGACCCCACCAAAAAAAAAAAAAAGTGAAAAGGATTATCGATTGTGGTGTTTCTAGTAGCTTGGATTTTAAAAGGCATTCAAAGCAATGCACATTGGCGAAGATCAATAATAGATTTTATGCTTCCGTCCTTGAAAAGGAGGGGGGGGAAACCCACCATATAATTTAAAACCAAACAGGTCCTTGTAAGTCTAATCTCTCTGAGGTTTTCTTTGTGTATCCTTAAAACCTCACCGACCGACTTCCTATCTGCCAGAAGAGGACAGTAGTCAAAATTGGAAACATTCGTCCCAGTGTAACGCTGACATCTACACCGTTTCGTTTCTGCATCTTAAAGTGCAGTCTTAACCCAGCCTAACCAGTTCTGCCCATCCATGATCAACTACAACTCGGGGATAGACAAATCCTGGCTGCCTGTCTGCTGGTGTTTCTGCAGATTCGGTTGTATCACACACAGACTGGAGGATCTTGATGTGCAATTTATAGGGTCTGTCATTGATTCACGCAAGGAGGGGATATTCACCTCTGGTTTATCGACACTCGGGCAGTATTGAAAAATGGGCACAATCTGGCACGAAGAAACAGCAAAGGATTCAAATGAAAGGATCACTGGTCTGAGGGGCACCCAAGACTGGAGAAAAAAATTAAAATGGTTTCCCCCCACCCCCCAAAGCAGAAGAAGTGATCAATTCAAAATCCTCCCTAGCATCCCAAGTATGTGTCCGTATTGAGTTCTAAAATCAATGAGGTGTGTTTTCCTGCTCCTGAAACTGGATTGTGCGAAAACGAAATTTCGTTTTCTTTCCTTCCCCCCTCAACAAATCAAGAGATGGGGGAGGGAAAAGGAGGGAGACAGGGAGCGACAGAGAGACGGAGACATATGCTGACTGAAGTCGCGGTTCAGTCTAACTGGTTGACTCTTGCATATTAACGCCAGTTGGGCTAATGCTGACGGGATTCCCCCCCCCTCTTTTTTCTCTTTACTATGAAAAGAAAGACTGCATTTGCTGGGTGTCGGACGCAACTGCAGAGAGCCCCTACACTTTTATGACCGCTTTGTTTACAAGTATATCCCTCACAAAGCCCCAGCTTTTAATTTTATGGCTGGGCAAAACAGCTAATCTGTTTTGACATGCTATCTACAAAGGCACTCCAACGAGTATACGGACTAACTCATCCATAAGTCATTTCTTTTATACCCATGTACTGGTGTGTCCAAGAAAAAGGGAGCGTGAGGGAGAGTTATATCGTCTGTGGGAGTCTGAATAATAATAGTCATTAATATGGCGAATTGAGGGTCAAGATATTCATCCCACATATCAAATCCCCCCTTCAATGGGAACGGTCCCATCAGCTGTCAGATTCCATTAAATATATCCCCCAGACCTACTGACCAGCTGACAGTAGAGAATCTCAAAACCATACACCCACTATTTGCATTATAAAATGTGAAATCAGCTGGAAGCAATGATAGCAGAACTGAAAACAGAGGGGAGAAGGAGGAAAAAAAATCTGCCATGCCCCTTGTGTCTTTTGAAACAGAAACCCAAAGAGTTAAAATACACCCCCATAAAATCCCAGAAAGGTGGGGGGAACACCTCAAAACAAAGGTTACCACAGTTTTCTTCATAACCTCTCTTAGAGTCTTTCTTTCTCTTTCTCTCTCTCTCTTTTAAAACCTTCTGTTAATGTGAGATCTGCATAAATGTTTCATGATGGTTAATGCAATGCATAAAGCAAACAGTTTATTAAGGAACATCTGTGCTGTTTGGTATCCGATAATGCAGTGTTCTTTTCGAGTCGTTGAAATATAACCCTATCATAAGGTTTGGGGTTGTTAAAATACTTGTTTTGTGAAGACTTGTGATCACATCTGACATTTTTAGCAGATGCCACGGCAAGAGGGAAGAATTCCTTAATATCGCCTGTCCACGTGAGCACCGAAGAGAAGGGACGGAGAAGACAACAGTGGGACTTTAACGTGATTCCCCGCCCCCCAACCCCCTTGGATCAACACTTCACTTATCGAGAAGTGTACAAGATTGTTTAGCATCTGGGAATATCGAGGTGATACCTTGCTATTTCATTTATCCCATCCCTGTCATAATGAGTTCTCTGGTTCGGGGTTGTTGTTGTTTAAATCTTTTCTTAGGTTTTGATTTTAAGGGCAGGCCAGACTACTTCTGGGTTTATAAAGTAGAATTTTGGAGGGGTGGGGGGAGGAAGGAATCCCCAGACTGGTACAATTTCATCATCATGATATTGCCTCCATATGGGACTATTTTAAGACACAAAAAAAGCCCCCCAAAAGTTATGAGACCAATAATTTTTAATGAAACTTGGCTTAGCTTTTTAAGCAGGTCAAGCAGATAAAAAGTAGGCCCGTGGTTTCAGCAACCATAGCCTCCCTTTCATTTAGTATGTTTTTTTTTCCCCTGGCAGGGATTAAAGAAAATGTAGTTCCAATTAAATTGGGGCTTAATGGAGATATGTTTTATATTATTGATTCTGCAAAGCAGGGATGGGAAGTGTTCTCCTTTTCCACATGTGTGTGTCAGGCTGAAATCTTTAAAGACGCTGACTTGCAAGCAGGTTCTGGTCGGATCAGAAAAACTTCTTTCTAAGCAAACGGGCAAAGAAGCAATCTGCCTGTCGTTAAGAAACTGGGCTTGAATAGGTTACCAGTCACTTTTACCAAAAGAGTTTCTGGCAAATCCTAGAACTACCTATGTCATATTCTGTTTTTTTATGGAAGTGGTGTGACACTGTAGCCAGCATTGCAGAAGGGTTGTAGGTGGGGCAATGGGGAAGCCACAGTGCCAGCTGCATCACCAAGTCACTTCCATAAAAAATGGGAAGTGACAGAGTTAGCTCTAGGAATTGCCAGAAACTCTATGGTAAAACCATAAAGCTTCCATCAATTCCTAGAGCTACCCCATGTCACTTCTGGGGGTTTTTTAAACCAGAAATGATGCAACACCACAGTCTGAGTTGCAGGTTTTTTTAACATTTCTCCCACCGCTACTTTATAAATTAAACCAGAGACCCATATCTGTATAACTGTGGGGTTTCAAGAATGTTGAATATCACATGAGAATAACTCAATAAAGAAACATCAAACATAGTGTCCGCCCATTGTATGTGCATTCACTGTAATGTGTGAACAGGGCTAGTCTCTCACACTTTTGGCCTTCCACCTGTAGTTTGAGAGTAATAATACTGACCTGCCTAGCATTTTCCAAGGATGACTGAGAAAATATGTGCTTCAAACACTCTACAGGGGCTAGAATGCTGGATTAGCATCCGGGAGACCCAGGTTCGAATCTTCACTCTATCATGGAAGCTGGCAGGGTGACCTTGGGCCAGTCATATCCAGGCCAATCTACCTCACAGGGTTGTTATGAGGATAAGACGGAGGAGAGGAGAAAAATGTCGGCCACTTTCAGTCCCCACTGGGGAGAAAGGTTGGGTGTAAATGAGATAAAGATAGTTTATTGAACTGTAGCAATCACATGCAGTGATGTGAGCAAGCCACAGCACCAGTCATAGTCCAAGATCCAGTGTGTGGATGCAGCCATAAGAGAAAGAATTACTTACTACAGGAATGAGTCTCGCTGGTTAGATTCAAAAGTCCCCTTTTTTATTTAGTTTTTCCTTTCTGAGAAATAAAGTCCAATGAAGTTCTGAGAAATAAAATTCCCTTTCCTCACACCAAAGCAAATGTACTTTCTGCAGCAACTGCATATGAATGGCGTTTGTTATAAAAATGGTGTGCATGTGTGTGAATACTATAAAACGGGATGTGTGTGTGTAAGAGAAACAAAAGAATCACCAAAACAAAAACGAGAAGAACCCAAACTGAGGGCACTGACAACATAGAATGTAAAAAAAAAACCCCAAACACCCTAAAATGGCCCCCATCGACTCAACCCTAAATTACTATCTTCATTGTACAGTCATTTCAAATGTTGTCGTTTTGAATTGAAGACACCCAACCTCATTATTATTCCTTTAGTTTTTTCATCCCCCATCCAATCGCAGAAGGCTAAGAGAAGAACCCGCTCCAAGGCACACACGAGGTCTCCAACCCCATATTTACCTCATAATCTCCTGTCCAATCACGGATGGCTAAGGACAGAACATGCTCCAAGGCACACATGAGGTTTCCAACCCCGTATTTACCTCATAATGCTAATACAGGGACAGAGGAAACATTTTGAGAGGGAAATCATCAAGGAGCGGTGCGAGAAGATCAACATTTCCTCTGATCACTGTTTCTCTCATGGCAGTCCTTTCTCTCACAAAGCTAGGCTCTGAGACAGGAAGTAGGCCCAACTTGAGGGGAGAAAAAGGCTTCCAGAGGGCGTTGGCAGAAGAGAATGGTGTGGGAAGAAACTGCCTTTGTCCTTATCTGGCCACTTTTTCCCACCGCACATAATCGAAGTGTGATGTAGTAGTTACAGCCAGTGTGTAGCAGGGGTCCCCCATCTTTTTGAGCCTACAGGCACCTCTGGAATTCTGACGCAGTGTGGTGGACGCAGTCACAAAATGGCTGCCACAAAACGACTGCTTCAGGAGGTGCAGCCAGCTACAAAATGGCGTCCACAGCTTACCTTGGGTCAGATAGTGAAGAGCCTTGTGCTGTGGTGGCAGCTGCTGCCAAAGCAACATTTTTTTGGAAACACATTGAGGACCCTGGAACAGAGCCAGTGCAGTATAGTGGTTAGGGTTGCCAGGTCTTACCTGGGTCTCGGTGGAGGTCTACAGCCTGGCTCCCTGCCCGGAAGAGACATCAACACACTGGGCACATTGGGCATGATGGGGCTCTTCAGGGGTGGGGGTCCCCCCACCGGCCAGCTGGCTGGTGGCAGATTGGGGGGCCAGAAAGTGGGGGAAACCCTACTTGGCAATCCTAATACTGGTTAGACTGTTGGAGCAGAATCTGGGAGACCCAGGGCTGAATTCCCACTCTGCCAGGATAACTTGCTTGGGCCAGTCACACACACTCAACCCAGCCTACCTCACAGGGTTGTGGTGAAGGCAACATGGAGAACATTGTAAGCCATTTTGGGTCCCCATTGGTAAAAAAGGCAGGGTATAAATGGAGTAAGTAAGTAAGTAAACAGAGAGTCTGCAGTCTGGGAGACTGAGCCTGCGATCCTATGCAGAACTACTCCAGTCTAAACCCTCTGGAATCAATAGGCTGAGACTAGAGTAACTCTGCATGGGATTGCACTATGAATTTGCATGAGGCAGTCTGCAAGGCTGGAGGCCAGAAGGCCACCTGACTTGTGAATACTTTTTGAGCCGCCTGACGTCAACTCAGTTTCTGAATTTTAAAAGTTAAGCTCTGCAACGTAATAATTATATCTATTCAGACTATTTTGTGATATGCAAGTGGTAAATCATCGTTTGTAAGACATGTGCTCAATCAAAGAAGAAAAAGACGTATAATTATGTTGTTTATCATGAATCTCGAAAGAAACAAAGACTCTTTAAGATGGAAAACTTTGGGTGGGGTGGGAGAGGGAGGGAACACACAGTCTGTTAGGCTGCTCCTATGAAGACGCAGAACCAACCACATGTTTACATGCCTAATAGGAAATTAAACTTAGCATCTATTAACTCAGTTCTTAAAGGGGCAAAACCCACACATTTTTGCACAGACGGAGTCAGCCTTTATTCGGTAGCAATACTCACCCTTCTGTACTTCTGTCCCTGTCAATAACTTCAACTTTTTTTTGACAAATTCTAATCTCTTGGGGGTTCCAGCTCAGCAGGGTTCTCCCTTTGCAGTGGCTGAACGATTAAAGTCAAGTGTCGATAACCATAACCTCCAACTTGAATGTGGAAATTGTCACTGTCTATTTTTTAAAAAAAATACCCAAGTGTGTGGTTTGAAATTATGCTTAAAGATGGTGGTGGCACTCTGATTGCATTTGTATTTAAATAAGGGGAGGGGCTGTGGCTCAGTGGTAGAGCATCTACAGTGGTAGACCATCTACAGTGGTAGAGCATCTGAGGTTCAATCCCCAGCATCTCCAGTTTAGGATCAGGTAGTAAGAGATGTGAAAGACCTGTGGCCTGAGATCCTGGAGAGCTGCTGCCAGTCTGAGTAGACAATACTGATCTTGATGGGCCAAGGATCTGATTCAGTAGAAGGCAGTTTCATGGGTCTACAGACTTCGGTGGGACCAACACATTTTTGGGTATTTTCAGATCCAGGAGGCAAACTATTGCCCAATATACAGCACCATGTGGACTCAGTCTCACAGTGAATATCAGGGGTTGCCAAACTGCGGCCCGGGAGCCACATGCGGCTCTTTCACACATATTGTGCAGCTCCCGATAGGGCAGCTGAGGAAGCGAAGGGGAGGCATGCTTTTTTCTCCCTCCTTCCCTCCCATCTACTTGCTTTCTTTGTTTCTCTCTCTTTCACCCTCCCTCCCTCCCCCATCTATTTGCATTCTTTGTTTCTCTCTCTGTGTCTCTCTCTCTTTCCACCTCATTCATTCTTTCCACCTTTATATATATTTTTCTCACTCTTAGACACATAAATACCATTAGCAAACAAATAAATATCATCGGAGAAATAAATATCATTATAAATCTCTATTTTTACTCCTTTTGTTTTTATTTTTGGCAGTCTCATTTAATGTTAATAAAAAGCAAGTTTGCATATTTTCGAAATAAAGATGTGTGTGTAATATTTGTTCATGTCTTGCGGCTCTCAAACATCTGACTTTTATTCTATGTGGCTCTTACGCGGAGCAGGTTTGGCTGGTCTATATAAACTGTTAAGCAGGATATTCATATATTTAATACAGAAGGAGAGAAAGAAGGAATTAAATGTGTTGGTTCTCTATTGGAATTTCCATCCACCTTATCTGATTAAGGAATACCTGGTATATAGAATGAGTCAGACATGCTCTCTCTCTGGCCGTGATCACATGGGTGGTTTGGCCCAACACAGCCACTCCTCCCCTCCAGATCAAATGGGTGCAGACAGACAGCCACATCTGCCCCAACCATACTTATCCCGTCATAGGATGACTTGGAACCAGGTTAAAAAGGCACCACATCACAAGTGGTGTTTTCGATTCCACGTGCAATCATTGAGTATGACCGGATGTCTGAACCCGGGGGAGTGCGTGCAGAACAGATTTGGCAGTCTGAACCTGCAGATCCATTCTGCCATTAGGGAGGGGTTTTTTTAAAAAAAAAATGCCTATATGCGCATGTGCACATATGCACACACATGAATTTTGAGATTCTTTGGCAGTGCGCTCCATGGCTGAGGTGCTGCAATAATGTGGATGCCTTACCACAGGATGTCTCCATGGGTAAAACCCGCAGCAAGGTGTGCTGTGTGGCTGATATGCCTCGCAACACTTTCAACTGGTTCAATTCGGGGCGGCACTATATCATGCCAAGCCGCCAGTGTGGCCACGCTTCCCCTCTCTCCATTAGTAAACAAAAAAAACACTGCACAAGGATCTGCCACTACAGCACGAAGATCATCACTGTGTGACTAAAGGTAAGCCGTGGCAGCCATTTTGTGTCTGGCTCCACCTCCTGCGGCAGCCATTTTGTGGCAGCCATTTTGGCTATGCCCTCCAAGTGGTTTCAGAATTCCAAAGGTGCCCGTAGGCTCAAAAAGGTCGGGGACACCTGCCCTAAATAAATCAAAACAGAAGCAGATGAAAATCCTCCTCTCAGAGCACAAGGGCACTGAATCAGCCGTCCCATGGAATGTACTCTCACCAACGTACTCTGACAAAACTCTTCCTAAAGGAAGCGACCAGTACAAGAAGAACAGAATCAAACACCCTTTCTTTTCCTGAGAGGTGCTCTGCAAAGCTGAGCGAGGCCCAAGGCTCTCGAGGAGTCCTGGCACAGGGCCGACCTGATGACTCGCAGAGCCCAGACCGAGCTCCCAACCACTTACTAAAAACAACAAGCAAACTCCAGCCGAGAATCAGAAATTTGATAATGAGCAGGGGTGGAGTAAGACAGTGAGCAGCGGTTTGCAGATGGATCAAGGCCCAGACGACAACTCTTTCGACGAAAAGAACATTGGGGGGGGGGAGGAGAAGGAAAGACTTCCCCAGACATCTGGCGGTTGGCCGGCTCATGTGAAAAGTACGACTTTCGGAAAACTGATGCGGCCACGTACAGCTGGGAATACATCCGTCAGAGTTCAAGTGTCTCTGGCGCTTGCCTGATTTACGGTGCCCTCCTAAGAAGAACTGTACTCTTCTAACAGTGATGCCAACCTCCAGGCGGGGCCCCTGGGCGTCCCCCAGAATCACAGCTCATCTCTAGACCAGTGTTCCCCCCAAGCTGAGTTAGTGAGAGCTGGCTCACAGTTTTTGAGCCTCTGGCTCACACATTTTTTTTACCTTAGCTCAGGAAGGTTGGCTCCAGAGCAAACTAATTTATGCCGTAGCCAAATTGCTCGCTCACAACTTTGATGCCAGTAACTCACAAAGTCGAATTTTTGCTCAAAAGACTCCACTGTTTACAGGGAGCATTGCCCCAGACCACAGAGATGAGTTTCCCTGGAGAAAATGCCTGCTTTGGAGGGCGGACTCTGTGGCATTGCATCCCGCTGAGGTCCCTGTCCTCCCCAAGCTCCACCCCCAAATCTCCAGGTTTTCCCAACCTGGATCTGGCAACCCTATCCCCCTGTCTCCCACCGGTGGCCGGGGGGGACCTGGCAACCCTGTCTTCTAGGTGCATCAAATAAATATCCTTCCGCCATCTCAGAATGTGTATCATCTTATTTATTGATTGCTTTTAGGTAATCTAGTGGCTCAAGTGGTTAAGACGCTGAACTGCAGGCTGTGGAAGGTCGGTAGTTCAGCAGTTCGAGACCCGAGAGTGCCGCATGACGGAGTGAGCTCCCGTCTCTAGTTCCAGCTCCTGCCAACCTAGCAGTTCGAAAGCAAGAAATTGCAAGTAGATAAGTAGGTACCACTTCGGTGGGAAGGTAACAGCGTTCTGTGCGCCTTGGCATCTAGTCATGCCAGCCACATGAGCACAGAAACATCTCCGGACAGCACTGGCTCTTTGGCTTTGAAACGGAGATGAGCACCGCAACCCTAGAGTCAGATTCGACTGGCTTTCGAGCAAGGGAACCTTTACCTTACCTTTAGGTAATTTTAATGCCGGATTTAATTTAAATCAATTGTTGTATTTTAATCCGCTGTAAGCCGTCCTGAGCCCTGCTTGCAAGGGAAGGGCGGCTTAGCAAATCCAGTTTAATATGATACAGAAATAAACTTTAATGGACAGAGAGCCCAACGAGATGATGTTCCAGAGTTCACTGCGAAGAATGCTCCCTCGAAGCTGTGGAGTCTCCTGAGCAAAATTTCTACTTCTGTCAGAGCTGTCCTCTTGAGGACAGTTCTGGAAAGAGCTCTCTCAGCCCTGCCTACCTCACAGGGTGTCTGTTGTGGGGAGGGGAAGGGGGAAACGAGGACTTGGAGAAAGCAATTTGGCTACTGCCTAAATTAGTTTACTCTGGAGCCATCCTTCCTGAGCTAAGGCAAAACTGTGTGAGTCAAAGGCTAAAAAACTGTAAGCTGGTTCACACTAACTCAGCTTAGAGGGAACACCGGCGGGGACCCCTCGGCCGTTTTGGAAACAAAATCCCCTCTGCTCATGCCAGGAATCCTATATCCATGGATCTCCCTATTTTATCTTCACAACAACCCCGTGAGGTAGATTAGGCAAAGACTGATTGGGCCAAGGTCACCCACTGAGCTTCACGGTGAGCAAGAGTTTTAACCTGGCTCTCCTGGATGAGAGTCCAGCACTAACCATTGAGCCACACTGCATCATACAAAACTGAGAAGGCAGGAAATAGGCCACAACACAAGCGAAACCTTCAGTCAAATAACTGTATAAACAGCAGCGTATTAACTTGCTGCCCTGAAAACCGTAGGGTAAGTGCCAAGCAAGTCTCAAGAGGATGGGTTTTTCATAGATGGGTGCCACCACAAAGAAAACCCTGCCTCACGTTGCCACACATCCCAGCAGGGCAGGGACAAGATGCAAGGCTTGATGTTGTTACGTATTTAATTAATGAGGTTTATTTAATGGCACAATTTATATTTGCCAACAGTAGGGAAAAGTATGCTTAAAAACAACCATTTCCTTACAAATGATTCGGGGAATACATAAAGAATGCGAAAGGGCAGGGCAGGGAGAAAGTTATGTAGGCCAGCTAAGATTTCTCGTTGCTGTAGAGCAAGACCTCGGGAATCGAATTCATTCACGTTTGCCCCAAAACGTTCCTCCGCTCTCTCCTTCTCCCATTCATATCCTCCTCTCCTCCGGCCTCCCGTGAGCCAAAGAGGTATATCTTTGTCATGCAAGGTTTGTCCGTGGCAGGATGATGTTACCTTTCCCTCACAAAAGCCAATTGTGTTGTAATTAATTCATGCAAAACCCACTTGGAGGCTTGGGGCGGGGGGGGGAGCCGTGGCCTCTTTCGGAAAGAACGGGCAGGAATTCAGCGGCTAATTGTGCCGCCAGGTCCCTCTTTTCAGGCCGGTGCAGAAGTTCTCCATCTTGGACAAAGCCAAAAAAAAAAAAAAACACCACCACCACAAAACAAAAACGAGAGATATTGTTTGCGTACGGGGGCCTCGTTTCCACATCTTATCGCAAGCAAACTAATGTGCTACCCAAAACATGATATATTTCACTTTTGTACTGCTGACTCCAGCTTTCTAATTGCCTGACAGCATTTTCTTTGTTAAGCTTTAACTGTGATCATCACACTTTTTGTTGTACTGACAGTGGAAATATTCAGCAACAGACGACCTAAATACATCATAAGCACCGCCGTTCTGATCTTTCATAATGGAAAGGGGTGATGATGCGGGTGTTTCATGAAACATGCACATGGAATCATTGTGGGGGACGGGAGGCGGCGTTCAAGGCCCCCCACCCCACCCGAGCTGGGGACTGAAAGCATTTTTCCGACAAAGCAGTCCTCTTACTCTGAATACGCATGACTGACACGCCATGTAACGTAACAGGTTTGATTTGATTCATTTTTGGCCAAATTGCAGTCAGCAGGATAGACAAAAGGCCCGTGTGGTTCGAGCTAGTAAATTCGTCTTTCTTTCTGAGGACCCCACCAATGTTCTCAAACCTACAAGAACATGACAGGTTCTACCATCAGTGATGGCAGGCAGGGCCGGCGTGAACATACCCTTGGGTGGGGCAACTGCGATGGCCCCGGGCTTCAGCCTACACTGTTTGGTGCAGTGGTTAAGTGCGCGGACTCTAATCTGGGAGAACCAGGTTCGATTCCCCACCCTTCCACTTGCAGCTGCTGGATGACCTTGGGCAAGCCACAGAGAGCGGTTCTCTCAAGGGCAGTTCTCTCAGAGCTCTCTCAGGCCCGCCTACCTCACAGGGTGTCTGTTGTGGAGCGGGGAAGGGAAAGGAGTTTGTAAGCCACTCTGAGGCTCCGAGTGAAGGGTGGGGTATAAATCCAATCTCTTCTTCTTCTCTTCTTCCCCAACATGCCATTCCCATGCCTGCTGACTTGTGAATGCCCCACCACCTATGCCCGCAGCCCAGTATCATCAGGGGAAATGTCTGTGAGCATGGGTAGGGAAGACAGGTAGTGAGGCATATGGGTGAGTAGGTGGGAAGGGGGCCCCTGGGAACTTTCTGCCAAGAGCTCCCTCCAAAAAAAATCTGGAATTGGCCCTGATGTTAGGAAAGATAACTGGATGGTCCAATCCAGAACCTCTGGTGGACATGTCAAGGGAAATTAGCCAATGATTACTGTGCTTCTTTTTGTCCAGACAATCTGGAAAGCTTTCAGATATGAACCTATTGAGTTGCTTTATACCACGTCAAAAACACAGTAGCCAACCAGTTCTTCTGGATGGCCAACAATAGGGCACAGTGGTCAAAGCCTTCATAAGAATATAAGAAGAGCCCTGCTGGATCAGACTAGTGGTCCATCTAGTCCAACATCCTGTCTCACACAGTGGCCAACCAGTTCCTCTGGTAGGCCACCAACAGGGCCTAGAGGCCAAGGCCTTCATAAGAATAGAAGAAGAGCCCTGCTGGATCTGACCAGTGGTCCATCTAGTCCAACATCCTGTCTCACACAGTGGCCAACCAGTTCCTCTGGTAGGCCACCAACAGGGCATAGAGGCCAAGGCCTTCATAAGAGTATAAGAAGAGCCCTGCAGGATCAGACCAATAGTTCATCTAGTCCAGCATCCTATCTCACACAGTGGCCACCCAGTTCTTCTGGATGGCCAATAACAGGGCATAGAGGCCAAGGCCTTCATAAGAGTATAAGAAGAGCCCTGCAGGATCAGACCAATAGTTCATCTAGTCCAGCATCCTGTCTCACACAGTGGCCAACCAGTTCTTCTGGATGGCCAATAACAGGGCATAGAGGCCAAAGCCTTCTAAAGAACACAAGAACAGCCCTGTTGAGTCAGACCATTGGTCCAACAACAGGGCATAGAGGCCAACTGCCTTCCCTTGATGTTCCCTCCCAGCACTGGGATTCAGAGGTTGACTGCCTCTGAATATGGAGGTTCCCTTTAGTCACCATGGCTAGCAGCCTTTGATAATCCTCCATATGTGTCTTTAAATATATCTGTTGGGGACAGACCTAGTGTATCCATCCTCCCCTGCTTCCAACACAGCTTCTCAGACATCTACCGAATTTCAAAGTTTTGCAATGTATAACAACTACAACAAATGCACCCATATCTTTGGCTGTATTGTTTTCCAGAACACCAGCAAGTTGCAACCGAAACTTTCCAACTAAATGCCACAGAATCCCATTCCCCATGGGACTCTGGGGCAATTTCGGCTCTGTGCCGTAGCGTCGCAGCCCAGCTCTTCCCCGCCAAGCTCACGGGCATCTTTCAATCTCTGCGACTTTGAAGTATGTCTTTTCCGAAGGCTTAACAATGTCAAGCTCCATAACACAAGCACGCCTTCGCTAACTTCCTCTGCTAAATGGATCATAATTTGAAACATGCAAACATTTCCACTTTTATCAAGCGAGGCCCCTGAACACATTATTGCTGCAACCAGCGTGGTTTACGGCCTCGGTATCGTCGGAGAGCCGAGCCTTATCAAAATTGACTGTAAAGGGCCTCCCTCATTACGGAATCTTTGAGCCTGTAAAACAAAAGATCTCAATTTACTCACAGGGGCTTCAGAACCTTTGGGGGAGGAAGGAGAAAATGGAACTGTCATTCGAGAAGCAGTGTATTTATACATTTTTGTCACACGGCTAACAAAATGCCCATCATTAGGGTGGAAGGGTGTGGCAACAGCAAAGAGGGCTAGCATATTGCAGATAGGGATGCCAGGCCTCTGAATATCGTGGGAGGTCTCCCAGCAATTCCCTCCAATGCCCTCCAGTCACTTGGCCACTGGTAGGAGGACTTGTGGGGAAAGAAAGGCCGGAAGTCACAGGGGACTCTCTAGCATTCCACAAAGTGCTTTTTGTTTTACCACAGAGTTTTCGTAAAAGGCTAGAGTGTCCCTGGTGATGGGCTGACATCACTTCCAGGCAGGGCTCTTTTTGTAGCAGGAACTCCTTTGCATATTAGGTGACACACCCCTAATGTAGCCAATCCTCCTAGAGCTTACAGTAGCCCCTGCAAGAAGAGCTCTGTAAGCTCTTGGAGGATAGGCTACATTAGGGGTGTGTCGCCTAATATGCAAAGGAGTTCCTGCTACAAAAAGAGACCTGCTTCCTGGTGAAGAGGAAGTGACATCATTATATTACTGGCAAAGGCCCTCCCCACCGGTACCCCTTATTGCAGAATGCTGTTGGGTGCAATGCATGTCTGTGTGTGTATTCACAGAGATTCACTGCGTCCCTCCACATCACCCCCCTGTTGGTGGGAATAGAAGAAGAGAAGAAGAGAAGAGATTGGATTTATACCTCACACTTCACTCCCCAAAGGAGTCTCAGAGCAGTTTACAATCCCTTCCCCTTCCCCGCCCCTCAACAGATACCCTGTGAGGTGGGTGGGGTGGAGAGAGCTCTCTCGAGAACTTCCCTTGAGAGAACAGCTCTGAAAGAACTGACCCAAGGTCACACCGGCAGCTGCATGTGGAGGAGTGGGGAATCAAACCCGGTTCTCTCAGATTAGAGTCCGTGCTTCTAACCACTACACCAGACAGGACACCCAGCATGAGGATCAGCAGTCCTGATTGGCTCCCATCACAATGGTGGCCTTCCAATGTCAATCTAGTCTTCTGAGTACATAGGATACCAAGTTACATGTATCATAAAGACTGCACTATCTACTTGGATTTGGACTTGTCAGGGATGCTCTAGACTGATCCTGCATTGAGCAGGGGGTTAGACTAGATGGCCTGGATGGCCCCTTCCAGCCCTGTGATTCTTTGATTCTATGTAAGTGCAATTCAGGAGATCCCCTGTCCCTGATTTCCCCCCTCTGCCAAAGCAAATGAATGGAAGGAACATGGCTTTTGTCTCTCAAGGACTGGGGGGGGGGCCCTATCTGCATAATCCCATGTCTTAATTTGCATAGCTCCTCCCCAGAGACCACCAGAAAGGCGAGACAGGTGGGCTGCAGACACAAATCAACCGTATCACTCAGTAACTGATCCCGGCACAATGCACAAATCGGGTTTTGTAGAGATTTTTCTTAGTCCGCGGAACTTTCTTCACTTCAAGGGGAAGAGCAGAGAACTACCGGCTGCCAAAGATTTCAGTCTGAGCCCTTTGTCGTGTCCTTGAGGACTAGAAGCTTCAAACTTTACAGACCTCAATACTTTACGTAACATAAAATGACCAGCTACACAAAGATGCCAGATTTCATAGAGTAGTAAGGTAAAGGTAAAGGTTCCCTTGCTCGAAAGCCAGTCGAATCCGACTCGAGGGTTGCGGTGCTCATCTCCGTTTCAAAGCCGAAGAGCCAGCGCTGTCCGAAGACGTTTCCGTGGTCATGTGGCCGGCATGACTAAACACCAAGGCGCACGGAACGCTGTTACCTTCCCACCGAAGTGGCACCTATTTATCTACTTGCAATTTCTTGCTTTCGAACTGCTAGGTTGGCAGGAGCTGGAACTAGAGACGGGAGCTCACTCTGTCATAGAGTAGTAGCAGATTGCAAAATTTACACCGATTCCTTCTTCGGGCGGGGGGGGGGGGCAAACACCTGTCAGTTCGGCTCATGTCCAGTGTGCCAATTGCAAACAAGAGACCTAGTTTTTTATGATCGCTTCCACTGTTTGTCAGCCCTTTTGTTGTCATTTGGCAAGTTGGCTTCACATTTTTAGCTCCCTAACCACGCAGTAGAGCATAACTGGCTTTTCACGCACCCGTCTCACACAGCCCGAATGAGTTCGAGCACGCCCATTTTTGCACCCATCTTTGCTCAGCAGGCAATCATCTATTTAAACAAGGAAATCAGTCACAAATAAAATTGTCATCTCCCAGCTGGGAAATTCCTGGAGATTTGGAGGCAGAGCCTAGGAAGGGTGTGGTTTGGGGAGGGACAGGACCTCAATGGGGTATGCCAATCAGTTTGAATAGGCAGCACCTTTGTGCATGTGCAATTTTGTAAAAACTTGACGCAAACCTGTTCGGCAGTCATTCATGACTGTTCGGCGTGAACCAAACCGGCAGGGCAATTGACTCACCTAGGGTTGCCAGGTCTGGGTCGGAAAATACCTGGAGACTTTGAGGATGGATCCAGGAGAGGGCCACAGAGTCCACTCTTCAAAGCAGCCATTTTCTCCAGGGGAGCTGATCTCTCTCAGCTGGAGAGCAGTTGTAAAAGTGGGAGATCTCCAGGCCCCACCTGGAGGCTGGCAACCCTATGTCTCATGAACACCTTCAAACGCTGTACACTTGACTGCAGAACACATTCATGGTGAAATTCACAGCAACTTTCGGTAGGAACCAGGAGGCAACATCAGGGGAATGCCTTGGCCTCTATGCCCTATTGTTGGCCCTCCAGAGAAACAGGTTGCCACTTTGTGAGACAAGATGCTGGGCTAGATGGACCACCGATCTGATCAAGCAGGGCTCTTCTTATGTTCTTATGAAGGCCTCGGCCTCTATGCACTGTTGTTAGCCCTCCAGAGGAACTGATTGGCCACTGTGTGAGACAGGATGCTGGACTAGATGGACCATTGGTCTGATCCAGCAGGGCTCTTCTTATGTTCTTATGAAGGCCTCGGCCTCTGTGAACTGTTGTTGACTCTCCAGAGGAACTGGTTGGCCATTGCGTAAGACGGGATGCAAGACTAGATGGACTGCTGGTCTGACCCAGCAGGGCTCTTCTTACATTCTTATGAGGGGAAGGCCCCGGGCTCTATGCCCTGTTGTTGGATTTCTAGAGGAACAGGTTGGCCACTTTGTGAGACAAGATGCTGGCCTAGATGCATCACTGGTCTGATCCAGCAGGGCTCTTCTTATGTTCTTAATGATTATCAGCTTCTGTTTGAGGAAGAGTCTTATACACTTCTAAAGCTTGCTGCCTTTTCCAAATTCAATGGACCAATTCATGGTTTGGTGACAACCAAATATGCTAAGATGCAACTGGATTGTTTAATACGTACTTTTAACTTTTTGTGTGGGGGGGAAGCACTGGTCACGGAAGGGTCAGAAAGGTGACAACCAGTTGTCAGGCGACCTTACCAATAGCCGCTTAGGCGTAAGTGATGTTCCAAACCTGCCTGGAGCCAAAACTGCCAATTCCGAGCTGATTGTAATAAATTAGGGTCTTCTATCCGAAATAATGTGATCAATTTCTCATTTCGCTGAATAAATAAGCTGGAAGATCGGGAGCCGTCTCTGACCCCCGGTTCACCCCTTGCCTCATTATTCGTATCAAATCTATGACATGCATGTAAGAAAACTCGGGTTCAATTTTGGCTAATTATTTGTTAGGACTGAAGGCTCTGTGAAGTGTTACTGATTGTACAACTACCCAGGGACTTGGTGTCATCCGATGAAAGCAATCCCGAGGAAGCGGCCCGGCCTTGCAAAGCTTTTGACACACCAGGCTGGAGAGGACAATTATCTCAAACAAATGCCGGGCAAGGAACAGCTGGGCGCTTTCCCATTTATGTATTCAGAGGAGCCCTTGCTTGCCACAACAGGCTTCTTTTTTTATTTCCTCCCCCAGAAGGGAAGAAAGAGAAGACAGCCGCTCCAACCTGGGCTACCCGTGCAGGCAAACGAGGCGGCCGAATCTCGAATGGATGATACCACTTCCGAGTGCAGGCAGGTGGGTAGTAAAGGATTGGTGTGTTTGTTTAATTCTTCCTGGTGTTAAAGATATTGCTTGCAAGGTTTATTAAAAAAAAAAAAAAACACCTCATTGGCCCCGGTCACACGGGCCAGAAAACGCATGGGGGAGGCGTGGCAGTTTGCCCCAGAGCTAAATAAGGCGCGGTAGCCCAATCTCATGGGCCACCGGGTTGCCACGCGCCAGCTCTGCGCCGTGATCACACTGCGCTGCTGCAGCGCGGCAAAACAGCAGCACAGCAGACCACGCAAGTGCGAAGTGCGCATGCGCCATTGGGGGGGGCGGGCCACTGTCGGTGACTTGTGTGTGCGCATGCTCTGTCCAGCGTTGGTGCGCATCCCAGGGAAACTTACAACATCCGGAAACCCCGGGGACATGGACGGGCGTCGGAAGCCGCGGGATACCGGCGCTCCCGCGATCAGACACCAGCCTTTGCCCCGGGGTTTCCAGAAACTAGTACCTCAGACCTACTAGTTTTTTACCCCGCATTTTCAGAGGGAAGCCGCGGGTTGGGCACGGGAGCCCTACGCCTCCCAGATGTGCTCGTATGATTGCGCACTGAAAGTCCGCAGGGCTCCTGTGACTTCAGCGGGGCAAATGCTCCGTGTCAACGGGGCCATTGGCTTATCCATTTAAGAACACTACAAGAGTCCTGCTGGATCAGGCCGGTGGTCTATCTAGCCCAGCATCCCCTCTCACACAGCGGCCAACCAGTTCCTCTGGAGGGCCAGAAACAGGGCATAGAGGTCCAGATCTTCCTAAGAACGTAAGAAGAGCCCTGCAGGATCAGACCAATAGTCCATCTAGTCCAGCGTCCTGTCTCACACAGTGGCCAACTGGTTCCTCTAGACTAGAGGGCCAAAAACAGGGCATAGAGGCCGAGGCCTTCAGAAGAGCCCTGTGTCAGGTCTCCCAGTTAAGACACTCTCCACAACGCACTTTGGCAGTGATAGTTTATTGAGATATGCTTACTTTAGAAAACAGGCTCTGTGTCAAAACCGGGGAAAGGCGCACAAAAGCTCCTAATAATACAAAATACACCCCACACCTCTCTCACACGTCACCATTCATAGCAACCCTATGGTTATTATGGCAACCCTGACAGATATACGGCACCTTATCTATGTTCAGGCCTGGCAAAAGAGTCCCCAAGGCCAGCTCCCTTGGGAACCGGCAATGGGGCACAACCATAAGGAAAGTCATGGCTTCTACAAGCACTCACTCAAAACACCCATGCACTCCCCTCAGGAATTTCTCTCCCCCATATCTATGGCAAGCAGTGCAGAGAAACATAGTGAAACGAAACCAATGTTTGACACCCTACCAAATCAGACCAGCGGTCCATCTAGTCCAGCAACCTGTCTCACACAGCAGCCGACCAATTTCTCTGGAGGTTCAACAATGGGGCATTATTATTATTTATTGGATTTATTAATCACCCTATCCCAGCTTATGCTGGGCTCTGGGCAATGTACAAGACATAATATCTTTCACATTGCCTACTGCCTGGTTCTTTGAACTGGATATGCCGGGGACTGAACCTGGGGCCTTCTGCATGCCAAGAAGAGGCTCTGCCACTGAGCCATGGCCCCTCCCCAAAGTGATAATTAAATACGCCATTTATGTAGTCTGGAGGTCAGCTGTAATTCCAGAAGATCTCCAGCCCCACCTGGAAGGAGGAGGAGGAGGAGGAGGAGTCTCGGAATACTTACAATCTCCTTTTCCCTTCCCCTCCCCACAACAGACACCCTGTGAGGTAGGTGGGGCTGAGAGAGCTCTTTTGAGAACTGCTCTTGAAAGAACAGCTCTGAAAGAATTTGTGACTGATCCAAGGTCACACCACCAGCCACATGTGGAGAAGTGGGGAATCAAACCCGGTTCTCCCACATCAGAGTCCGCACTCTTAACCACTACACCAAACTGGCTCTCCGGCAACCCTACCCTAGCAATATGACATGGGAGCATACAGTCCAAGGGTGCGTTCAGACGGATCTTTTGATCCGCCATAGGAACGACTCCCTAGCGGATCAAAAATGCACGAACAGACATAAACATCTGGGAAATATTCCGGTCCCGTAGGCATCTCGTTCTGCTGCGCCTCCAATCCTGATTTTAAAAGAAGCAGTTTCTATGTAGGGTTTTCGCTTACCCGCGCAACAACTGCAGACTTTCTTCCGTCTGGTCACTCCATTAGCGTGCAATGCTCCCGTCAGCTCGGTCTGACGTCAGACCGAGCCGACAGGGGCGCAATTTTTTAAAAAATGAAATCCTATGTGCGCTTTAACGAGGAAACACATTCAGCGATAAGCGCTACAAGGAATGTAATATTCATGCTTATTTATTTTAGGGACAAGATGTTACCACGATGGGAGGCGCAGCCTTGCCTATGCGCATGTACAAAACTTTTTTAAAAAAAATCCTCGGTGAATGCCGTGCAGACAAATCACGGCGGGAACAACGCGCGGTGAGGCTATTTCACGGGGGGTGTCTGGTCGTGCTAGGCTGGATTTAAAAAATCGGGATAAAATTTTAGGAGGGCTCATGGCGGGATTGACTGGCCGTCTGAACGCAGCCTAAGTGACTTCACTCCCCTGCAGTTCAAGGGTCAACAGCCCCACTTTCCTCTTTCTGCAATTTCCATTTTATGCAGAGTTACACCCTTCTAAGCAAGAAGAAGAAGAAGAAGAGGAGGAGGAGGAGGAGGACGAGAAGACTGGATTTATACCCGAAGGAGTCTCAGAGCACTTACAATCTCCTGTCCCTTCCTCTCCCTGCAACAGACACCCTGTGGGGTAGGCGGGGCTGAGAGAGCTCTTTTGAGGACTGCTCTTGAGAGAACAGCTCTGAGAGAACTGGTAACTGATCCAAGGTCACACCACCAGCCACACCACCAAGATCCTGCTACACAGCATTAGATGGTAGCTTGGGATGGACGTCCGCATTTGCGTACTGCTCAGTTCAGCATCTGTACAAATTTCATCGCCCCAAACAAACATTTCGGGTCATTTTGTGCAGCTGGTCCTGCTGCCCTTGTCGTGCAGAAGCCTTGAACCAGCAGCCGCTGGTTTAACTGATTTGCAGCCATCTCGGCGGTCGGTTCCTTATCATTCATCTTGAATTGGATTATCGATTGGCTCTTCCACTTCCCACGATCCCTGCGTGTCTTTCTCATGTCAGCCATTTCCTCCGTCCTGAGAAAGAGAACAGATATCCCACTCGTTCCCCTTCTCCTGTTTCTCCTTCCTGGTAGACTCTTGGGGGAAGGGCGACCTTGGCTTTGTGAGAAGACATGGCTTTTCCCTGCCTTTTTGCTATGGCACTTGTCTCTGCAAGTCAGGAACGGGATTACCAATGCCAGGTTGGGAAATTCCTGGAGATACAGGGGTGGAACCTGGAGAAGGTGGAATCTGGGGAGGGGAGGAACCTCCGTGGGACACAGTGCCATACAGTCCACCCTCCAAAGCAGCCATTTTCTCCAGGGGAACTGAGCTCTGCCATCTGGAGATCAGTTGTAATTCTCCAGGCCCCACCTGGAGGTTGGCAACTCTAGGAACCTACGGTCCTTAAATCAAGAAAGGGAGTATGTAAAACTTTGGCATTATTGTAGTTATCGGGCTTTAATGGCCCCATTGCCAGCAGCGGGCCCTGAACAGGAAGTTGCCGAGAAGGCATTTCCTGTCTTGTTGGCCGAGATAGCCCCAGAGGCCATTCCTGGCCCTTCCGCCAGTGATCACCAGCCGTCAACCGGACTTCAATTGTCTTCCAGAATCTATTGTTTCTGAACCCGCTAATAAACATGAGTTCCGTAGAATTAGTTTGTAGAAAGCTCCGTCTGGTGGGAATGCACACATTCCGATAGGGGACTTCCCCACAAAACTGCTTTTTCTTGTGTGAAATTCCCAGATCTGGCTCCGTTCCTCTTCTTATCAATTCCTGATAATGACAAAGCAGTACGGAACGATGAACTCATGAATGGGTATACACGAGGAAACATAACCTTTGCCTCCCCCCCTTCAGCAGAAAACCTTGTCTTTTTATACATCATTACATCACTGAGGAAAGGCTGGATTCGCTTATATTTTGGCCTAGAGCTGAGCACCAGGGTGAAACGGGAAGCCCCCGAGGAGATAGGAAAACAAGAGAATGGTACTCTTTGCTGCTGTCTGGCAGAACTGGATCAGAAAGCGGTTTGCGCATAGGTTGCCAGCTCTGGGTTGGGAAATTCCTGGAGAATTGGGGGGGGGTGGAGTCTGGGGAAGGCAGGGTTTGCGGAGGGGACGGACTTCCACAGGGTTTAACTTGGTTTTGTGTATGTTTTTGTCACCCTGAGCCCATTTTGGGATAAGAGAAGAAAGAAGAAGAGATTGGATTTACACACCACCCTTCACTACCCAAAGGAGTTTCAGAGCAGCTTACAAACTCCTTTCCCTTCCCCTCCCCACAACAGACACCCTGTGAGGTAGGTGGGGCTGAGAGAGCCCTTGAGAGAACAGCTCTGAGAGAACTACAGCTTGCCCAAGGTCATCCAGCAGCTGCAAGTGGAGGAGTGGGGAATCAAACCCGGTTCTCCCAGATTAGAGTCTGCGCACTTAACCGCTACACCAGACTGGCTCTCAGTTTGGATAGGGCGGGATAAATAAATAAATAAATAAAAATACCACCACAGAGTCCACCTTCCAAAGTGGCCAGAGTTGAAAGCCTAACCTGGAATCACATACAGCCAAAGGCAGGTCAAGGCAGGAGAGCCAATAGAATGTCTGGGGGTGGAGCTGTGATTTAAAAAAAAAAATCCTTCAAAAGGGGTTGTTATGTAAGAATGGCTCTCTTTTCTTGCTGCAGGCTGTGGAAGGTCGGTAGGTCAGCAGTTCGAGACCCGAGTGCTACATGATGGAGTGAGCTCCTGTCTCTAGTTCCAGCTCCTGCCAGCCTAGCAGTTCGAAAGCAAGAAATTGCAAGTAGATAAATAGGTACCACTTCGGTGGGAAGGTAACAGCGTTCCGTGCACCCTGGTGTTTAGTCATGCCAGCCACATGACCACGGAAACGTCTTTGGACAGCACTGGCTCTTCGGCTTTGAAACGGAGATGAGCACCGCAACCCTAGAGTCGGATCCGACTGGCTTTCGAGCAAGGGAACCTTTACCTTTTTACAATGAGCTGAGTCTCTTTAGGACCGAGCAGCAACGGGTGATTGACCGAGTCACGCACACATTGGTCGGATTGCAGCCGTTACAGCAGTTCGCTCCTCCTGTTGGGTTTTCTGCGCCAGGCTTCGGAAAAGATCATCGGCTCAGAGAAGGGGTGAGGGAGGGAGCTGGATCCCCACAGCAGTTCCTAGACCTCTGAGGAGCCTTAGTGTGCAGTGCTGTTCAGTCTATTAATATTGGGATTCCGGCTCACCTCGGAAGAAGGCTCTAGGGGGGGCTTTGTGGGTGCGTGCCAAGCAGACCCCCCCCTTGCCCTGGAGCCTTTGATTTAATTAGCTGGTGGGGCCCCCAAGGCCCCCTCCCCCCAAAATCCCTAGCTATGGGGCTGGGGCCAACCCAGCACAGGTTCCAAGCTCTGACGAGTCTGGGCTAGAGTTCCGTTTGGCCGATGTGGCATCTAACGAAGAGAGCTTTGACTCTTGAAAACTTATACTCCCAAAATTGTGTTGGACTATTGGACTCGAATCTACCTATGTTCTCCTGTTATAACCAAATAAGACAGAAGTCCAGTGGCATTTTCATTACCTTGCTGCTCTGTTTGTAACTGCTAATTATGTTCTCATCATTCACACAGAATTTACACTCCCAAGATTCAGGACGGAGCTCACACCCCACTCCTCGATCTCATCCCCTCCCCAGTCTTCCCTTTCCTAAGATTTCCAGTTTGATTCCTCTCCATGTATCAGAGGAAACGAGCCGTGACTCACGAAAAGGTCATCTTGAAATAAATGTTGTTAGTATCTCAAGTATCACTGGCCTTCTGTTTTATTTCTTGCCAAGGAAAACAGACAGGACGGAAATGGTTTTTCCCAACCTTCTGCAATAATTGCCAGAAGCAAAGGAAAATAACTTGTAGAACTCTACCTGTATTCATTTTGTAGAACCCTACCTGCATTTGTCTTGATGTAACTACGAAGGCATCTTGCTGAACTTTGAAGACCCATCAATTTGTCACACACCAGTGTGGTGTAGTGGTCAATAATGTCAGACTAGGGTCCGGGAAATCCATGTTCAAAATCCCCTCTCATGCCATTAGTGTTTCTGTGTCTCAGGTGGGGGGGTCCCATGCTTTTGGGGGCTTCTGCTTGTCGCCAACTAGCTGACCAATGGGGGGAACTTCGCCCCCAAACAGTGATGTCACAAGTTGACATCCCTGACAAGATGATGTCAAGCGGAAGTAATGTTATCACGTCAGGAGCATCAAATGGCGACACTCTGGTTTGGGGGCAAAACGCTATGGTTTGACCCTGGTCTTACCATAGAGTTTTGCCCTCAAACCAGAGTGTCACTACATGACTTTGCTGTTTGGGGTGAAGCCCTGACCCACTCTCAGAAGGCTCCCTCCAACCTCCCAATGGCGCGTTATGGAGACCTGGCAACCCAATGTGCCATGGAAGCTCATTGCGTGACCCTGGGCCAGTCACTCTCTCTCAGCCTAACCTACCTCACAGGGTTGTTGTGAGGATGAGATGGAGGAGAGGGGAATAATATAAGCTGTTTTGGCCTCCCATGGGGGAGAAAGACAGCACATAAATGAATTAAATAAATCACTTTTCATGAATAAGAGGCTCATCCTACCATACTTTTCTGATGACCCAAGGCCCTGGTCACGCAGGCCAGATAATGCAGGGGGGAGATGTGGCTATTTGTGCCATCGCTATTTGACCCGCCACTATGCAATCAGATGAGACGGCGGGGAACCGGGGTCTTTTTCAGAGGTGCATGTTTCCGGCGCACTTCGACGAGGCAAGACGAGCGCACTGGAGCAATCAGACGGAGAAAGTCCATCTGTGGCCCATCGCAACTGTTTGATAGTGGGCTTTCGCTGGTACTTTTTAACTCCAGATCTTCGGCCGGACGATCCGGGTTGCCGACAGGTGCGGGACGCCGGCCAGATGTGTCCGTTTGATCGTGCCCGTAAAATCCGCCCGGCATTCGTGAGTATCCCGCGGCAAATTCTGCGTGTGACCAGAGCCCAAGACTACTTTTTTGTCTCCGCTATAATAGAGTAACACAGCTACAGCCCAAGACGATTATGCATCCTTGGTATGAAGGAGGCATTTTTTCCCCCAAAGCCTGAGGTTCCGTTTTTCTCGAGCAACCTTTGAAACTGGTTTCTCAGCAGCGACGGCGATAGGGAACATCGGCTGCGGCAACGGTGTACCCTCCTGAAGACATGGCAGCCTTTTTTTTCTCAATGGTGGCTCAATCTATCCAGAAAATGTAACCTAAATAATGTTTAATTGACAGAACAGATTGTTTATTCTCAAATAATGGCACTAAATTGCAGTGCTTAAAAAGTAGTTAGTTGCTATCAACCCATTATAGCAGCTGGGGTCTCTCTCTCTCTCTCTCTCTCTCTCTCTCTCTCTCTCTCTCTCTCTCTCTCTCTCTCTCTCTCTCTCTCTCTCCTCTCTCTCTCTTTTCTCTTGTTTCCCGCTTCGGCAGATGTAAAATAATAATAATAATAAAAGAACTGTAGTCTAGTAGCCTGAAACTCCTTGCATTTTAAACTCAGTAAAAAAAAAAATCTTTGCCTCTCTGCCTCCAGATGTTTTTGCACTGATCTCCCTTACAGCTGTCAGCCTCCGCTGGCATTGGCATCAAAAGGGCGCTCATTCCCGAATCCCCGTTGGACAGGTTTGTAGCTACAGTGGGGCATTTCGGGGGCCTGCCCCCTTAATTAAAAGCCCCGCCCCACAAATAGCCATGCAGGAACCTTATTTTTGAGGAGAGACACCCTTGGGCTTCCCTCTCCCTCCCACTGTGGAATTTGGGAGGGCGTCACGAGACCTGGAAAAAGATAGCTCAGAGGGCATTTCATCGCTTTCAGGAAAGCATTTAAATGCCTTTTGAGTTTCCCTTCCACAGGGCAAGAAAGCGTAGAAGCGCACTCAAAAACGGCATCTTCAATACATCTCCAACAATCACCCTTTCTGATAGCCCAGTCCTGTTGTAGACCACCTAGGTCAGGGGTGTCAAACATAAGGCCCGAGGGCCAGAACCGGCCCATCCAGGACTCTCGCTCAGCACACAAGCAACTGGTATGTATGGAAATTTAAGGAACTCCCCCTTTTATGGTATCCCTTGGAAAAACCCTAGTCTTGCATATGATTAACATAAGAACATAAGAGAAGCCAATGTTGAATCAGGCCAGTGGCCCATCTAGTCCAACGCTCTGTCACACAGTGGCCAAAAATACCAGGTGCCATCAGGAGGTCCAGCAGTGGGGCCATTAAATACATCTATTGGGGCTCTTGTGGGCTCTCCCGTATTGCTTTCACTGCTGGGAATCAGTTGCTTTTATTTGTATTTTGAGTTAAAAATAATAATATAGTCCGTTGGGTTTGCCTGTATCTTTTGTAAAGTTTATATCTCCTGTACCTGGCATTACATTTTGTGGCATGCATGGCCCGGCCCAACAAAGTGACATTTATGTCCGATTTGGCCCTCGAAACAAATGAGTTTGACATCTCTGACCTAGGTCATGGCGAGTCTTTTGAAAACATTCCCATGAGCCTTTGGGAAAGATGCCATGACCTCGGTGGTGCACAGTACCTATATTACAGCAGGTATTTAGATTAATTTAATTAACTGTGGCTGCAGTCACACACACTAAATAATCCACTTTCAATACACTTTTAAAACTGGATTTTTACTGTGTGAGCTGGCAGAATCCAGATGGACAGTGGATTGAAAGTGGATTATTTAGTGTGTGTGACCGCAGCCGGTAATTTAACTGCCCCTTTAAAAATTTAAATGCCCCCCAAACAAAAAAATATCCTGACTACGGGCCTGCCATCGGAACAAATTACTTGACCTGTGCCATTGTGTGACTTCGAGACATAGATTCCAAATAAGTTTTTGGTTTTTCCTGCGGGTCAACCGACCTCTTGATTTGCTTTGATATTTATGCCCCTCCCCTTTTCTCCCCGACGGTGACGCAAAGCAGCTGACCACATCGTTCTCCTCTCCTCTGTTTTATTCTCCGAACAACAACCCTGTGAGGTAAGTTGGGCTGAGACAGAGTGACTGGCCCAAGGTCACCCAGCAAGACTCCCTGGCAGAGTGGGGATTTGAATGCAGCTCCCCCAGAGTCTAGTCAACCGCACCATGCTGGCTTTAAAAGAAAAATAATAACCAGGACCTAGGCTTCGGTGGCAAACGGTAGGCCTTGCGGATAAAACCCGGTTTCAGACTGTAGCCAGCCAAAGATTGCCCTCCTGCATTCAGCTCCAGAGCTCCATACGTGCTCCAGTCCTCATCTGAAACTCCTGCAGAGGTTAGTTTCAGTGAAGGAGGGAGCCCTCTTCATATAGATAAATAGGGAGCTACATATATGCTCCAATTGTCCCTTGAAGCTCCTGCACAAATGGAGCCTTTTATAGAAAAGTGTTATGTCTTAACTGTGAATACTGCCTATACTTTACCATGTAAAGCTTGATTCTATGCAGAGGATCGTAAGCTGTAACATTTCTATTGGTCGTTCCGATGGAATGATTTAAAGCAACCAATCACAATTGTAAATATGTTTATGGAGGGAACAGACCTGATTGGCCTTTATCTCTGTCACTGGTTCTTAACTTATCTGTGGGCGTGGCTTTGACAGCCCGGATCATTTAAAAGAAGGAGCTGTGCTCCACTTGTTGTGTGTTGTTGTTGTGTTCTGATCGTCTAGTCGCTGTGTCAGAAGCCCTAACCTAGTCAGCAAAACACCATGCCTTGCGGTTCAAGCAAGAATAGCATTTATTATAGAGCTGCAATAGAAAGGTCACTGTAGCAGGTACATTGTTCAGAATGACTTGGTTACAGAAAGCAAGTGGTTATACCGAGAAGGGAATATACCAATCAGGGAATATACCAATCAGGGAATAACATGCGACTGGGAATCGAAAGTTACTACGCTAATGAAGTTCCCAACGCCCCCATTATTCTCAGGAAAGCCGGAGCTTTGAAAGCGATAGTAAACCTCGCAGCTTGACTCCTCAAGGTCAGAATGTTCAGTCTGCGAGCGATAGGGGTTACCAGATGCACATTCCACTCTCACACCCTAGACATCAATCAACACCCCTTGGATTCCAACCTCCCGCCTGTCACGCCACTATGGCGCCCATTGCCATCCTCCCCTCCCCTCCATCCATCATGGCAGGGCTACCTGACATGCAGCCCCCTCGAAAATAACTCTACCCCTTTGGCTTATGGGGGTACAACTTGTGAAACGCCCGGATAAGCCGGGGGGCAGAACATGTTCCGCCCGCACCCACTCCCTCTGCTCCAGCCCAAAGTCAATCCATTCAACAAGATAAAACAAGTGATTGCGAGAGATCTTAGAGTCCAAGATTTGCGATACTTCGTAGTGAGGTTCCCCCCCACCAACAGCGGAGGCGGGGTTGGCCGTCGCGGTCTCCATTTGTTCTCCTCAGGTGCCCGGCGAAGAAGCCTTACATGAAAAACAGGATGAACAGACTTTAGAGATTTGGGCAACGCCAATTCGACAGTCACATTGTTAATTACTCTCACAATCTCAAATGGTCCAACAAATTTCCAACCAAGTTTGCGACTCGGTTGAATGTGACGCAAGTGTTGTGTGGACAAATAAGCAAACTCCCCACACTTTGGAATCCAGGCAAGGTTGCGTTTCTTGTCAGCCTGGACTTTATAAGCAGTCTTAGCGTCCTCTAGAGTCTTGGCTAACGATGACCACGCCATCTGCAATTGTTTGCACCAGTCTCCAGCATCTCCCGCCGGGAGGTCGGGAGAAGTCAGAAATGGCAGAGGCGGGGCGTCATATCCATGTACTGCCTTAAATGGGGACATCCCCGTCGACGAGTGCTGAGTATTGTTGTAACAGAACTCAGCCAAAGGCAAAAGAGAATGCCAATTGTCCTGTTGAAAGTTGGAAAAACACCGCAAATATTGTTCCAGAGTCTGATTCACACGTTCAGTCTGCCCATCGGATTCAGGATGGTACGCACTGCTGACCCCCCGCTCCACCCCAAGCAGTGACATCAACTCGCTCCAGAACCGTGAAACGAATTGCACCCCCTGTCCGAGATCACCTTAGCAGGCAAAGTGTGGAGCCTCACTACGTGTTGCAGGAACGCAGAGGCTAGTTTCTTGGCAGAGGGGATAGAGGCAAACGGAACGAAATGAGCCTGCTTCGTAAACAGGTCCACTATCACCCATATGACAGTCTTTCCCCCGCTAGGGGTAAGTCAGTAATAAAGTCCATAGAGATTACTTCCCATGGGCGAGCCGGCGTGGGGAGGGGTTGCAGAGCCCCCGGGGGTTTACCGGGTCGAGGTTTACTCATCAAGCACGTTTGGCAAGCCGATGTGAAAAGTGAAATGTCTTTTCTAAGCCCTGGCCACCAAAATTGTCTTTGGAGGAGCTGGAGAGATTTCACAAACCCCGTGTGTCCAGCCAGTTTCGACCCGTGCGCCCAGCTCATCACCTCCCCCTAAGGGAACGTGGGACAAATAGCTTGTCATTTTTTGTCCAGCAGCCATGCACATTTTGAGAAACTCCGTCTTCCCCCCCACCTCCTCTCTATCAGCGTCCGACATAGCCGTAGAGAATTTAGTCACCCAGTCATTGGTAGGAGGGTCTGGGGCTGGGGGGAATGTTTGGCCTGCCTCCGAGTGGTTACTGCCCCTCCCAACTGGGAAGGCGTGAAGACCGAGTCATGAATCTCCTCCCTTTTGCTGTCGTGTTGAGGGAGGCGTGACAGTGCATCGGCCAGCGAGTTAGACGTTCCCGGGAAGTGGTGCAGTGTGAAATTGAATTTAGAGAAGAAATCAGCCCAACGCAGCTGTTTGGCGTTCAAGGAACGGGGGAGCGGAGAAGCTCGAGGTTTTTGTGATCAGTCCAGACCTCGAACGGAACTCGCGCCCCTTCTAGCCAATGTCGCCAGGTAGCCAACGCTAAGTGGATCGATCCCGCTTCTTTTTCCCACACTGACCAATTCCGTTCAGTATCGTTAAATTTTCTGGAAACATAGGCAAGGGGGTGTAATTTACCATCCTCCCCTCTTGGAGGATCGCCCCCCATAGCAACATCGGAAGCATCTACTTGGACAATGAATTTTTTAAGTTCATTCGGGTGGGCTAACACAGGTTCCGACGTAAAAGGGCTTTCAATTTGTCAAATGCCCTCTGGCACTGTGGCGACCACTCTAGTTTGGCCCCAGGTCGAGTGCATTCGGGTGGCTTCCCTTTGGTTTTCAATAAGTCAGTTAGGGGAAGGGCCACCTGGGCAAAGTTCGATAGGAACGATCTATAAAAGTTCGCGAATCCGAGGAACCCTTGGAGTTGCCGCCGTGTTTTGGGGGCCTCCCACCCTATCACATCTTTGATCTTATCAGGGTCCATCTCAATCCCCTTTTGGGATATGCGGTAGCCCAGAAAAGGGATCTCTGTTTTGTGAAATTCACACTTGGACAGTTTTGCAAACAGTTTATGCTTGTGCAACGTTTGTAACACTTCCCTCACCAGTTTCACATGGGACTTCATGTCGGGGGAATATAAAAGAATGTCATCAAGGTAAACAAGGACCCCCTTAAACAAATACTTGTGGAGCACCTCATTAATCAAGTTCATGAAGACTCCCGGGGCTCCCTGAAGCCCGAACGGCATGACCAGGTATTCAAATTGGCCCAGAGGGGTGTTGAACGCCGTTTTAAATTCGTCCCCTCCCGAATTCGGACCCTGAAGTAGGCATCACGGAGATCTAGCTTCGAGAAAACCTTCCCCCCAGCCACCGCAGCCAACAAGTCTTTTATCAGGGGCATGGGGTAGGCGTTTGTGTTGGAGACTGCATTCAAGCCACGATAGTCGGTGCACAGCCGCAACCCCCCATCCTTTTTCTTCCGGAAAAGCACAGGAGCCGCAAACGGGGAGGATGCTGGCCGTATAAAACCCCTACTCAGATTTTTGTCAATGAATTTCCTCAGTTCCACTTTTTCTGAGGGGCTCATAGAATACAACTTCCCTTTCGGTAGTTTCTGGTTAGGCAAAATTTCAATCGCACAGTCTGAGTTCCTATGGGGGGCAATTCGTCGGCTTCCTCCTCCCCAAAGACAGGGGCCAGGTCGTGATACTCAGGGGGAATGCCGTCCAGTTCGGCTTCCGCCACCCCCACCGACACTAGGAGTTGCCCCCCGTAATGGGTCCCCACTCATTCTTCCATAAGTGGGACCGGCATTTGTCGGAGATGAAATTCACTTTCCCCTCCCCCCATAGGACGTGTGGATCGTGATCAAAGAACCACGCGCTTCCGAGTACTAGGGAAAGCGGGCAGACGGGGTAACAACGAAAGGCCTTTCTTCCCAATGCTGCCCAATTCCCACCCTCAAGGGCACAGTCTCGTATTTACAGGGTTCTTTCATGGTGGAGCCATCCATCTGAGTAAATATCAAGGGGTCGTTTAGTTTAACAACTTTCGCCCCCAGTCCCGTCACCAGTGTGGGATTGATGAGGTCTCTCCCACACCCAGAGTCAATGAGAGCCCGTACTCTCACATGGGTCAATAGACCCGGGTCCATTAAAGTCACTGTAAGAAAGAAAAGAGAGGGGGTTTGCTCACCGGGGTTTGCGCCTGGGAGTCCAGGACCTGCTGTTCAACGCTGTTCACAGCAGGTCCGTCTCGTTTCCCTGCGGCGCAGCTTCGCCATCGGATGAGTCGGATGCCTCGCTGAGCGGTTTGGCTTGCAGGGCTTTCGCCCCCTCGGCTTTGCCACCGGTTTCGGCATGGAGGTGTCGAACTTCTTCTTGGCTCCCTTGGGCGATCCTGACGATGCTGATGCGGTCGGGCAGTTCGCGGCGAAGTGGCCCCCTTCTCCGCATTTGAGGCAAAGACCTTGCTTCATTCGAAGTTCCCTCGTACCATCCCTCGGTTTTGGATTCGGGGTAGGGGGTTCCCCCTCGCTGCCGGCGCAGGGCCGCTGTTGGCCATCGCTGCGGCATCATCTAGTTTGATGGTTTTCAGCCGGTTCTCCATCGTGATGGCGGCTTGTATCCATCCCGAGAGGGTGTCTGGGTCTTGGGTTTTGGTGACTTCTCGTCAGATCTCCGCGTTGAGTCCCAACTTGTAGTAGTCCACGAGGGTCCCATCTTGCACCCCTCTGATTTTAGCCGCACACCTACGGAACTCCGCCGTGTAATCTCTCACCGATCTCGTGCGTTGCTTGAGGGCTCGGATCGCTGCCTTTGCCGCTTTGTTAGAGTTCGCGTCCTCGAATTGCTCTTTCATGGCCCACATAAAAGAATCGATTTCTCTCAACTCACGCCCATCAGCCTGGTGAAGTCTCACATACCAGTCAGCGGCCGCTCCCTTCAGGTGGGCTGCTATGACATCGACCATACGTTCTTCGCGCTGGAATAGGTGGCCCCAAGTCTCGATAAACCTCTCGGCTCTCACGAGGAAGAACGGAAACTTCTCGGGGTCTCCGTCAAAATCTGCATCCAGTAGTTCCGCAGGTTTCGGTGGCAAAACCCCCCAAGGTCGAGGGGGTGGCTGCCCCGGCGGCCCCTGCGGCCCTGGCCCCGCGGGTTGATCCGGAGGGCCGGCCGGTACGTTCTGCTGGCCTTGATCCGGCGCCGGGCGTTGATCCTGGGGAGCTTGGTCTGGTGGCTCCTCTCGCCTTTGTCACTCACGCTCCTCTTGGATGCCCTCCGCGATCATCTGTGGGATGCGGGCGAGGGATTCATCTAGGTAGCGCATCAGGCGGTCTTGGCTCGGTTCCCCACTCCACCTCCGTCTCACCACGGCACCTTCCAGGCTCTCGGAGTCTCGGCCGGTTTCCTCCAGGGCTCCCGCCGTAATCAGTCTGCGGACCGATCTTTCGGGGTGGCCTCCCCCCACCGATGCTCGCGGGGTTCCAAACCATGTCTCGTGGGTTTCAGCCAGGGGTTTCACCCAGTCTCGTCTATGTCCGACTCGGTTGGTCACCCCTCCATAGGCCGCCCCATATGGATCCCCGTAGGGCCCTCCAAAGTCGTACTCCGGACCCCATTGTCCCGGCACGTATGTGTCAGGGGTCTCTCTGGGTACGTCCTTCCCGGGAGGTTTCTTCTCCTTTTTCTTTTCTTCTTCAATCGGGAGAGTGTCTTCTTCACCGCTACTCATTTTGGAGTTGCGGGTTTCTGACCAGTCCCGAAGTTGATGATGATTCTGAACAAACTGTCAGAAGCCCTAACCTAGTCAGCAAAACACCATGCCTTGCAGTTCAAGCAAGAATAGCATTTATTATAGAGCTGCAATAGAAAGGTCACTGTAGCAGGTACATTGTTCAGAATGACTTGGTTACAGAAAGCAAGTGGTTATACCGAGAAGGGAATATACCAGTCAGGGAATATACCAATCAGGGAATAACATGCGACTGGGAATCGAAAGTTACTACGCTAATGAAGTTCCCAACGCCCCCATTATTCTCAGGAAAGCCGGAGCTTTGAAAGCAATAGTAAACCTCGCAGCTTGACTCCTCAAGGTCAGAATGTTCAGTCTGCGAGAGATAGGGGTTACCAGATGCACATTCCACTCTCACACCCTAGACATCAATCAACACCCCTTGGATTCCAACCTCCCGCCTGTCACGCCACTATGGCGCCCATTGCCATCCTCCCCTCCCCTCCATCCATCATGGCAGGGCTACCTGACACGCTGTTACCAATAAAGCTGAATCGCTTTGCTGAAATCACCGCCTCTTGTTGAGTTGCCTACTTAACAATTGGCGACGAGGATGGGATCCTAGAGCGGGTAGGCAGCCCCGCTGAACCAAAGGAACTACGGCAGATGAAGACACACGCCCGGCTATGCCAGCTGACGCTCCACCAGGTGCGGTGGCCGCAATCCCAGCTGCGATGACCGACAACCTGGCGTTCAAGGCGTTCGATCCGAACACCGAAGACTGGGACTCTTACCCCTATTCACCATGGATGCATGCTCGACTCATTTGTTACGAGGGCCAGATCTGCCATAAATGTCACTTTGTCAGGCCAGGCCATGGGTGTCATAAAATGCAACGCCAGGTACTGGAGATATAAACTTTATAAAAGACAGGCAAACCCAGTGAACAATAATATATATTTTTTTACTCAAAATGCAAACAAAAGCGATTGATTCCTAGCGGTGAAAGCAATTGGTTGACTGCGGAACTTACAAAAGCCCCAATAAATGTATTTAATCATATGCAAGGCTAGTTTTTTTTTTTTGTCCTGACGGATACCATAAAAGGGGGAATACCTTACATTTCCAGCATGGGCCGGTTCTGGCCCTTGGGCCTTATGCTTGACGCCCCTGCTCTCACCTTTTGTGCTCAAAATTTACCCTCCCCTGAGCTCAGTCTCCATCTGTGAGAAAGAAAGGATCTGGGGGAGATTTGGGACAGGAAAAGCTAGAGTTGCCAACTCTGAGTTGGGAAATCCGTGAAGATTTCAGTGTGGAGGGTGGGGAAGGTGGAATTTTGGAAAGGGGGAGACCTCAGCAGGGATGTGATCTCACAGAGCCCGCCCTCCAAGGCTTCGCCATTTCCCCCCCCAGGCAAACCGATCACTGTCATCTGGGTATCAGCTGTAATTCCGTGAGATCTCCAGACCTCACCTGGAGGTTGGCGACCCCAGCAGTCTGGGTGGAACGGGTTAACAAACAGCTCCTCCCCAGGCCCATTTTCCACTAGTGCAGCTGCTTTTCATTTAAAGGGGACGGGGGGGGTGGCAGGGAAGCAGTTGGAGGGAAATTACAGGCAATTGCTTGTGAGATTTCGTTTGGCCGCTCCGATTCCCAAATTTGAGCAGGGAGCTTGGAATCCGTCGCTACCACATAGCATGAAATGAAGGAACAAATTAGGGATGTCAAAGTGATCACTGGCCCGGTAGCTGACAGCTTCAGGAGAGGAATTCTAGCAACATCTTTTCACTCGAAGCACAGCTATGAACAAGGCTGTGGGCTCAAATGGCTAATACTGGGAATTAAGGGACGCCACCAGTTTCTCCCCACCCACCCCCACCCACCCAGCCTGCCCTACCGCCCTCTTGTTATGATCCTTTTCAGAGAGACGTTATGGTGGGATTTCACAGAACAAGGATGGATGAAGGGTGGTAAACTTCGAGGACTTCATTTCTGCCGTCCTCTCATGGAAAGCGAGATTAATAAACATCTCAAGAGTCGGGCTGCCGTGAATGTTAAAAAAAACAACAATATGGTTTGACTCGGAATTTGCAAATATGGGTGATCTACTAGGAGAAGGAATTCACGTTCCAGGCTTCTGGTGTGCAGGGTTCCCTCCTGCCCTGGAACTTTGGCAGTCAAGCACAACTGCCTTGCAAATAAGGCTCCTGCCAGCCTCCAGGTGGGGCCTGGAGAGTTCCTGGGGTTATAACTAATCTTCAGGCTACAGAGAACAGCTTCCCTGGAGAAAACGACTGCTTTGGAGGGTGGGCTCTGTGTCCCCTCCCTACGCCCTGACCTCTCCAGCTTCCAACCTTAAACCTCCAGGAATTTCCCAACGAGGAGTTGGCAACGCAATTTGGAAAAGAAAGAACCAAAGTCAAAATGACATAGGGTTGCCAGTTTGGTGTTGTGGTTAGGAGCGCGGACTCTAATCTGAGAGAACTGGGTTTGATTCCCCACTCCTCCACATGCAGCTGCTGGTGTGACCCTGAGCCAGTGAGAAGTTCTTTCAGAGCTGTTCTCTCATGAGCAGTCCTCAAAAGAGCTCTCTCAGCCCTTTCTACCTCACAGGGTGTCTGTTGTGGGGAATGAAAGGGTAAGCTGCTCTGAGACTCCTTTGAGTAGTAAAGGGCAGGGTATAAATCCAATCTCTTCTTCTTCTTCTTCTTCTTCTTCCCCCCAGCCAATGGCAGGGTATGGGGGGTAGGGCTGCCAGATCTAGGCTGGGAAACTCCTGGAGATTTGGGGATGGAGCCTGGGGAGGACAGGGACCTCAGTGGAGTACAATGCCATAGAATCCACCCTCCAAAGCATCCCTTTTCTCCAGGGGAACTGATTTATGCAGTCTGGAGATGAGTTGTAGTTTCAGGGGATCTCCAGGTCTCACCTGGAGGCTGGCATCCCTAAAATGAGGGCTTGGGGGAGGGGGTCAGAAAGTAGGAAGGAAGAATTCCTCCCCTGGTTTCCCCTCTGCATGCTGCTCGATTTATTAAAAAGAGAATCTTCTTCGCAAAGGACATTGGAACGCTCAAAGACGCTTGACTGCTTCAAGCGGTTGTGTGGAATGCTACAGGGGAACAAAAATCCACATCTTTTTTTTAAAAAAGCTTAAATGTGATGAAACGAAACTCCAGGGTGATTGAATCGTGACTGACAGCGTGTGTTACCTGGGTTTCTGCTCAAAGGCGAACTGGAAGGCCCGTGACCGAGGTCTAAATATAGCCGTTTGTGGGAGACTCTTGGCAAAGAGTAGGAGACGTTTGCTTGGCTGGTTTGGTTGGGCTTGAAAAACAGTCCAGGCCCACAGTACAAACAGTCAGCACGGAGGCCGCTTTCGTGGAACTTTACCGAGCGCTTCTTTGCAGTCGCTCGTCCCTCCCCTCCTCCTCGCTCCGTTTCTCATGTGGGACTAGAACGACAGGCGGTTTACCCCCGTCCCAATGTCCTCAACTTTTCCTAGACAAGGTACTCCAGGGGTCCCCACAGTGCCCACAGAGACCTTTCCTGGTGCCCGCCCAGGGCAGTAAAGAAAGTGGGTGGGGCCAGGTGGGTCTTTTGCCCAGCGAGGCTTCTGATTGGCTGCCGGCCAATTAGATCGGCTGGGCAGATTTGTACAATGTCGCTCGGGCAGCAGCCGCCGCCACAGCACAAGGCTCTTCCCTGTGTGGATGAAGGCAAGCTGCAGCAGCTATCTTCTGGCTGGCTGTGCCTCCTACGGCAGACATTTTGTGGCAGCCATTTTGTGTCTGCGCCGACTACGCTGTGCTAGAATTCCGGGTGTCCGTGGGCTTAGGAATGTTGGGGACCCCTGACGTACACATTGAAGCCCAGCTCTGTAAGGGAATTGCTCATTCCACGCCTCATGCGGAATTCAAATCCCCATTCGTGCCATGGAAGTGTTAAGTATGACACTTAGCTCGATTTCAGCAAAGTGATTCAGCTTTATTCAGCAACAGCTCAAAGTCAACCAGAACAGCAAAACCGCAGATCACCAGATGACAAAGAAACAGTGGAGCTTTGCCCCCTTTTAAACGTTCCCGGCTAATGTAGCCACGCCTATTTACATACAAGTAACCAATAAGATTACAGAGATAAGAACCAATAAGGTTCGTTCCCCCCAAGAGTTTGAGGTTCGTCCTGATAGGACGGTGCTTCTTAGACAACCAATCAGAAAGGCTGGATTACGATCCTTGTCTAGGCACGAAGCTTAACATGGACTTCCAATGGAGGCATTTCACTTTACAGCATACATTACAGGAAGCTTGTCGGAAGACCTTGGGTCAGTCACTCCCTCGCAGCCCAACCTACCTCACAGGGTTGTTGTGATGTTTTATAGGGATGCCAGCCTCCAGGTGGGCCCAGGGGATCTCCCGGAATTATAGCTAACCTCCAGACCACAGAGATCATTTTCCCCTGGAGAAAATGGCTGCCGCCGCACTGCAGCTTGCTTTATTAATGAAGGTGATGATTCTACAATTATTTTTAAAATATAAGAAAAATCGAACCCAGTTCATTTTTTAAAAGCATCATATTATTTTCAGGTGTATTGAAAAGTGGAAGTATTATATGTGGTTTCAGCCTATAACTTTGATGATGTTTTACACCTTTAAGAATGAGACGTTCAACATGCAGCTGCATGGAATTCCTTAAAACAGATTTCTTTATAGAGAGGTTCCAGCTTAGTTATTGAGACCATTTTGCCAGCCAAATTTAAAATCTAGATGGCTTTCAGCCGGTTAGAAAAGAAGGACTGGTTTGTTCCTAATTCAAATAATTAAAAGGAGCTAGAGGTAAGTTCTAAAGAATATTAAATAACATTCAATTCAGCTTCATGTTGTTGTTTTTCATTTTAAATAACCATGGTTCATCCCAAGATAATAATTTGGAGAACATATCCTCCTGTTCAGAGGCTTGCAGTGAGCAGTTTGCCAACCTAATTCAGAAGGCTTTTGCATCTGTGTTGAGAAGAAGTTAAAGACTGGCCTGCTCCCAATATAACACTAAGTTATATCAAGAGGCTGACATAGGGTTCCCAAGTACTTACCACGTGGGAGCGGGGAACACATGCTTCCCGGCTGGACCAGTCCTCCTTGTAACGTACCATGCCGTCACCAGGAAGTGACGCTAGGCGACGCTCTGGCAATGGGGCTGAAATGGTGCCATCGAGTTTCCAGCCACATTGCTAGAATGTCACCTAGCGTCACTTCCTGGCGATGGCATGGTGCTCCATGCCTGTCCGTCCCCCGGGGATGGTCCTGCGAGGACGTATCCATCCCCCACCACCATACAGTAAGTTCTTGGCAAGCCTAGGCTGACACCTTTGAAGATAATAGGATTACTCCTGAGGAAGGCTGGGACGAAATGCAGCCTATATCCGGGCGCTCATTGAGATGGATGGACTGTTCCTTGTAATATTATAAAGAATTAATTAAACAATGTTTAACATGCAAAGATTTACTAAATGCCTTAAGCCATCACATCACAGTGGTTGTGTTGTTATACTTCCTGTGTCAAAGTTCTCAGCACGACCTGGCCCAAACTGCACCTGTTACGCTTCAGTGAGGCTGCTGATTCATGGCTTCTAAGGCCTCCCAGGAAGTTCATGACAAAAATGAGGTTTGAACCCAGAACCTTTCAGAACGTAAGATGAGCCCTGCTGGATCAGACCAAGGGTTCATCTAGTCCAGCATCTTGCATCACAAAGAAGCCAACCGGTTGCCCTAGAGGGCCAACAAACAAGTTGTAGACTTTCCCATTTGTCACTCTTTCTCTTGGCCATTACCCTCGACTGTCTGTACACCGTGTACGGGGAAGAAACTGCGGTGCCTTTCCCTCAGAAGCAAAAGAAGAACCTAGAGATGTTACAGTTCTGAGGTTTGGTTTCATTCAGTGTGGGTGGTGTGTCGAAGCAGAAGTGGTCTGTGAGTACAGGACAGACTTGAAATCCAAACACCGAGCTCCGTCGTAAAAAAAGTAAAGAAAAACGGGAAAGATACGCGGTCGAGTAATAGAGGCCTAGTCCTGGAATGAGTTTTCTTGGCAAGCGTCCCGCGTGACGCTTTAGTCCACTCCACAAAGTCATTTAGGGACAGTGTGGAGAAGGGGAAAAACCACAGGTGTAATCCAATCGCCAAGGGAGGTTAGCGGCTTTGTGAAGTGGCCCTCCGACGAGAGGACAGTCTTCTTCGTATTTGATTCTCAAGCCTTTTACAAGTTAGATGACAGATCGATGAATAACAGCACAGCTTATTCCTAGCGCTACGCAGCTGGAACACCGGACGGGTGGGGGACTCAGGAACCTGCCTTCTGCCCAGAATTAGTCTTACGCTGCTTTCTTGCCTCACTTTTTTTCATCACACAGAACCTCGAAGTGGATATTCTAGGCCAAGAGACCTCAGTCTTCTTGAGGCCGTGGGCAGTTCTGGCATTTTGAACAAAGGTCGTGGGCATCACCACAAAATGACTGCCTCAGGAGTCAGGCCCAATCAGAAAATGGCTGCCACAGGAATCAAGACCAATCACAAAATGGCTGCTGCAAGAGGCAGGCACAGTCACAAAATGGCTGCCATGGGAGGTTGAATACAAAATATTGACGGACCAAGCATCCTGCTATGATGGGGGCAGCTATGATGGTGGCAGCTACAAGCATGGACGGCTTCAAGAGGGAATTAGATAAACATATGGAGCAGAAGTCCATCAGTGGCTATTAGCCACAAGCTATAGATAGGAATTCTCAGTCTGGGGCAGGTGATGCCCTCTATTCTTGGTGCTGGAAGGGGCAGCAGTGGGAGGGCTTCTAGTGTCCTGGCCCCACTGCTGGACCTCCTGATGGCACCTGGTATTTTTGGTCACTGTGTGACAGAGTGTTGGACTAGATGGGCCATTGGCCTGATTCAACATTGGCTTCTCTTATGTTCCTATGTTCTTATGTACTTCTGCATGGGCACTGTCTACAGATGTCACAATGTTCTGTCGGGGAGGGGCTGTGGCTCAGAGGTAGAGCCTTTGCATGCGTGCAGTGGGTCCCAGGTTCAGTCCACGGCATCTCCACTTAAAAAAGGAACAGGCAGTACATGGTGAGAAAGATTTCTCCCTGAGAGCTGCTGCCAGTCTGAATGGACAAGAGTGTCTTTGATGGGCCAAAGGTCTGATTCTGTCTAAGGCAGCTTCATGTATTCCTGTGTGTTTTGTGGTTTTCTACAATGGCTCCTGATTCAGATAGGGTTGCCAGACCCACACAAACCCTGTGCCATCAGGGGTCCCCTGGTTTCTGGCACTCCTCTCTGCTGCCAGCCAGCTGGCAAGTGGGGGAAATTGCCCTCCCAAGTAGGCAAGAAGCCAAAAATAAACATGACGAGAGGAAGGAGTGAGCAGTGTGTCACGAAAGCTCCTACCCTGCCTGTTATGTATTGGGATGTGAATCCTTGCTATACATTTCCATGTTAAGCTTGAGTTTGAATGTGGCTCTTCAGCTGTCGCATTACCGTTGGCTGGTTTCGGCGAAACCATTGTAAATACCCAATCACTGTGTGAGAATGTTGCAAAGAGGGAACGGTCCTGATTGGCCTTTATCCCTGTGTTATGATTGGCGTCTGTGTTGTGATTGGCCTTTAGCTAACTGTGGGTGTGGCTTTGACAGCCTGGGAGAGTTTAAAAAGGAAGCTGTGCTCCACTTGTTTGTTGTGTGTTCCTGGCTTGCAGTTTGCTGTTCAAATAAAGCTGAAATCACTTCTGAAGCTGAAATCATTGTTGAGTCTCATACTTAACACTGCCACAAATTTTGTTAGTGTTTAAGGTGCTCCTGGACGCTTGCTCTTTACTGCCGCTACAGGCAGACTGACACAGCCGCCCGTTTCGATCGGGCTGCAGAGTAGTTTGCATGGTTCTCCTCCATTTTTTTATCCTTGCAACACACTAGGGAGATTCGGCGGAGTGTGCGTCGGGCTCAAGTGAACTCCCCGTCTCACTGCCATACTTTGGGGAGCATCTCACAAAGAATATAACAACATTTGGGCATGTGTGTTTGGCAGTGCTGGAAGGTCATCTGCCTACACAAGCGGTGGCCAGCCACCACGAGATCCCACGACCGTCCGGAGAGACGTCCCCCGGCCCTGTTCTCTTTCTCTCCTCTTCCAGGCAGCATTGAAATAACACGACACATAGGTTGACATCATTGCTCTGTGTTTTCCTCCACGTACGCCTCACAGCATGGGCTGAAACACCTAGTATAACTAGCAGGTGCGATGATGTCATCCCAGAACTGCCTCTCCCTCCCCCCCCGGTGCCAACCAACAAATGATGTGAGGGGTCAGTGCGGTAACACAAGGCACATTGTGTTCTTCTAGACATTGCCTGGAAAGCGGGGTCCAGGTTTATGCAGGCAGGTAGGGTTGAAGCTCCGGCTCAGCAAATTCCGGGAGATTTGGGGGCAGAAGTTGGGGGGAGGGAGCTGAGCAGGGTCATGATGCCATATAGACTACCTTCTGAAGCTGCCATTTCCTCCAGGAGAACTGATCTCTGTAAGCCGGAGATCAGTTGTAACTCCAGAGAACTTTAGGCAGGAGAATGAGGAGCAAATGAGGTAGTGCAGACCGCGTCACTTTAGAAGAACCATCTTGATGGAAACACAGTTTTAGCTTTGGATTCCTGCATCAAGTAGAGCCCCCTGGCAGGACCTGAATGGCCCAGGCTGGGGTGAACTTGACACTTCTTAGAAGTGATTATTTATCGTAGGGCAGAGTTACGCACAGGAAGTATGTAATAATATAACCAAGTCAATACAACGGGGATGCAGACCGATTGGGCAATCCTCCTAAATATTAATATCTAGATTTTTCAATCCACTCAATCACAGCTGGGGAAAGTTCAAAGAGCTCTGTCACATCTCCCTGGAAAGCATGACGCTCACATTCCTATGACAGATGGAAAATAGTTGGGTGGACTGCACCACAATCGCATTCGGGTCCCAGTATTTTGCCCCATTGAAACAACAGGCCTGCACAGCTGCCAAAGGCTGTTTGCATTCTATTAGCCATCTTCCATACTTTAGGTGGCAAGTCAAATCCCGCGGGCCTCTCATTGGTGTTTATCTGGTTATGGATATTGGATGGAACTCATTGCATCCATGTTCGCAACCATTCATTCCCTAGAACAATTTTTTTGTTAGCAGGGTGTCTGTCATGGGGAGAGGAAGGGAAAGGAGATTGTAAGCCGCTCTGAGATTCCAAGTGAGGGGTGGGGTATATATCCAACTCTTCTTCTCGTTCTTCTCCTTCTCTTCTCCATTCTCCTCCTTCTTCTCCTCTTTCTTCTCTTTTCCCCTGGAGCTGCTTTGAAGAGTGGACTCTATGCCATTGCACCCCACCTGAGGTCTTTCCCCTCCTCGAACCCCACCCTTCCCAAACGCTACCTCCAAATCACCAGGAATTTCCCAACCCAGAGTTGGCAACCCTACATGTCCACATCCATGTTTGATTGAGGGGGCAGCAAATAGACGCGTCGCAGGGCTATTTGGGGCTGAAATGTGCCCGGGGATTTAAACACATGGACATTCCAGCCATTCGTGTTACAAATTACCCCTCACTTTTGAACAGTAAATTATCTTTATTATTAGCCCGGCCATGGTGTTGCAATTATTACTTGCCCTGTGTCGAAAGGTTTGCACAATTAGAAGTCTGCGGTGGCAGAGCTATGATATAGGGTGATAATATATGTCCGGCCGAGACAAAAGGATGGTCTCGAGATGTGTTTTTAGTATGTATCCCTGGGAGTCAGAAAACCGGGGTGGGTTGCTCTTAAACATTTCAATTAGGCCTGACACGGCCTCTGTGAGCCCACAGATTATTCCTGCTCTGCTGTTAAGTTTTTACAAGGCTTTTTGCGTAGATTACCCCTTTCTACGATGATCTATAAATCTCACATAGCAGCCTATGATTAATTCGCCCGGCACGGAATGGTGTTAAATTAATAAAATCAAAAGGGAAGTGAGGGGGCTCGAGGCCTTTATAAATGTGACTCTTCTTCTTCGGGGGTTGGTCTTATTTTTAAGGTGTGATCAGGCATTCCTCTTTTTTCCCCAGAAGAGTAATAAAACAAAATCCCCACAGAAACAACACCCCAAAGGAAACAAAGCCCCTGAACTGAAGAAGAAGTGTTGTTGTTTGAAGAAGTGAAGAAGAATTGTTGTTTTTTATAACCCACTTTTTTATAACCCACTACACCAAACTGGTGTAGTGGAGAGCCAGTTTGGTGTAGTGGTTAACTGCGCGGACTCTAATCTGGGAGAACCTTGGGCAAGTCGTAGTTCTGATAAGAGCTGTTCTTGAAAAAGAGCAGTTTCTGTCAAGAGCTCTCTCAGCCCCACCTACCTCACGGGGTGTCTGTTGTAGGGAGGGGAAGGGAAAGGAGATTGCAAACTTCTCTGAGACTCCTTTGGGTAGTGAAGGGCGGGGTATAAATTCAGTCTCTTCTTCTTCATCTTCTTCTCCTCCTCCTCCTCCTCTAGGGAGTCTCAAAGGAGCTTACAATCACCTTTCCTTTCCTCTCTCTCTGCAACACACCCCTGAGAGAACTGGGCCTGGCCCAAGGTCACCCAGCTGACCTCACATGGAGGAAGAGTGGGGAATCAAACCCAGTTCTCAAGATAAGAGTCTGCCACTCTTATCCACTATGCCACACTGGTTCTCCACTACTCCTTTCCCCATAACAGGTCCCTAATCTAAAGAGCACTTTCCCTACTACAAAGGGCCAGTTTGTTTGGCATCACGTGTGTGAGCGTATGAGGGCATTGTCTTTACAGGAGAGGCCTACAGAGACATGTGTCTCCGTGGAAGTCACTATACAGTCGGTAAGAGCAATGCTCCCTCTAAGCTGTGGAATCTTGTGAGCAAAAATTCTACTTTGTGAGCTACTAGGGTTCCCAAGAACTTACCGCGTGCCGGCAGGGGATGGATACGTCCTCGCAGGACCATCCCCAGGGGAAGGAGAGGCGCGGAGCACCATGCCGTCGCCAGGAAGGGACGGTAGGCGACGCTCTGGCAATGGGGCTGAAAACTCTATGGTACCATCGAGTTTTCAGCCCCATTGCCAGAGCGTCACCTGGTATCACTTCCTGGCGACAGCATGGTGCGTTACCAGGAAGACTGGTCCGGCCGGGGAGCATTCGTCCCCCGCCCCCAGACGGTAAGTACTTGGGAACCCTATGAGCTACTGGCATTAAAGTTGTCAGCGAGCTATTTGGCTACTGCATAAATTAGTTTGCTCGGGAGCCATCCTTCCTGAGCCAAGACAAAAATGTGTGAGCCGTAGGCTAAAAAACCATGACCTAGCTCACACTGAGTCAGCTTAGAGGGAACACGGGGTGGGAGAGGAGAAAGTGACAAAGAGGAGGGGTCAGGGGGCAGCTCCCAGGTTAAGACAAAGAGACAAGGAGATAACACACCTATGCACCCATTGAGTGACGTAGAACACCCGTCCCTCCCATGTGCAGGCATGCTGAGTTGCTCACTCCAATACAAAGCCTCTAGCAAGCTTACTGAAAGCAATCCCATGTGTGGATTAATCAAATGAGAGCATCTCCTTCCTTTTTTTGTTTCCCCCTCTGCCTCTCTGTCCTCCTTTTCCTATTTCCCTTATATCCAATTCAGGCCCATAGCTACAGTGGGGCATCTCGGGGCTAGGCCCCCTGACTTACTAGCAAGGCCCCCCCTGACTTCCCATCCAGCCCAGGACCCCTGGGCAATGGCAGGTGTGGGGAAGGAGCCGGGTATTTCTTTAATTCAATTAGCCAGTACCCCCTAAGAAATTGAAATGCCCCCTGACTTAAAAAATCCTGGCCACAGTTCTGGTCCAATTTCAGGTTCTGAGTCCCTTGGGGCAGGGGCTTGTTTTCCATAAAAGGGCCATGTACACGGATGACCTTTTCGGGACATTCGTGCGCACGCTACCCCTCCTCTCTCCCACTTTGTCCTCTCCCTCTCCGCACATGGCCTTCCATGGAGATACATGCCTTCTTGTGGAGACAATGCCCTCATACTCCCACACACATGATGCCAGACAAGCCGACCATTTGTGATAGGGAAAGTCCTCTTGAGTTAGGAGCGCAGACTCTAATCTGGGAGACCCAGGTTTGATTCCCCACTCCTCCACATGCAGCTGCTGGTGTGACCTTGGGTCAGTCACAAGTTCTCTCAGAGCTGTTCTCTCAAGGGCAGTTCTCAAAAGAGCTCTCTCATCCCCATCTATTTCACAGGGTGTCTGTTGTGGGGAGGGGAAGGGGAAGGAGATTGTAAGCCGCTCTGAGACTCCTTTGGGTAGTGAAGGGCGGGGTATCAGTCCAATCTCTTCTTCTCCTCTTTGGACTACAATCTGAATGTGAAGTGGATCTACTTGAATAAATGTTAAGCTTATCCTTTTTTTTGCAGTCTACTTCTTGAGAGATTTATTTACTGCATTCAGTATCACATTTCTATGACTGGGCAGAACTCTGTTATATCAACCAAATATCCCAATAAAGAGGAGCAGGGTGACGCACATCCGAAAGAAGACAGGCACGGCTGAGCAAGAAGACATGAATCCAGAACATATGTTTTGTGGTTGGGGAGGAGGGGGAAACCACAGCAAAAGCTTGTGGATTGTCAAATATGAAGGGGGGGGAGTATTTCAGATGTGTTATATGCTGCTGCTTATACAGTCAGACAGATAACATGAACTCCTGGAGGTCTCTGCAAGGTTTGTGGCATTAGAAATGCTGGGGGTTAAAATACAGCCGCCGGAGGAAATGAGGAAACTTGCCAGGATAAAGAAAAGTGGGGATGGATTTGCAGCGGTAACCCTAGCAAAGTTTAGGGATCATGTCAAGATATTTGAAACAATGGGTATTCTGACTGGGTTCTATTACTCTTTAATTCAACTTGATAAGTCTGTCAGTGTGCGGCGGTAAACCTGGAGGACAAATATTCTCTCTGTGCTGGTTGACACAGAATTATTTGGAATCTGTTTCTGTATTTTTAAATTTTCAAAAAGAAAAGGGGACTTTAACATTTACCTCAGGCGTTTGGCAGAAGAATAGTTTGGACCTTCAGTCACTTCCTGAGGCTGTGTGTTTGGTGCAGTGGTTTGAGTGTCAGTCCACAAGCTGGGAGACTCGGGTTTAGATACGGTTCCCAGCTCCAAGTTGGGAAATACCTGGAGATTTGGGGAGTGGAGTTGGGGGACAGCAGGGTTTGGACAGGGACGGGACCTCAGCAGGGCACAATGTAACTTTTTTTCCCACCATAGAGAACAATGGAGGGAATGGGAGCAATCTGTTTGGGGACCCATAGAATTGGACCCCCTGGTCCAATGTACTTGAAACTTGGTGGGTATCTTGGGGAGAGGCTCCATCAGCTACCTTGTGAGTTTGGAGCCACTCCCTCAAACCCCTTCCCCTCCAGCCCCCAGAATATACCCTATGTTTTCACCAGTGACTTCAATGGCCCATAGGATATAATGGGGCCGAATTGCCGCCAAATTTCTTTCATTCCCTCCTTTCCTTCTCTTTTTCCTCTTTCCCTCCTTCTTCTCTTCTCTCTTTCTTTCTTTCCCACCTTCTTCTCTTCTCTTTTTTTCTCCTTTCCCTGTTTCCCTCCTTCTTCCCTCTCTTTCTTTCCCTCCCCGTTCCTTCTCTTTCTTTCCCTCTTTCCTTCTTTCTTTCCTTCTCTCTACTCTCTCTCTTTCCTTCCCTCTTTCCTCCTTCTGTGGCCCAACTCTCATGAGAAGGAGTTTAAACTTTAAACCCCTTCTCTCTTAGCTCCCCAACCCAGACCAGCTGGGGAAGGGAAGGGGAGGCTTTTGAAGATGCCTCCCCCCCTTTTGCTTCCCCTTCTGACATCACTTCCAGTGATGTCAGGGGGCATGGCATATGCTAATAGCCTAATAGCTCATTAACATACCATATGCTAATGAGCTCCTGCAGCTGTTTTTCTACAAAAAGACCCCTGCATAGAGGCCACCCTCCAATCTCGCCATTTTCTCCGGGGGAACTGATTTCTCTTCTCTGGAGATCAACTGTAATAGCAGGAGATCTCCAGGCCTCACTTGGTGGCTGGCAGCCCTAGGTTTACACCCCCACTCTGCCAGGGAAGTCCAGTCACACGCTCTGAGCCTAACCTACCTCACAGGGTTGTTGTGAGAACAAAATAGAGAAAACGAGGATGATGTCAGCCGAGTTGGGTCCCCACTGGGGAGAAAGGCAGCATATAAATAAAGCAAAATACGGTATGAAATTCTAACGCTTGGCTGTGCAAATCCTCATTAGGAGATGCAGAAACCCACCCGCTTGTGAGGCTTCTGTGCAGTTATTAGTTCAAATGTAGGAGAAAACAGGAGAAGTCATATCAACACTTTAGGAGAACCGATCCCGTTTTATGGATGAGAATTCCCTGTCCGGAGGTTGCACACTCTTCCATATTCAACATGTAAATACAGTATTTTTAAAAAACAGCAACAACACCCGTTTCCACTCTCTTGTCTTCACAATGAAACGCTGTGCGAAAACCTGCTCTTGGAATCTCCGGTCACCTTGTGTAGCGACGGCTGAATGAACCCACACTGGAACTAAACCCACCTCTCCTTTAGAAAGCATTCCCCCTACAAATGCTTGAAAATTCACTGTTTTTATTTCTGACTCTTCAAAGAGGACAACCACAAAATTTATGTGTGTGCTTACCACTTACGGTTGCCAGCTCTGGTTTGGGTGATTCCTGGAGATTTGGGGGGAGCTTAGGGAGGGCAGGGGTTGGGGAAACCACGAAGAAGAAGAAGAAGAAGAAGAAGAAGAAGAAGAAGAAGAAGAAGAAGAAGAAGAAGAAGAAGAAGAAGAAGAACAACAACAACAACAACAACAACAACAACAACAACAACAACAGCAACAACAACAACAACAACAACAACAACAACAACAAGAACAAGAACAAGAACAAGAAGAGATTGGATTTATACCCTGCCCTTCACTCAGAGTCTCAGAGCAGCTTACAAACTCCTTCCCCTTCCCTTCCCTGCAACAGACACCCTGTGAGGTAGGTGGGGCTGAGAGAGCTCTGACAGAAACTGCTCTTTTTCAAGAACAGCTGTGCCAGAACTTGTGACTGACCCAAGGTCACATCAGCAGGTGCAAGCAGAGGAGTGGGGAATCAAACCTGGTTCTCCCAGATTAGAGTCCACGCACTTAACCACAACACCAAACTGGCTCTCACAAAATGTCCTCTTTGGGAGAGGAAGAGGATTAACAGGCAATGGGGACAGCTCTTCAAACAAAAGAGAGGCCCAAGAGTAATTGCAAATTACTCTGCACAAACAGGACTCCCTGCAGGGGGTGATGGGAATTGTAGTTTTCTTGGCCTTCTGACTCAGTGTTCATTAAACAAAGTGGAAAAGCTTGTAATGTGGAGCAGGTTAGTTACAATTTTGGCAACATCATCAGTGGGGGGAAAAGAGATGAAGTGGATCCAATTCTGAATGCAAAATGTGGATTATGCATGCAGATCTCACTACCATCTTATGTCTAGGGTTGCCAACCACAGCTTGGGAAAATCCTGGAGAGACGGCAGCAGTTCCTGGGGAAGGCAGTGTTTGAGGAGAGGAGGGAGTTTGGCAAGGATGCCTTGTCACTCTAGGACTTCAGTTTCTCCTAAATACAATGCTATGCCACAGAGTCTGCCATCCAAGGTTGCCATTTCCTCCAGGGAAACAGATCTCTCTAGTTCGGAGATCAGTCGTAATTCCAGGAAAATTCTGGAGGCCAGCAAACCTAGGGCTTCCTCTTTCTGTAGCATTTTTCCCCCCAACTGAGTTTCAGTTCTAGAAGTGACACGGAGAAAAACGCAACCAGAAAAGGGGCTGTACAAAGGTGAGCCATAAAAGAGGAGAACGTTTGGCTCCCTTCATCTATGCACATATCAGTTTTGAAAACTGGTTCTCCCCCCCACCCCTTTCAAGGCAGTCCTAAAGGTAAAGGTTCCCTTGCTCGAAAGCCAGTGGAATCCGACTCTAGGGTTACGGTGCTCATCTCCGTTTCAAAGCCGAAGAGCCAGCGCTGTCCGGAGACGTTTCCGTGGTCATGTGGCCAGCATGACTAAAGACCAAGGCGCACGGAACGCTGTTACCTTCCCACCGAAGTCGTACCTATTTATCTACTTGCAATTTCTTGCTTTCGAACTGCTAGGTTGGCAGGAGCTGGAACTAGAGACGGGAGCTCACTCCGTCTTGCGGCACCCGGGTCTCGAACTGCTGAACTACTGACCTTCCACAGCCTGCAGTTCAGTGTCTTAACCACTTGAGCCACCGCAGCTCCAAGGCAGTCCTACTTATAAGTATAATGAGTAGCTGCCATCGTATCCAGTTTGGCCTCGTGACAAAGCTGCTATAGCAGGGGATTTGGTCCTGGTCCAAAGGGTGAGGTCTGCACACAGACAGGGATCGGAGCCCCATCCCCTTCTGGGAGTCACAGCTAACCAAATGAGCCGAGAAAACATCCTCCCTGGTCAGCTTCAGCAGAGGCCTGGTTTGTGACTCACACAAACCAGCATAACTCCACTTAAAAGGGGAAATATGGCTGCCAACGTCTCTGCAAGTCCAGCAGGTGCTAAGTACCACCAGATGCAGCTTCTCTTGATGATGCTGCGTCGCAAGAACAAATGCTTCCAGAAGGCCTAACTCAACTTGCTGCCAGCCTCAGACACCGAGAGGGGCGATCCATAGCATCAGCTGCAATCACTGTTGGAAACGGCTCCAATACAGGGAGCTCAGAACAGGCAAAGGGGAGTGTAGGGTTCTTCGGCCATTACAATGGCCGTGGTCACACGTTCATCTTGATCGGGTTTCACCGCTGTTCCCTCTCACATTTAAAATTGCTGATCAGACTCCTGCATCCATTTCCCGCACCAAAGTGGGCTCACTCCCGGTTCCCTAGCGAGTTTTCCTACACCTGGAGAATCAAATACTTTCCGGATATTTGCGCTTTGAATCCGTGATTTTGCTGATCTGGACACCATCTCTCACAATGATCGTGATTAGGTCGTCTGAATGTCCTTCTCACAATGTTTCCCTCCCTCCTAAGCTTCCGTCATTATGCACATGAGCAATAACGACGTAGGCATGACGTGCTCCTTCCCTCCCCTCTCCCATAGCATCCCAGTAAGTTCCCCACCAGTTTGTCTTTTGGACCTGGCAACCATATGAGGGAGTCACCTCAGGCCCTGGGACTTTGGGGGCTCACCCACAGGGTCAGCTGCCGCAGACTGGCTATGGGCCTGGCCAGAGGTACCTTTAGAATTCTGGCATAGCATGGTGGGCACAGCCACAAAATGGCTACCACAAAATGGCTGCCGCAGAAGGCAAAACCAGCCGCAAAATGGCAGCCGTAGCTTTTCTTCAGTCACCCAGTGAAGACCCTTCTGCTGAGGTGGCAGCTTTTGCCAGAGCAAAAAAAAAATCTGCACAGCCAGTCAAGTCTCCAGCAGCCAATCAGAAGCCCTGCTAGGCAAAAGCACCGACTGGCCCCACCCATTTTTAAAAGCACTTGGCAGGCACTGAGACCCCCAATGGCACCGTGTTGGGGGGCCCTTTTTCTAACCATTAAATCACACCAGAAAGCTACTGCCAGATCGGAGCAGTTGCTTGGACTACTGGAGCTTCTAGAATTTTTAAACTGAAAAGGCAATTGAGAGAAAACTGCACTTTGAACCAAGTTTCTTTTCTGCGCTGTCTTGCCATCATGCGCCTACCAGTTTCTTCTTTCCACTTGCCCAGGGCCTCGGAGCACCCTCGGCTGCTGCTTATATTAAACAGAGACTCCCCTGCCGGTATGTCTGCAATGGCACTTTACATTAAAATCAAAATGTAAAAAAGAATCGACGCCGTTTCTGTAGACAGCTGTCAAAAAGCGAGCCAACGAGTCCCTGTATGAAGTCTTACCTGCAGCATCAGACCTTGGCTAAGAGAGCGAAAAGGAGTCTGCTAGGGTAATAATGCCTATTCTGTTAAAAATATCACTTCTAACGTCTCTGCACCTCTGAATTGTTGGCCAAAGGGGGGGCATACGGAGGCCAGTTCACGCAGTTCTTCATACTTCCTCCACCCCCCACCCCAGGCTGCCATCTTTCTAGTGTCCTGGCCCCCACTGCTGGACCTCCTGATGGCACCTGGTATTTTTGGCCACTCTGGGACAGAGTGTTGGACTGGATGGGCCATTGGCCTGACCCAACAATGGCTTCTCTTATGTTCTTATGATCTTATCCTCCAGATGGGGCCCAGGGTTCTCCTGAAATGCAGTTGATCTCCACATGACAGAGATCAGTTCCCCTGGAGAAAATGGCTGTTTTGTAGGGCAACTCTATGGCTTTACACCCTGCTAAGTTCCCTTCCCTCACCGAACCCTGCCCTCCCAGGCACCACCCCCAAATCTTCAGGGAGTTCCCAAGCCGGACCTGGCAACCCCACCCCCCACGGGTCCACCATGGATCCAGTGGCTCTCGCCATATGGCTTGGACAACTTACATGTGGGATTCCAGACCAGCCCCAAGAGACAGCTTGTTCTTGTCTCTTATGGACTATTTTAAATTGTATTTCTTTTATTTTATCTGACTGTATTTTTATTGGTCATAGGCTGCTTTGGGGTCCGTTAGGGAGAAAAGCAGACAATAAACATGCAAACTAACTATGCCCAGCATTTATTTTGTATTCTTGGGGAGGGGGCCCTGATCGTGGAACAGTGGAGGTCAGGGTTAATGAAGTGTTGCCATATGCCCACTGGGGACAGGAGATCTCCTGCCCCTAGCCATTGCCTGTAAAATCCAGCCGCTGGCAGGAGGGTTTTTTAAAAATCACAGTTGGCAATAGCATGGATGTCACTTCCTGGAAAAACCCAGAAGGGATGTCAGTCCTCTCTAGGATCTGCCAAGAACTGTCTGGTAAAGCTGAAGAGTTTTCAATGGTTCTTAGAGACGATAACTGATGTCACTTCCAGGGAAAACCTGGAAGTGACATCAGTCCTCTCTAGGAATGATGCCACTCCCAGATTCTCCTCAGTAATTACATTATGCCAACAGCACCCCCACCCACACTCCCACCAGTTGCCATGTACAACCTGGCAATAACCTTTCTTCTTTGTGGTTTCATGGCTCAAAAAAAGATCAGGGCTCTTATTAGCCCTGGAAACAAATAAAGGAGAGTTTTCTACCTTCTTTCCCTTCCAGGGACAACAACAGTCCTGGGGGATTTCAACTGGCAAAACAACACGTACAATCCAAATTCCTTTCCCTGCCCCCCCACCGCCCCATAACTGTAATCTAATTTTTAAAAAGTGGAACAGATCATTCACAGATCTCTCACCATGATGCCTAGTTTGGATCTGTCCCAGAGCCCTCTTCAGAAGGAACCACAAATGGGTAACATCAGTCTCCCTGATTGCCGCGTAGTATATGGCCTCTGGATTCGCCAGGCCTGGCATAAATACTAGATTCCTGACTAGGCCTCTTTAACAGAGCTGCTTTGGATCAAAGCTCAGCTCCAAATTGCAAGGACTGAGTCAGAAATTACAAACTCGAAGCCCGCTTGGACATATGAGTCTGCCTTCTACGGTGTCAGACCCTTGTTCTATCAGGGTCAATATCGGCTACCCTGACTGGCAGCAACTCTTCAAATCCTCAAACTGAGGTCCAGTTTGGTATAGTGCCAGTCTGGTGTAGTGGTTAAGTGTGCGGACTCTAATCTGGGAGAACCAGGTATGATTCCCCGCTTCTCCACTTGCAGCTGCTGGATGACCTTCAGCAAGCCATAGTTCCCTCAGAGCGGCTCTCTCAAGAGCAGTCCTTGAAAGAGCTCTCTCAGCCCCACCTCACAGGGTATCTGTTATGGGGAGGGGAAGGGAAAGGAGTTTGTAAGCTGCTCTGAGACTCTGAGTGAAGGGCAGGGTATAAATCCAATCTCTTCTTCTTTTAGCTGGAGATGCCAGGGATTGAACCTGGGACCTTCTGCACGCCAAAGAGAGGTCCTACCACTGAACTACATCCCCCTCCTGGCTCCTGACACAGCTGCCACCAGCCCCAATCCGGCATTACCAGCTGATTGTCGAGAGTAAATTTCAGCAGTTGTTTGTGAAGTTTCAGTACTTTTGCCACACCTGAGCCTTGAGGTTGTTCCCCCGCTCACCCTCCCACCAGTTTCCTCGCACAGATAGCCAACCCCGGCGCGAGTCCCTTTCCACTCCACTCATCTGGACCGCTAACTAAAAGTGACACCTCGGTATGATGCAACCGAACAGGGGGAATTTTGCCGGGTGCCCCCGAGTGATGAAGCTTGTCATATTCCCTTCCTCGATCACACGCGTGGGTCAAAAAATCAATGCCTTCATCGAGAGCAGCTCTTGGCCATGCAGGCCGCCCAGCGTACACAAACAGGCTTCTAATTACATTTCAGAAATACATATCATACATATATAAACTGACATCGATATCGGAGCGGACTTGCCGGCTGTCAAAAGGGATAAGGGCAATTCCCTCCGCGGCCCTTGACGGCTCCGATACCTGGGATGGAGGTGCTACGAGCCACATTATACGGCTGATTGAGTTATGACAGCTCTAACCCAACAGGGAAGCCGGGCGGGCGAGGGATAAGCGGGGCGAGCATACAAATGATGATAAAGTGATCCCTTTAAAGAACAATCTCCATAATATTTCATGCTCGCCGGTCGGTGTAAAGGCGGCCCTGTCTGCGGGGCTAACTGCTCTATCAATTGATTTGATTCACTGCTGCGACTACTCCTAGTCATAATATTTCAAACAAATGGCACCATGGATAGAAATAATATCTGCATCAATATTAACCCTGAAAGGACTAATGGACACGAACTATAATTTCCTGGACACCCTAATAATGCATGTTGACTGTACTTGGCACGGGGAGATTTTTCTTTCCATTTCCACCGCCCCCCTTCCACCACCACCCCCTTTTATTCATTCATTCATTTATTTACAGCGTCGTGTTTACATAAAACCTCTCCTGTTTCAGGGACCGTTAGAAGACTGTGCGAGCCAACGTTGGGAGGGGGGGAGAGATTGTAGATTGCATAGGAAAGATTGGCGGGGAGGAATAAGGGAACTCTAAAGACCTGCTCTTGGGTATGTTCAGCATTAACCTTGTGGAAGAGCAATGGGAGAAGGAGAAGGAGAAGGAGAAGAAGAAGAAGAGGAGGAGGAGGAGGAGGAGGAGAAGAAGAAGAGGAGGAGGAGGAGGAAGAGGAAGAAGAAGAAGGAGAAGGAGAAGGAGAAGGAGAAGGAGGAGGAGGAGGAGGAGGAGGAGGAGGAGAAGAAGAAGAAGAAGAAGAAGAAGAAGAAGAAGAAGAAGAAGAAGAAGAAGAAGAAGAAGAAGAAGAAGAAGAAGAAGAAGAAGAAGAGGAGGAGGAGGAGGAGGAGGAGGAGGAGGAGGAGGAGGAAGTTTTTATAGCCTGATTTCTTCTACCATAAGAAGTCTCAAAGTGCCTCCTGGAGAAAATGGCTGCTATTGCTCTTTTTGTAGCAGGGACTCCTTTGCATATTAGGCCACGCACCCCTGATTTAGCCAGTCCTCCAAGAGCTTACAGTAGCCCCTGTGAGAAGAGCTCTGTAAGTTCTTGGAGGATTGGCTACATTGGGGGGGGGTGTTGCCTAATATGCAAAGGAGTTCCTGCTACAAAAAGAGCCCTGATTATACCCCACTGAGGTCTTTTCCCTCCCCATAACCTGCCCTCCCCAGGCTGAAGCCCCAAATCTCCAGGAATTTCCCAATCCAGAGTTGGCAACCCTACCAACAAGAGGGCACAGAGGCCAAAGTCTCCCTCTGTAATCCCCTCTTGTTATATTCAAGGATATGTGACCTCTCGACATGGAAGCGCCATTTACGCAATTACGGCTTAATAACCACTGATGGACCTATCCTCTGTGCTTTGGGCTCATCCTTTCTTCAAGCCATCTAAAGCAGTGCCGATCACCAGTGCTCCCTCTAAGCTGTGGAGCCATGTGAGCGAAAATTCCACTTTGTGGGCTACTGCCATTAAAGTTGTGAGCGAGCAATTTGGCTACTGCATCATTTAGTTTGCTCTGGACCCATCCTTCCTGCGCTGAGACAAAAATGTGCGAGCCAGAGGCTAAAAAACCAGACGCTAGCTCACACCAACTCAGCTTAGGGGGAACACTGCCTCTCACTATACCTTGTGGCAAGGAGTTCCACCAGTCAGTTGTACTCCTTCACAAAACTTAGTTCCATTCCAGCCTTCTTGGGGCTGCTGTCGCTCACACTCAAGTTATCAACAGCTCCAACTTCTTCAGAAAGAACAGAACACGGACACTTGACTTGGATCCAGCAATGGGCAAGTGGAAATATAAATGGATGTAGCACAGGTCTGCTTGCACATGATCTTCCGCAAGAACCAGCACTTTCCTTCCTTTTTATTACAGTGCCCAGAAACTGCTTTCGCAAGTGGAAACACAAGTGAAGATACATTACATTTGACTTCAAACAAGTGGCTACCCTGTTTTTTGTGTGTTTGTTTGTTGTTTTGTTGTCGTCATCTTGTGCAAGTGGGAGTTTCGCACTGGATCCAGCCCAGTGATTTGGCTTCCTTATGCCCATGTATTTATCCATTTGCTTAGCTATCAAGAGAGCCAGTTTGGTGTAGTGTTTAGGAGCACGGACTCTAATCTGGGAGAACTGGGTTTGATTCCCCACTCCTCCACATGCAGCTGATGGTGTGACCTTGGGTCAGTCATAAGTTCTCTCAGAGCTGTTCTTTCAAGAGCAGTCCTCTCAGAGCTCTCTCAGCCCCACCTACCTCATTGGATATCTCTTGTGGGGAGGGGAGGGGAAGGGAAAGGGATTGTAAGCCGCTCTGAGACTCTGAAAGGCGGGGTATAAATCCAATCTCTTCTTCTTCTTTAAATCACAGCCAAATTATGGTATGACCTCATAGAGTTTTTAAGGCAAGAAACGGACAAAGGTGATTTGCCTCTGCATAGCAACCCTGGTATTCCTTGGTGGTCTCCCATCCAAATGCTAACCAGGGCTGACCTTGCTTAGCTTCCGAGATTTGACTTGTTCAGGCTAGACTGGCCCATCCAGGTCAGGCCCCTTCTGCCAATACATCCTTATTTCCCCCTCTCCAATGTCCCTGCACACCTCCCGTTCACCGGGCACAACATTTGCCAATAGGAGGCCCCCATTTTGGCCCCACCAATGGGATCAACTTAACCTTTAGTTAGCCCCGCCCTCCATAGCCAAGATTCCGGGCTAAATTTCCCACGCTTCGTTCCTACCAACAAAAAAAAAAGGTTGCAACTTATTTACTAATTACGCATGCATCCTACCCTTCATTCACAGAGCACAAAGTGGTGCTATGGCGTCCTGTCACTGCACCTTAATAATTCATGCGCCTTGTATTTTGGCACCATTAGGATATTGGTTATCCGAGAAGCTAAACGGACGCTTCTCCCACTTCAGTTTTGTGGACAGAGATTTCAGAAGGGGCTTGGAACAGGACCTGTTCCTATCCAGAGGTTTGCCCTGCTATTGTGACCTCTTCACTTTCCAACAGCCTAATGGGGGGGGGCTGTGCTGTGAGAGAGACTTGCCCAAGGCCAGGAATGAACAGAGAGGTACCCACCAAGAACTGACATAGCACAGGGGCTAAAAGATGGAGTAACTACTCAGAGTCCAGAGATTTGGACCTGGTTGTGAACACCTTGGGGGGCCCTTCAACCAGTTTGGTGTAGTGGTTAAGTGTGCGAACTCTAATCTGGGAGAACCAGGTTTGATTCCCCACTCCTCCACTCGCAGCTGCTGGATGACCTTGGGCAAGCCATAGTTCTGTCAGAGGTGTTCTTGAAAAGAGCAGTTCTTGAAAAGAGCAGTTTCTCAATTTCTGCTACTTGAAGTATTTTTTTAACAATCTCTCTCTTAGATGGCAATTCTGTTGTCATCCAAAACTTAGCATATAATATTCTGGCCGCAGTTACCACACGCAATATAAAATACAAATCATTGTTTTCACATCTCTCTGGTTTAACAGAAAGATTTCTGGGATAAAGGGTATCGGAACCCCTAAAGTTTTTTTGAATTATTTCGTGCACCCCCACCCAAAACTTTTTCACCTTTTCGCATTGCCACCACATACGGAAGAAAGACCCAATTTTAGTTTGGCATTTCCAGCAAGTACTAGGACCGAGCAGAAGAAATCCATTAAAATACCTGGGCTAAATTCTATAGTTGGATTGGAAACTATGATAATTTGAAAATGTCTGCTAAGTAAAACCCGAGAAAAGATATTGTTAAAACCTTTCTATCCTGTATAAAAGACAAGATTACTTAATGAACAGTAATTGACAAGGCAAAATTATTAGACAAGATGTGAAATGTGTACCCCAGGTTTTTTATTTTTTATGTTTGTTTATCTGTATATGCATAATAAAGAAATATTAAAAAAAAGAGCAGTTTCTGTCAGAGCTCTCTCAGCCCCACCAACCTCACAGGGTGTTTGTTGTGGGGAGGGAAAGGGAGTCTGTCATCCGCTCTGAGACTCCAAGTGAAGGGTGGGGTATAAATCCAACCTCCTCCTCTTCTTCCTCCTTCTGCAAGCCATGCCACCTTAAGTCACAAGGAAAGGAGGGGTATTGATAGGTCAGTAAATGAATATGTATCTTAGCTTTAGCCACACACACATATCCATAGTCTCCTAAACAGGGACAATAATATCCCCCTGCCTTACAATTTTGCTATAAGGATTACAGCAAGAGATGGAGATGGACACCTAAAAACTGACGTATTTATTTATTTATTCAATTTATTCCCCTCGCTCCCCGCCGAAGTAGGCTTATGTAAATTTTAATTTACATAAAAATTAAAACCGAAACAGAACAAATATAAAAACAATCATAAAGCACTAGTATACAATATTATGTGACGATGGTGGAACTTTAGTAATAAATCAACCACACCCCCTAGGTTGTTAAACCCCAATCATAACTGTGCAAAGTAGCCAATCAGAACGTGCAGTTTAGGATACCTGGTCTCTATGGTGTTGTGGTCTGAAGCTCAAGTCACTCAACTCTATGTATTAAGATGATACATAACAACTGCTTTCACCATTTCCCCACCACCACCTCATTTCACTTCTGATATCAGAAATGGGTTGGGAGAAAAAGGCCACCCATGACAGGACACAGCAGGGTTAAGCAGGAGAGGAGAGAAGGTGTCATTCTCCTCCCTCGTACATTACATTTGGCTATGATAGAAAGCCATTACTGCCCCAACACTGGATCACACAAAAGATTTGTGTCAGGAAAGGACCGGTTCCTAGGGCTGCCAGATCCTTCTGGCAACTGGGAGGGAATGGGGAGGAATTTACCAAGACCAGGAGGGTGGCCCAGCTGACATTGTAGGAATATGTCTATATCACTTCCATCATGACCCGGAAGTGACGTCATCACACAGTGACATTAGAACAACACTCTAGTATTTGGGCAAAAACTATATGGTAATTAGTTGTTGTAGATTTTCCGGGTTGTATGGCCGTGGTCTTGGCACTGTAGTACCTGATGTTTCACCAGCAGCTGTGATGGCATCCTCAGAGGTATAACACAGAAAGATATGTCAGTGTGAGAAGAAAAATGGTAGGTGGGTAATTTATATCTACTCAGGAAGGTGGGGTAGGGCTGAGTAAATTGGGCTTTCACCATAGAGTTTTTGCCCAAATGCCAGAGTGTCGCCCCGATGTCAAAACATCACTTCCAGGTCATGTTGGAAGTGACGAAGACACATCGCTGCAATGTCAACTTAGCCTCCGACTTTTTCTGAGTAAGTCCCCTACCCAGCCAGCTGATCAGTGGTGGGATAGTGGAACCTGACGGTGGAGGACCCCCAACTCCATTGTGGGGTCTGGCAACCCTACCTCTTCCAGAATGTCCCATTGTAAAGGCCATATTCAGATTCTGGGGGGGGCTGGTTAGACAGTGCTCAGAGCCTCTTCTGCTGTGACCCCGACCAGGACTCCTGCTCATGCCTTCCTTCTGACCTATAAGAATATAAGAGAAATCAATGTTGGATCAGGCCATCTAGTCCAACACTCTGTCACACAGTGGGCAAAAATACCAGGTGCCATCAGGAGGTCCACCAGCGGGGCCAGGACACTAGAAGCCCTCCCACTGTTGCTCTGCCAAGCACCAAGAATACAGAGCATTGCTTGCCCCAGATGGAGAGTTCCTATACACATCCCCACCTGCCTGTACGTCCTTCTCTCCCCTGCCCACTTGTGAGCCTTTGCACTGACCGTAGGTCATTTCCCCAATGGTGCTGGGTGGTGGGCAGAGAGGAACATCACCACCGTGCCTGCCAGAAGTGCCACCATTGTACACTACCTGCAGGTTCTTCCTTGGCGGCATGGAATGTGGGGGCTCTACAGCAGTGGACCATACCAGAAACCCTGGGCCCTAGTGGTTGCCCCACATCATGGTATGCCCATGCCAGCCCTGCCACTGTGTCCCCTGCTAGCAAGTCAGTAGTTGAAGGACCATCTTCTTTGTTTTAACCCCACTGTGGTGTCCTGTCACGGGGGTCACACTCGTTTTTCAGCACAATATGGCTTCCGCATAAACAGATGATGGTTTAAGTGAGTGTCCATAAATGTCCTCCTTGCAAAGGGGTGGGGGGGGAGAATGGATGCCTGCCTCGGATGCTTGCGAGGGCCAAAAAGGGACGTCTTCAAAGATTAATTCCTCGTGTCTCCTTTTAAAACAAGATTAAATTAGCTTGTGTTAGCTGCTGTTACCAGATGCGCTCGTACATTATGCATGATCCTTGGCCGCTCGCAGCATGGCCGCACCGCGCCGGGTGTTCCATTAGTGATTTTCAATGCTGGGCTAAGCTTTAAGTCACACAGACAAGGCACTGTATTGGGTTTACTTTGTGGATGTGTTTTCCTGGCAATTTCACAACCTACCTGATCACAGCTATCGATTGGCTGTGTTTGAAATGGATAAAAGAATTAACCTGTGCAAGGGTTGCACAGTGGGACACAGACAGTATCCTATTTGTTTGGGAAAATCAATAGTGCTCTAATGTCCTGGCAAAAAAAAAAAATATTGCTAGCCCATGTGGATCAGCTCTTCCCGTCCCACTGTTCAGACATCCAGATAGGTCATATTTCACAGTCCCTGAATAATGGGAAATTCAGGGGCAACTTTTTGAAATGGGAGAAGAAATCCCAAGTCCAGTGGCACCTTTAAGACCAACAAAGTTGTATCCAAGGTGTAAGCTTTCATGTGCACACACACCTCTTCAGATACAATGAAATGGAGTTACCAGTCCATACATATAGGTAGTAAGCAGTAAATTAGCATGCAGCATAATGAAGATCATAGAATCATAGAATGTTAGAGTCGGAAGGGACCTTGCAGGTCATCTAGTCCAACCCCCTGCACTCTGCAGGAGCATAGCCAAAAGATAGCCCGACATACCTACAACATACCCAAAAGATGGTCGTCCAGCCTCCGCTTGAAAACATCCAGGGAAGGAAACGTTTTCAAGCAGAAGATGTTTATCCAGGGCCCTTTTTTGTAGCAGGAACTCCTTTGCATATTAGGTGACACACCCCTCATGTAGCCAATCCTCCAAGAGCTTACAGTAGCCCCTGTAAGAAGACCTCTATAAGCTCTTGGGAGATAGGCTACATTGGGGGGGTGTCGCCTCATATGCAAAGGCGTTCCTGCTACAAAAAGAGCCCTATCAGATTCAAGGGCCAAACAGGAATAACAAGCTTCGTTTATGTGGATCCAGGTAATCAGCCGTGCTGGACTGAAGCAGTAGAACAAAATTAGAATCCGGTAGCACTTTTAAGACCAATAAAGTTTTATTCAAGGTATGAGCTTTCGCATGCAAAATTCCAGGGGGAGGGAACATAGTGAAAGAAAGAAATATGTCAGAACTGGAGATGGATGGAGAATGTATTTCTCCGGGCTGGGGACAGGAGAGAGAACTCAACACAGCCCCACTTCAAGGAAGAAGATGCTGTACGGTCGCCTCCATGCTTGAGAGGAGACGGATGGACCGTAATGGCGGGCTCCCAGTTAATTACTCTCAGCATTCCACAGTTAAGGAGACATCTGCCTGTCAGTCTCCAATTTAGACATATTTGTTTCCTTCACTATGTTCCCCCCTCCCCTGGAATCAAACCCAAACACATGGCAACCATATAAACTAAGGCCCTGGTCACATGGAGGATTTGCCCTGTGAGAGGGACAGCTTGCCGGCAGATTAAATGGGTGTGATCATACCACAACATCTGGGAAGCGTGGCACGCCCGTCTCCAACCCGTCACTTCAGCCCAAAGACATGGAGTTAAAAGATACTAGGAACCAGGCAGTATCTTCCGGAAAATGCGCGGTTCGTGCGGGCGTCTGATCGGGAAGCGCTGGTAGCCCGTCACAGCTAGCGCCTGTCGGTGTCCCACGCATGCACACGAACACGATACTGCTGTGTTGCCTCGCTTCATGTGATCAGCTGCCAAAGGCTTGAGCACGGAGCCTTGGGGGAACGTCAGATCGCGCTACCGAGCTTCATTTTGCTTCAGCTCTAAAAGCCCCACTTCCCCTGCGGATTATCCCGCTCATGTGACCGGGGCCTAAGCTCGTTATTCCTGTTTGGTCCTTGAATCTGTTAAACATCTTCATTATGCTGTATACTAATTTACTGCTCACCCTTTACTTTTACGTATGCGCTGCTGACTTCCATTTCATTGTATCTGAAGCAGTGCGTGTGCACACGAAAGCTTGTACCTTGAATAAAACTTCATTGGTCTTAAAGGTGCCGCTGGACTCAAACTTTGTTGTGTTACTCCAGAGCAACACAGCTGTTACGTACTGAATGTGAATTGCTGCTATCTATTCACATGTTAAGCTTGAGTCAGAATGTGGCTCTTCAGAGGTCGCCTTGCTATTGGTCGGTTTCTGCGAAACCTTTGTAAATACCCAATCACTATGTGAGAATGTATCAGAGAGGGAACGGTCCTGATTGGCCTTTATCCCTGCATTGTTATTGGTTCTTATCTGACAATGGGTGTGGCTTTGACAGCCCGGGAGAGTTTAAAAGAAGGAGCGGTGCTCCACTGTCTTGTGGGTGTTTGATGGTGTGTTCTGAGTTGGAGTTGCGGTGACCAATAAAGCGGAATCACTTGCTGAAATCACTTTGTTGTTAAGTTGTCCATACTTAACAACAGCTACCCACCTGAATCTATTTTTTTTAAAAAAGGGTCAGTCTCCTTTAAAAGGCAGGCGCACTCACAACAGGTTCTTGCAATGAAATGTTTATTTGGAAGCGTGCAGTTTGAGCAAGCTTTACAGGCACACAGACAAATGGCACTAGGTCCCCAAAGGGGAACTCTGTCTATCAAGTATATAGTATTTAAGTCGCACTCTTCCTGTAAGGGAGGGGCCAGGAACATCTGCTTAGTAGACAAAAGGTTCCAAGTTCAATCCCCAGCATCTCCCTTTAAAAATGGATCTGGCAGGAGGTGATACTGGTCCTTTCCACACTTGGATCTCATCCCTGGTTTTATCAGAGTTCAACTCGTGATGCAATACCTTGCATTTATCCCGGGTTATAACAGCATCCGTTTATCAAGGGACAAGTGTGGGGTGAAACCAGGGTGACCTCAGCGTAATGTGGAAACAAAAAATACCCCGAGATAATTACAGGGGTGAACTCGAGTGTAGCATAGAATGTAAGTTCAGGGACAGGGCTGAACCAGGATTTAAGGTCCGTTGCGGTCTGGTGTGGAAAGGACCACTGAAAGACTTCCACCTGAGACCCGGGAGAGATGTTGCCAGTCTGAGTAGACAATACTGTGAGATTCCACGCAGCTGACAATAGCACTACAGATAAGATTGGAGTTTCAACAGCCATTCCACACACAAAAGAACCTCCATAGGAAACAATCCATAGACAAAAGAACCTCCTCAGGAAAGCTCCTCCATTAGCATGTTCATAGCCTGGAGAACTACTACAGGATAATGACTCAGCCCTACCCCACCTTCCTGAGTAGATATAAATTACCTGCCTACCAATTTTCTTTTCTGCTCACCTTGACACAGAGAGGACTCCATCTTCCTGTGTTATACCTCTGAGGATGCCAGTCACAGTTACTGGTGAAACGTCAGGCCCTACAATGCCAAGACCACAGCCACACAACCTGGAAAATCTACAGCAACTAATACTGACACTGCTGGACCAAGGGTCTGATTCAGTTCAAGGCAGCCTTATATGCTTATGTGTAGGGGGCTTAAGGTGACATGACTTGGCTTTCTCTTCCCCATTTTTTCTTCGTAACAGCCCTATGGTGTAGGCTCCAGAGAGAGCGTGACTGGTCCACAGTTACCCAGTGAGCCTCGTGACAGAGTGCAGATGTAAATTCCCAGATCCTACCCGGACACTCCGACTGCCACATTAACTCTCATGCTCATGAACCAGTAACTCATTCACAGATTGTAAGCTGCAAATAAAGCCGATTTCACAAACACACCACTGCCCCCAGAATCCAGTATCTCAGGTTCCAGAGCCACCCTGGCAAATTGACAAGGTGCCTTTAGCCCAGAGGTGTCAAATTGCCCTTTCTTTCCCTTTGTACCCCATCAATAGATGTTCTCATGCCTAAAGGGAATCCCACGTCCCTTGCATTTAAGGCTGCCATGCCCCCCCCGATCATAGAGTTTTCGCCCAAATGCCAGAGCTTCCAGAGTCACCGGCAACATCCTGATGTCACTTCCTGTGCACGCCAGAAGTGACATCGTTGGCAACGTCACCATGTTGCAAGCCTAGGCCTTCCCCCCACTGCCGGTAAGTCCCCCCACCCCTGCCGATTGCCAGAAGGGACCGGGCAACCCTCTTTGTTTATTACATAACGGACTGGCATGACTTCGATTTCTCTCCTTTTTTCAGTTTTTACATGTGCTTTCTCCCTGCCCCGTACACATGCACACTCTCCAACAGGCAGTTTTTCATCATGCCCTCCTTGACAAATGAGCACCTACCCATATTGGACACAATCCAGAGGCCGTGAGGCATTCTGAAATCCCACTGGACTCTCATTAACCCCGATTCACCCTACCTAGTTCATCACTGACAAGATTCCCTAACCCAGACCTTTCTGACGGGACTGGGAGACCAGGGAACAAAACGCCATCTATTTACCACCCTTCCTGTTGTCACAGGTCCATTTCAACCTGTAACCTCACCTCCACTGATCTTCTTCCCTCCTTTTTCACTCTTCCACGCATCTGTTAGATTCATCCTTCTTCCAATTTATCATTTCCCCCTCACAAAATGAACCAATTTAATCCATCCCCCTCTCCACCTTTCAACCCTTCGCTGACAGTCGCTCGACTCTCACGAAATTGCAGCTACGGTACCAGGGCGACATCGAGTATGGCGGTGTCACTCCATTCCTTCCCCAGAAAAGCCAGGACATGGTGTAGTGGTTAAGAGTGAGGGGACTCTAATCTGGAGAACTGGGTTTGATCCTCCACGTGAAGCCTGCCGGGTGACCTTGGGCCAGTCACAGTTCTCTCAGAACTCTCTCAGCCCCACCTACCACACAAGGTGCCTGTTGTGGGGAGAGGAAGGGAAGGTGATTGTAAGCCGCTTTGAGAATCCTCAGGGTAGCGAAAAGCAGGGGATAAAAACCAACTCTTCTTCTTGAGGAAAGAGCAGGGAAAGTATCTTTTTATCTACAAAACACGCGGGTCAATAAGGAATGGTACAGTGCAGAGCTGTCAGTCATGGTAGTGATGGCTTCCTTCAGAACGCTGCGTTCAAAATCCTGCTTTGATGAAACCACAGAATGAATTTTCACCCAGAATCTTCCAGTCTTCAGTGAAATTCTGCAAGTCCATGACATTTCAAGTGCATTTAGTGTACATGTTGATGTACAGTTTGGTGTTAGGGCCAGTTTGGTGTGGTGATTAAGTGCGCGGACTCTAATCTGGGAGAACCAGGTTTGATTCCCCACTCCTCCACTTGCACCTGCTGATGTGACCTTGGGTCAGTCACAAGCTCTGGCACAGCCGTTCTTGAAAAAGGGCAGTTTCTGACAGAGCTCTCTCAGCCCCACCTACCTCACAGGGTGTCTGTTGTGGGGAGGGGAAGGGAAAGGAGTTTGTAAGCTGCTCTGAGACTCCTTTGTGCAGTGAAGGGCGGGGTATAAATCCAATCTCCTCCTCTTTGTCTTCTTCTTCTTCTTCTTCCTCCTCCTCCTCCTCCTCCTCCTTGGCGGGGAGGGTGGGGTATCAAGTAAACAAATAAATAAAATAAATGTGTCAATGGCACCAGTTCCTGTGATCTGCAATATTATTTTAGTATTATTGTACCCAGGGTGCTATAGTTGCCAACTCAAGGTTGGGAAATTCCTAGAGATTTTGGGAGTGGGGTCTGAGGAAAGTGGGGTTTGGGGCGGGGAAGGACCTCAGTGGGGAGTCCACCCTCCAAAGCAGCCATTTTCTCCATGGAACTGATCTCCACAGTCCAGAGACCAGTTGTCATTGCAGGTGATCTCCAGGCCCCGCCTGAGAAGTTGGAAACCCTGTGCAGAGTTAACAATCAGATCTCAGGAACTTTTGTTTGCGTAAAGCACCCTCCAGTCTCAGCGGATTTCAACCCCAGCAAGGGACTTTCAAGGCAAGCGATTAAGCAGAGGTGGTTGGCCATTGCCTTCTTTGGTGGTCTCCCATCCAAGAACCAACCCTGCTTAGCTTCTGAGATATGACGAGATCAGGCTATGACATGCCGCCTTCCCTCCCAAGGAACTTACAATTGACCATTTACCCTAAAGGAGGCAAAGGAGGGAGAGAACAAAGATGGAGGGAAGGGTCAACCAGGGAAGGAAATGTGCTGAGGCAGTAGCAGAGAGCCTTGACTCCCAAAAGCTTATACCCCCAAAATCTTGTTGGTCACTAAGGTGCTGCTGGACTCGATTTTAGCTCTTCTACTGCAGCTACCCTCACCAGAACTGGTTCCAACCATGAAACCTTCGGCTGAAGCATCTCAGGTTGCAAAGTGTCGGGAAAGGTTGGGAAAGTTGATAACACTGAGCTAAGGCGACCTCATTGACCCTATTCAAGTTCAGTCGCTTTCACAGACAGGTTCAAGAGATGGAAGGAAAGGCTGGTATCAAAGGTCAGTGCTCATGTTCAAGTACCAGCACAACATCGAGGACAAGGGCAAGGGCCTCCTAGGGCAGAAGGTGGCGTTACAGATTCTGAAGCGATTACGCCAAGTGACATCACAAATGAGCAGAGAGCCAGAGAATGGCCGGTGCTCGTTGTAATGGGCAAATGGCGAAGACTTCTTGGCATCTACCAGGATGAACACGTGGCACAGCCATTCGTGGCAATCCATTGCGCATGTCGACTCGTGGCCAATGTTGCAGTCCGTGAGGAACGCCCAACGTACAGATCTAATCAAAATCAGGGTGGGAAGCCACATTTTTAATTGGGTCTGAACGAATATATTGATTCATCACTCCAATTAACTGATAAGTGCCTGTCTTAGGCTCTGGTCACACTGCAACTGACATGCGCTTTGTTCCCGGTTTATTTAAATCGGGAACATTTTTATTCGCATTGGGCTGTCTACATGCAGCCAGCTCCTCTTTCCCAGCAGCCGCTTGCCTGCTGCTGCGCTGTCCTTCCAGGCGATCCTGCCGGCCACGGGGAGGCTTGGGCGGCTGCTGCTCCTGCCGACACTTTGGGGGGGGGGCTGCCGCTGCCGCCGCCATTGACCCATGAAAATAGGCTCCGCCGTCTCCGCCATCCTCCTTGCCGGCCCCATCCAGGCTGCCGTAGCCCCCACCTCTCGTTCCCGCCTCCAGGGCCATCTTTGTGCGTTTTGTTTTTTTTAAAGCTTCTGGTTTGAGCGCTTGACTAAACATGCGCTTAATAAATCCATTATTAAACTTTAAATGGATTTATTAAGCACATGTTTGCTCAAGCGCTCGAACTGGAAGCTTTAAAAAAAAAAAAAAAAGAACCCCAAGAACGTTCAGACGGCCCTAATCGCAATCCTTGCGAGAGAGGGGCTGTCCACATAGTCGAAATCACGCAATCAAAGCAGAAGTGCCAGGAAAACACTAGTTTTTCCAGGGGTCAGGAAAACCCAGAAGCATTGCACGAGTAAGCCCGCTTCGCGGCGGGAGGCGGATTGGCACGTGTGAACATGAAACTGACATGCGCAAGTAAACAGCAGCGAATCCCGATCAAAACGGCAGCGTGACCGGACCCTTAGACTTGTTTCCCCCAACACCACCCGCTCGCCCCCTTCAGGAAAACATTTCACGGTCTGTTTCCCTTTTATGCCAAGCCCGAGCGAAATTAGACTCGCCAAAGGAGTCCCGTCAGCTTTCTGCAGGAACTGAGCTCTTTGCCTCCGCATGAGCAACCTGGGTGGCAGGGTCAGAGGGACAAGGGACTTGGCTCCACGGCCTGTTCTCTCACCACCACATGCCATCCGAGCTCAGTGAAGTCCTAGCCAAACCCCAGCATGATGGCAGGAACGTTACTCCAGAATAAGAGCAAGGAGAGAAAAAGCTCACCCCTTCTCCGAGGTATTCCACAGCAGCCTTTAGCAGAGCTAGTATATGGACCCCCTTCCGATTGTCAGAGAAAGCAAATCCTTTGTCCATGAAAGGACCGCTTCTCGGCACAGGACTGCATAACAGCTATCGAAATCAAGGATTGCTGCAGCTCTTTGCTGCAAATGGTGGGGGAAGGGGGTGGGGGTGGGGGTGGGAGAAGAGGTCCCAAATATTGCTTCGCAAATTACTATTTGCTAGGGGCACTGTTACCACTTGACACAATCATTGGTCAGCAAATCGGTCGCATTATCGGTTAGTAAATCTGAGAGCGCAGAATTATTTATTGGCAAATTAGAGATGGCAGAATTATTGGTCGGCGAGGAGAGAGTTGCAGCGATTGGTTGGCAAATTAGAGACGCCTGTTTTTGTCCGTGGATAAATCAAGGCTGGTCAGATGTTATTGGAGGCCAAATTAGAGATGGGCACGTTATTTATGGTTCTAGCGGAGAATGCTGAAGCGCTGCTACCTAAATTCTCAATGAGGACATATTGGACGGTTTGTAGGAGGGGGGGAGGTGTCCTCCCTTATATCTGTAAGTACGCTGGAGATGTATCCTTTACCATTTCAGTGACAAAGCATACACGTTTTTAAAATGTACATTCCTAGAAGACGCACGCGCACAGAGAGTAATACTTTGTGTATGTTATTTGAGAATGTTACATGTTGAAACAAAGCTAGATTTGTTTTTGGAGAGCCAGTTTGGTGTAGTGGTTAAGTGCACGGATTCTTATCTGAGAGAACCGGGTTTGATTCCCCGCTCCTCCACTTGCACCTGCTGATGTGACCTTGGGTCAGTCACAAGCTCTGGCACAGCTGTTCTCTCAAGGACAGTTTCTGTCAGAAGTTCTCTCAGCCCCACCTACCTCACAGGGTGTCTGTTGTGGGGAGGGGAAGGGAAAGGAGTTTGTAAACCGCTCTGAGACGCCTTTGAGCAGTGAAGGGCGGGGTATAAATCCAATCTCTTCTTCTTCTTCTAGATGCTATGGACCAGAGTCTCATGTGCGCACTCATATACAAACACTAGAGATGCCACAAATTTCGCACTGAATGTGTTCAGCTGTCCAACTGACTGCGTTTGAACAATGAAAAGGCACTGCTGTGCTGTACAGGCCTGTACGGGTCTGATCCCCTTCGTGTCACCTTTAAGATAACTCTCCTCCCAAGTCAGAATGGCTTGCAATCCTTTTGAGTTGCTTTATTTCTGCTTCCTGGATTTCTCCCCTTCCCCCTGTCTCACGTACACGACAAGTGACATGTTAAATAAGGAACACTTCGCCAGAGCCAAACCATTCTTCCTCGACTTTCAGCTCGAGCTTACGATTTGCAGTGCCAGCACATTAAGTGCCGAAAACTGGGAGTGCCAGTAGCTATGCCAGCACAACAGCACATAAAACTTGACTGCGATCTGCCATCCGGGGCCCCATGGTTTGGAAATTGACAAGCTGGAAATCATTCAAGGGAGTGCTGGGAGGACAATACGCTGGGTACAAGGTGAAGTAATGGAGGAGAAACTGACAAATCTGGGTATGACGGAGAGGAGAACTTCGGGGAATGGCCTTAGCTCAGTGTGAACACCTGTGTGTCCTGTATGCAAAGCATCCCAAGTTCAATCATTACTTGAGATTCAGTTGGCTGGGACACCCACCCTCAGATTGCAGCGCTCCCTCCCCCAGAAGGGAAGATGGCACAGGCCCTATTGGTGCAGTGGTTAAGAGCATGGACTCTAATCTGGGAGAACCGGGTTTGATTCCCTACACCCCCACATGCAGCTGCTGGAGTAACGTTGGGTCAGTCTCAAGTTCTCTCAAAGCTGTTCTCTCAAGAGCGGTTCTCTCAGAGCTCTCTCAGACCCACCTACCTCACAGGGTGTCTGTTTCTACGATGATCTATAAATCTCACATCACAGCCTATGATTAATTCGCCTGGCACAGAATGGTGTTAAATTAATAAAATCAAAAGGGAAGTGAGGGGGTTCGAGGCCTTTATAAATGTGACTCTTCTTCTTCGGGGGCTGGTCTTATTTTTAAGGTGTGATCAGGCATTTCTTTTCCCCCCCCAGAAGAGTAATAAAACAAAATCCCCACAGAAACAACACCCCAAAGGCAACAAAGTCTCTGAACTGAGACACGGTTTGAAGAAGTGAAAAAGAGTTGTTGTTTTTTATAACCCACTTTTTTATAACCAGCTTGGTGTAGTGGTTAAGTGCACGGACTCTAATTTGGGAAAACCGGGTTTGATTCCCCATTCCTCCACTTGCACTTGGCTGGATGACCTTGGGCAAGCCATAGTTCTGATAAGAGCTGTTCTTGAAAAAGCAGTTTCTGTCAAGAGCTCTCTCAGCCCCACCTGCCTCACAGGGTATCTGTTGTGGGGAGAGGAAGGGAAACCGCAGAGATTATAAGCCGCTCTAAGATTCAAAGTAAAGGGCAGGGTATAAACCCAACTCTTCTTCTTCTTCTTCTTCTTCTTCTTCTTCTTCTTCTTCTTCTTCTTCTTCTTCTTCTTCTTCTTCTTCTTCTTCTCCAAACTAAAGATTTGATGTTGATGGAACTCTTTTAATCAGGGCAGATGAAGAGGGTGGGGAAGGGAGTAAATTTTCAGGAAACCTGGTCAATCCTTGTAATTGGCCAAGTTATGTAGCTTGCTTTCCTAGGATTTTTGAGATGGGCCTAAGTTGGGTATGGGGGTGGATTCAGCAGAATCTTGGACCTGGAAGCCCCTGGTGGCTCTCATGTCTCTGCTTACAGTAACCAGGATGCCTTGGGTAGCGTGGTTACATTTTCTGCCTGTGGAAGAAACTCCTTAACATTGTCAATAATCCTATGAATGAGATCTGTGTGTGTAAAATACACCCACATACACAAAGCACTATAAACCATGTTCCTCGAGCCAGAGCTCTTCCTTCAAGGTAAATATTCCTTGTTTTACTTCTCCTTACTCCTTATTTTCGTAAAGTTCCTCTCAGAGTCTTAAACCTGTCAAAGATGGTTTATTGTTTCCAAACAAGGATATCATTTTTGGCAGAATGCGTAGATGCTGAAAGGTAAGGGAACTGTTGTTTCAGCAGTCCGTGTAAAAAGTAAATTCTAATGTTTAAAACCCAAAGACTCCACTAATGTTTTGAAATCTATCCTCCCTGGACCGAGTATGTGATTTTATCCAAAACATTATAAAGTGTCCCCTTGGAAAAGTAACAGGGATTAATGGAGCCGAGTGAACTGCCATTGAAGGACGGAGCAGCTATCCAAATATCCATGCATTTTTATTAGAGATCTTTGAAATATCATTTTATATGGCATGAGAGGGTAAGACGGTTGGACGACCAAGTACAGTGGTGGAAAAGGGAAAGAACATAAACACGCAAAGGGTCCAACAGTCTTTCTAATGAACTTCTAGATCCTCCTCATGATTCAACGCTGATTCCATGTTTTTAAAGGACACGTTCAGAAATTCAAGTGGCCAAACTCTCGGTTGGGTTTGGAGTTCTCCCAGAATTGTACTGATCTCCAAACCTTAGAGATCAGTTCCCCTGGAGGAAAGGGCAGCTTCAGACTCTATGGCACCAGGCTCCTGTTGAGTTCCCTTGTCTCCTGAGGTACCACCCCCAAATCCCCAGGAATTCCCCAAGCTGGAGTTTGCAACCCTATTTGCCTTACTTGTGGGTATCATTTCCTTGAGTCAGGTACTCCATACAGTCACGTCGATGATTAGTTTGCAGTTTTAAAATGAGCAGTATTTCCAGCAGTTTTGCCTCTCTTCAGTTAGGGGCGTTTAACATGGCTGAGTAACGACGAAGAACATAAGAGAAGCCAATGTTGGATCAGGCCAATGGCCCATCCAGTCCAACACTCTGTCACACAGCGGCCAAAAATACCAGGTGCCATCAGGAGGTCCACCAGTGGGGCCAGGACACTAGAAGCCCTCCCACTGTGGCTCCCCACAAGCACCAAGAATACAGAGCATCACTTGCCCCAGACTGAGAGTTCCTATCTAATAGCCACTGATGAACCTCTACACCATATGTTTATCCAGTTCCCTCTTGAAGCCATCCATGCTTGTAGCCACCGCCCCCTCCCGTGGCAGTGAATTCCATGTGTTGATCACTCTTTGTGTGAAGAAGGACTTCATTTTATCCATTCTAACCCGACTGCTCAGCAATTTCATGAAGTGCCCACGAGTTCTTGTATTGTGAGAAAGGGAGAAAAGGACCTCTTTCTCTACCTGCCCTATCCCATGCATAATCTTATAAACCTCAATCATGTCACCCCTCAGACATCATTTCTCCAAGCTAAAGAGCCCCAAGAGCTTTAACCTTTCTTCATAGGGAAAGTGTTCCAACCCTTTTATCATTCTAGTTGCCCTTTTCTGCACTTATTCCAATGCTATAATATCCTTTTTGACGTGTGGTGACCAGAACTGGTGACACAGTGGCGAAAACCCAGGGGCCATCAGGAGGTCCAGCAGTGGGGCCAGAACTCCAGAAGCCCTCCCACTGTTGCCCCCCAAGCACCAAGGATACAGAGCCCCACTGCCTCAGACATCTATATCTTGTGGCTAACAGCCACTGATGGACTTCTGCTCCATATGTTTATCCAATCCCCTCTTGAAGTTGTCTACGCTTTTAACTGCCACCACTTCCTGTGGCAGTGAATTCCACTTGTTAATTAATCTTTGGACGAAGAAGGACTTCTTTCTATCTAATCTAAGGCCCACTGATCATTAATTTCATTGTTCTCATATTGTGAGAAAGGGAGAAAAGCACTTCTTTCTCTACTTGTTCTATCCTGTGCATAATCTTGTAAACCTCGATCATGTCACCCCTCAGCTGTTGTTTCTCCAAGCTAACCTCTTTAACCTTTCATCACAGGGAAGGTGGCACACACTCATGATTTACTGACTTGCTTGGATTACCCAGGATCATCATTGAAAATAAACTAGCTTTTGAGGGTATAGATGGCTTACACTAATGCAATTGGTCTCATTCAGTATGTTGGGACATGCTTGGAACTTCGTGAGTAGAACTACAATTCCCATGTGGCAGTGCAAGAATGTGGAAAGTGTTTGCTACCCAGTTTAGAATTCCTGACTAACACAAACACAGTCAGCTTTGGGAGCTGGGCAGGCAAAAATGGGCAAGGCTAGAAGAAAGCCATATACTTCCCCATCAGTACCTCTGCCTCAGCAGAATTGAGACAAGCAAGATTAGGGTTCTGTGCCAAGACCACGGCCACACAACCTGGAATATCTACAGCAACTAATTGCTGCTCTTATTACTTGATATCTTCCAGCGTTTTTGTTTCTGTGTTTTAAATGATTGTTATTTTAAGTTGTTTATATGCTTATCATATGTTTTAATTGTATTCAAATTGTATTTTATGGATTGTTGTAAGCTGCCTTGAGCCCGCCTTGGTAGGGAGGGCGGAATACAAATTAAATAAATAAATATTTTTTTCGGGTTGCCAGCCTTCAGGTGGGCTACCTGATAGAATTTGAGAGATATGCTGTCTTAGATAGGTTATTATATTTGCCGCAAGGGTTCTGATGGGACCCTAGACAATGCTGCTCTCTTAAGAGCTTTTGTGCTCACAAAGAAAAATTATTGCACCTTATGTCCTTTATACAGGCATCACGGTCCTTGAAAAAGATCCATTCGAAATGGGTAAATGACTAGATTCCCCGTGGGACTAGTGATAGTGATACTGACAAGGTGCTGTCTGAATGTAAACCTGCACTCAATGTATTGTTTGGGTGAAACATATTTTTGATAATATTTGATACCAATATTTAGACAACAGTATTAAAAAATATAAAAAGAAAAAGAATAAAGCATAAAATTGTTCTACCATAAACATATGTTTACTGTACACAGTGATATATTTTTGTAAGCCTTCAGGTGGGGCCTGGAGATCACCCACTATTTCAATTGGTCTCCAGGAGGCAGAGATCAGCTCCCCTGGAGAAAATGGCTGGTTTGGAGTGTGGACTCTATGGCATTGTGACATTCTGAGGCCCCTCCCCTCCCCAAACCCACGCCTTTCCCCAAAAAAATCTCATAATATTTTCCCACCTAGAGCTGGCAACCCAATTTCATTCATAAGTTAATTTTGTTGTTGCTTTTGTTGGGTGGATTGAGTGGGTGGAAGGTACCAAAGAAACAGCCGTGGTTTGAGTTTAGTTATATATTTAAAACATTTTTATGCCACTTTCCTACCCAATCCCAATCCACAAGGTGGTGAACCTAAGAAACATTAAAACATTTAAGCAATCAAATATACCATTACAATGATAAGATTCAGTCATCAGAATGAAAGCAAGAAGCAGAATCAGGAAGATAACAAACTGTCTTTTTTCCCGGAGTCAGAGATATTTGTTTCCTTGAGAGAGCCAGCATGTGCAGTGGTTAGAGTGTCGAATTAGAACATAGGGAACGCAGGTTTGGATCTGCCATGGAAAATCACTGGGTGACCCTGGGCCAGTCACTGTCTCCCTCAGCCTGACCCGCTTCACAGGGCCCTAGTCATGATGAGAAAAAAGAAGAAGTCAAAATGACATTTGATGCTGCTTGAGGTCCCCATTGGGGAAAGCAGCCGGGTATATGTCTAGAAGTCAAAAATGTTGAAATGTTTGCTTATTGGCAACAGCAACAGGGAAGAAACAATATCACATTATTATTCGAACCCAAAACCACTGTGGTGGGTAAAATCCCGATGCCAAGCTTTCTCCATTCGGAAGCAGAATATAAAATATCCAACACACCTCTCAGACTTGCCAGAAAAATACTGTGTGTAATATTTGTGCAAATTCTATATTTTTACATGTTTCCTTGGGGAAAAAAAACAAATACCGGAAGCACACCGCAGATCTCCAGAGCCACCGCTGTCTGTATACCAGGATGTAAAGCACATGACTGTTCCGGCAAGGGCCACGTAACTTTTCACTTGGCTAGCTAATCCGTGACACCGTTTTTCTCATCCTTGCAATGGATGCATGACCCCCCTTTAAAAAAAGAAGTAAAATAAAAATTCGTTAACAGGATGTCGGGAGACATCAACAGACCAGACAGCGCCCTTCTCCGCCCCCGCCCCCCCCCCAACACTGTCTTCGGCCAAAGAAGAGTTCTTCCCAGCATTCCTCTTAAAATATTTTTCATCTCTACCGTGGAGGGCCTTTATTCTTTAAAAAAAAAAAAGAATAAAAGGCTTCCCCTTTCCATCTCATTTAGCAAAAATTCATTTCAAAAGCATCTGGAGTCTTCTTCTCCACTCATCCATCACCACCACCCAAGCAACTCTGCTGTTCCTGGCCTTGAAACTGGGGAGGAAACAATTGACAGAGGAAAAGAATGAACTCACAAAAGCAGCCCAACAGAAGACTCTGATAATTGGAAGAAGCAACGCCAAGAATTCGCCTGTGAAAAAGTCAGGACATTTGTTGAAGCTGTTGGGCGAACGGTTGGGAGTCAACAGAGAGTGGTTAAACTTGAATGCCTCCTTCAAATAGGGTCCCCGGGTTTTAAACAGGGCTATTGATCTTCCACCCTGCTCAGAGGAAGATTCACACAACCATTTCTGCTAGGTTGAAAGGTCAATGAAAGGTGACTTCTTCTATGCATATGAAGTTTAGGCTTAGGAATGCTTCCATGCACACCCGGACAATAACAAAGGAAGCTCAACTAATTTTCCCAACATTTTTTACAGCATATCTTTGTCAATATACATACCAAGCATCAACAATTGCTGATTAAAGGCTGCAATTTTGGCTCAGGACTATGGTTGCAAAGCTCCAGGTGGGGGCTGGAGTTCTCCTAGAAGTACAACTGCTCTCCAGAATATAAAGATCAGGTCCCCATATGCTCCCCAGAGAGCACTGCGATCAGGGTCCCAACATTGACTGACCCTTCCCAAACCAAAGGATGCCAAGGCTGGCTATAACCAGAGCTAGGGCTTTCTTGGTGGCGGCTCCTCTCTGGTGGAACGAGCTCCCAGAAGAGATCAGGAACCTGCGGGACCTTATGCAGTTCTGCAGGGCCTGCAAGACAGAGCTCTTCCGCCAGGCTTTCAATTAGGAGCTGCCCCGAGGGGGAACCCTGTTCCCTGAAGTCATCAAAATAGCCTGAGCCAGCCGCACAATGTCAGATCTGGGTCAACCGCTAGGATGGCACATGGAAGTTCGACTGCCATCTCAAATTTAATTTTAAATTATTATTTTCTCTAATAGACGTAGGATCACCATCTGCTAGCACCTTTTAACATTGAAAATTGTTTTATATGGTTTTAGGATTATTGATATTATTTATCGTTGTTTTTATTCTTCTGTAAGCTGCCTTGAGCCAGCCTTGGCTGGGAGGATGGGGTATAAATCTGATAATAAATAAAATAAAATAAAGTGGCAGCATTGGAGGGTGGGTTTTATGGCATCTCATCCATCCTCTCTCTCTCCCCTCCCCAAGCTCCACCCACCTTAGGCTCCACCCCCAAATCCCCAGGAATTTCCCAACCTGGAACTGGTACCCCTATTCAAGACTTAGAGCCTTAGAATCACCCCATTAGTCATCTCATTCATCCATGGCTAAGTATTAGCTTCTGTCTACTTGCAATGCTTTGCTACAGTTTTTACACTTCGGTACCTGAGCTGAACATCATGAAGACAAAAGTAATGACTGCCAGGGAATTACCCAACTTTAAAGCGGGCAATGAAGAAATAGAAATTGTCTGGGATTTTCTATTCCTCGGTCCTATCATAAACTAAAAGGGAAACTACAACCAAGAAATCGGAAGAAGATTGAGAATGGGAAGGGCAGCCATGAGGGAGACTGAAAAGATTCTGAAGTGTAAGGACGTGTCACTGGTGACCAAGATCAAGATATTTCCTACCATAGTATTCTCCGTTACTATGCACGGGTGGGAAAGTTGGACAACAAAGAAAGTGGACTGGAAGAAAGTTGATTCCTTTGAAATCTGTTGTTGGAGGAGAGCTATCGTACTTTGGTCACATTATGAGAAGACATCACTGGAAAAGACAATAGTAGTAGAAGTAGAAGTAGTAGAGAAGACATCATTGGAAAAGAAAATAGTAGTAGTAGTAGTAGTGTAGTATGAGAAGGAGTATAAGAAGACATCACTGGAAAAGACAGTAGTAGCAGTAGTGGTGGTAGTGGTGGTGGTGGTAGTAGTAGTAGTATGAGGAGTAGTAGTATGAGGAGGAGGAGGAGGAGGAGTATGAGAAGACATCACTGGAAAAGACAGTAGTAATAGTAGCAGCAGCAGTAGTTTATTGTATATAGCCATTGGCTATCACCAGGACTATTTTGTAGCAGGAACTCCTCTGCATATTAGGCAACACACCCCTCATGAAGCCCTTCCCGGGCTTCTTACAGGGGCTACTGTAAGCTCTTGGAGGATTGGCTACATGAGGGGTGTGTTGCCTAATATGCAAAGGAGTTCCTGCTACAAAAAGAGCCCTGGCTATCACAAAATTTGGTAAAACCACAGGAAGCAAGGACAGATAAAACCTTAGTGATTTAAACAGGTTAAAATATAGCAAGCTACAGTATCTAAAATACTGTCCCTTACAGTACCACCTTAGACTTTATCTTCTTTGCTGCAAAGGCAAATTAAGTTCTATAAGAAAAGTGTGCATCGATATCAGACAACAGGAAAACAATCTTCTCAGTGTCTGAATATAGATTTCTGGCAGGTAAAATCCCTGCCAGAAATTTATCCCCGGGATCAGTATATAATGGGTGATATTGGATCAGTATGTAATGGTCAATATTGGATATAACGGGGTAAGTCTTCTAGTGTGAGAGATCCACAGATACAGACATGTTGATCCATTGGTATCTGGGAGTAACGGACAGTCAGTAGTGTCGTTGGCATAGTTTGAAAATACAGTGAAGTGAAAATCGCTCTAAGATTGTGATTAGAAATGTTAGCTAAGTAGGACCTGAAGTGATCAAATTTGATTAGTTTATACCGCGGTGCTGCTTTAGATTTTAAAATTAAAGTTCAGTCAACCAGTGCATCAGATTTATATATCCAATCCTTAATCAGACAATTATCTTCAGAACGGCCTAAAAGATAATTAATAGCAGACTCCGTCAAAGGGGACGGAGTATGTTGAAAGAATACTATTTTAAAAACCCGAGGCGTTGCAAGTCTTTCAATAACAAAAAAAATTGAATGGAAAAGACAATAATGCTCGGAAAAGCTGAAGTCATCAGGAAAAGGGGGGAGACCCAACATGAGATGGATCGACTCAATCCAGGAAGCCACAGAGACCCTCAGTTTGCAAGACCTGAGCAAGGCTGTTAACGACAGGATGTTTTGGCGGATATTACTCCACAGGGTCACCGTAAGTTGGAAGCAACTAAATGGCACTTAACACAAACACAACACAAAGAGCCTATTTCTCACCCACTTTCCTTAACCATCGCTGTGAATCCTCAGAAAGTTTTCATAGGCCCCGGTCATACGGGTCAGAAAACGTGGGGGAGAGGCGTGGCAGTTTGCCCCGGAGCTAAATAAGGCGCGGTAGCCCGATCATACGGGCCACCGGGTTGCCACACTCCAGCTCTGCGCCCCGATCACACCGCGCTGCTACAGCACAGCAAAAAAGCAGCGAAGTGCACATGCTCCATTGGGGGGCGGGCTGCTGTCAGTGTCTTGTGTGTGCGCATCCCATGGACACTTACAACATCCGGAAACCCCGGGGACATGGGCAGGTGTCGGAAGCTGCGGGATACTGGCACTCCCGCGATCAGACGCCAGCCTTTGCCCCAGGGTTTCTGGAAACTAGTACTTCCGACCTACTCATTTTTTACTCCGCGTTTTCCACGGGAAGCCACAGATTGGCCACAGGAGCACTACGCCTCCCAGATGTGCTGGTATGATCGCGCACGGAAAGTCCGCAGGGCTTCCGTGCCTTCAGGGGGGCAAATGCTCAGTGTGGACGGGGCCATAGATATTGTCCAAGCCAGTGGCTGACAGAAAGAGAAGAAAAGAGAGATGGGCATCTCAGGGTATAGTATCACGGGCTCTTATACAACCACCACACAAACAGATCTCAGATTCTTCCTCTGACATCTTGGTAGGATGTGAGTGCCTCAGTCTTCTCCAAGCATGGACCTCAGGGTATGGTATCACGGGCTCTTATACAACCACCACACAGACAGATCTCAGATTCTTCCTCTGACATCTTGGTAGGATGTGAGTGCCTCAGTCTTCTCCAAGCATGGACCAATTCCTCACAAAAAGCTGTGCAGCCCTCGCTCTTCTGTCCCCCCCAGCATGCATTGGTCAATTTCACACTGTTTGCTGCGTGGCCACATTTTGACCTGCAGCTCCCCCGATTCCCCCCACATCTTCTCGATCTCAAAAAACAAGGATTGAGAAGATGCGGGGGAAATTGGGGGGAGCTGCGGGTCAAAATATGGCTATGCAGCAAATAGTGTGAAACTGACCAATGCAAGCGGGGGAAACAGAAGAGCAAAGGCAGCACAGCTGCTTGTGGGGAATCAGTCAAATTCTTGCTTCTCAACAGGTAGGTTCAGGGCTGCTTCCCTTATCCACAAGCACCGTGGCCGGACTGAAAAGGATGCCACCATATTTTTGTTGTTAAACCGTTAATTGACGTAGCCTTCTCTTTCTTGTGGCAAGAACAGGCCATGGGATGTGTGTATGGGAGAAGAGAATGACATCAAAGACTCTGCATCCCAGGTGGGTTTTCCTGCTGCTGATAGTTCTAATTAACATTACATGATAAATTAGCTAGTAACACGGGAGGAAGGTTCTCTCGTACAGTAGTAGCTGGGAATTTTCAATGGCAGTCAACTGAACAATTATATACCACGATATCTATTCTCTTCTGCATTCAGCTCTTTGACAAAAGAGCACCTATTATTAGCCAGGCAATAATCAAACGCTTAAAATAGACATATAAAAGGAAAGATGGGGGGCAGATAATGTACACCACCACTTAATAAGCATCTCACTCTTTCAAGGGGGGGGAAAGAGTACACATTCTGGTTTTATCAGTATACTTGTAGCTGCCAGTATGACTGTAGATTGAACTATCTATACTGTACATCAAAGCCAGTTTGGTGTAGTGGTTAAGTGCATGGACTCTAATCTGGGAGAACCAGGACTGATTCCCCACTTCTCCACTTGCAGCTGCTGGATGACCTTGGGCAAGTCATAGTTCTGTCAGAGCTGTTCTCTCAGGGGTGGTTCTTGACAGAGGTCTCTCAGCCCCACCTACCTCACAGGTTGTCTGTTGTGGGGAGAGGAGTTTGTAAGTCACTCTGAGACTCTGAGTGAAGGGTGGGGTATAAATCCAATCTCCTCCTCCTTCTTCTATACACTCACCCTACCCTTGTTCCAACGTAATTCTCCCCTACAGTTTTATCTTCCCAACAGTCCTGTGACATAGGCTAGCCTGGAACAGAACAGCTGTAACAAGGTCATCTTAGGAGTTTCATGGCAGAGCAGGATGGAATTGACTGCCAGAGGATGAAGTGATGACCACAGGCACAGACAGCTTTAAAAGGGGGATGAGATAGATTCATGGAGGATAAGTCTATCAGTGACTACTACTCCTGGTGACTACAGGATGCAGTGATGGCCACAGATATAAACAGCTTTATGTTGGCAGAGCTTAGATATGCAGTAAAGCGGAGGATGAGTTGTTTAAAAAATAAAGCTGGTTTATTAAGAAGGGAACAAACTTTGTAAGAAAGAGGAAAGAGAAAGAAAAATCTGACTAACTAGCTAGGATGGAGTTAGCAGGAGCAAGGAAAACCCCAACTGAGCCAATCAGGAGACAGGAAAGAGACTATTTGAGTACAGTAGGAAGTCCCTAATCTCACTATGCTAACTAGTTGTCCCCTCTGCTGCCCCTGCAGAATGTTCTTGTCATCTTCATTATCAATGCACGATAGACCTTGCATATTCTAACACATTAAAAAAGGGGATTAGATCGATTCATGGAGGATAGGTCTATCAGTGGCTACTAGCCACAGTAACTGAGGGGCACCTGCATATTCAGAGATATTAAACCTCTGAATGCCAGAGCAAGAAGGCAACATCAGGGGAAGGTCTTGGCCTCTATGCCCTGTTGTTGGCCCTCCAGAGGAACTGGTTGGCCACTGTGTGAGACAGAGTGCTGGACTAGATGGACCATTGGTCTGATCCAGCAGGGCTCTTCTTATGTTCTTAAGGGAACCTCCATGTTCAAAGGCAATCAGCCTCTGAATCCCAGTGCCAGGAGGCAACATTGGGGGAAGGTCTCGGACTCTGTGCCCAGCTGTTGGACCTCTAGAGGAACTGGTGTGACCCTCAGTAAGACAGGATGCTGGAACAGATGGACCACTGGTCTGATCCAACAGGGCCAATATTATTTTCTTATGGTCTCCAAGGTCTTCAGTAAGCAACACGTGCCATCAAGTTGCAACCAACTCAGGGTGACCTCCTGAAGTTCCACCTCATGGGCTTTTCGAGGCAAGAGATGAGCAGAGGTGGTTTGCCATTGCCTTCTTCTGCGCAGAGGCGTCTGCCTTCCTTAGTGGCCTCCCACCCCTCGCTTAGCTTCTGAGCTCTGAAAAGATTGGCATTGTTTGGGCTATTAGGGCTGCTGGCCTCTGGTCTCTAACCAGTATCCCACCATGGTTTTGTTGAGTTCATAACACATGTTTTCCATGACATAATATACCGCTTGTGCTAGATTTCTGCTGATGATCCCCACCTTCTCCCAGAGAACTTCTGTAAGCCACCCTTGCTGGGTCCAAGGGTTCACTGGCTTCTCAGAGCAGGAGTCTGGAGAGCACGTAGGGCTACCAGCTGTCATGAGCAGCGATGACGGCAGTGAGTCCCTGCCTCAGTTGGCATCACAGCCAGAGGCACCAGCATTGCCAGAACCAGAAGCCGGCCCCTCTGACTCCACACAGGTTGATAGCTGGCCAGTGCCTGAGCCTGTAAACCCCACACCTGGTCCTGCAGCAGCCGAGGAGGCACAGGTGCAATCGGGGAGCCCACCTGACTCACTTTCATGGGTGGTTCAGCTAAAGGAGCAGCTCCACAGAGACTTAGCCACCCGCCATCGAGATGCACACTGGCAGGGAAGGCGAGCGCTCAGTCCTCAGTATTAGCAGGAGCACCACCGCCACCACAGGAAGCCCAGCTGGAGGCCTATATAACTCCCACTCAGGACTGGGCTCTCGTGGAAGCAACGAGTCACTTCTGTGCATGCCTCACATCCACCTTCAGCTCCTGTCCTCGGCTCCCCACTCTGGCTTGGACCCCTGCTTTGGATGACCCCTCTCTCGGACTCACGATTTGGCTCTCGCTCTGACTCTCCTGGCAATGATCTCAGACCGGACTTGACTTCTGCCTCTCAGCCCAAGCCCAGCCCGTGACACCAGCCTCCAGGTGGGAGCTGCTGACAGTACCCTACTATGCAAGCACTACTTGGAAAGCTCTGTTAGGCAAGTCCTCCTTAGAAGAGGTTCACAGGGTTGCCAATTCTGAGTCAGAAGATTCCTGGAGAATTAGGGGTGGGGCCTGAGAAGGGCAGAGTTTGGGGAGGGGTGGGATCCCTCCGGGTATAATGCCATGGAGTCCACCCTCAGAAGCAGCCATTTTATCCAGGGTAATTGATCCCTGCAGTCTGGAGAGCAGTCGTAATTCCAGGGGATCTCCAGGCCCCCACCTGGAGGCTGGCAACCCGAAGCCCCGTACAGTCATGACACCTCATTTATCTGTTTGCCTCACAAAAAATATCTACGGTGTTCCGAAAGTATTGGTTTTACCTGTTTTTTAATGACGAGGCAATGAAAAAGAGCTTAAGGGGGGGGGAACAGAGCTGACTTTAAGACCTTTGGGGGCTCTTCTGAGGCTTTTCCTCCCCCCCTTTCCACTAACATCTCTTCAGGCCTCTCTTCCATACAGCCTTTACGCATCTGAGTCAAGAGCTATAAATAAATCAGCCGAATACATAATTTAGCAATCAATGTAAAAACAAAGGCTCTGTCAAAGAAGCCACTTGACTAATGAATATTCTTTATTTACGGCGAGGGCAAAGCCAAGTGATATTAAAGACGCATTGTTCATAATCGCCGCGTTATGTTCTCCTCACAGGACGCTCCCTCCTTTCAAATATGCTCCAGAAAATCCTTATCTGAAAACGGAAAGTAATATCTATGTTACATGCTGGTCTTGTGGGATTTCAGAACTCCCTTCCCCTTAACCGAGGGAGATACTAACATTCCTCCTTTTTAAGAGTCCCAAAATCGTTTATGAGGGTGAATATTTATAATTCCATCCCACAGGCCTGGGTGACAAAATCAGCAGAATCTGGTGATAATGAGAGGGCAGGGAATGGACTTTTGCAGTTTGTGAAAGGGAAGGCATATTTTTAAAGTTTTCCTCACACAAACAGCTTCCTGTCAGCTTCTGGCTGACTTGAGCCAGCCTTTTTCTCTCAGCTTAAGCTACCTCACAGGGTTATTGTTGTGAGGATAAAACAGATGAGGGGAAGACAATGTCACGAGCTGTTTTGGGCCCCCACTGGAAAGAAAACCAGGATGTGGGTCATCTACATAAATAAAGGATTGTTTCCTGCCATGTGCCCCATGCACCAACTACAGATGTCAGGCAGCCATCTAATGTACATCCCACCATTCAGGGTGGCCCATCCGGCATCGACCAGCACCCAGGGCCTTTTCCATCATGACGCTTTTAGGCTGTGGTCAGACACACTAAACAATCCTCTTTCCATCCACTTTGGCTGTGGTCACACACACTAAATAATCCACTTTCAATCCACTTTGGCTGCAGTCACACACACTAAATAATCCACTTTCAATCCACTTTGGCTGCAGTCACACACACTAAACAATCCTCATTCCATCCACTTTGGCTGTGGTCACACATACTAAATAATCCGCTTTCCATCCACTTTGGCTGCGGTCACACACACTAAACAATCCACTTTCCATCCACTTTGGCTGCGGTCACACACACTAAACAATCCTCTTTCCATCCACTTTGGCTGCGGTCACACACACTAAATAATCCACTTTCCATCCACTTTCCGTGTGCTTTCCAACTGGATTTTTACTGTGTGAATTGGCGAAATCCAATTGGAAAGAGGACTGAAAGTGGATTGAAAGTGGGTGATTTAGTGTGTGTGACCGCAGCCATTAATTCATCTCACAGTATCCAAACAACAAATAAACCAGAAGAGTATAAGTTTGCAGTCTTATGGCACTGTATTGGTGATGAAAGCCTTGGAAATATACAATAATATGCAGAAGAAGGATGCACTTTTACACACTCTAAATAATGCACTTCCAATTCACTTTCGATGCACTTTGCGACTGGATTTTACTGACTGAAAAGGCAAAAAGACTGTGGAATGGGTTACCTGAAGAGGTAAGGGGGACCCCTCCTTGGAGATCTTCAAGAGGTGCTGCAAGGCCTTCCCGATTACCAGGCCTTTGGAGGGGGTTCAAATCAGCAGGCCTGTATTTGGGGTGGGGGGAGACTTGGGGTTTGTTGTTTTATTTTTATTTTTCGACTAGAAATGTTTTTTAAAAATCACTGTAAGCTGCCTTTTATTTTATTGATTTGTTTAGTGCATTTTTACTCCACCTTTCTCCCCAACAGGGACCCAAAGAGGCTTGCATTATTCTCCTCTCCTCCATTTTATCCTCACAACAACTCTGTGAGGTAGGTTATGCCGATACAGTGTGACTGCCCCAAGGTCACCCAGCGAGCTTCCATGGCACTAGTGGGGATTTGAACCTGGGGCTTCAAGATATTAGTCTGACACTCTTAGGCTGAGTTCAGACTGGCAGTCTGAAGTGCGAGGGAGTGGCAAAAAGTGAGCGCTCCCTTCTCATTTGGTGGCCAAAGGATTTGAGCTTCAGCTTCAGTCTCTGGCCTTCCAGGAAACAGTCAGGGTTGATTTCTTCTAGGATTACAACAGTAACAAGTACAACAACTAATGCTGTACAGGCAAATAAATCTTCATGAGGACTATTCACATTGGTTACGATATATTTGAATTCTCAGGATTTCACACCGAGCTCATTTAAAAACATCACAATCATTTTCTCTTTGGGCACTGCTTTAAAGTGGTCAGTTCTCAGCTGCCTTTACAAACAGAACGCCCCTGTCTGGGTGCATTAATAATCTTTGTTGCATTGCATCTACTTAATCAGCCCCTGACACTGAATATGCATTGCTGAAGTTTTCCCTACCTATACATTTATCAGTCTCAGTCCTCGGCTTTAATTGCTTCACTCCCCCCGCCCCGCTTGATAAATTGGTATTGCCGTAGCATTGATAGGCCCTGAGTTCTATTTAAAATCACTGAGGAATGGAAGTCTCGCATTCCTTCTGCGTGCGCTCTCTTAATTTATAGGTGAAAAACCAGACAGCGCTTTAATATTGTGGTTTCTAAACAAAAGTCACCCAGAGATGTATAACCATATATAGCCTTAGGAGATGTTTATCACTTGATCACAAGGTTGTGCGGTCTACAGCCGGGGGCTGCACACTAAGAACTTCCCCCCAAATGAATTAACTCCCAGCTAAAAAGCTGGAAATTGGTTTGGGAGGGTTTGTGGCTCAGTGGAAGAGCCTCTGCTTTATATGCAGAAGTTCCTGGGTACAGGGCCCAGCATCTCCAGTTAAGAAGGATTAGGTCAGGGGTGTCAAACTCATTTGTCATGAGGGCCGAATCTGATATAAATGAGACCTTGTTGGGCTGGGGCATGTGGGTCATAAAATGTAATGCCAGGGAGCGGAGATATAAACTTTATAAAGGACACAAACCACAAAGGGGTTCAGAGAAGGGAAAGGAGTTCGTAAGCCGCTCTGAGACTCAAAAGTGAAGGGTGGGGTATAAATCCAATCTCCTCCTCCTCCTCCTCCTCCTCCTCCTCCTCCTCCTCCTCCTCCTCCTCCTCCTCCTTCTTCTTCTTCTTCTTCTTCTTCTTCTTCTTCTTCCTTAAAATAAAAACATTAGCACTCTCACAATATTTTGTTTATTTAACAGTGTCTGATAACTGACACCTCTTGCTCTGAATTATTGCATCAAAATGCCTTTGCTGTTGCAATCTTGAGTGTGCTGTTCAGGTGTGTATCTCTGTAAGCTGCAAACCTACAATGATGCAGCAGCAGCAGAACTGGGAGAAGAAGCAGAAGACAGCCAGTTCCACTGTGGGCTTGATAGAAGTCCTCCGGGGGCCTCATTTGGCCCTTGGGCTGCATGTTTGACTCCCCTGGATTAGGCAATGGGTGATATGAAATACCTCTGAGACCCTTGGAGAGCCACTGCCAGTCTGAGTAGACAACGCCAACCCCGATGGTCCAAGGGTTAGATTCACTATAAGGCAGAAGTAAAGTGTTCACATCTGTATTCATGTGTGATTGTGGTTTCCAGGCTGGCAGAGTCTGCCTGCAGAAGGAGGAACCAAGTTTGATCACATACTTAACCCACCCTCCTTTCCATTGCTTAACTGGCAAGACGTTAAGACTCAACAAGTGCTGAAGGTGAAAGAAGAGATTAAAAATTCGGTTTTCTTCCAGGCCGTCCCCCGGTCCAGACCCCACAGCTATATTAAATATAAACTTTTTAAAAATAAAATTATTTATTTAACACTAAATAGCAGTAAGCAGTATACACAAATCATTTAATTATAACTAAACAACAGGGGGGAAATGCAAATTTCCAACACTTTTTAGTGCATTTTTAATAAAGCTGTTATAAGGGGGGGGGAATGAAAATACAAAAATTTATTGAAAACTGTTTTTATTTATTTCTTTTATTTATTATGAGATTTATACCCCGCCCTCCCTGCAAGGCACCCTCTCAAAGATTATAAGGCAAAACATGCCCTGATATAATCTCTACTGAAATCACATCGAGAGCATACTCTTCAGTTTTGAAAAACCTGAAAATCGATGTTGGTGGACAATTTTTTTAAAAAAGTTATTCTAATGGAGAAATATCATTATTTGTATGAAGCCAGGGGTCTTTTCATGGAAAAACAGTTGCAGGAGCTCATTAGCCTATGCTATGCTAATGAGCTATTAGGCTATTAGCATATGCCATGCCCCCTGACATCACCGGAAGTGATGTCAGAAGGGGACGCAAAAGGGGGGGAGGCATCTTCAAAAACCTCCCCTTCCCTTCCCCAGCTGGTCTGGGTGGGGGAGCTAAGAGAGAAGGGGTTTAAAGTTTAAACTCCTTCTCATGAGAGATGGGCCACAGAAGGAGGAAAGAGGGAAGGAAAGAGAGAGAGTAGAGAGAAGGAAAGAAGGAGGGAAAGAAAGAGAAGGAAAGGGGAAGGAAAGAAAGAGAGGGAAGAAGGAGGGAAACAGGGAAAGGAGGAAAAAAGAGAAGAGAAGAGAAGAGAAGAGAAGAGAAGAGAAGAGAAGAGAAGAGAAGAGAAGAGAAGAGAAGAGAAGAGAAGAGAAGAGAAGAGAAGAGAAGAGAAGAGAAGAGAAGAGAAGAGAAGAGAAGAGAAGAGAAGAGAAGAAGGTGGGAAAGAAAGCAAGTGGGAAGAGAAGAAGGAGGGAAAGAGGAAAAAGAGAGAAGGAAAGGAGGGAATGAAAGAAATTCGGCAGTAATTCGGCCCCATTATATCCTAAGTCAATGGTGAAAACATAGGGTATATTCTGGGGCTGGAGGGGAGGGGGTTTGAGGAAGAGGCGCTAAACTCACAGGGTAGCTGATGGAGCCTCTCCCCAAGATACCCACCAAGTTTCAAGAACGTTGGACCAGGGGGTCCAATTCTATGGGCCCCCAAACAGGTTGCCCCTATTCCCTCCATTGTTCTCTATGGTGGGGGAAAAAGTTACTCACAGGGCAGGAGAGAAATGCTCAGGGGCAGAAAATCAGCATCTGTAGGGAGATGAGAATTCCATGTGCACAATCAGCCTAGAATTAAGGAAGAGCAGAACACACATGGACACATGAAGCTGCCTTATACCGAATGAGACCCTTGGTCCATCAAAGTCCGCATTGTCTACTCAGACTAGCAGCAGCTCTTCAGGATCACTGAGAGCCAGTTTGGTGTAGTGGTTCAGAGCACAGACTCTAATCTAGGAGAACCGGGTTTGATTCCCCACGTCTCCACATGCAGCTGCTGGTGTGACCTTGGGTCAGTCAGAAGTTCTATCAGAGCTGTTCTCTCAAGAGCAGTCTTCAAAAGAGCTCTCTCAGCCCCACCTACCTCACAGGGTGTCTGTTGCGGAGAGGGGGAGGGAAAGAAGATTGTAAACCACTCTGAGACTCCTTCAGGTAGTGAAGGGTGGGGATATAAACCCAATCTCTTCTTCTTCTTCTTCTTCAAGCAAAGGTCTTTACATCACCCACTGCCAGATCCTTTCAACTGGAGATGCCGAGGATTGAACCTGAGACCTTCTGCATGTCAGGCAGATGATGCACCACTGAGCTATGGCCCCTCTCCTCACATGGCAAAGTGAACTTCTGAAATGGTGAAGGATTGGGATTGGGGGAGATTTCATCCATACCTAGATGTCATATTAACTAACTAGACACCAACCTGATGAGGGATTGTGAGGAAGACTGAAGATGGTACCGTGGTCTATAAAGGTAACCCCAAAGTCCGGGGAATGCTGTTGACTTAATAAAGAAATAGACTTAATAAAGAAATAGCGCTGATGAGGGATTGTGAGGAAGACTGAAGACGGTACCGTGCGGTAGGCATTTCCCCACTGAATGGCGTTGCCAGCAGAATGTAAGGTGAACAAAACCAGTTCTGCCAGTTTAAAAAGGGGCCAGCGAGTGACACAAGGCCGATCCCCAGCTGAGAGAAGCGATGAGACTGAAACCCAATGCAGGAAAGGCATCTTCATCGTTGGCCTCGTTTCCCAACATGCAGCTTGCCTGTGCATCTTCTGGGAGACAGGATTAGTCCGGATGATTTGATCGCTGCACAAAAGGGTTGCGTAACACTGCGTTCCCCCTTTGCCGCTGACTTTCCGTCACTTTGCCCTGCATTTCTGACATTTGGCGCACGCGGGTTTCAAGGCCGAGCATAAGCAAGGCCTTGTTGCAGCTTGGCTGGTTTATTTAGCGGCATCACAGTGCCTCTGAAGATCTCGGAATAGTCTCCTCTCACAGGGCTTTGTTTGTCGGAAACGGAAAAATATGGTTAATTGTGGGGTCATGGCTTTTTGGTCCACATGAAAGGAGAGGAGGGAAGGGGGAAGTTGCAGAAGTTCAGGAGGGGTATTAGCCGAGGTTACCCGAAGAATGGGCTCGATTGATAATGTCCTGATTTGTATCAAAATGGAGGGGGTGGATTGAAGGAAATCTTTTTCAGAGACCACATCCTTCCAAAGGACCCCCGCAGGTAGCTATGTTGGCCCCTTATAAAACTGCAGAAAGAAGCAGTATGATAGTATCTTTACAATAGATTCCCAGAACCACAATTCTGGTCCACAATACTGGGAGACAGTTTGGTGTAGTGGTTATGTGCACGGACTCTAATCTGGGAGAACCGGGTTTGATTCCCCACTCCTCCACTTGAAGCTGCTGGATGACCTCGGGCAAGCCATAGTTCTGTCAGAGCTGTTCTCTCAAGAGCAGTCCTCCAAAGAGCTCTCTCAGCCCCACCTACCTCACAGGGTGTCTGTTGTGGGGAGGGAAAGGAGTTTGTAAGCTGCTCTGAGGTTCAGAGTGAAGGGTGGGGTATAACCAATCTCCTCCTCCTCCTCCTCCTCCTCCTCCTCTTCTTCACTTGGATCTTGTTTCAAATCAATTCCGTTTTGATTGGAAAAGATGTTCAAGGAGAACAGGGGCAGGAAGCGAGGTTCTACAAAGTTTCGGAATTTCGCTCTACAGATACTCAGAGGCAAGCAGTGGCTTCCCAAGCCTTCTTACCTCCGCCCCCAACTTCAGCACATCAACATCAAAAAAAAAAAACCAACCCTGCCAGGGCTGAAGATGCAGAAGGGCACAGAGAGATGTAACAGAAAACTCTAAAGAGAATTTTTTTTTAAAAAAAGAATTCCTTCTTTTGAAAGAGATAAAAGCAAACGGCTGTATCTAAAAAGAAAAAGTGAATTTCGGAAAAAAGAAAATCCTCTCTTCATAGCAATGCAGGATCTGTGACGGCCTGTCCATACATGCAAGGCTACACTCAATGCAGCAGTCGTGAAGCAATGAACCTTTGTGCATAACCTAGACTGCTTTTCTCATCGATGGCTGAGGGGTGACATGATTGAGGTTTATAAGATTATGAATGGGATTGAGCAGGTTGAGAAAGAAGTACTTTTCTCCCTTTCTCACAATACAAGAACTCATGGGCACTCCATGAAATTGTTGAGCAGTCGGGTTAGAAGAGATAAAAGGAAATACTTCTTCACCCAAAGAGTGATTAACACGTGGAATTCACTGCCACAGGAGGTGGTGGCAGCTGCAAGCATGGACAGTTTCAAGAGGGAATTAGATAAACATATGGAGCAGAAGTCCATCAGTGGCTATTAGCCACAGGGTATAGATGGGAACTCTCAGTCTGGGGCAGGTGATGTCCTCTATTCTTGGTGTTGGAGGGGGCAGCAGTGGGAGGGCTTCTGGTGTCCTGGCCCCACTGCTGGACCTCCTGAGGGTACCTGGTATATTTTGGCCGCTGTGTGACAGAGTGTTGGACTAGATGGGCCACTGGCCTGATTCAACATTGGCTTCTCTTATGTTCTTATGTTCTTGTGTCAGTTTTCGAACCTGGCTGTCTGTTCTGTACGATCAGTGGAATTTTTCCTCGGATCTACTGAACCCTTCCCATCCATTTATTCCACCTTTTGTACTTTAAGATGGGTACAGCCGTGTTAGTCCGTCTGTAGCACTAGAAAAGAGAAAGAGTCCAGTTGCACCTTAAAGACTAACAGAATACGTGGCAGGATACGAGCTTTCGTGAGTCAGTGCCCACTTCTTCAGATACTTATCTGAAGATATGAAGATAATTCAGGGCTCTTTTTCTAGCAGGAACTCCTTTGCATATTAGGCCACACACCCCTGATGTAGCCAGTCCTCCAAGAGCTCACAGTAGCCCCTGTAAGAACAGCTCTGTAAGCTCTTGGAGGATTGGCTACGTTAGGGGTGTGTTAGGGCTCTTTTTGTAGCAGGGACTCCTTTGCATATTAGGCCACACATCCCTAATGTAGCCAGTCCTCCCAGAGTTTACAGTAGCCCCTGTAAGAAGAGCTCTGTAAGCTCTTGGAGGATTGGCTACATTAGGGGTGTGTCAGGGCTCTTTTTGTAGCAGGAACTCCTTTGCATATTAGGCCACACACCCCTGATGTAGCCAGTCCTCCAAGAGCTTACAGTAGCCCCTGTGAGAAGAGTTCTGTAAGCTCCTGGAGGATTGGCTACATTAGGGGTGTGTCAGGGCTCTTTTTGTAGCAGGAACTCCTTTGCATATTAGGCCACACACCCCTCATGTAGCCAGTCCTCCGAGAGCTTACGGTAGCCCCTGTAGGAAGAGTTCTGTAAGCTCTTGGGGGATTGGCTACATTAGGGGTGTGTCAGGGCTCTTTTTGTAGCAGGAACTCCTTTGCATATTGGGCAACACACCCCTGATGTAGCCAGTCCTCCAAGAGCTTACAGTAGCCCCTGTGAGAAGAGTTCTGTAAGCTCCTGGAGGATTGGCTACATTAGGGGTGTGTCAGGGCTCTTTTTGTAGCAGGAACTCCTTTGCATATTAGGCCACACACCCCTCATGTAGCCAGTCCTCCGAGAGCTTACGGTAGCCCCTGTAGGAAGAGTTCTGTAAGCTCTTGGGGGATTGGCTACATTAGGGGTGTGCCGCCTAATATGCAAAGGAGTCCCTGCTACAAAAAGAGCCCTGAAGATACTTATCTGAAGAAGTGAGTAGTAACTTACAGAAGCTGCTACCCTGCCACGTATTTTGTTAGTCTTTCGGGTGCTGCTGGACTCTTTCTCTTTTCTATTTGTGCTTTAAGTTATTTGGTCACCTGCACAGATACTATGTCGTATGCCTTCAAAAGATCAGCAGCAGAGAAAGGAGAAACAGTCAGGGTTATATTGTTCTGTTGGCTGGCAATCCAATTTAACAAAAGGAAACGAATGGTACAAAAGTAAGATATCTGTGCCAGGGTACGGGAGGTGGGGGGACCATAATGAGGACTTCAGTGGATGCTGCCGAGGACCCAAAATAGGCCTTCGTGGTTCAACCCAAAAATTAGAGCCTATGCCGTCCTTACAGTATGCAAGATATAATTTCGGAAGGAGCTACTGTTTGCGGGACCCAGTTCAGTTATGAATAGCAGCATGCTGGCATTGCCGGACACCCTTTTCTCCATCTCTGGGACAGCACGTGGTTGGGAGAAGCCTACTGTGAAAAGGAATCCAAAACATGAAAATACTACATATTGGGGGCGAAAAGATTCTGCAAAGCAAGCACATAAAGGTCGTGCGTACATATAATATACTATGCATTGGATCCAGCGCAAATTTCTGCTGGAGCGCGTGCTCTTGCACGAAGTCAGACGTATGGTATCCCCACCTGTGTTTCTGCTCGTGCAAGATCTTGTGCGACCAATTTGGTGGCACAGTAATGCACAGGAAGGAAACTGCTGTGTTTTTTTTTCACAAGATCACGTGCCAGTGGAACTACACTAAATCCGTTTAGCTTTCCACTTGCACATCACTGGATCCCTTCCTATATTTCATGCAAGAGGTAGAAATTATGTGTACAGAATAGGGCCTGGCGATGCGGCACCATCACCTCCACTGTGCACCAGAAGCGACGTCATCATTGATGCGCCAGTATTTGTGCAAAGCTCTATGGCAAAAAATGCCTTTACTTGATGTTACTTCCGGTATACACCGGAAGTGATGTCGCTGGGTTGCCAGTGACGGTGGCCTAGGCCTGCCTCCCCTGCCAGTACATTCTCCCACCAAACAACCAATCAGCAGCAGGGGGTGGGGCCCAGAATAGGGGATCCCCCGCCTCCAGCAGAAGGCTGGCAATCCTAAATCCAGATCAACCTACAAAATACACAAATCATTGAGAAAAATATAAAAATATATTAAAAATGAAACAAAATAGGGAACATTTGTTTGGTCTTACCATGCACTGTATCAACTTCCATGAAGCATGGCAGGGAAGTGATTTGGCTTGAAAACCTCTTACAGGCAAAGCACATACAACTGAGGCCTCTTCCCAAGATCGGTCCGACCATCAGCAAGATGATGATGATGATTTTCATTCCACCTGTAGCTGAAACTCTCTGGATGGCTTACAGCATGTATAAAACAATAAAACCCAATAAATAAAGCATAAAAAATTAGAAATTAAATTAAGATAACATGAAAAACATTAGAAATAATAGACCAGACCCAAAAATACCTAACCCAAAATGAAGGGAAAGTACCTGGCGAATCATATCGGGGCCCTGCATGACCAAGGAGGTCTTTAAAGGCCACCGCAAAGAGGGCCATCTTGACTTGGTGCTGAAAAGATGGCAAATTTGGTGCCAGGCAGGCTACAGCAGGGAGGTTGTTCCAAAGACGAGGAGCCATCACCAGAAAGGCCCACCCCCTAGTTGCCTCTGAATAATTCTGCTCACTGAGGTAGCTGATTTGGGGAATACCTAGAAAGGGTATCAAATGGTCAATTACATCCTTACAAGTGGGTTGGATTTCCTACTTCGGTCATCTCCCTTGTTCATATCCCCAAACTTTCCCCCAGGAATGGATTTCTAACTCAAAAAGATGGTGTTCATTTCTTAAATACCATTTTCTTGAGTTTGAAGATGGTAGGCCCTTTCCCACTGACATGAGGCTCCATCTGTGAAGCTCATAACGTACAATTTTTTAATAAGGTTTTCATCAGTATGAATCAGTATTTTATCCATCTCTGTCATCCTATCATGGAAACCCGTTTGTTTATCCTTAACATATCTAGACTCTAATTGTGCTCTTTCCCACCAGCTCAAGTCAGTATCTTTGTTTTTAAGAACATCTGTTGACTTCAATTGATTTTTATTGTCCAGCAAATCTTCATATCTCTACATTGGATTTTTTTGGAATAGTTTAGGATTCGCAAAAGCTTCAGGTGGTGAGACCCATTTTGGTATCTTAGTATAAAAGATTCTTTTAGTTTCTTCCCATACCTTCAGTAAGGATCTTCTAAGGATGTGCTGTTTAATATACTTATGTGTATTATCTCTACCATACCATACAAATGCCTGCCAGCTCAATACTAAATCATGACGCTCCAACTTTAGTATTCTTCAGTTATCCAATGTTATTCATTCTTTCACCCACATCAGTGCAAATGCTTTATAATATAGAGACCAATCTGATAGAGCAAATCCAGCTCTTTCCTTTGCATTCAACTTTATCTTGGTCTCTTGCCTTGCCAAATGAACTGTTTCATCAGTTTATCCAGTTCTTTAAAATACTGTTTATTTTGCAAAATTGAAATTGTTTGAAACAAAAAGATCAGCTACCATAATCCAGAGGACTATAATCTTCCAGAAACACAAAGCAAGAATCTTTAGATGAAAATAAAATTTAAAAACTAAATTTTCCATAGTTTCTATTGTTGTCTTCAAGGAAAAGATTAAATGAGATGCCAAGAGGTATGTAGACCAGCCCGGATATCTACCAGGTTTACAACTGTAGACTGCAAAGATTAGTTCCCCTGGAGAAAATGGCTCCTTTGGAGGGTGGGCTCTATGGTATTGGGACTCCAATAAGGTCCCTCCCTTTCTATACCCCATCATCCCCCAGCTCTGCCCCCAAATCTCCAGGAATTTCCCAAACTGGAGTTGGCGAGCCTACAAAATCCTTTTCCTGCTTTTACCCTGTCACTCCGGGCAACCTCTCAACCCCTAACTTCCATCCATCTCGCCTTGTCACCATGTTCCTTTCCACCCTCCCAGCTGACACCACGGTGCCGTATTTAACCCAGAGTGCAAACTGACATCTCATCATTTATCCCCTAATGTTATTTTATTGGAATGTGTAAACATGGATAGATTCGCCCCAAATTGCTTTCTGCCTCTTTGACAAATCCAGGAAAGAAAGAAAGAAGAAAGAAAGAAAGAAAGAAAGAAAGAAAGAAAGAAAGAAAGAAAGAAAGAAAGAAAGAAAGAAAGAAAGAAAGAAAGAAAGATAGAAAGAAAGAAAGAAAGAAAGAAAGAAAGAAAGAAAGAAAGAAAGAGAGAGAGAGAGAGAGAGAGAGAGAGAAGAGAAAGAGAGAAAGAAAGAAAGAGAGAAAGAAAGAGAGAGAGAGAGAGAGAAAGAGAGAGAGAGAGAGAGAGAGAGAGAGAGAGAGAGAATTGTATCAGTAGAACTGGAAAGCGTCAGTATTACGATACCTTGGCAGGACAGTGATGTTTCAACAATCTATACATATTGATTTAGGCTGATAATAAACAATTTGATTAGCCTCTATCTATAAGGCCTGTCATTTCAATCACTGTCACTAGTCCAATAGAGTGGAAGGCAATGAGCAGAGACATATGCCGAGAGTTCTCAAAATAAGAAACTCGGGCCTGATTAGGGACCCGAGTTCAGTGAATTGGACAAGACAGCTCAGCTGCCAAGTTATTAACTCCCTCAGAAAATACTCGGCCTTTTCCCCCTGGGCCGGCCTGAATATTCTGATCTGGATCGATAAGCAATCTCCGGTGTGTACAAAATGCCAGCCGGAATCATTTGTCTCCAAGTAGCTTCCTTACAAAAGGATAAAACACCTGCAGTATGAGAGCCCTTCCCCTCTCTCTCTCTCTCTCTCTCTCTCTCTCTCTCTCTCTCTCTCTCTCTCTCTCTCTGTCGTAGGCCCTTTTCTTTCGTCTCTCTCCCCCTCCCTTTTAACTAATGACCCATAGAGAAGCAAAGAAAGGACCAAATCTATTCCATCATCCCAGAAAGCTCTCTTAGGTTTGTTTTAATGATTATAATGGGCTACCTTTCAATCTTCTAGAAATTATATCCATCATGGCTTCGCCGCCCCCCATGGCATGTTTAGGTACGTAATGCGAATTTCAATCTAATGGCAAATGTGCAGATGTCAAGGAGAGAGGGCCTTTGGCAAACCGAGACCTCAGAACACATGTGCAGCTTGTTCCAGGTAGGCTGGGCATGTTTTTAAGTCCCCTTTTTACTGAGGGGGAGAGGGGGAATCTTTGTATCTTGCCTTGTGAATAGCTCTTCCCAGGCCCGTAGCTAATGCAGGATCCACGGGGCCCGGCCCCCTAGTGTTTATTCTGGGCCCTCTCCCTCCCGGGCCGGCCCCAAACTAGATCAATTAATTTAATTAACTTTGATTTAATTAGCTGCCCCCCCTCCGAGGTCCTATGGGGCTGGCTCTTCCCTTCGCTCTTCATACAAGAAAGGGTGCTTTATGTGTGGAGGAGCAGAACAAAGTGGGGTGTTTGTTTTTTTAAAAAGAGACTTCCTGTTAGAACTGACAGGTCCCCGCCCCGGCCTCCGGCAGAGGTTGAGGGGGTAGGGTTGCCAATTCCAGGCTGGGAAACTTCTGGAGATTAGGGGATGGAGTTTGAGGAGGACAGGGACCTCAGTGGGGTACAACACCATAGAATCCATCCTCCAAAGCATCCATTTTTTTCCCAGGGGAACTGAGCTCTGCAGCCTGGAGATGACAGCGATAATTCCAGGGGATCCCCAGGTCCCACCTGGAGCCCAGCATCCCTCCTGCCTGATTGTGACCATAGTCAGAATTGCCCTGGTTCCATCATTCTCTCATTCTCTCTTCCTTCTAGGGGTGCCAACTGACCAAGAAAAAAAAACAGCCCATGTTTGGTTAATGGCAGAAAGTAGCAGCAAACGCATTTCACAACATGAGCGTTAAGAATTATTGTCAACCTGGTAATAATTGTGTCAGGAGCAGGTGCCCAGCCCTGACTTGGCTCTGCTTGGCCACACAAGCTGTGGATGGCTGGGGGCCCAACTCACCCCATCTTGGAAAGCCAGGGGAGGGAGAGGGCCGGGCCACAGATGGAGAGCTCCTACCTAGCCATGGGAAAGATGGAGAGCCAGGAGGACAGCCACAACAGCCGGGGCCTGGTTGTTGATCCTGCAGCAAGCTGATGACATCATCAGTCAGCGACAGATGATTCAAAACTTTGGAGGTGGGGAAGAGGCAGATCAAGGGCCGTGAGCTGGTTGTGACCATTTAGCTGGCACGATACCCAATAATCCAAGAGAGCCACCATTTTCACGCTGTGCAAACTTCTTAGAAATGTCAGAGGCTGCCCAAACCTCTAAAAGTATCAGCTGCTATCAGTGAAGCAAGCAGGCCTGCTAATCATCACGGTGAGAGTGGGGATTGTATCCAAACCCGAATGTGATGTCACTTCCGGTCAACGCTCTAGGATTCCTATAGCATTGACCCTCACTTCCAGGTTTGGATGGAATTCCCCCAGAACTTTCTCCCATCACAAGGATCAGGATCGGTAGACATGAGTGAATTAGCAGGCAAACACGCACTGAGGGCAGGCAGATGGCAATCCTAGAAGCAAGGCAAGAGCAGATACATAAACAGTTCAATCAGCTTCAAATTGGAGATGCTGGGTTTTTTTCAACTTTTATTTTACTTTATTTATACCCCGCCATTCTCGCCAGCGGAGACCCAATGTGGTTTCCCATTATGCAGTATATGGCCAAGCATGAATTTGTTTCCTCTGAGTGGTCCCAATACTATAAATGGATTTAGAGTGATGTACTCTTCCCCTTCTTGGCTCTTTATTTTTATTTTACTTTGTTGTTTCGCGATGTGTGTAATGTATTTCATGTATCTTTTGAAAAAATAAAAATTATTATTTTAAAAAAAAAATTATACCCCGCCATTCTCGCCAGCGGAGACCCAATGTAGCTTGCATCGCTCTCCTCACCTCCATTTTATCCTTACAGCGAATCCATGAGGTAGGTGAGGCTGAGTGTGTGACGGGCCCAAGGTCACCCAGCAAGTTTCCATGTCAGAGTGGGGGTTCAAACCTGGGTCTCCCAGATCCTGGCCTGAAACACTACACCAGATCAGGTCTCAAGAAGAGCAAAAGCAAGATTCTGATATCAGCCTTTGGAAAGGATCCCAAAAGTTACTTTGAACATGCCTACTGGGATTTATGAGTTTTCTTCCCCTTTTGAATACCATACCTTCCACACTGTATTAAAAATTGCAGGTCCATAATACAATGTTTACCTGCAGGTTGTCCCTTGGGTTCAGTCTCCAAGGTTCCATCTCCAAAGTTCAGTCTCTGATGATCTCTGAGAGCATCTGCCAGACAGAGAGGATAATGGTGACCTAGCATTAGGCTGCGAGGCAGCTGTTGGGCCCTAAAAACTGCACTGCCCCACATCTGCCAACACCAGCCATAATTTGGACTCAGGTCTCCAAGGTCCTAGCCCAACAGATTGACCTTTGTACCACACTCTCTCAGGAAAAGGATAAAAAAGACCACCACAACCTGACTGCATCATTCCTAAACATATTTCTAAAGAACAAACCAGGCTGTAAACCCCAAAATCCAAAGTCCCTTATTCGGACCTGTGATTTCATGGATGCTTTCCTCCGTGTCCCATATCAAAACTTCGACATTCTCAATGAAGACAAAAAGTAATCAGGCAATGTAGAGGAATAACCACGTTAGCAAATTAATTTCTACACATCGCAAACAAATTCCCTATCCCGGGACTTACTGGAGCATTTGTCTCCGGAAAGATAACGTGCAGCTTACGGAACGAGAGATGCTGTTATGTTAATTTCCATTATTATACATGGATAATATTGGAGATGATGAAGCAAAGTGCCTTTAAACCAAAGTTTATCACATTTCCCCCCTCATTTTCTACAGTTTTATTGTAGTGAAATATGCCCATTTTAGCAGTGGGAAATCACCCTAAACAGACAGCGCAAGCATGGGGAGCTGTCACCCGGCAAAGCTCAATTTCCAGATGATAAGCTCCAGAAGTAAAGCTGTGAGACACGTTGGTTTATGTATTAAAAGTCCTTCCAAATTTGATTGAAAACGGGGCCTCTGATGGATATTTGCAGCGGTTATGCGGCATTAGACTCGATTCGTCCATTGCCTCTCCTTGTGGCTATTGATTGATTTTTAAATTAGATGAAGGCAATCAGTAAATACCACCCAATCAAGTCCTAAAAACATACAGGAGATTAGACAATTTAGGGTAATCAATGAAAATATTCAGTGATTTGCTCCCACTCAATCCCAGCCATAAATTACAGCCATAACTCGCAATTTACTAAACCATAAAACAAGGGAAATCTGACAAGAAAAACTATAAGAAATGAATTAAGGAGATGAAGAGGAACCACTAGCGTTGTCGGCTAATGAGACAAAATTACACTTTATACATATCTTGCATTTCTGGCTTGTCAACAGTAATGTGCTATAGGGGGCTACTGCAATTTACTGGGGGTGGGCTGTTTGTTTTTTAAGGAGGAGGAGGAGGGAGTGGGAAATGCAAAAGCAGCCCTTTTAAGTGAACGTAACAAGAGACTCGCACGCACGAAGCTGCCTTATACTGAATCAGACCCTTGGTCCATCCAGGTCAGTATTGTCTACTCGGACTGGCAGCAGCTCTCCAGGGTCTTGGGCAGGGCTTTTTTTGTAGAAAAAGCCCAGCAGGAACTCATTAGCATAATAGGCCACACCAACAGCAGAAACTCATTAGCCTATTAGGCTACACACCTGACAGCACAGCTTATTAGCCTATTAGGCCACACCCCCATGTTACCAGAAGTGTGGTCATCCAGCCACACCCACCTTTTGCTTATTCTGTTTACCTTTTTTGTTGACAAAACCCAGGGCTTTTTTTTGTAGTGGGAACCCTTTTGCATGTTAATCCACACACCCCTAATGTAGCCAGTCCTGATGAGTTTCTGCTGTTGGGTGTGGCCTATTATGCTAATAAGTTCCTGCTGGGTGTGGCCAACTTGGGAGCCAGCCGGAACTCAGTTCCTGTGCGTTCCTGCCCAAAAATAGCCCTGGTCTTGGGTAAAAGTCTTTCACATCACCTACTGAGTGGTCCTTTTAATTGGACATGCAAGGGATCGAACCTGGGGCCGTCTGCATGCCAAGGTACCCCTTTTAAGACATGGCAGTCAGCTGCTTCTCAGAAGTCCACCAGCGGGCCCCAAAGGCAATGGACCTCCAGCTTCTGGCTTTCAGAGATATATTACTTCTAGAGATGTAAGCTTTGTTTAAAACAATGCACCCATCCCAGTTTTGTCTCCAGCTATGACAAATGCCTATTCCACACACACACACCTTCGAAATTCTATTGTTAATTTATCTCTGGTCCTTTTTAGATGTTAAAATCATGCTGGGAGCCTACCAACCACACGCATTGGAAATGCGCACTCCCTGTGCTCTTCCTGATATGCACAGTTGTTGCCATGCGGTCTGAAAGGGATAACGTGTGGATTTGGGGCATGGTACAAAATACCTTGCTGTTTCAGGAGCTTGGTTCACATGCACCAAAGCTGAAAAGCTATGCATCGCCCCTTTTATTCAACATGATGGCCAGCGTTCCCTCTAAGCTGAGTTAGTGTGAGCTAGCTCACTGTTTTTTAGCCTCCAGCTCGCACATTTTTGTCCTAGCTCAGAACGGGTGGCTCCAGAGCAAACTAATATATGCAGCAGCCAAATCGCTCGCTCACAACTTTAATGCCAGTAGCTCACAAAGTAGAATTTTTGCTCACAAGACTCCACAGCTTAGAGGGAACATTGATGGTGACCACATATTTTGGGTTGGGAAATTTCTGGAGATTAGGGGATGGAACTTGGATAGGGATGTCAGCGCGGTTTGTTGCCATAGAATCCCTCTACCGAAGCAGCCATTTTCTCCAGTGGAACTGCTCTCAGTAGTCTGGAGATCAGGTGTAATTCCAGGAGATCTCCAGACCCCACCTGTAGGTTGGCAGCCCTGCTTGGAACCAAAGACACTGAATACACATTAAAACAGAAGCTTTAGCTCTCACCTGGATATCCCAGGTAAGCAGGCCCGTAGCTACAGTGGGGCATTTCAGGGCTAGGCCCCCTGATTTGCTGGCAAGGCCTCCTGACTTCCCATCTAGCCCAGGATGTCATGGCCTTCCCCCTGGATTATATTGATTAGCCCCCCAAGAAATTTAAATGCCCCCTGACTTTAAAAATCCTGGCTACAGGCCTGCAGGTAAGCCCGATCTCATCAGATCTCAAAAGCTAAGCAGGGCCGACCCTGGCTGGATACTTGGAAGGGAGACCTCCAAGGAATACTAGGGCCGGGATGCAGATGTAGGCAATAGCAAGCCACCTCTCTGAAATGTCATAGCCCCACTAGGTGTTGCCAAAAGTCACCATCAGTGTTCCCTCTAAGCTGAGTTAGTGTGAGCTAGCTCCCAGTTTTTTAGCTTCCAGCTCATGCATTTTTGTCCTAGCTCAGGAAGGAGGGCTCCAGAGCAAACGAATTTATGCAGCAGCCAAATCGCTCACTCACAACTTTAATGCCAGTAGCTCACAAAGTAGAATTTTTGCTCACAGGACTCCACAGCTTAGAGGGAACATTGGTTTCCAGGCTCACAAGCACACAAAGACACACATGCAGAGAAAGACACAAAATACCAAAAAAAATAGTAAAACAAAAAAAAAATCGAAGCTTTAAACCAAAGGAAAGCGTGGAAAATTTGCTTGGGCTGTAATAAATCCAAGAAAGAAATCTTTTCTGACTTTTCCAAAACACCCTTAGATTTTCTTGACACCCTAGAATCATCTAGGGCTACTGGCTCATCCAGCGGAAGTTTCAGAATAATGGCTCGAGAGGTAACAAGAAGAAGTGTGTTTTACTTTATCACGGTACATAAATAAAAGGGCGGCCTAATTAATCATATAACTTACTAAAAGTGCTTTTTATTTTGCCATTTAGTATGCCAAAAAGATCATTTCCCTTAATGTATACCCCAGTATCCACATGATTTAATCCATCATGTTCTGTATTATGAAATTACTTTGTTTTACTTCCCGAAGCAGCTGAAGATCATTAACCCGTGCTATTATCTAAGTCATACATCATCCCAGAGTATTACCTCATATGGGGGTGGGAGAGAGAGAGAGAGCTACTTTCCTCGGCTACACTCTCCAACTGAGAAATAATTTTTCCTGGATGGTGCTGACAGCGGGGACCGTTTTCATCACAGAGCAGATGGCTTCGCCCGTGCCGAGGAACAGCCTTACCTTTGTGGCCGCTCGGAGTCCTAAGTGCAGCCCGCCAGCTTGACAACCCACGCTGGCTTTTAACGCTCGAGTTTGATATTCCGGCGCTGCCCTTATGGTGTGTACGAAACGTTCGCTGCGAAAAGCCACCTGCTCCGAAGCGAAGTTTGCACACCAATGGTCTCTCGTGGAGGTCCCCTCCGACTCTCGTGAAAATGCAGTGGAATTACAGGTGCAAAAGGGGGGGGGAGAGATAAGCCTCCTGCCGGGCCATAAGGTAGGCTCCTTTTCAGGGTCGGAGCAAGACGCAGGGCCCTAACCCAGTGGTTCTCGAATTGTTTGCTGGGAAACCCCGGGGTTCCTAGAACAGTTTAGGGGATTCCTCAAGGAGATCCATAATGGAAGGCACAGCTAGGTTCAAGTCCAGTAGCACCTTAAGAGACCAACAAGTTTTTTGGGGGTATGAGCTTTCAAGAGTCACAGCTTCCTGGTATCTGATGAAGGGAGTTTTGACTCTCAAAAGCTCATATGGAGCAGAGGTCCATCAGTGGCTATTAGTCACAAGGTATAGATAGGAACTCTCAGTCTGGGACAAGCGATGTTCTGTATTCTTGATGCTGGGGGGGCAGCAGTGGGAGGGCTTCTAGTGTCCTGGCCCCACTGCTGGACCTCCTGATGGCACCTGGTATTTTTGGCCACTTTGTGATGCAGATTGGATGGGTCATTGGCCTGATCCAACATTGGCTTCTCTTATGTTCTCTTACGTTCTTATGGTTCCATAAACTGGCCACAACTTGATGGTTCTTTACCCGAGTGAAGCTGCCTTGTCCTGAATCAGGCCCTTGGTCTGTCAAGGTCTGTCTTGTCTGCTCAGACTGGCAGGGGCTCTCTGGAATCTCAGGCAGAAGTCTTTCTCATCACCTACTGCCTGATCCTTTGAACTGGAGATGCCAAGGATTGGACTTGGGACTCCCTGCCAAGCCAGTGCCCGACCACTGAGCCACAGCCCCTCCCCTCGGGAATTCCCACCACCGATTTTTTAAAAAACCGCATGCATTTGGCAAAGAAAAACTCAGCACAAGGGAACAGCAGAGAGCAAATATTGGCGGTCACAGATTGGATCGGTGAAAAGGGAGACACAAAAGTGAAATGGGATTTCTTTCTTTAGGTCAAAACAACAGGGATGAGAAAACCGAAATCACATGAAGTGGGCGAATCGGTAATTTGCGGATCGGCATCTAGAAATGTCCAGACCGCTTCTTTTGAAGCTCTGGCTCTTACGACTCTCGTCCTCCACCATTGGTTAATGAACAACCCAAAATTACATGCGCTTATTAGCTTCTGCAATCTTAGTAGCACTGAAGCAGACAGCACTTTTGGGTCTGCAAATTACATTTACATTTTAGCATCCTTTGATGGCTTTGCGTTTCACTCTTTGGCCTTCTCGAGAACGTCTGGATTAGTTTTGCCTAATTTGCCTTGATTTGTTTCCCAGTAAAATTGCAGTGTGACCATGCTTGAGTTGACCTCCCTGTACTATAAAATTCTCAGAATCTGGGACTTCATTCATTTTCTGAATGGAGGATTTTTTTAAAAAAGATATTTATTTTTGCTCCATTCAGTCGTGCTGCTCTGCCAGGAGGCAATCGGGGAACATAAGAACATACAGGAAGCCATGTTGGATCAGACCCGTGGCCCACCCAGTCCAACACTCTGTGCCACACAGTGGCCAAAACCCAGGAGCCATCAGGAGGTCCACCAGCAGGGCCAGAACTCCAGAAGCCCTCCCACTGTTGCCCCCTAAGCACCAAGAATACAGAGCAACACCGTCCCAGACACAGTGTTCCAAAACAGTTTGGTGCAGTGGTTAAGTGTGTGGACTCTAATCTGGGAGAACCGGGTTTGATTCCCCACTCCTCCACTTGCACCTGCTGATGTGACCTTGGGTCAGTCACAAGCTCTGGCACAGCTGTTCTTGAAAAAGAGCAGTTTCTGTCAGAGCTCTCTCAGCCCCACCTACCTCACAGCGTGTCTGTTGTGGGCAGGGGAAGGGAAAGGAGTTTGTAAGCCACTCTGAGACTCCAAGTGAAGGGCGGGGTATAAATCTAATCTCCTCCTTCTCCTCCTCCTCTTCTTCTTCTTCTTCTTCTTCTTCTTCTTCTTCTATATATTGTGGCTAACAGCCACTCATGGACCTGTGATCCATATATTTATCCAGTCCCCTCTTGAAGCTGTCTATGCTTGTAGCTTCCTGCAACAGCGAATTCCACGTGTTAATTTCTTGGCAATGGTAGACTTGGGTGCAACTTGTGAGTTATTTCATTTAATCCAGTCTACTGTCCTGCAGTTCGACATCAGGGTGACCCTCACAGAGGAGGAGGAGGAGGAGGAGGAGGAGGAGGAAAAGGTTGGTTTTTATATCCCGCTTTTCTCTATCATAAAGAGTTTCAGTGTAGCTTATGGTCACCTCTGTTCTTCTCCCCACACAGGTATCTTGTAAGGCAGGTGGGACAGACAGCTCTGAGAGAACTGTGATGGGCCCAAGGTCACCCAGCAGTCTTCATGTGGAAGAGTGAGGAATCAAACCTGGTTCTCCAGATTGAAGTCCGCTGCTCTTACTCCACACCAGCTGGTGCAGAGAGCCAGCAAACTGATCAGAGATTCATTCACATATGTGTTTGTGAAGGAAGCCTAAATGCCAGTTCACCAATCTGTGCTCAAAAAGCTGACCAGCGATATTCTAAGTGCATGGCTGGAATTACACAGGACCAACTGCTAGGGTTGCCTGTTGCCAGGCTTGGAGGTGGGGTGGGGACATTGGGGCAGGGGACATTACTGGTGCTGTGACATCACGTCTTTTTTCTTTTTTCTTTCTTTTTGTGTCTGTGTGCTTGCGTGCCTGGAAGTCATGGTGACTTCTGGCGACCCCTACTGGGGCTTGGACATTTTCAGAGAGGTGGCTTGATTGCCTGCCTCTGCATCTTGGCCCTGGTATTCCTTGGAGGTCTCCCTTCCGAGTACCTGCCAGGGTTGGCCCTGCTTAGCTTCCAAGATCTGACAAGACCAGGCTTGCCTGGGCTATCCCGGTCAGGACTTTGCGACATCACTTCTAAGATAAGGCCGGAAATGATGTAGGGTAGCTCTAGGAATCACCCAAAACTCTATCACAGAGTTAGTGGTGATTCCTAGAGCTACCTTATGCCACTTTGGGGCTTTCCGTGGGGGTAACACAGCAATATTGGTGACGTTGCTATTTTTTTTCTCCCATCACTACTAGGAACAACAGGAGGAAAAGATGGCTGCCAACAGGAGAGCTTCCACCATAGCCTGGCAGCCCTATCAGGACCAGTTCCAGGTTTTGAAGGGCCCCAGGCAGAGAGTTCCCAGGGCCCCCATCTCCTCTTCTACTCTCCACCAGCCATCCCACATGCCCTCTTTCCCTTCCTCCCACCCGCATGCCTCCCACCTGCCTGTGTGTCCTTCCTCTGCCACCTGGTGAGCTTTCACACGGCCCTTGCTCATCACCACCTGCAGCCCTTTCCCCAGTGGCACTGGGCAGTGTGCATAGCTGGGAGCATGGAGAAGCACTAATAAATAAATGCGTCCACAGCAGTGGGCCCGGCCAGAAGCCCTTGGCCCTGGCAGTTGCCTAGGGTTCCCAGGTCTGGGTTGGAAAATACTTGGAGACTTTGGGGGTGGAGCCAGGAGAGGGGAGGGGAGGGGCCTCCACATGGTACAGTGCCATAGAGTCCATCCTTTAAAGCAGCCATTTTCTCCAGGGGAGCTGAGCTCTGTCGGCTGGAGATCAGTTGTAAAAGCGGGAGATCCCCAGGCCCCACCTGGAGGCTGGCAAAACCTCTGGGTATGCTGGTACTGGCCCCGAGCCCTGTGCCTGATTAACTTGGGGGCAAATATGTACAGCCCCCATTTCCACATTCAGTTCCCCTCCAGCTGCATGGATGGAACTCTGCGTCCGCACACACACCGCTGGATCCAAGCGTTCACGTAGTGATGAAATCCATATCTGGACTATCTGCTGGACACAAGTAGGCACTCACCCCCCCACCGCAGTGACCTCCAAATCCAAAGACCGTTCACAAGCGAAGAACATTTCGTAGCTAAGATAAACCGTGGAAGGCTCACATTTGTATGCCAGAGAAACGCCAGCGAACAAGAGGCTCGAATGGAGATCTGGAATTGGAGCACTTAGAACAGCCAACGAAAAAGATAATAGATTTGGCCGGGCTCCAAACAGCGTCATCTCGATGAACACCAAGGACGATGTTTTGCTGTAGTTTAATAATCCCAAGTACTAATAGTTCTCTAAACAGAGCAGGGGAGAGCAGCTTAAAGCTGCGACATGAAGCCAACCAAAGGCCAAAAGTCACCTGATCCACATTAGATTTAAAAGATAAAATAAAATACTTTATTCAACTTTTTCTTCAGAGTTTATGTGAGTTTCTAAAAAGTGATTCCAGCGTCGGAGTTCTGAAGAGGTGAGCGGCGACTCACGGAAGCTCACACCCTGCCACATATGTCATTAGTCTTTAAGGTGCTACTGGACTCTTGCCCTTTTCTACTGCATCGGAGTTCTGTAACACAAATATGGTGCTAAATGTCTACCCATAATGCCCGGCGACAACTTGCCAACTTATTACCTTCAGGGAATATTGTTTTGGATCCCGCAGTGTGCAAACGGAAGCCCAGATGAACATAGCACAGTTCCGCTTGTGCAAAACTTTATGCTGCAGCTAGCTGTTTCCTCCCTACACTTTAGAGTCTCCAGAAATTGGTCGTAGAAGATCCTGCACAAGAAGGAACACGAGTGGGAATACAAGAAGTCCGACTCAGTGCAAGTGGCTACCGCAGTCTTTTTCTGGTGTTTCCACATCTGCGAGAACTCTCGCACAAGCAGAACTTTTGTGCCGGATCCCACCCATTGTTGAGGAACATGCCCACCTCTCATGGAATGCACCTTCTGGCTTGCCCCAGGCGTCAGAAAGAGAGAAAGGATTGGACAGAAAACACCTTCTTCTTCTCTTCCGTCTCTCCAGACTCTTTCTCAAAGAATAGCTCCAAAGATCCTTCTTGGCTTCTGTACATCCTTCTGCCTTTTATAGTATGTCCTCCCAACCACTGCCACATCATCCTACTCAAGAGGCACCTAACTCTGAGAGATGCCCTTAGCTAGAGTTGCCACCAGCCTTCCACTCACAATCCCGGGAGCAATTTATTTAATTTTTGCTACAGTACGTTTCCATGGGAATGAGGAAAATCTGAACCTTTTCCTCTATTTATGTTTAATGTTTTCAGAAAGAAAGAAAGAAAGAAAGAAAGAAAGAAAGAAAGAAAGAAAGAAAGAAAGAAAGAAAGAAAGAAAGAAAGAAAGAAAGAAAGAAAGAAAGAAAGAAAGAAAGAAAGAAAGGAAGGAAGGAAGGAAGGAAGGAAGGAAGGAAGGAAGGAAGGAAGGAAGGAAGGAAGGAAGGAAGGAAGGAAGGAAGGAAGAAAGAAAAAACTTATCCATGCTGATGGCCATCCCAGTGCTGGACACGACTGTTGTGTGGAATATTTTACCTCTTCTTTCTTTCTTTCTTTCTTTCTTTCTTTCTTTCTTTCTTTCTTTCTTTCTTTCTTTCTTTCTTTCTTTCTTTCTTTCTTTCTTTCTTTCTTTCTTTCTTTCTTCCTTCCTTCCTTCCTTCCTTCCTTCCTTCCTTCCTTCCTTCCTTCCTTCCTTCCTTCCTTCCTTCCCTTCCCTTCCCTTCCCTTCCTTCCCTTCCCTTCCTTCCCTTCCCTTCCCTTCCCTTCCCTTCCCTTCCCTTCCCTTCCGAAAAACCCCTTTCTTTAATATTTTCCAGGATGCCCAGGAGTGGGCTGTTTCACTCCCTCGACAGCCAGGAATTGGCAACTTCCTGCATCTCAGGAGTTAAAAGAGAAGCCCTGAGCGATGTGAGAGAAGACTGTGATGCAATTCCTCCCTGTACCCATGTGACCCCAGTTTTCAGAAGGCCAATACTCACGAGCAGAAATGCCGTGGCAGTGGCTGCAATTCTTCAGACAGTGCTTGGGGATTCTCGCAGGAATGCATGTGGCACTGACGTGGTGCCATTTTGCTTTGGTTCCTTTGCCACTGGTGTGTCACAGCTAGCCAGTCTTTGTGAAAGTGTGCTACTGTCACGTTCTGACAGAACGGAAGTTCTGGGGAAGGACTGTTGGGATGAGTGCCTGGAATTTGGGAAGGGGTAACTGCAATACTCCCAACTCCATCCCACCACCTGGAAGATGCTACTTGTATCTTTTTCACATGGCACTCCCTTGTACTGAATCAGACCCTCAGTCCATCAAGGTCGGTATTGTCTACTCAGACTAGCAGAGGCTCTCCAGGGTTTCAGGCAGAGGTCTTTCACATGGTCCTTTTAAGTGGACGTGCCAGGGATTGAACCTGGGACCTTCTGTATGCCAGGCAGATGCCCTGCCACTGAGCCACAGCCCCTGTCTTTCTCATGCAATCATGTACAAAAACTGATACTCTCCCCCCCCTTATTTATGCAAATTCTCCAGTACTTCAGTAGAATATTCATTTTATTTTATTAGCTTGCCAATGTCAGGTTCACACAATTTGGAGGTGTTTCTTTCCATCTGTATACATATCAATCCACCAAGTGTCAAATCCAAGTTAAATCCGTGTTATTCCTGTGATTTTCACCAGAGGCTGCTCGTGGTGTTTCTTCCTCCCCCAATATCTCAAGAAACAGAAGATATACTTGGGTTTTAATTAGTAGAAGTACACACCCATTGCTTGGAAAAAATCAGTGTTAAATATACTTTTCTTTAAGGTTTGATCAATTTTCCTGCCCCCGCCCCCCGCCCCCCAAATTATCAATTTATGGATTGGGAGAAGACAGCGAGTCCCCATAATCTACATCATGGGTGGAATATAAATTTTTGAAATCTCTCCTTATATATAATTGTGAAGTGGGGTGGCACTTTCTGAACATTCCACATGCTCCTAGATCAGTTGGCTCCATGATGTGTCACTCAAAAACTGTCCCTATCTGCCGGCTGCATTGCCTGAGTCCCACCTCCAACATTCCAAACAGTTTACTGTTCCTCTCCCCCCCATAGCCAGTCGGAACACAGAGGTCGTTTGCATATGCGGCCTGATTGGGTCTAACATTCTAAACAGTTTGCTGTTGCTGTTGGGAGTCATTGAATGTGTCCTGAGGTAAAATTCATATCCCAATCATCCCTTAAACGGTCACTGGAGTTGCCAGTCTCCCTGTGGGGCCTGGAGATCTCCCAGAAATCACCATGTTCCCCAGCCACAGCACACTATTTCCCCTACAGAAAATTTCCCAGCTATTACAACTGATCTCCAGATGACCAAGACCAGTTCTCCTGGAGACAGTGGCTGCTTTGGCCAGTGGACTCTGGCATTATACCCTGCTGAGGTCCCTCCCCACCCCTTCCTTCCCCAGGCTCTACCCCTCAAATCTACAGGTATTTCCCAACCCAGAGTTGGTAACCCTGTAACTGGCTATGGAACTGCTTTCCAGATCCTTGGAACCCAGAAGACATGGCATAGAAGGAGGTGGTTTTCTACCTTAGCTGCCACTGCATAGCCCCAAATCAACATAAGTCAGGGGTGGAGGGAACCATACCTGTTACCATGAGACTGTCCTCCCATACTACCCACTTGGGGCAACAAAATGACTTGAGACAGCCCTGCCTTATAGGCTAAGCAGAAGGAAAGAAACATGGCTTGCCTCCCTCTATTTTCCCCTTCCCTCTGCCGCCCCACCAGCCACAGCCGGGACCCTCACCTGGAGCTTCCTTCTAGAGTCCGTTGTATTTCTTCCCACAATGGGCCTTACTCCTAGTAAATAAATAAAACGGGGGAGGGAAAAGCCATGTACACAGGTCTGGGCTCCTTGGAAGAAGAAAAAGGACCAAAGTGTGGCAGGTCAATAGTTTTCAGTGACCACCCTGTGACATGTAATTCCAGAAACAGTCCATTTTAAAAGGTAGTAAGAAAAAGCCCCTAATTAAAAGCCTGGGGGAGTAGAAGTGTTTTGGCTTGGTGCCTTAAAAAAAGGTAAAGTAGGAGCCAGGTGAGCTTCAAGGAGGAGGGCATCCCAGAGGCCAGGTGCCACCACCAAAAAGGCCCTGTCTCTAGTGACTCTCTGCCTCACCACTGAAGGTGGGGGCACAGAGAGCAGGGCTTGAAAGGCAGATCTTAACTGGTGGACTGGATAGACTGGGAGGAAGACGACCGTCCCAAAAAAACAAAACAAAAAAGTACACAGTAAGTAGCCTAAAATAATGCAGAGGTAATGATTCTCGGGAAGAAGAGGCGTATAAACTTCTTACATGTGCATGCAGGGCTATTTTGGGGCAGGAACACACAGGAATGGAGTTTCGGCTGGCTTCAGAGTTGGCTCCGCCCACTACAGCCAAAACCTCTGCATGCATGGCTATAGAGGGAAGACCTGGAGAGTGACTCCCCCGACGACTCCAAGTTGGGTGGGTCGGGGGGGGCCTGGAAGGATAACGGAGGCATTTAGATGCCTCCCCGTGCCTCCTCTGGCCTGTCCAAGGGCTGGTTTGCCTGAGCACCCCACAGCTGTGGGACGCCCAGGCAAGCCAAGGGAATGTATGGGGGTGTGGCCTAATATGCTAATGAGCTGTGCTGTTAGGGGTGTGGCTTATTATGCTAATGAGTTCCTGCTGGGCTTTTTCTACAAAAAAGCCCTGTGTGCATATATATTAAACTATTTGAAGAATATAACATAAAGACCATAATCTAATTTCTGAGTCATCATCCAAAATATGTTTGATTTGCCCGTCCCACTGGGGATTGTTCACCACTCCTAACTTTGGTGAGTTATTTAGGGGGCAAATAAATCTTCTGAATGCCATCGGATCCATTCTAATTTCATTCATGCCTTACAGATAATAATTTAAAGGAGCTGGTCACCACTTCCAATTAAGTATGGAGAAAATAGATCATCCATATAATTTATGTCTGCGAAAGGTTGGGCCAGATTGGTAATTAATGTTTGCTCTTTTTAATGAAAGACTCCAAAGGTCTACGGTTCTGTCATTCATGGGGGTAATTTTTCAATTGATTAGTAAAATAATACCTGAAAAGTAAATGCACTTTCTTTGGCCGAGAAATGTCTTACTCGAGTTGAAACAGTGATTGGAACGCTAACAAAATACCATTCTAATACGGGGGGAGACTGGTGTTTAACTCTAGTGGAATTCACAACTCCTTTTACAGAGAAAGAAGCAAAAAAAGGCAATTAAGCTTCTTCGATGTGCTTTTTATCAAATTTTATTCTAGGGTGACTCTCAGCATATCTAAATAGTTCCAGAGTTATATATCTAAACTGATCATTCTACCTAAATCCAAAGACAGAGGGAAAGAATCCATGAGATGTGTAATCATGTAAATCAGTTTGGTGTAGTGGTTAGGAGCGCGGACTCTCATCTGGGAGAACCGGTTTTGATTCCCCACTCCTCCACAGGCAGCTGCTGGTGTGATCTTGAGTCAGTCACAGTTTTCTCAGAGCTGTCCTCTCAACAGCAGTCTTCGAAAGAGCTCTCCCAGCCCCACCTACCTCACAGGGTGTCTGTTGTGGGGAGGGGAAGGGAAAGGAGATTATAAGCCACTCTTAGACTCCTTTTAGTAGTGAAGGGCGGGGTATAAATCCAGTCTCCTCTTCCTCCTCCTCCTCCTCCTCCTCTTCTTCTTCTTCTTAAGATTTTTCTTCCATCCCATCATGAATACATGAACCTGCCATACACTGGATCAGACCCATCCGGATCAGTATTGCCTACTAAGACTGGCAGTAGCTCTCCAGAGGTTCAGGTTGAGGTCTTTCACATCACCTCCTACCTGGGCCTTTTAACTGGAGATGCCAAGGACTGAACCTGGGACCTTCTGCATGCTAAGCAGAGGCTCTACCAATGAGTCACAGCCCTTCTCCGTGATTTAGGCATGGGTTACGGGGGTTTTTAACATTATATCAAGTGTTGCAGGAGGGAAGACAGAATAGTAAAACCCAATCACATCTAATCTCAGAAGCTAAGCAGGGTTAGTACTTGGAAGGGAGACCACCAAGGAAGACACTGCAGAGGAAAGCCACTGCTTCTCACTTGCCTTGAAAGCCTCTTGCTGGGGTTACCAAAAGTCAGCTGCAACTTAATGGCACTTTACACACATAGATCAAATGTGGAAGTTGGGGCGATGCCAGCATTCGTACTGAATACTGACAATCCCAGACAAAAGCTATAACTATGGGCACATGACCACGGAAACGTCTTCAGACAGCTCTGGCTCTTCAGCTTTGAAACGGAGATGAGCACCGCAACCCTAGAGTTGGATTCGACTGGCTTTCGAGCAAGGGAACCTTTACCTTCACCTTTTTATGGGCATTGTTGGGCATACATTGGCAAATGCTGAGAATCTTATTTTTTTCTCTCTCTTTTAAGAACTTTATTGAAACAGATAAAAGTCGCACGATAAGATCGCAAAAACAACATGCACCCAAAATTAAAAGTCAACACATTAAGAAATGACACGTATCAATATAGACCACTGATGCAGAAAGCACACCAAATATAATAAATCTGGCAATTATAATCTTTCTGATTTAAATAAATAGGCAAATAGTTAAATAAATAGGTAAATAGTTAAATGAAAAACTGATTCACGATTGTATTTAGAGCTAGAACTAACTACCTGTCTGCATTACAAACCTAAGAACTATTTGGGTTGGGTGAAGTGGGAGACAGACTCATTATTTGCTATAAACTCAATTATAGGGGGACCACAATTCAACAAAAGCAGAGATATATTGATTTGATTCGATCTGTGTCTGTTGGTCCAGAGTTTCTTCCCTAACAAATATATCTCAAATCTTCTTGTACCAGTCTGATAACAAAGGGAGTTTACTGCTTTTCCAAGCTGCTGCAAGGACTATGCATGCTGCAGCACATAATAATGCTATTAAGTCTTGTCTCATTAGGGGAATGTTTGTGTTTTGAAATAGATTTAGCAGCATCGCTTCCGGTTTAAGGAGAATTAAATAATTTGTAATGATATATATTTGGGGTTGGATGATTCGCCAAAATGCCTGAATGTGTTTACAAGACCACTGAGTGTGAAAGTAAGACCCCTGATCCCCACACTGTTTCCGGCAGGTTAGTTGCTGATTAGGACTGAGAATCTTATTTGACTGTCAACAATGACTAGTGTATCTCCAAGTCAGGCTTGACTACACATAATGTTTTTCCCGGGTACATCCCTGGGTGTCATTTCCATTCCATCATAGAAGTGTCCTGGCAGTTTTGTGCTTCCAAGTTGCACGGGAGCCTCAATTCAGAGTGGGACCGGTGCACACGGGGAAAAGGGACACCCAGCCCCATTTTCCAACTGTGAAATGGCCCCAGGGAGCTACTATTTGACCCATTAGGGGCTACAGGTATACTAACGTCAGTTTCCCCAGTCGATCTCCCAAATCTGTGGCCTGATCTGGGGACATATCTGGGGGAAAAACAACACGCAATTAGGCCCAGGATTTGTAGAGATTCACCTCCAAGTTACTACAAGGGTATCTTGTCTGAAGGCCCATCAAAGTCTGGAGAATATACTGAGACAATGCTAGTGCAGAATGCCACAGCCAGGCTTGTGATGGGCCTCCCTAAGCGGGAGCACATCCAGCCTATGCTGAAGGCACTGCACTGGCTGCCAATAGCATATCAAATTCGCTTCAAGGTGCTGGTATTGACCTTTAAAGCCCTATATGGCTAGGGTCCGACATATCTTTCCCCATACATACCCCAGAGAGCACTACAGTCAGGAACACAACATCGACTGACCGTTCCTGGCCCTAAGGACACCAGGCTTGCTGCCACCAGGGCCAGGGCCTTTTCAGTGGTGGCTCCATACTTGTGGAATGGCTCCTGGAAGAGATCAGGGCCCTGCGTGACCTTTTGCAGTTCCAGAGGGCCCGCAAGACAGAGCTCTTCCACCAGGCTTTCAATTAGGAGCTGCCACACCATCAACAACAACATCTGTGGTTATGGGTTGGCTCTGGTCTGGGGATTGCCTTATACTATCGCACTATGCTGAAGATCACTAAGTTGGTGAAAATTGTTCGTACGCCATCTGAATGACTCAAAGATTACCATCACTAGCACTTTAATTGTTGGACTGTTTTAATGCTTAATGCTTAATGTTGATGTTATGTTTACTGTTTTAATTTTTGTGTATGGTTTTATGGTACAGGGTACCAATCTAGTATAAGCCTGCTTGCAGGGAGGGCAGGGTATAAATTGAAATAATAAATAAATAAATAAATAAATAAATAAATAAATAAATAAATAAATAAATAAGTAAGTAAGTAAGTAAGTAAGTAAGTAAGTAAGTAAGTCTTCCAGCATCCTGACCAGGTGGAAATACTTCTTCCCTCCAAGTGCATCGGGCTCTTTTGCTCATGCCTGGAACAGGCCGCAAAATCAATTTCTGGAAACATCGATCTATTCCAGAAGCTGGGTGATACCAAACAGATTCATTCTGGTTTCTACCAAAACTTCATAGAGCAAGAACGAATGGTTTTGCCCATCTCATCACATATCTTTTTGCTGTATTTCTAGAGTCTGTTATGGCGGGAACTTGAGAAGATCCTCCATGTTTCACACACACACACACACACAAAAAATTGTTCTTGTCTGCTTGTGAAAGACCTGAGCAGGTTTTATTCATATATATGAACGACTTGGGCCAAGAGGTCCTAACTGCAACTTCTCCAAGCAGCCAACTTAACAGCTTCTTCCCAGACACCACCAGGAGGCAGATGGCCTCTTCTCCAGGCAGATCCTAAAGTATCAAACAATGTGCTCCTGAACAAAGCTACATCCATCTAAATCCATTGAAGTCAATGGGATTAAAAGGGCATGATTCTGTTTAGGGTTGTACAGTGACCAGGGACAGCCGAAGTGTTATGGATTTCCATGCTTCGAAATCACTAGCCTGATCTGTTAAGCATTGCTGCATCATCAATATCAACCTACAAGAGAATTTGTTTGGGCAATTTGGTTGCTGGTTTTTAACTTCCTACTGGATTATGGCAAATGGTCCCGAACTGAAGCTGATTTCCTCCATATTTTGTGAGAGTGGCCCATGAGTATGTAACCAAACTGGTGGTTGATTATCAGCTCCAACTGGATCCATATATATATAGAATTCTCGGGTGGCAAGAGAAATTCATTCATTCTTTTCCCTTGATCTTGAACTTTCAGTAGCTGGGAAAATTCAAGTAGCAAAAATCTGTGGTTTTTAGCTATGTATTTGGTTTGGATTAGGAGCTGCGGTGGCTCAAGTGGTTAAGATGCTGAGCTGCAGGCTGCGGAAGGTCAGTAGTTCAGCAGTTCAAGACCCGGGGGCCGCAAGACAGAGTGAGCTCCCGTCTCTAGTTCCAGCTCCTGCCAACCTAGCCGTTCGAAAGCAAGAAATTGCAAGTAGATAAATAGGTACCACTTCGGTGGGAAGGTAACAGCGTTCCGTGCGCCTTGGTGTTTAGTCATGCCGGCCACATGACCTCGGAAACGTCTTCGGACAGCGCTGGCTCTTCGGCTTGGAAATGGAGATGAGCACTGCAACCGTAGAGTCGGATTCGACTGGCTTTCGAGCAAGGGAATCTTTACCTTTACTTTACTTTGGTTTGGATTTGCACTGATTTTAATTTTAATTTTGTTAACTTCTGTTTTTGTGTTCTTGAAACTTGTTGCTACATTGTTACCCTTGTTCAGCCTAAGGAGAGAAAGTGAATACAAATGTTATATAAACAAATATAAATAAAGGCACCATATAAAATTTACCTGCCATTCCCAGGTGGATAATGGAAATCTTTGGAAAACTCCAGAAATTACTATGCTTATGGAATTGTTTCAGTTGTGGATCCTTTTATTAAATCCTTAGTTAAAATATTTATTATTTACAATATATATTAATTCTGCAGCTATTCGTTACAACATGGATATTGATTTTTAGCTATCTTTCTTGGTTGTGCAATGTCCGTGTGGTTGATTACATTGCATCGCCTGCTTTTGAAATAATCAAATTGTGTATTTTTTAAAATCAAATTGGTGGTCCTGCACACAGTCTGTGCCAATGAGCTGGACTATTTACATAAATACTGCATTCAGCGTACTTCCTTGGAAGCTGCGTTTTGAAACTGAACTGATGGTTGCAGGACTGATTTTCATTTTGACATTGGGAAGAGAGCTAGTTTTTGCCCGATTCTGCTCATATGGTTCTCTTGTCTATTTTTTGTTTTGTTGTGTTTTGCCATATGCTGCAGCTGTCTCTTCCATGCTGTATTTCACTGCAAAGAACATGTTTAAAACATGGCCAGGTCTCATCAACTAACACCGGACGATGATTAGGCAAAAGGGGAAGCCAATACGGTGGCTCGTAAAGGACACACCAGTCCCTGAGCACGTAGCAGGCTCTGTTGATTTGAACATCCTGTTCCATGGTGTTAAGACAATATCACTACACAACAGGTGCAAAACTGCTACCAAACACACACACGTGCAGGCACAGTAAAAGCTGCAAAGCCGGTGGAACTGATAATGCGTACTTTAAAAGAATATTCAAGGGCAAATCACACCATAGTTAACGTAGACTGCTATTAAGTAATGAGCAGCAATAATGAATTAACCTGCTGATTGTTGGCCTTTAACGCCTGTGTTACCTGCTGCAAGCCAGAGGGGATCATTCCGAAAATTTGTAATTCACAAAAGGAAGTTCCCCTTTGACACTTTGCCTTCAACTGAGACAAAGTGGGGAAGTCATTACGGTCACAGCTGAAAACTCTCGTCGCTTGATGAGACTTAAAGGAAGAACGCAGCTGATAAATATGCATCCGGGGGAAGAGTCAGTCTTTAAGAACCCAAATATGGCAGAAAAGATGCATCCCGTGGCTGGCTTAGGTTTGGAAATGCCAGCCACTTTACGAGGGAGTTGTATGTCACGGGCTGGGGGTGCTAGTCAAAGGGAGTCCAGAACAGGCCAAGGTCAGGAGCCAAGCAGACAGTGCAAAGTCCAAAGCCAAGCTGGGGTCAGGAGCCAGAAACACAGAGCCAAGTCCAAAATCACCAACCAGAAGCGTAGTCCAAAGCCAAGCCGGGGTCAGGAGCCAGGAACACAGAGCCAAGTCCAAAGCCAGGGGGTCCGAAGGTCTAGATGCAAGAGCTGAGCCAGAGTGGATGCTAGCAGCACAAAGCTGACTCGTTGCTTCCACGAAGAGTACTGCCCAGAGTGTAGAGTTAAATGCTGCTACCAATTAGCCAGTTGCACGATCTGCCAGGTTCCTGTTAGAACTCTGGGCTAGCTGAGCGTCTCCCCTGTAGCCTGGCCTCTCATTGCCTGCTTGCTAAATTTTGCCGCAGTCACTGCCTCAGACAAGTCATGTGTGGGGGTGAATCAGGAGGACATTCAGCTTGCAGTTCTTCCTTCTTATCTGAGCCAGGTGTGAAGACTGCTGTTACCGGCACTTGCCAGCTCTCTTCCTCTGCTGCTTCAGAGGGGCCAGCTGTGATTTCTGTAGGCTCTGTCAGCTCATCCTCATCCACGCCCGTGACATTGTAGAAGATGGAAGGATGGGTACTGAAATCTCCTTCCCATTCTCTTTCCTCTGCAACTTCCCCTTGCCAGCTGCTGTTCCACTTGCTGCTTCCCTCTTGCAAGATGTTTTTTAGCAGAGAGGAAAGCAGTGCTGGCAATCTCCAAACATGAAATAGTTGCAAGAAGGGTTGTCAGGCCCAGCCCAGCCCAGCCCAGCAGGAGACCAGGAGTGGGGACAAAGAGAGGTGGCAATCAATGAGAGCAAGACATCACTACCAGGAAAAAACAGAAAGTGACGTTATGTATCTCTAGGAATCATCAGAAACTCTGTGGTAAAAGGCATGACATCAATTCCAGGTCTTTCCCAGAAGTGACATCATGCCGTTGCTGATTATTTTTTTATTTTCTCCCACTGGCCGCCGGAATGCTAATGGGTAATGCCCCTGCCCCTAGTGGGGATATGGTAACCGTAGCTGCAAGACACGTAGCTCAGAACTCAAATCTCCAAAAACTCACTATTGGAGTGGCTCCGGTTGCCTACTACTCTCCTGAACAAAGTTTGAAGCCTTCCTGCAGTGTAAGTGGCTCTTTGTCCTACAGAAGAGTCATTTAAATTGGAGGAAGGCTCCTTGTAGGAAGGTTAGATCCACACCATTCACTTTGAATGACCTGTTGGGTGTAGACAGTAAAACCACAGACAGTAAAACCAACTTAGATTTGAGTCCAGTAGCATTGCAGAGACCAACAAGAGTTTCTGGACAAATCTCTAAGTTGCTACTGGACTGGAATCTAACTGTTCTACTGCAGAGCCAACATGGCTACCCTCTAAAAACCATAGCGTTTCCAGTGATTCCTAGAGAGAACTGGCATCATTTCTGGTGGCAGAGGTCAGGGGCTGCTTTTAGGAGGTACCCCTCACTCTTGACAGTCCAAAAGCATTATTAGCAATGTGTATGTCCCATCCAAAAGCTCCTTCCCTTGCTTGTTTTATCACATGCTGTCCTCAAGCCATAAAACGTCTTTTCTTCCCCGAGTGTACGCAGTGCAAATTTTCCTTAAAGAGGTGCTTTGCAAACAGGCTATTAAAATACTAAAGAAAACATTGATTAGTTTTAAATGGCAGCCACAATTCAAACGCCTACAAGGACCAGAGCATTTGTGTTATAGGTTAAGCCTTTGTATCTAACCGTTGCAGGAGAAATACAATAAGGACGATGGGAAGAGAAGCCCGTAAAAAAACCCCAAAGTGTCATTGTGGAGAATTTATAAGAGTCATCGTTGTATTACCTTAGCAAGAGAGGCTAAGGTTTTGTCTTCATTTTAAAAAATAGAACTTGCATCCCTTCCCTCTCCGTCTTAAGGTGAAAAAAATGTAGTTTTGGTGAAAAAATGTAAATGGTTTATATATTTATTATTTAAGAAGTGCAGAAAAGGGCAACTAGAATGATAAAAGAGTCGGGACACTTTCCCTATGAAAAAAGGTTAAAGTGCTCGGGGCTCTTTCGCTTGGAGAAATGATGGCTGAGGGGTGACATGATTGAGGTTTATAAGATTGTGCATGGGATAGAGCAGGTCGAGAAAGAAGTACTTTTCTCCTTTTCTCACAATACAAGAACTCGTGGGCACCAATGAAATTGCTGAGCAGTCGGCTTAGAATGGATAAAAGGAAGTCCTTCTTCACCCAAAGAGTGATTAACACCTGGAATTCACTGCTGCAGGAGGTGGTGGCAGCTACAAGCCTGGACAGCTTCAGGGGGGAATTGGATAAACCCATGGAGCAGAGGTCCATCAGTGGCTATTAGCCACAAGGTATAGACAGGAACTCTCAGTCTGGGGCAAGTGATGCTCTGTATTCTTGGTGCTTGGGGGGTGCAACAATGGGTGGGCTTCTAGTGCCCTGGCCCCACTGGTGGCCCTCCTGATGGTACCTGGTATTTTTGGCCACTGTGTGACAGAGTGTTGGCCTGGATGGGCCATTGGCCTGATCCAACATGGGCTTCTCTTATGTGGGGCCTGAAGATTTCCCATTATTATAACTGATCTCCAGACAACAGAGCTCTGTTCCCCTGGAGAAAATGGCTGCTTTTGAAGGTGGACTCTATGGCACTGTATTCTGCTGAAGTCCCTCTCCTCCCCAAACCCCGCCCTCCCCAGGCTCCACCCCCCAAATCTTCAGGTATTTCCCCACCCAGAACTGGCAACCCTATTGCTACCACTTTGCCATTCAGAGCTTTCCTGATTATTTAATGCCAACACAATAACTACAGGCCGGTCATTTATCTTGGCTGCTCACGTAGAGACATATTCATCCGAGAAAAGACAGGTGACAGGCAGGGCTCTTTTTGTAGCAGGAACTCCTTTGCATATTAGGCGACACACCTCTAATGTAGCCAGTCCTCCAAGAGCTTACAGGAGCCCCTGTAAGAAGAGCTCTGAAAGCTCTTGGAGGATTGGCTACATTAGGGGTGTGTTGCCTAATATGCAAAGGAGTTCCTGCTACAAAAAGAGCTCGTATTGACACGCAATATGAGGCAACGGTGGGAGGGCTGCTAGTGTCCTATCCCCGCTGGTGGACCTCCTGATGTCACTGGGTATTTTTGGCCACTGTGTGACAGAGAGTTGGACTGGATGGGCCATTGGCCTGATCCAGCATTGGCTTCTCTTATGTTCTTATGTTGTATTCCTAAGACACTTTTATCCTGCCTTTCCATCCAACTTAGTGTCCTCAAGGCATCACTTAACATGGTTGATGGGTCATAACCCAGCATCCATACCTTTAAATCCCAGAATTTACTAGGAGATGAGGCCACTTTCCCACCCCAACCCTGTGATCTGCTCTGAACACCTGAAGCTGCCTTATACTGAATCAGACCCTTGGTCCATCAAGGTCAGTATTGTCAACTCAGTCTGGTAGCAGCTCTCCAGGGTCTCGGGTAGAGGTCTTTCACATCACCTATTTACTTTATCTTTTTTAACTGGAGATGGTGGGAGTTGAACCTGGGACCTTCTGCATGTCAAGCAGATGCTCTACCACTGAGCCAGAGCTCAGTTTGGTGTAGTGGTTAAGCGTGCGGACTCTAATCTGGGAGAACCGGGTTTGATTCCCCACTCCTCCACTTGCACCTGCTGGATGTCCTTGGATAAGCCATAGTTCTGGCACAGCTGTCCTTGAAAAAGAGCAGTTTCTCTCAGAGCTCTCCCAGTCCCGCCGAACTCACAGGGTGTCTGTTGTGGGGAGGGGAAGGGAAGGGAGCTTGTAAGCCGCTCTGAGACTCCTTTGGGTAGTGAAGGGTGGGGTATAAATCCAATCTCTTCTCTTCTTCTCTTCCCTGCTGTTCCTGTCTATTTCAGACCGCATCCAGAGTCCTGCCTATTGCAGTAGGCAAGGGAGGAATGGAGAAGAGGTCTTGGGGGATGAATGGCACAGCTTTTCAGCCTTGTTGCATCGGAGATCTCCAGATATGGGACATATCTCCAGGTTGCAGCCCTCAGTGTACTCTTCAAGAAACTAGAATACTCAGAAACTCAGCTTGTGAACACAGTCTACCACCTTATAAACTGGTGTTGAGCTGGAAGTCCCCATTCTTGAATGAACAGACTTCAAAGGTAAGATCCAGCAAGCAATTGCCGAAACTAAAATTTATCCATGCTTAATTTTATGTGATAGATGCATGGAGGATAAGTCTATCAATGGCTACTAGCCATGGTGACAGAGGGGAACCTCCACACTCAGAGGCACTAAGCCTCTGAATCCCAGAGGCAGGAAGCAACATCAGGGGAAGGCCTCGGCCCCTCTGCCCTGTTGTTGGCCCTCCAGAGGCACTGGTTGGCCACTGTGTGAGACAGGATGCTGGACTAGATGGACCACTGGTCTGACCCAGCAGGGCTCTTCTGATGTTCTTCTCAGGGGAAGGCCTCGGCCTCTCTGCCCTGTTGTTGGCCCTCCAGAGGCACTGGTTGGCCACTGTGTGAGACAGGATGCTGGACTAGATGGACCACTGGTCTGACCCAGAAGGGCTCTTCTTATGTTCTTATGAAGGCCTTGGTCTCTATGCCCTGTTGTTGGCTGTCCAGAGGAACTGGTTGGCCACTATGTGCAACAAAATGCCGGACAAGATGGACCATTGATCTGACCCAGCGGGGCTCTTCTTATGTTCTTATTAACCAAGGATTCAAGAGAGGCAATAGCTTTCTTCATGACTAATGCTGTTAAACGGCTTGACATCACTCTATAGACCCTGAGCATAATGCCACCTTATACTTGGGTACAGTCAACAGATACAGCCTGTGAGTTCCAGGTGCAAAGGAGCCTGATTAGAAATGTTGTTTGATATCGATATGCACCCTTTTGCAGAGGTCGTTGGGAGGTTTGGCGGAGGGTGCCACCAACAAACAGTTGACACCCAGCTCTACCTCCTTTCTCAAGAAGCAGCCAGCAGCTGGGATCTTCTTGCATTCCACAGGGCGTGCAAGGCCACTCCGTCTTGTCAGGCCTTTGGCTAAATTTTTGTGGAATCGTCCATTGCCTGTATCTGGTAATTGTTGACTGGATTATTTCTTAGGAATTTGTTCTTATGTTACTTGTGCCTTATGAATTTTTACTGTAATTGTATTTTTAGCCAGTGCGATGTTTAGATGTATTTCACTGTCGGGGGTTTTATTGTTCTGTTGTAAACGAGTCCGAGATTGCACAGGAGAGAATCTGGTATAAAAATGTAATGGATAAAAGAAGATAATAAAACTGAGACAGTGACGCATGAGAATCAGAGGTCTATGCCTTCCCCACGACCATTTTCCTGACTTCAAGAGCCGCCGGGGAACCATTATTTGCCCCACTGCGCAACTTGCACATGTGGTCCATCAGCAAACATTGAGGGGAGCACTGAAAACGACCACGCCCTAGGCCAAATCCTTCTCCCTAACATATAAAAAGCCCTGCTGGATCTGACCAAAAAGCTGTCTAGTTTATCATCCTTCTCCCAATGGTCAACTGGATCACTTTGGGCAGCCCGCAAGCTGGGCACGAAGACAAAAGTTCTCTCCTGCTGTTGCAAATAAGTGAGTAATATTCCAAGATACACTGCCTCTAAGCATGGGGTTTCCATCCAGCTATCATGGCTAATAGCCTCTATAGATTTGCCTAGTCCTTGTTTAAAGTCCCTGAACCTTTGTGATCTGCTAGTTTTGTATGAGCGGGAACTGTTCGGTTTTGGAGAGGAGTTCAGCATGCTAGCATCTTCCCGCCTGCCTGTCTAGCATCTTCCTATCTAGCATCTTCCCGCCCTTCCTGCCAGCTCTGAGTTAGGAATTCCTGGAGATTTGGCAGGAGAGCCCGGAGAGGGTGGAGTTTGGCAAAGGAAGGGACATCGGTGGGGTACAATGCCATACAGCCCACCCCCCAAAGCGGCCATTTTCTCCAGGGGGACTATCTCTGTAGTTTGGAGAAGAGTTGTAATCCAGGAGATGTCCAGGGCCCATCTGGAGATTGGCAACCTTATTCCTGCCTCCAGCCAGAGGGACAAAGAGAAGCATGACAATTTCATTCGGTTGACTATATAAAACTAGTTAATAGGTGACCAACCCCATATTACCTTCAGTGGTTGAAGTAACACAGCACTGCCCTCAACAGAGTTAGACCTTCCTGATCCCATAACCTTGGGCTTCAATACATTCTTGTTGTCCTCGTTTGTGTGTCTCTGTTGCTTGGGGGAGGGGGGTTCTGTTCCACAAATAGTTTGCTCACCCTAGTGGTCAATTTGATATTACATCGCATTGTGTCCGGCATATCTCCCTGCAGACTCAAACTGCAGGTTTTTATGCCGGACATAACGAGATGTAATATTGAATTGACCAGTAGAGGGAGCAAGACACATGCGGAACACGGGGGTGGAACCCAAAGCAACAGCAACACACAAGCAAGGAAAATAAGAACACTGGATGGCACTGTTAAATTTCTTACTGGTATTGTCTATCGTTAGGGCCTCAAAGCCAAAGATGGGAGGTGGCACATTGTTACCACTACTCCAGCACTTTATTTCAGGCCTGATTGTTTTCAGTGTCTAATTTAAGACCAGGACTAGCTTTAAGCATTTTTGCTGTCCTTTCCGGCTTGTCAACCTCCTGGTGGGGCCTGAAGATCTCTTGACATTACAACGGAACTCCAGATGACAGAGATCAGCTCCCCTGGAGAAAATGGCTACTTTAGAGGGTGGACTCTATGGTATTGTACCATGCTGAGGTTCCTCCCGTCCCCAAACCCCACCCTGCCCACCCACAGTATCTCCAGGAATTTCCCCACCCAGAGCTGGTAGCCCTACCTTTGTCAGTGGACGGCCCAACAGAGGGCTGCCAATGCTTTCTTCTCCCTTAGCGCCTATGAAGCCGTTCCCCTTTAAAATCCAATTTTCCGGTTATTGTAGTGCTTATTAAAAGCTTGACTGTAAAATCTTTGTTTACCCAGAGATCTATTTTTAATCATAACTTTATAATGGTTAACCCTCCCTGACAACTTAAACACTTTACGCAAAATAATGTATTTTCAATAAACTGAAATATTAACCAATCATACCTAATGGCACAGCCCTTAAACAACAGATTTGCCGGAAGTCCTTGGGGCTTCATATCAATCGAAGAGCGCATCGACTGGCCTGGGGTTGCGTTCGAATTGCGCCGCATTTGGATCAAAAAAAAAAAAAAAAGCTGAAGGGGGAGTGAAGCAGGGGCCTTCTCATTATGCTTCCCTGACATTAATTTGAGCATTTTTATATGTGTGTCCTATTAAGTACTTTAAGTGCTTTTTGATAATTGTGCTTTGTAGGTTTTTTTAACAGCACTTCAGCCTATTCCCAGTTCAATTTTCTCTTTTATCCGATGTTTGAAATATTGATTTCTGACAGATAAAAGCAAACCTTATAATCGCAGCAACACAGAGAGAGTGAATGAGTCGGAACGCCGGGAATACTTTGGGGAATGACCAGATTTGAAGCTCCGTCTTTGTTTTATTACATTTCATCAACCAAATTTACTTACTGCTTGCTGGTATTTATGTTTAAATATATATGTATATAAAAGCACCGGTAGCTCAGCAATATTAGCAATTCCTGGAATACTTTTTTTTTTTTATTTTGCATTTAGTAAGATAAAAGAAGAAAGGCCCTCCGTGGCTGATGATTGCAGCAGCTTAAACTCCTGTCAGATGGCTCAGGGTAACTGTGATTTATCTACTGCCGATGGTGGAAGGCTGCCTCAGGAAGGGGGCGGCGGGGGCTGAGTCGGCATGGGAAAATGACAGGTCAGAATAGCAGGGAGCTCTCAGAGAGCAGGTCCGGTATGAAGAAAAGCATGATGGGCAAGGAACAGGGAGACCTGGGTTCAAATCCCTGCTGTCCCATTTGAGGAGCTTTCACACACACTAAATAACGCACTTTCAATCCACATTCAATGCACTTTGCAACTGGATGTCACTGTGGGCGAGTCTGCATTGACTTTTCCTTCTGTTGTTTTACCAAACCCACCTTGGAACGGAAATTCCCCTCTGCATTGCATGCCGCTTTCACTTCCTTTGATCATTGGATTTTACGGTACCTTCTGCTTAGATTAATGCAGGGCTATTTTTGGGCAGGAACGCACAGGAACAGAGTTCTGGCTGGCTCCTGAGCAGGAACTCATTAGCATAATAGGCCACACCCAACAGCAGAAACTCATTGGGATTGGCCACATTAGGGGTGTGTGGCCTAACATGCAAAGGAGTTCCTGCTACAAAAAAAGCCCTGGGTTTTGACAATAAACAAGGTAAACAATAAGAAGCAAAAGGTGGGTGTGTCTGGATGACCACACTTCTGGTAACATGGGGGTGTGGCCTAATATGCTAATGAGCTCTGATATCAGGGTGTGGCCTAATATGCTAATTAGTTTCTGCTGTTGGGTGTGGTCTATTATCTAATGAGTTCCTGCTGGGCTTTTTCTACAAAAAAAGCCCTGGATTTATGGCCATTTGGGGGTGACTTCGCAGCCAGTACGGCATTTCCCTGGGGTATCTGAATGTGGTTTTGAGCTGCACCTTTTCCTCAATTTTGAGAAAATGTGGAGCCAGATGCCAGATGCAATATCGCCCTGTGTGAAATGGCAGAATCTGCTTGCAAACAGTGGCTGAAGTGGATGGAAACGGCATTAACTAGCATGTGTGGAAGCGCCCTTGGGGCTTCAGCTGCGTTTGATTACATGGCCAGCAGCCTCCCGCTGGCTATAGTGGCTCTCTGTTCTGACAGCTGCTACAGTCACTAGTTCCAGTCCTTTCTCCATGTCATCCTTGTCTCTCTCAAATGCTACAGTTCAGGCACTTTCTCACTGAAAAATAAGGTCTCAGGGCCTAAAGAGGGCTTCTCTGTGCCATCAGAAGCCTCTGGCTTCTTTGTTCCTGCATATGGGCCCAGAAAGAAAGCTGCAGTGTATCTTGAAGCCCCCAGTAGCTGTTCCTGTCAGCCAGAGGCTTTGGACCACACCACAGAGGTGCTCTCGTTAGATCCCGTTACTTGTCAACCTAAGCTTTGTCTCAGTTTTACTGCCAGGGCTCTTTTTGTAGCAGGAACTCCTTTGCATATTAGGCGACACACCCCTAACGTAGCCAATCCTCCAAGAGCTTACAGTAGCCCCTGTAAGAAGAGCTCTGTAAACTCTTGGAGGATTGGCTACATGAGGGGTGTGTCACCTAATATGCAAAGGAGTTCCTGCTACAAAAAGAGCCCTGGTTGTTGCTGTAAATATATCAGCCATACATGTCTGAGTGTCTTGAAGAAGAATAGGATACAAATGTAATAGATAGTTGGAATAGTGAGATCTCCATGTCTAGATTTGCCAGGAAAGTAATGCTGCAATGCAGAACCTGTGAGCTGTGGGATAGTGTGTCGCAGGCAGAGCATAAGAATGCCTAGTCGGAACAGAGGCTGGCACCCGGTAGGTTAGGAAAGGAGCCAGAAGTGACTTGTGGGTCACCATACCGAAAAAAGTTAAGAACCGTGTATTTAGGTCATGCTGAACAAACAGATCCGTCTGCCTCAGTACTGTCTGCTCCGAAAAGCAGGCGTTCTCCAGGGTCTCAGGCAGAGAAATGTCTTCCCAACACCTGCCATTGAGCTGCATCTCCCCCCCACAAAAAAAAAAATACCTGGCTTTTTCATAGGAGAAGGAGAAGGAGGAGAAGGAGAAGAAGGAGAAGGAGAAGGAGAAGAAGGAGAAGGAGAAGGAGAAGGAGAAGGAGAAGGAGAAGGAGAAGGAGAAGGAGAAGAAGAAGAAGAAGAAGAAGAAGAAGAAGAAGAAGAAGAAGAAGAAGAAGAAGAAGAAGAAGAAGAAGAAGAAGAAGAAGAAGAAGAAGAGGAGGAGGAGGAGGAGGAGGAGGAGGAGAGGAAGAGGAAGAGGAAGAGGAGGAGGAGGAGGAGGAGGAGGAAGCGATTGGATTTCTACCTCACCCTTCACTCGGCGTCTCAGAGCAGTTTACAAACTCCTTTCCCTCCCCCTCCCCACAACAGACACCCTGTGAGGGAGGTGGGGCTGAGAGAGCTCTGACAGAAACTGCTCTTTTCAAGAATACTTCTGACAGAACTATGGCTTGCCCAAGGTCATCCAGCAGCCATGAGTGGAGGAGTGGGGAATCAAACCCGGTTCTCCCAGATTAGAGTCCACGCACTTTACCGCGACACCAAACCGGCTCTACAGTCCTCCACCCCTTAATACTCCCACTTGTTTGGTAGTCCTCAGTGAAGCGGCCACAGTATTTGTACTGCTTGGGTAAATTCTGCAGGTACCATTTTCTTCAGCAGTGTTTAAGGACATCAAACTCAGCCCCCCTTTTATGGATAAGTCTCCACATTTTGGAACATGGGTAATTTTGTTTAAAGGGCATTTTTTAAAAGCAAATCTTTGTTGTTATGGACTGGCACACTGCCAGCCACTTAGCAATTAAAGGTTTAATTTCCCAGCAATTAAAGTTTTCATTACTAAGCAATTAGCACTTAAGGTTTTACATGATAAGCATTTAGCTGAATTCTAAAGGCTGCCAGGAGTTGGAAGTAGTGGGCATCAGATGCGACAGAAACGGAACGGGCTCCTAAGAGCGGACGCCATGATAGCCCAGGAATCTTCCAAACCACAAGAATGGAATCAGGCATTCATCTAAGACCATTTTCTGACCAAAGCTCCCATATACTGGGAAGCCGGCAACAACACGTATATCCTCCTGATACATGTAATTGCCATGTTCTCTGAACAGGGGTAACATACACATCCTGCACAAATAAGGTTGCCAGCACTGCCTTGGAAAATTCTGGGAGATCTTGAGGGTGTCGCCTTGGAAGGGTGGATGTTGGGGAGGATGTGACATCACTTCTAGATGACACTCTAGGAATTACCCAATGTCTATGGTCAAGACCAGAGATAGATGAGGAAATTCCTAGAGCATCACCATGGAAGACATTTTCTAGCCAGTGTTCCCTCAGAGTTAGTATTTTTATTTATTTATTTATAGTCAAATTTATACCCCACCCTCCCCACAAAGCAGGCTCAGGGTGGCTTCCGACAACAGACACAACAATACAAGACTGTTTTTAGCCTCCGGCTCACACATTTCTGTCTTCGCTCAGGAAGGAGGGCTCCAGAGCAAACTAATTTATGCAGCAGCCAAATCCCTCGCTCACATCTTTAATGCCAGTAGCTCACCAAGTAGAATTTTTGCTCACAAGACTCCACAGCTTAAGAGGGAGTATGGTTTCTGGCCATTTTTTTCTCCAGTTCAGTTTCTTGAGGGTGGGGGATTGGGACCAAGGGTCGGGGGTTGCCCCTCATGTGCAGACAAATGACAAGCTTGTGCGTGCATGCCTCGCAGTGGCTCATACATTCCATCACAAGCAAACAGCTGCAGTACGTAACAGACCACTGAAATCATCAGGTTTTGCGTTCATGTGGACGAAAGCTGTCCCTGTATGAGAATTATATGCAATGCCCCTGTTCAGACAACAAAGTGACTGTGCGTACTGGATACACTGCAGGTAGCACTCAGCCCCAATATATACAGTTGTCACGTCCCTGGTATGCAAGGGCATAACACCTGAAAAGGGGCATCACAAACTGCTGTTGCAGTCAGTACCAGAGCAACAGAGAGAGTGAGCAGTCAGCATGACAGATAGAACTAGAGATGAGCCCCTAGGGGCCTTCAAGCCAAATCCAGCCCCTTGCAAAAATACTAGATAGCCCCCCAGGTTGCTAACCCACAATCGAGAAGATAACATGGATTAACGACGTACAAACCTGTCTTGCAACAAAATTGTTTTCATGCATTGTCATGACGTGTCTCCATTACACTCACGTACAGGGCTTCTGATGATAAACAAGCCCACGTGGAAACAATGTTACCTGAACACAGAAAATCTGGATAACCGCTAATGATCGAAAGGTAACCCTGGATCAGACAGACTTGCCATGACACTTGTAGGATGAGCTCGATCCAAGTCCAGTTGCACCTCAGAAACCAACAAGATTTTCATGGTATGAACTTTTGAGAGTCAGAACTCTGCACATCAGATAGGGTGAGTGATTCGCTCTATTTAACAAAGTTAGAGTCTAGAGTGGCACCTATAAGGCCAACAAAGTTTCATTCAAGGTATGAGGTTTCGTGTGCACACTTCCTCAGACACACGAAAGCCAGCTCCTACCTTGAATAAAACTTCGTTGGTCTTAAAGGTGCCCCCGGACTCTAACTTTGTTCTATTGCTTCAGACCAACATGGCTGACCACCTGGATTCCTCTGTTTAAATAAGACGATGCCTCTTCTTTGCCTGAATTTTCTAATATTACTCGAAATTTTCAGCTGGCTCCAAGCCAATCAAACGAAACCAGGTTTTACTGTACACACTGAGCGAAACCACGGGGGAGCGGGGGGGACAACCACGAACACCTTAATTTAATCCATTACGGAATGTTGTCCGGGATACATTAAGCTTTTTGAAACTTCCTGACAGAAACCAAAGTACCTTCTTAACAATGTCTCTGCTGTTTAATGTGAGGGTGGAAACCGCACCTTGGAATTCTAAATGAACAAGAGAGGATGTGACCTCAGCTCCAAAGTCACCGGTTCCTCTTATTTATTTATTTTTTTCAATACAAGGAAAAATAAATTGCAAACTTGTTTCTCTCTCTGCACTGAGCCATCCGGAAGAAAGAGCTTGAGTTACTAGTTATGGGAGATGATATATTTTAAATGGCTTTCGGTTGTTGTTCTTTTAAGAGTCTTATTTACCAAACACCTAACCCAAGCGGTCTGGAAGATAGAAATGAAATTCTATAATTATACACGAGAACAGGTTACTGACCTTTGCGTCGCAATATCTTGTCTCCTTTGTCCTCTCCTTATACAATCTAGCCTAAAGGATGAAATTGCATCTCTCTTTTTTTTTCCCTTTGGCTGTGGAGTGAACGAGGTGGCATTCGAAACTAGTGAGGCATGCCACAATGTCACTGTTCATAGCTTGCAATAATTTACCCATTTTCATTTTGTTTGATTTTATTAACACCTGGGTCTCTGGGGAGAAGCGTCCGGGGGAGGGGGGTGAAACCACAAACAGTTGAATTCTCATCTAATGAACAGCACAGTTCCCACCCACCCCCAGCCCAAAACCAGGCCTTGATTTTGTACCGCCTCGAACCGGTTTTTAAACCCAACAAAAAAGCAGTGACGGGTGAATTGCGTTCGGTTCACAGTCAGTTCAGTATTTACAAGCTCACCTGCATAACTCTCAGGCTGAAGCTCACCTGTGCTTGAGAGTTTTCTCCTAGCTTGTTTTGGCCAGCTGAGGCAAGGTTCTTCTTCTCTGAACATACTCCTTGCTCATGTGCCTACAAACCAGCCTGGACATACTGAATCTCTTGGCACAATCTGAGCTGGAGAAGAATATCTTGAGGAAACACCACTCAGTTCACAATGTGACTGAACGTTCTGAGCTGGACGAACTGGATTCTGAATTAACTTTAAATTAAATGGGGTTGCCAGCTTCCAGGTGGGGGGGCGGAGATCTTCTCGAATTACCACTCATCTCCAGACTACGGAGAACAGTTCCCCTGTGGGAAATGGCAGCTGTGAGGGGTGGACTGTGCAGCATCGTATCCCTGATGATACCTTCTTTTTTTTTGGAATTTTAATAATTTTTGTTAAATAAATATTTTAAAAATTGTTACAGAGAATCCCAAACAATACCAACTATTTAACATTAATAATATTATTGATATTCCATTCAGTATATCTATCTAAAACTTAACTACTTAAAACTCTTAACATGTTTTTTAATAATAGCGTTAGGTTAGCAACCATCTTGTATAAATGTAAGAATCTGAGTTCCGCTAGCTAATGTTTATCGATTAAAATTAAAACATATTCTAAATCTGGGGTTTATAGGATAAACATTTCAGATCAAACTAAATAATCCGGAATAGTTCCATTCTGTGCCATGTAACTCATGACCGGAAACCATTTTTCAACAAAAGTTGATTGATCATTTTTATGTTCAAGTTGTAACAGTCTATTTGTAATTTTTTTCTAAAATATAGCAGTCCCATATCTTAGACATCCATAACGACACTGAAAGTGCCAATTTGTTCTTCTGCTGTCCCATCCCCACATCCCATCATGCCCAGGCTTCGCCCCCAAATCTCCAGGAGTGGGCAACCCCACATTATAAATTTGATTTGATTTATTAAATTTGTATCCCACTCTCCCTGTGTCAAGGGAGAATAATAATGAGAATGCCGCAGAGAACAGGCTGAGTGATTTCCAACACGTTTTGAGGGGGCACTAAATCCAGCTTATCACTTAGAACGTAAGAACATAAGAGAAGCCAATGTTGGATCAGGCCAAAGACCCATCCAGTACAACACTCTGTCACACAGTGGCCAGGAATACCAGGTGCCATCAGGAGGTCCACCAGTGGGGCCAGGACACTAGAAGCCCTCCTACTGTTGCCCCCCTAGCACCAAGAATACAGAGCATCACTTGCCCCAGACTGAGAGTTCCTATCTATACCTTATGGCTAATAGCCACTGATGGACCCCTGCTCCAGATGTTTATCCAATTCCCTCCTGAAGCCATCCATGCTTGTAGCTGCCGCCACTTCCTGTGGCAGTGAATTCCATGTGTTAATCCCTCTTTGGGTAAAGAAGGACTTCCTTTTATCTGTTCTAACTCAATCTGTTCTTCTAGGGCTGCCAACTTTTTATTTGAAAGATATACTAAGAACCAAGACACAACTTGCTCAGGGCCACGGTGGAACCAGACATATTGTGAGTAGGGCCTCGAGGAATGGAGATAGCCCCGATTCTGACCTAAAGCAAAACCTGGTGGCATATGGGCAGAGGCTGGAAAAAAATCTGGAATCGTCATAATTGATTTTCAGTACAGGCTCTATGACCCTCCAACAGGATGAGTTCAGTGGATGGATGGCTATGCATGTTGAGGCCTTTCCAGTGGTGGTGCCAAAGCTCTGGAATCCCCTGCCTCATGAAACATGATTGGCCCCATTCCCTTTCAACCTTCAATATATCTGTGATGGGGTATATGCTCATATGCCCCGACCTGGATGAACAATAGAACCAAGATAGCAAAAAGCCATTGAATAAGTGAAAGACCTCTGCTTGAGACCTGCTGCCAGAGTAGACAGTACTGACCTTGGTGGTCTGGCTCAGTAGAAGGCAGCTTCATGTGTTCAGATGCAATGGATCTAAGGGGCTGTGGATCAGTTATAAAGCCTCCATTTGCCGTGCAGAAGGTCCCAGGTTCTTTCCCCGGCACCTCCAGTTACAGAGATTGGGTAGTAGGTGAATATGAAAGACCTCTGCCCGAAAACCTGGAGAACTTGGGGCTCTTTAGCTTGGAGAAATGATGGCTGAGGGGTGACATGATCAAGGTTTATAAGGTTATGCGTGGAATTGAGCAGGTTGAGAAAAAAGTACTTTTCTCCCTTTCTCACAATACAAGAACTCGGTGGGCACTCCATGAAATTGCTGAGCAGTCGGGTTAGAACAGATAAAAGGAAGTCCTTCTTCACCCAAAGAGTGATTAACACATGAAATTCACTGCCACAGGAGGTGGTGGCAGTCACAAGCATGGACGGTTTCAAGAGGGAATTAGATAAACATACAGAGCAGAGGTCCATCAGTGGCTATTAGCCACAAGGAACTCTCAGTCTGGGGCAAGGGATGCACTCTATTCTTGGTGCTGGGGGGGGGCAGCAGTGGGAGGGCTTCTAGTGTCCTGGCCCCACTGGTGGACCTCCTGATGGCATCTGGTATTTTTGGCCACTGTGTGACAGAGTGTTGGACTGGATGGGCCATTGGCCTGATTCAACATTGGCTTCTCTTACGTTCTTATGTAACTTCTGCCAGTCTGAGTAGACAATACTGATCTTTGGGCAGGGGCCATGGCTCAGTAACAGAGCATCTGCTTGGCATGCAGAAGGTCCCAGGTTCAGCCCCCTGCATTGCCAGCTGAAAGAATCAGGTAGTAGATAAGGTGGAAGACCTCTGCCTGAGACCCTGGAGAGCTGCTGCCAGTCTGAGTAGACAATATTGACCTTGATGGACCAATCATCTGGTGTTTTATGCCTGAGACCCTGGAAAGCTGCTGCCAGTCTGAGTAGACAATTCTGACTTTGATGGACCAATGGTCTTATTCAGTCTGATTTAATATAAGCAACTTCATGTGCTCATCTATGTGATCAAGTAACAAATATGTGAAAGTTCTATACCTGCGGCCATATTTATTATATCCTGGTATGCCTTCTCCAGAACAGCGTCTTCTCACCTTCCCCTTCTTCTCACTTTCCCCCCTTACCCAACTCTTTCATTGTTCTTATGATTGCAAATCTCTACGACGCTAAGATTCGACGTCTTCATCTGTTTGTTCTAAAGAAAAAAACCCACCGTGTTCACCAAAACAAGCATCAATCCCCTTGGTTTTCTAGAAGGCATAGATCAGCTACTTAACCTCGACGCTTAGCCTTGCCCCACTTTTGAGGCATACCTGGCACATTTTCTTTGGTTCCCATTTGCCGTTCAACTGCCCCTTCCAGAAATGGATAGACATCATTTTCCTCAAGAACGTAATAATCGGATGGCATTCCCAAGCTCAATGCACCTAACTGGATTGTTTCGAAGATTGCTATTATTATGAGAGGCGGAACAAAGAGAGCTCAGTTTTACTGACAGTTGTGATTATAACGTATGTGATGTCGCACATAGCTTTCTTTTATGAATTTCTGTTGCTTCATGAGACACAGTCACGGGGATTGCATAGGCTGCAATGGAACCCGGCCCGACACAATGGAGATGTTGTTTTTTTGATAGCAGGTTGCAATATCTCGCTGTGCATGCAAAAGCCAGCCGATACGTGCTTCTATTCATCGATGATCCGGATTCCCATTGGAGAATTTGCTCCACCACTTGCAGAACATTTGATGTGGCATAAAGCGTCCTCCCAAAGAACGAAAGCATTATTTTCTACTGTTGTTGGTTTACTCTATACCATTAGGTAGGACATCCCAGTCTCTCATGTCAAAGCATCTTTTCATTACCGAGATCCAAGGTTTCCCTTGCTCAAAAGCCAATCGAATCCAACTCTAGGGTTGTGGTGCTCATCTCCATTTCCAAGCCGAAGAGCCAGCGCTGTCCAAAGACATTTCCATGGTCATGATTAGACATCAAGGGGCACGGAACGCTGTTACCTTCCCACCGAAATCGTACCTATTTATCTACTTGCAATTTCTTGCTTTTGAACTGCTAGGTTGGCAAGAGCTGGGGCCAGAAACGGGAGCTCACTCCGTCATGCAGCACTTGGGTCTCGAACTCCTGAACTACCGACCTTCCAGCCTGCAATTCAGTGTCTTAACCATTTGAGCCACCGCAGTTTCCCAACCAAGATCCAATCGGAACGTCAAATGCTTGGATAGCATTTGCCTGCACCACCACAGGAAAAGGCACATATGAAGTACATTGAAGTTCCTTGCCTGATTTTTAAACGGTGACATTGGGGCAGTCCCACACTCGCTGCCTAACCTACCTCCGAGAGTTGTTGTGAGGATAAAATGGAGGAGAACAACAAGACAAAGAGGAGATTTTTATACCTCACTTTTCTCTATCCTACATAAGAACATAAGAGAAGCCAATGGTGGATCAGGCCAATGGCCCATCCAGTCCAACACTCTGTGTCACACAGTGGACAAAAATACCAAGTGTCATCAGGAGGTCCAGCCAGGACACTAGAACCCTTCCCACTGTTGCCCCCCCCCCAAGCACCAAGAATACAGAGCATCACTTGCCCCAGAGTCCCTACCTATACCTTGTGGCTAATAGCCACTGATGGACCTCTGCTCCATATGCTTATCCAATTCCCTCTTGAAGCCGACCATGCTTGTAGCCACTGCCACCTCCTGTGGCAGTGAATTCCATGTGTGAATCACTCTTTGGGTGAAGAAATACTTCCTTTTATCCATTCTAACCCAACTGCTCAGCAATTTCATTGAGTGCCCACGAGTTCTTGTATTGTGAGAAAGGGGAAATAGTACTTCTTTCTCGACCCGCTCTATCCCATGCATAATCTTATAAACCTCAGTCATGTCACCCCCTCAGCTGTCATTTCTCCAAGCTAAAGAGCCCCAAGTGCTTTAACCTTTCTTCACAGGGAAAGTGTTTCCAGCCCTTTTATCATTCTAGTCGCCCTTTTCTGCACTTTCCCCAATGCTAAGGAGTCTCAAAGCAGCTTACAATCGCCTTTTCTCTTCCCCTCCTCACAACAGGCCTCTCGTGAGGTAGGTGGGGCTGAGAGAGTTTGGAGAGAACAGTGACTGGCACAAGGTCACCCAGCAGGCTTCATGTGGAGGAGTGGGGAATCAAACCCGGTTCTCCAGATCAGAGTTCGCTGCTCTTAACCACTGCACCACGATGGCTCTCAATGCAAGCCGTTGTGGATTTCCATTGGGGAGAACGTTAGGTTATAAATGAAGTAAATAATCACATATCATTGCAATCTATACAACATTGGTCTAACACCAAGGGGAAAGTCCAGTTGCAAGCGGTTGCTTTAGCACTAGAGCCTTCTGTGGATGTTACTCTGGCGTTCTGTTCTCGCAAAGCAGAAGTTTGCCAGGAATGTCTCCTGGGGGGCTTGATACATGCAATCTCCATATCATGTGAAAAGGGCAAAGCATGGGTTGTCCATGCAAGCCCAGCTTCCATTCACACAAGCCAGGGGACCATCAGTGCACTCCCAGTGCATGCAGGTCCCAAGCTCCCGCTCCACATGAATTACATGCCAGCATCATTCCTGCAGAGGGCTGGTAACAGCACAGCATCCATCAATGTGGGAATTTCGCCTTAGTCTCAGATGCCACAAAACTCCCGTTTGCTTCAGCTGCCAGCGACTAACACATCAACCCCTCTGGTACCCGACCGTAGGGTCTGTCAGAAGTAAATTGCATTGATTTCGATTAGAGTTAGGGCATAATTCTTACTGAGGCAGCCAAAGCAGAATCTTGGCCTCGCAGCCAGTCTTCAAACAACACTAGCAGGGAAGAGATAATATCCCTGTTATCTCTTTCCCCTCTTCTGTACCAACACAAAATTCGCGCTCAAAAGTCTGAACGGAAAAGCACCGGCAATCAAACGACCCTAATTTTCTTAGGTAATGGAGAACTCTCCAAAGGCGCGGATACTCAAGTCTTCCGTTTATTATTTGGATTTTCCCGGCTTCCAAATCACAGACCAAAAAGGTATCAATGGCAATTTAGAGGCAGCTCACACTGGAACTGAAACAAACTGAGCGGATTCAACTTCTTCCCCGCATCCTCTGCCAAGTAAAGATGTCCAGCGTTGCCTCCTCTGAACAAGAGATGCTCACGCAAACTGTGATTCCTAACAAGTCACCGAGGAATGCAGAGAAACCTTCAACGTCTCTTATTTGTCTGCGCCACAGCGAGTCTTTACAGGAGCAACATCCAGGCTTGTAGCCAGGATTTTGTAGCTTGGGGGGCAAAAAAAAATTCTGGTAGGGCTCCATCCCCCACCATCGCCTTTGCGGGGGGCCCCCAAAAAATCCACTGGACTTCCCCCTTCCTGGGCTAAAATGCCAAGAGATCAAGCTAGCCTGGGCTCTCCAGGTCAGACTAGCCACACTTAAAGGTAAGGTAAAGGTTTCCCTTGCTCGAAAGCCAGTCGAATCCGACTCTAGGGGGTGGTGCTCATCTCTGTTTCCAAGCCAAAGAGCTAGCGCTGTCTGAAGATGTTTCCGTGGTCATGTATCCAGCATGACTAGACGCTGTTACCTCCCCACCGAAGCAGTACCTATTTATCTACTTGCAGTTTCTTGCTTTTGAACTGCTAGGTTGGCAGGAGCTGGGACCAGAGATGGGAGCTCACTCCGTCATGCGGCACTCGGGTCTCGAACTCCTGAACTACCGACCTTCCGGCCTCCCGTTCAGTGTCTTAACCACTGAGCCACCGCAGCCCCTAGCCACACTTACTTGGGAGTAAGTCCCATTTTAACACAGTGGGGTTTTCTTCTGAGTAGAGACCCCCAAGGCTTGCCCCAGATGCCTGATCCGGGGATCAGAGACTCATCCTAGCCCATGACCCTAGCACACTATGCGGGCTGACTTGGAAGTCATGCCCCCAGAAGGACCAGCGGGAGTTTCTTCCCATGAGCAGGGGAACTTTTCATTACAGCTCTTGACATTTTAGCCCAGGAAGGGGGAAATACAGCAGATTGGGGTGGGGGACACAAAGGCAACGGTGAGAAATGTAGAATTCTTATCTCGACTCTATATCACAGGGACTGAACCATGCCTTTTAAAAATGTTTCAGGACAAATCCCTGTGGGGCTATGTCTTTAAGAAAGGGGGCGGAGCTACGGGCCTGGCAACATCCAGAAGAAAAAACCCAGTGAAACAAATGTTGAATGGCTTAACTGCAATAGCAGCTTCTACTGGCTTCAGAGCCAGTCAAGTTTAGCTGAGCTGGGTCTTTCTGTTCTGCCACCCTGTCGGGGAAGAACCTGCCTGATGAAGAAGAGGAGGAGGAGATTGGATTTATACCCCGCCCTTCATTACCCAGAGGAGTCGCAGAGCTTACAAACTTCTTTCCCTTCCCCTCCCCACAACAGACACCCTGTGAGGTAGGTGGGGCTCTAAGCCTTCTAGCACAGGAGAAGGAGAAGGAGGAGAGGAGGAGGAGGAGGAGATTGGATTTATACCCCCCTCTTCACTCGGAGTCTCAGAGCGGCTTACAAACTCCTTTCCCTTCCCCTCCCCACAAAAGAACACCCTGGGAGGTAGGTGGGGCTGAGAGAGCTATTTCCAGAACTGCCCTTTCAAGGACAGCTCTTGTCAGAACTATGGCTTGCCCAAGGTCATCCAGCAGCTGCGAGTGAAGGAGTGGGGAATCAAACCCGGTTCTCCCAGATTAGAGTCTGCGCACTTAACCACTACACCAAACTGGCTTAGTCCACCATCCCATTGTCCACAGTTGCCAAACAGATGTTTCTGGGAAGCAAGAGAGGGAGATGGTACCCTTCCTTTGTCCTCTCCTTCACATCTGATATTCAGAACAAATTAGGATTCAGCCTGGCAATTGGTGGGAGGGCTGGGGATAAGGAAATGGTGGGGGGCTGGCAACATTGGCCGCATAGTAACATCACTTCTGGGGAAAACTGGAAGTAACATGGGGAGGTTCTGGGATCACTGGAAACTCTATGGTAAAGCCATTGACAGTCACCATTGATTCCTAGAGCTCCAGGGAAAATGTGGAAGTGACATCACAATGCAACCAAAGTCACTTAAAAAATTAACAACAACAACAACAACAACAACAACAATAATAATAATAATAATAATAATAATTCTCCCGTCACTGCTTAGAGTGGGGGCAGGCCAACGACAATGCTAACAGGCGGTGAGCTGAACACGGAAGTCCCATTTAGCTACCACAACTAGCAGCTGTCGATAGACCAGCTCCTCCATTCGGGAAAGCAGATAACTCGAAACAGGCACGTGGGATGTACACAGAATTGTGGAGACGGAAGGTACTGTTACCGCCAGTGTTCCCTCCCAGCTGAGTTAGTGTGACCCGGCTCACAGGTTTTTTTAGCCTCCGGCTCATACAGTTTTTGTCTTAGCTCAGGAAGGACAGCTCCAAAGTGAACTGATTTATACAGCAGCCAAATCGCTCACTGACAACTTTGACGCCAGTGGCTCACATAGTAGAATTTTTGCTCACAAGACTCCGCAGCTTAGAGGAAGCATTGGTTAACCTCCATATTGCATCATGGGGAAACTGAGGCTGAAAGAGCCGCAGCTGCAGCTCCCCCTTGTTTCTGACTCTTCCTCCTAAGATTTCTTCCTTCCCCAATGGACCCCGGAAAGAAGATAAAAATGTTGAAATGTTGGGTCGAGGCCAGAGACACTGGCAGCCCCGGCCTTCGCTGATTAATATAAGCAAGGACAGCATTCTGGTGCGCTTCACACCAACCACAGAGCGCTTCTTGTTGCTCAGCCTCAGGGGCTCATTTTGCTCAGCGTGTTGAATTTATTGGCCATCAGCTGATAACATAACTCATAAATATGGCCCTTGTTTCTACAGTAGGAGGGGAGATTCACAGCTGTGGACTTTAAGACAAGTATTCAGCTGGTAACCGGCCTGGAAGCAACCCTCCTTTGCATATCAAATGGGTGGCAGACGCCTGTGTTTTACAAACACAATGCGTTAATTGATGGATGGGGGGAGCTAATGAAATGAAAGGGAAATGCACACGTACATCAGTGCTTACATTTACTTTTAGGATTGCTTTCCTCCCAGAAAGCTGGACTCGATCTCCATGTGCGTCCAATTCAGGAGTTTTAAAGTTCGTGCCACTTGAGGTTGGAATATTGCAGTCAGCATAGAGTGTCCGCAAGACCCAGGTTCAAATCCCTCCTTGCCTGAAAAGGTTAGTCAAATGGAAAAGAGGGCCAACAATAAAAGCTTTATATATATATATAGTATATAAAAAGATACATGTATTTATTAACAAAAATAATAATAAATGATTTATTTGCCTAAGGACAATTCTATTGAGGACACTTTGGCTGAACGTTCATAGGAAGGCATTTTCTGGACCAGAAATTAATACCAGTGAAACACCACTTGGCACGTGATTGCACCTTCGGAGGCCTCATTTGTGCTTTTATTCTGTGCCTAGTGGTTTCATTTTGGAACAACTTTTTTTCCAGTCCTTCTTGTATTTATATTTTGTGTCTTCATGAATGTGCTGTACTATTATATTAACCAATATGTTCCTCGCTGTGTTTGACCTCTGTGTTTGACCTACGCAGGCCGAAACGCGTCAGGTCAAGTCTATTAGCCCTTGTGTGCTAGAACTTCGTATTTTTACATGAGGTGTGATTGGGCCCTTATATATTTTTTAAATTTTTTGTTAATAAATACATGTATCTTTTTATATACTATATATTTTAAGCTTTTATTGTTGGCCCTCTTTTCCATTTGACTAACCTTTTCAGGTTCTGGATTCTAGGTTTTTAGGTTCAGTCCCCCCCCCCCCAGTTTTTTGTCTCAAATCCCTCCTTGGCCATGAAGCCCACAGGGAGACTTTTGATCAGTTGCTCCACCGAGCCACCCTTCGCAAACAACCCTCAAAGTGTTGGTCACGAGATCTCTTCAGGGTCAGACATTCCCTCCATCTCTTGCAGGTGGGAAGGAAGGTGAACGAACCGTGGTTTGTCTTTGATTGGTTCTGTTACCTATAAATCAGGATTTGAAACCATAGTTGCATCCTGATTTACTTACTTTCTTACTTCAGGATTACTGCTTTCACAGCCAGAGGCATAAACAGCAGATCCTCATACCACAAAGAAGAAGAAGAAGAAGAAGAAGAAGAAGAAGAAGAAGAAGAAGAAGAAGAAGAAGAAGAAGAAGAAGAAGAAGAAGAAGAAGAAGAAGAAGAAGAAGAAGAAGAAGAAGAAGAAGAAGAAGAAGAAGAAGAAGAGATTGGATTTATACCCCGCCCTTCACTACCCAAAGGTGTCTCAGGGCGGCTTACAAACCCCTTTCCCTTCCCCTCCCCACAACAGACACCCTGTGAGATAGGTGGGGCTGAGAGAGCTCTTGACAGAAACTGCTCTTTTTCAAGAACAGCTCTTATCAGAACTACGGCTTGCCCAAGGTCATCCAGCCAGGTTCAAGTGGAGGTGTGGGAAATCAAACCCGGTTCTCCCAGATCAGAGTCCACGCACTTAACCACTACACCAAATGGAAAGCCTAAGAATTACTACAAAAGTTATCATGTCACTTAGCAACAGAAATTTCACAATACACAAAGTGGTTCATTTATCTCTGAGTAGCCTAGATGATTTAGCTTCTGAAGAGATATAGTCCTGGTTAACTAATGGAGGGATCAATTCAGCTCTCTGATCTGAAAATCTGGGGCAGTCAAAAAGAATATCATCCACAGAATCGATTCTGTTGCCACAATTGCAGAGTCTGTCTGAATACGGAATTCCGTTGAATCTTCCTAACATCGTTGTTGATGGTAGGGCATTCAGAAAAGTTAGCGCTGATAGATAGTTTGGCATTTTTGTTGGAGGGAGAATGCCTACTAAGAAAGATAAACACACTGTGGGGCTCTAATCTTTCTTATTTTGATTTGGAATCCTGGTTCATACAAACAAAAGAACCAACCACAGCTGTCATTCGGCCCAGTGTCGATACTGCCACAAACTGCAGTTTCTTCAAAGCTACATTTTGCTACATTTCTGCCTCTCACACAATAGACCTGTTTCATTCCCACTCAGAATAAACTGAGAGTTTTCCTATATCTGAATGTAGCCTTTCTTTATTCATTTCTATCTCACCTTTCTCCTCAACCAGGACCCAAAATGGCTTACATCATTCTCCTGTTTATCCTCACAATAATCCTGTGAGGTAGGTTAGATTAAGAGCATGTGACTGGCCCAAGATCACCCAGCAAGCTTCTATGGCAGAGCGGGGATTTGAACCTGGGTCTCCTGGATCCTAGACAGGCACTCACTATGCCACATGGCCTCTTTACCTTGCAGGTTCATTGTGAGGATAACAAAAAAACCCAGAGAAGCCACAAAAACTGCATTGGGCTCCTTGGAAGCAGGGTAGGATAACAATCCCACAATCCCACAATCCCACAAAGTGAGCTCATTTCAATACTAACACTGGCCGCAAAGAACATCACAGGCACAAACTGGAAGATGCCAAACTCCCCTTCAATAGAAGCCTGGTATTCTAAAATCTGGGATTATGCAATTATGGACAAAATAACAGAAGGCATTAGGAGATCAGAAAACTCCTTGGCTACTTCAAATTACCTGGAGAAATGGTCATTTCCTTTTTTTGGAAAAAATGCTGTTTTGATCGAGAAAACCCGAATTCTTTTGAAAATGACAGAAATAGTAAATTTATAGCCCTGTTGTAATAAAAGAGATAATGTTACAGAGAACTGTATATTGACAAAAACTCAGCATTATGTAGTGAAAGTTGGTTGTTTATTTTGTTCTACTGTTATTGTATTATTGTTGGATTTGTTGAAATTATTAATAAAATTTTTTTTTAAGAAATCCACAATTTTTTTCAAAAGGTTGCTTTTTGTGGAAACAAAGTGCCTTCAAAACCGCGTATGTTTCCCCCCGCAATGAAATATGTGGCAAAGAGAGCCTTGCTTTGCTGCTTTTCTAATAGTCGTAAAATAATATTCATTTGATTGATTACCGCCAAGATGACGGCGGCTCCTTGCAGTTGGACGCTAATAGCCTCCGACTCTATTCGGGCCGATAATTTATTTTGGGATCATTATCGGTGGTCGCCTGGCATGTTTGCAAAGCCAGATGCTGACGCAGATGTTGGCAAGACGTTCTTTGAAGAGAGGGGCTTGCTGGGATCTGAGTAAGAAAGTGACGGAAGGAACAGCATTATTATTTACTCGTAAGCAAAGCTTGCACTGGGAGGGAAGGAGGCCTGGTGTAGCCCAATCTCATCAGATCTCAGCTGCTAAGCAGGGTCAGTACTTGGAAGAGAGACCACCAAGGAAGACCCTGTGAAAGAAGGCCATGGCAAACCACCTCTGCTTCTCCCTTGCCTTGGAAGTCCCTTGCTGGGGTCAGTACTCAGATGGGAGGCCACCAAGGAAGACTCTGCAGAGGAAGGCAATGGCAAACCACCTCTGCTTCTCCCTTGCCTTGAAAGCCCCTTGCTGAGGTCAGCACTAGGATGGGAGACCACCAAGGAAGACTCTGCAGAGGAAGGCAATGGCAAACCACCTCTGCTTCTCCCTTGCCTTGAAAGCCCCTTGCTAGGGTCGGTACTTGGAAGAGAGACCACCAAGGAAGACTCTGCAGAAGAAGACAATGGCAAATCACCTCTGTTTCTCCCTTGCCTTGAAAGCCCCTTGCTGGGGTCAGCACTTGGATGGGAGACCACCAAGGAAGACTCTGCAGAGGAAGGCCATGGCAACCCACCTCTGCTTCTCACTTGCCTTGAAAGCCCCTTGCTGGGGTTGCCACAAGTTGGCTGCTACTTGACAGCACTTTATACACACACAAAACTTGCTTTCTGTAGGCACAGATAATATAGAATTCCTTGTGCCCTTTCTCCTTGAGCCAAGCATGGAGGGGTAAAGAACTCCCGCAGCCCCCCTTTGCAATCTTACGTGGTTTGCTCCATGTTGGAATGTCCTATTATGTGGTAAGCTACATGCAAAGGTGTCCCTTTTATGTAGGATTGCCAGCCCGCTGCTGGCAAACCCAGGGAGATGGGAGTGGAGTCCAAATAAACAGCATTATGCTGATACCACAATGTCACTTCTGCCATAAACCAGGAAGTGGCATCTCGGCAATGGTATGAGACTCGAGGACTCACCTGAAACTCTATGGTAAAGCCATAGAGTTTCAGGGTGAATCCTAGAGTGTCACGGCATTGCCGTGATGCTACTTCCTGGTTCACGGTGAATGTGACATCATGGAGTCTGCAGCACTACACTGATCCCCCCCCATTTTGTTCCTGTCTGTTGCCTTGGAAACCCTACAGGGGGATGCCCTTAATCAGCTGTGACTTGACAGCATGATCCACAACCAGTCACAATTGGTTTTAACACCTGAATTCTGGAGTTTCAGCCTCTTGGAGTTTGTTTCTTTTTGGCCGTAACCAAGATTCCAAAACAGGATTAAACTGTGGTTCGAATCCCAGTCTCTGGCTGACCATCAGCCCTCAAATTTGTTAGTGCCCTGATTCAGGTATCACAAAATACAAGGCTGTTAGATCCAGGACTTCCTAAGCCAAGGTTTCCATCTCACCTCTGCACACAAAGAGAAAGAGAGTACATGCCCACGGAGCCCAAGGATCTGAGACTCATTCAGGTCACAAACAAGTTGCTCTTTGTCCATGATGTCCGAATACGGCTTTCTCCTAGCTGAATTCCAAGGCAACTTTCCTTCCCCCATCCCCCAAAGGAAAGTCTACTCTGGCAGGTAAGTGTGACATCCCTTTCCGGCCATCTTCTCATGAAAGGCAATCTGCTGTAAAAATGGCCACTCTGAGATCTAAGGGAATAGTCCCTTTGCTCAGCCAAAGAGCCCAGTTCACGTCAGTACGTGATGTTGTACAATTCCACCACAACTTGTCATCTGGAGACAGCTCGTAAATGGGATTACAGGCTGCCGTCTCTCCACCCACATTCGGAGCACTGCACTGGGAGCCAGCAAATCCCCCCCTCTTGTGTTCCATGACGCTGCAGGAGGGGGAACGCAGACTTTTTGTGGCTGTCCTTCCTCCTCTCCAAAGGAGGTCCTTCAGAGAAGCATTTGAGGGACTAAACTTGATCAGTGTCTCCCGAAGTGGCTTGGATGACCCAGGCCAGCCTGATCTCGTCAGATCTTGGAAGCTAAGCAGGGTCAGTCTCAGTCAGTATTTGGATGGGAGACCACCAAGGAATACCAGGGTGGTTACACAGTGGTAGGCAACAGCAAGCTACATCTGAATGTCTTTTGCCTTCAAAACCCTACAGGGTCACCATAATTAGGCTGCAACCCAATGGCAAAATAGGTTTATCTGGTTCAGGAAGACAATTGAAAACACAATGGATCTGGGAGCAGAAACTGCATCTTTTGCAAAAACATGTCCCGTTCAAAATCTATAACATACCACCTATATATAACACACCACCTATGTTTATGCATGAATTACATAAACATCAAGCCCTGTGCCAAGGTGACGCTGGCGGCAGCAGAGATATGGTCAGAGATGGATTTTACCACGCCACCAGAAATTGTATTTTAATGAGCTCTTAAAATATATATATATATATAATTCCCCCATCCCAGTCTTATAAAACTCTCTCCGCGCATCTGCCAACCAGAGAAGTCCAATTTTCGAGGCAAAGCTGAACCTCCTAGAGAAATCACTAGACTATGCTACGGTGAAAAGAAGCTATAGAGCGGGGAATCCAGTTTAGCTGTGCTAATGCGCAGTCGTTTTATGCCGGTACCGACGCTATTCTTTGGGGTGTTTTCTGGTCTGTTGAGTCCTAATGTGGCTAATCTCGACAGATAGCTCTGCCTGGGGTCCTTTCTAAAACATTCATCGGCAAGAGTATTAACCTTTTGTTATTTACTTTGTCACCAAGTGGAGGCCACCCTGCTGAACACTTTAGAGCATTTTATTTGCAGTGTTGATTCCTATTAGATATCATTAGGTACACAATAATTATTATAATTATGCGCATTGCTTAGGCTACCCTGCTAAATAACAACCGCTTTTATTCAGAAGTCATAATTGCCGCATCTAGACTTAAAATGAAATCTAATTAGATGTCAGTTTACCCTTCTTCCCCCGGCATACACAAGCAAATTGAATCTCCAGAGCCACAGTCGAGTTGATGGAAACTTGATCGGCTTCCCATCAGGAACCAACCAGAGCTGGCAAACCTAAGATCTACTGCCGGTACAATTGCACCACTTTGCAAGGAGAAACTCAGAGAATGTCTATATTAGAAAGCTAAAGCAATCTTAGGATGCATTGACAGAAGTGTTGTGTCCAGATCATGGGAGGTGATAGTTCTGCTCTATTCTGCTATGGTCAGGCCTCACCTGGAGTACTGTGTCCAGTTTTGGGCACCACATTTTAGGAAGGACATTGACAAGCTCGAGCGTGTCCAGAAGAGGGCAACCAGGATGGTGAGGGGGTTTGAATCCAAGTCTTATGAGGAAAGGCTGAAAGAGTTGGGTCTGTTTAGCCTGGTAAAGAGAAGACTTAGAGGGGACATGATTGCAGTCTTCAGGTATTTAAAGGGCTGTCATGTAAAAGATGGAGCAGATCTATTCGCTCTTGCTCTGGATTGCAAGACTAGATCTAATGGGTAGAAATTACAAGGCAGTTGTTACCAGCTAGATATCAGGAGAAACTTCCTAACTGTAAGAGTGGCTGAGCAGTGGAATAGTCTGCCTCCGGAGGTGGTGGATGCTCCTTCCCTGGACGTTTTCAAGAGGAGGCTGGATGACCATCTTTTGGGTATGTTGTAGGTATGTAGGGCTATCTTTCAGCTATGCTCCTGCAGAGTGCAGGGGGTTGGACTAGATGACCTGCAAGGAACCTTCCAACTCTAACATTCTATGATTCTATGATTATAGATGCATTCAGCATCCACAGTTTATCCCAAAGCTACCCAATAATGGTGGACAAGTAATTCTGCTTTGACCCCACCACTGCTACCGAGTAGCCATTAATCGAGCACTCACCGGTGTTTGTTCAGATCCGTGTCCCCGGTCTTCCTCCCTCCTGGGTTTTAGCGGTTGTCCCATCTGCTTTATTGCCCCAGGAGCTGGTTTGGTTCTTGCCAGTGGGAGATCATGTAGAAGCAGCCGTGTTTACTGTCCCAGTAATCTGCAAATTCCAGGCAGCAACCAAATCTTTGAATGATCTAGCAGTCGCATCTGTAAGAAAACTCCCAAGAGTTGTCAGGAAAGCTTGTGGGTCCATCAGTGCTTGGGCGTGAACCACCTAACCTGAAGAGAAGAACAAGAAGAGATTGGATTTATACCCTGCCCTTCCCTTGGAGTCTCAGAGTGGCTTACAAACTCCTTTCCCTTCCCCTCCCCACAACAGACACCCTGTGAGGTAGGTGGGGCTGAGAGAGCTCTGAGAGAACTGCCCTGTCAAGGATAGCCCTTGTCAGAACTATGGCTTGCCCAAGGTCATCCAGCAGCTGCGAGTGGAGGAGTGGGGAATCAAACCCAGTTCTCCCAGATTAGAGTCCGCGCACGTAACCACTACACCAAACTGGCTCAGAAGAGACTGGAAGTCCAGACCTCCCCAGGAAGAGCTCTGTCAGTTGTCACCCCCTTCTATCATATAACCGAGATACTGTCCATTGGGGAATGACGTCAACTCCTGTGAATGATCTGCAATAGTCATTGGATTCAGACTCTCTGGCACAGCTCTGTAGCTGTCATGGCAGCCATAAAGTCTTCCGTCAACTCCAGACAGAGGGGTCTCAGCATGGATGTTGGGGTTGACAGCTCTGGTTTGGGACCTTCCTGGACATTCTGGGGATGGAGCCTGGGGAGGGGAGGACAGTGGGGTACAGTGCCCTAGACTCCACCCTCCAAAGCAGCCATTTCCTCCAGAGAAACTGATTTCTGTCATCTGGACAATCAGTTGTCATTCCAGGAGATCTCCGGGCCTCACCTTGAAAGTTGGAAACCCTAAATTGTTGAAAAACCACAGCAATAAAGTCTGGAACATCTCCAACACCAAGAGAAAAAAACACCCCATTTGCTAAGGGAGGGAGCCCGTTAATCAGCAAAGCAAGCTGTAGACTCACTCCAGAGGTGTAGCCATATCGGCGTATTGTAGCAAAATAAAACGGAAGTCCCCATGGTAGCTTAAAGAATAACAACATCTGTTCCAGCGTGCGTTTATGGAAGCAGAGCTCACTTCTTCAGGTGCTATTCTGACAGCCTCCCTGATCTCTCTCAAGGCCTCAGCAGCAGGTAGAAAGAGTCAACATTGGGTCACTGCCAGGCAGTGAACTTCCTAAGGGAGATGGGATTTCAATGGACCATGGCAACGCAGCCTCCCTGGCCAACTGAACCCAGGCTAATGCTGCGCTGAAAAAAAGAAATCTGTCGTTCTATAGAAAGGTAAGGAATAAGAAGATAACTTCAAACCATGGGAAGGGGCTGTGGCTTAGTGGTAGTGCCTCTGCTTGGCATGCAGCAGGTCCCAGGTTCAATCCCCAGCATCTCCAGATGAAAAGGACCAGGTGATAGGTGATATGAAAGACTCTACATGAGACCCTGGAGACCCACTGCCTGTCTAAGAAAACACTACTGACCTTGATAGACCAAAGGTGGGGCGAGGCTGTGGCTCAGTGGTAGAACATCTGCTTGGCATGCAGCAGGTCCCAGGTTCAATCCCCAGCATCTCCAGTTGAAAAGGACCAGGCGATAGGTGATATGAAAGACTTCTACATGAGACCCTGGAGACCCACTGCCTGTCTGAGAAGACACTACTGACCTTGATAGACCAAAGGTGGGGCGAGGCTGTGGCTCAGTGGTAGAACATCTGCTTGGCATGCAGAAGGTCCCAGGTTCAATCCCTGGCATCTCCAATTGAAAGGGCCAGGTGGTAGATGATGGGAAAGACCTGTGCCTGAGACCCTCGAAAGTCACTACCAGTCTGAGTAGACAATACTGACCTTGATGGACCAAGGGTCTGATTCAGAACAAGGCAGCTTGGTGCATGTCCGTGTTCATGTGAGCGCATGCCATCAGAAGCTGAAGATCACCGCTGGCCTGAGAAAACCCTAGTATCTTATCAGGCGGCTTGTATCATTTACTTTGTGTATTGAACATTTTAAATTGTAAAATACCCTAGAAGCCTTGGAAGAAAGATAGTGCATAAATCCAGAAAAGGAGGGGAAGAAATGTATCTTTTGCCCACACTGGATTGCGTGACACTAGCCCATGGTCACCACTAGGGATGTGCACTCAGTATATACGGAGCCAATAAATACTCGGGTATTTATTCAGCCGTGGTGGCAGGTATTGACATGCACGAGATATTAGGAAACTGGTGTTCAGGAAATGGGATGCAGACACTCAGAGCTATTTTGGGGAAGGAACACACAGGAACGGAGTTCCGGCTGGTTCCCGAGTTGGTCACGCCCAGCAGGAACTCATTAGCATAACAGGCCACACCCAACAGCAGAAACTCATTAGGGTTGGCTACATTTGGGGTGTGTGGCCTAACATGCAAAGGAGTTCCTGCTCCAAAAAAAGCCCTGCGTTTTGACAACAAACAAGGTAAACAGAATAAGAAGCAAAAGTTGGATGTGGCTGGATGACCACACTTCTGGTAACATGGGGGTGCGGTCTAATATGCTAATGAGCTGTGCTGTCATGGTGTGACCTAATATGCTAATGAGTTTCTGTTGATGGGTGTGGCCTATTATGCGAATGAGTTCCTGCTGGGCTTTTTCTACCAAAAAAGCCCGGCAGACACTCTGGTGTTTCCAACAGATAACCTTTGGATGAAAAGTTGCACTCTTCCCAGCCACTGCAAAGTTATAGCAGCGAAAAGATGCTTCCATATTTCTTTGAATATGGCTAGGCTAATTCTGTGCTCAGCAAAGGACACGGCCAGAAGCAAATCTGAATCAGGCCCTTCCTCCCCTCCCCTACTGACATCTACAAGCTTGCTTTGGTTCTCTTTCTCCTTGGAGTCTCCTGTTTACCGGAGGAGACGGAGCATGGAGGGGCCTACAAGGAAGGGGTGGAAGAGCCAGTCTTGGGATAAATGGCCGTGCCAAGATGCTGGGTGGCTGAGCAAGAGCAGGCAGCCAGAGGGGCACAAAAGACCTTCACTGACACTGAGGAACTGACTTTGCACATTGGGCTGAATCGAAAACTCCCGTTCTGCACACGGAGGGGACTTCCGCTTGAGGAAGGGCCATTCTGCACCTTGCACTCAAGGCTGCATGAGACAAAGATGCTCTTCGTCTTGGCACTGGCTGCCACGCAAGCAGGAGCATTAAGACCAATACGATGGTGGAAAGGGCTGTCAAGTCACAGCTGACGGACTTATGGCGACCCGTAGGGTTTTCAGAGCAGGAGAAGAACAGGTGTGCCACTGCCTGCCCCTGCACAGCAACCCTGGACTTCCTTGGTGGTCTCCCATCCAAGTACTCACCAATCGATATCGATGCTATCTATTGACAGTTTGGTGTAGTGGTTAAGTGTGCGGACTCTAATCTGGGAGGACCGGGTTTGATTCCCCACTCCTCCACTTGCACCTGCTGATGTGACCTTGGGTCAGCCACAGGCTCTGGCACAGCTGTCATTGAAAAAGAGCAGTTTCTGTCAGAGCTCTCTCAGCCCCGCCTACCTCACAGGGTGTCTGTTGTGGGGAGGGGAAGGGAAAGGAGTTTGTAAGCCGCTCTGAGACTCCAAGTGAAGGGCGAGGTATAAATCCAAACTCTTCTTCTTCTTCTTCTTCTTCTTCTTCTTCTTCTTCTTCTTCTTCTTCAACACTGTGAGAACTCACACGCATGCTCTCATGCACGGAACTGTAGAACAGGTGCTAGCAACTATTTTCCTTCCAAGTCAGGGGTCTTCCGATCCAACCCTCTGCCCTGTGTATGTGGTTCTTATTGGCTCACTTCCTATCAATTACAGAGAACAACCCAATGAAGCAAGAAACCCAACATTCATGTTTCGTTTTTTAATGGAGAACTGGAGAGTGGTCTCCGGGGCAAATTTGACAAAATCCAGGGTATGTACTGCAGTTATAAGGATGGCTATTGTTAAATCCAAACAAAAAATATTTTTATGCTTCCAGGAAATTCATTGACTACTTAGCTTTATATTGCTGCATAAAGACCTTGACTGGATTGCAGTTCACAGATAAGATCTGAATTCAGAAACCTATTCATGTAAGGACACTGAAATAAAGTAAGCTCTTAAAAATAGTAAACATGAGTACATGAGTACATATAATTAGGGATCGGTTGCTGTATTTGATTTCATCCCTGTGGTAATGTAAGTTTTTAATCTCCCATAAATCGTAGTTCTTCCAACAGCTATCTTTTCAGCAGCATTAAAAATATTGCCAAAATGATCAAAAGTTTAAAATCTTTGCATTTAGGTATTTTGTCCCACACCGTATTGTAACATGAGCTTAAGAACATATGAAGAGCTCTGCTGGATCAGACTAATAGTCCATCTAGTCCAGCATCCTGTCTCACACAGTGGTCAACCGGTTCTTCTGGAGGGCCAACAACAGGGCACAGAGGCCGAGGCCTTCCCTGATAAGAGCATCAGAAGAGCCTTGCTGGATCAGACCAGTGGTCCATCTCATCCAGCATCCTGTTTCATACAGTGATCAACCAGTTCTTCTGGAGGGCCAACAACAGGGCACAGAGGCCGAGGCCTTCATAAGAACATCGGAAGAACCCGGCTGGATCAGAGCAGTGGTTCATCTAGTCCAGCATCCTGTCTCACACAGTGGCCAACCAGTTCCTCTGGAGGCCCAGCAACAGCATAGATGCCGAGGCCTTCCCTGATGTTGCCTCCTGGCTCTGGGATTCAGAAGCTTTGTGACTCTGAATGTGGAGGTTCCCCTCAGCCACCATGGCTAGGAGCCATTGATAGACTTCTCCTCCATGAATCTATCTAATCCCCTTTCAAATCTGTTTATTATTCCCACAGCCCATGCCCTACATGACTTTGGACCAGGCAGGTCCCATGATCCTCAGCATAGCCTCCTTGGTGGTTAAAGGGGACCCCTCCCTCCAGTGTTCCCTCTAAGCTGAGTTAGTGTGAGCTAGCTCACAGTTTTTTAGTCTCCGGCTCACACATTTTTGTCTTAGCTCAGGAAGAATCGCTCCAAAGCAAACTGATTTATTCAGCAGCCAAATCGCTCGCTCACAACTTTAATGCCAGTCACTCATCAAGTAGAATTTTTGCTCACAAGACTCCACATCTTAGAGGGAACATTGCCCCCCTCTTCCCTTTTTGCCAGCAGAAAAGCTGGTTGGATCCAACCCATTGGCATTGCTTTCTTGAGTCACTTCTCAGCCACACAAAAAAGGGATGTCAAATTGTGGCAGAGTGGATCAGAATCATCGTTACCCATCCAGTGTTATTATCTACAGCTACAGATCCAAGGTTGGATCCTGTGGATCTGGTCCGCTTTCCTCTAGCATGAGGGGCCTTCTGCCCATGTAAGAGGAGGAAAGCCTTACCTGTAGTGAAGTAGCTCCGTGGGCTCCAGCTCCATATTCCCCATTCGAAAGCACATACTGCAGCATGGTGCATATCAGGCCACGATCACACACACTAAATAGTCCACTTTCAATCCACTTTTAATGCACTTTCCAGCTGGATTCTACTATGTGAACTGGCAAAATCCAGTCGGAAAGTGGACTGAAAGTGGATTATTTAGCGTGTGCGATCGCAGCCTCAGAATCCTTTGTGTAGCCCATATGCACGAGGCGCACAAGTATGCAAGACTTTTTTAAAATAACGGGCGCAACGAAAGCAGTTACAACTCTGATACATGCCAAGGACCCTTGTCCACAACAGCAAATATTATGCAGCTTGCAACACAGGAATGGAGAAATCCGGTATCTGACTCATTTTTAGAAGCGACATTCAGGAAGCATGCTGCAAACCTGTGTTCCCTCTAAGCTGAGTTAGTGTGAGCTAGCTCACAGTTTTTTAGCCTCCAGCTCACACATTTCTGTCTTAGCTCAGGAAGGGTGGCTCCAGAGGAAACTAATTGATGCAGTAGCCAAATCGCTCACTCACAACTTTAAGGCCAGTAGCTCAGAAAGTAGAATTTTTGTTCACAAGACTCCACAGTTTAGCGGGAACATTGCTGCAAACCTGTGACAAAGACCAAAGAGTAGGGCGCAAGCTTCACATGCCGCAAAAAGTCAGAACCGATCTTTTTTTTTCACCGTCAAGTCACAATTGGCTTACGGCGACCCTTTGGGGGTTTCAAGGTAAGAGATGTTCAATGGTGGTTTGCCATTGCCTCTGCCTTGAAAACGTAGCATTCCTTGGTGGTCTCCCACCTAACTATTAACCAGGGCCAACCCTGCTTAGCTTCTGAGATCTGACAAGCTCTGACTAGCCTGAGCCATCCAGGTCAATATGCATGCCTCACATCCCTGCCAGTGGAACATCTGTCATCCACCGGAAACCATGTGAGAGGTGCATTCATTTTAACAGAAACAAGCTGTCGTCAGTCAAAGTGGTCAGCCCAGTTCCGATTTAAAGGATTCCCGCACAGGACAATCCCCAAATGTGCGTGCCTTTTGAAGGCACACAGCTGATCCCTTGAAGTGGTTTCAACACCTCAAGGTCTGCTTAGTTCTCCCATCAAAGTGTGTCAGGACCAGACAGAAGTCTCCCCATACACAGATGCTCGGCTCGCTGTTAAGTGGACCATGCTGCCACACAGTGGAAGTCCGGCGCATGCTGCCTAGGCTGCAAGTCTGTCCCACGTCGGTAGAGATGAAATAATGAGGCCTGTTCGGTCTATGTGATAATGAACGGGGGGCATTTTGCGCTCCACGTGGATCGCTGTTGATGTTTACGGTTCCGTCAAGTATGATAGATGCCTTGTGTTTGCAAATTCGGATTAGCATAATTTCTTAACCAAGGGACCCATGAAAAGGTTCAATTATGAAGCAATCTCATTAATAACAGGGCTTGTTACACTAATAGGAAGAGACAAGCCCAACGGCTCTGATATGGATACGTGCGCTTCGAATATAATTGAGGGAGAAATATCCCGGGTCCCAAACAAACCAGCTTTCTATGAAATATGACATGTAGGACTAAAGAGCAGTCTGGAATCCAGGGCCTTGCATGGATATTTTCGTATTATGTTTTCATCTCTTTCCTTCCCCCCACCCCGGTTAAACAGATGGAGCTATTACAACTCACCTAGAAAACACTGGGTAAGCCTGGGCTGCCTGACATCGCGTTGTCCAAAATCTTCCCACAGGTTAGCCCGCTAATTCCCACATAGCTGGTTTCCACAATAGCGGTGAATGCTCTCAGGTTTGTTAACTGCAACTTTGGTTGGGTTTGTGTTAAAGTTCCTGGTCTTTGGGTGTGGGGGCTCTTGTAATGCAAACAGTCTCCTCGGGGGCTGGGGATACCCCCTGCCAATGTTCCCTCTAAGCGGTGGGGTCTTGTGAGCAGTGTTCTCTCTAAGCTGAGTTAGTGTGAGTTAGCTCACGGTTTTTTAGCCTCCGGCTCACACGTTTTTGTCTGAGCTCAGGAAGGAGGGCTCCAGAGCAAACTAATTGAGGCAGCAGCCAAATCCCTCGCTCACAACTTTAATGCCCGGAGCTCGCAAAGTAGAATTTCTGCTCACAAGACTCCGCAGCTTAGAGGGAGCATTGCTTGTGAGTAAAAAATTCTACTCTGTGAGCTGCTGGCATTAAATTTGTGAGCGAGCGATCTGGCTACTGCATAAAGTAGTTTGCTCTGGAGCCCATCCTCCCTGAGCTGAGACCAAAAACTGTGAGCTGGAGGCTAGAAAACTGTGAGCTAGCTCACACTGACGCAGCTTGGAGGGAACACTGCTCCCTGCTTTTTCTACATTCTTCACGTGGCCCAAAGCATCCGAAGGCTAACCTGACACGGAGACATCCCGGGGAGGGTTTCGTGTCATCTGCATTCATTAATCAAGCCGAAAGCACATGTCAAGATTGCAGTCAGATGTCGGAGGAGCACAGATGATCACTCCAGATTCGTCTTAGGCTTTCTTCTGTACCTGCCCGCCTTCAGACCCCGTCTTGATACGTGCTGGCCGCCCGGTCAGTAAATATGCACAGATTGGAAGCCTTGGAATGCTTTGCGTGCAAACGTTCCCCTTTGGTAATCAATGTGTTCACAGTACGCTTCATATTTCGTTTCATCTCATATTTTAGCTCAGGGGACCACTATTCGGGTCAGGGGAGACAGTCACCGAGGACCATTTTGTTTGCATATCGGCAGTGTAGCCATCTGATGGAACTGAGACTGCTGCTGCATTAAGTGGGGCGGTAGGCTTATTTCCCCCCTCTGGCAGAGGGCAATTCCCCAACCTCAATCATTTAAAGAGCAGGCGAAAGAAGGGGGGATGGCTTCAATTGTGATACTCTAGGAATTTCCCCCCAGTCTCTATGGTCTTTACTACAGAGATTAGGGGAAATCTCTATAGTAAAGACCAATGCTCCCTCTAAGCTACGAAGCCCTGTGAGCTACTGGCATTAAAGTTGTGAGCTTAGAGGGAACACTGGTAAAGACCGTCATGTCTTGCTTGTAAACGTCCCAAGAACATCAGACTAGTGGAGTTCTGGACTAGTCATATCTATGATCAGACTGCAAGGCTGTTTTTTTGTTCCCAGCTCCTTGAAAGAACTGGGACTATTCCCTAATCACCCATACAATCCCATACAATCAACCCATACAATCCAGACCTTAATGAACTCACAGGAGACAGTTTGTTGCAGGGAGGTTATTTTCTCCCTTTCTCACAATACAAGAACTCGTGGGCACTCCATGAAATTGCTGAACAGTCGGGTTAGAACAGATAAAAGGAAATACTTCTTCACCCAAAGAGTGATTAACATATGGAATTCACTGCCACAGGAGGTGGTGGCAGCTACAAGCATGGACCGTTTCAAGAGGGAATTAGATAAACATATGGAGCAGAAGACTACCAGTGGCTATTAGCCACTGGGTATAGATGGGAACTCTCAGTCTGGGGCAGGTGATGCACTCTGTTCTTGGTGCTGGAGGGGGCAGCAGTGGGAGGGCTTCTAGTGTCCCGGCCCCACTGCTGGACCTCCTGATGGCACCTGGTATATTTTGGCCGCTGTGTGACCCAGAGTGTTGGACTAGATGGGCCATTGGCCTGATTCAACATTGGCTTCTCTTATGTTCTTATGTATTTGTACCTGTATTGAGTGGCAAGCCAACAAGCCTACTAAAGGAAACTGATTGTGTTGACCCTTGCTAAGGGCCATGCCAAAGGTCTGCAAGTCCTTTGAAGCCCTTCCACCATCTTCTGTGACCTGGTGGGATTATACCATTTCACAGATTTTGATAGCTGGATAAAAATAGAAGTGCTACAGAGCAGTTAGAGCTGATACTTTGCAGAAAGACCAGCTTTGGGCCATTAACAGGGACATAAAGGTAAAAGGTAAAGGTTTCCCTTGCTCAAAAGTCAGTCAAATCCGACTCCAGGGGACGGTGCTCATCTCTATTTCCAAGCCGAAGAGCCAGCATTGTCCAAAGCCTTTTCCATGGAGCATCAAGGCACACAGAATGCTGTTACCTTCCCACCAGAGTGGTACCTATTTATCTACTTGCAATTTCTTGCTTTTGAATTGCTAGGATGACAGGAGCTGGGGCCAGAGACGGGAGATCACTCCGTCACGCAGCACTCGGGTCTCGAACTGCCAAGCTACCAACCTTCCAGACTGCAGCTCAGCCTCTTAACCTCTGAGCCACAACAGCCCCTAACAGGGACATACACACACAAAAAACCGTACGCCCAATTGCATTGCCTGGAACACTCCGAAACCAAGAATATGCTGCAGTGTGCGCTATCAAAGCGATAAGTATTATAGGCACGCATGCCATTGGTAAATGAGAAGTTTTTTGGCAGCTTTAAGTCCTTTGCAGAGAAACGGGTCACGTGCAGAAGACAATACCTCCCTAACAATTCATTGTTGAGCCTCCGCCCCACTTCCTCACACTAATTTTTGTTTTCGAGATGAATTATCTCTGCGCTATTGTGCACGAGCTCTTACCCGGTCATATGATCTTTGTTAAAAAAAATAATAATAATCAACAAGGCAGTATTTTAAAATCATTTCAGCAAAGGGGAGGGAAGGTTGATGGGTGTTTTTTTTTAAAGAAAAAAAAGGCAGAAAAACCCAGTTTCCAAAAATACTCGAGAATATGAATGACTCGTAGCGTCGATCACTGAATGCTATAAAACATCCAGTGATTCACAGCACCCCAGCAGAAACTACAGAAGAAGTCCCTGCGGAGGGAAGGGGCAGGGAGAGATCTACTGTTCAGATAAAAATTCTAGCGCAGGTACTAAAAGCTATCCCTGACGGTGCTGTCATCATTTGCCGAGTAAGCCCCCTTCAGCTCATGTCTAATTTTTTTCAAAAACACGGTAATGAAACCTAATAAGAGAGAGCTTGTTTGCTACGTTAATTTCAATTTGTAAATGATGATTAGTTCTGTACCAGGGTCTAGTGACCCAGAGCAGAAGGAAAATATGACATTAGAGACGGGCTTCAAAGACTGTCACAGGCGTTTGCGAAAGCTCTCTCACTTAGGGTTACAAAGGAAGCACAGTTTGCTTTGGGGACGATTTGACTCCTTAAAAAGAAAAGGAGCTGAAGCTTCTTTTCCATCTCGAGGGAGAAGGGAGCCCTTGCCATGAGCGTATCGTCCCTTCTGACACTGACAGTAAACTTTCCGTTACTCCGAGTGGAACTTGAGCTCAAACCGAGATTCATTCACTGGTCATTGAATGCCACCACCTCTTTGTCGAAGACCGGCCAGGGGGCCAGATTTATTGAATGTCACCTTATTTAGAGGCTAGATTGGCCTCCATATTATACCAGGAAGATTTTTTTAAAAAAACAGATGTTTATATGATTATACATGTTATAGCTACTGCTAGGATTTTGTACGCAAAATATTGGAGGAAAGAAGAAGTACCATCGAGAGAAGAAATAATTTACAAGCTATTAGATACGGCAGAGATGGACAAATTAACTTTGCTATTACAAGGTAAAAAAGAAGCAACCTTTGAGAAATCATGGTCAAAACTTTGAGGCGTACTTGTGAACTTGCACATCATAAATTACAAATTACAACAGCAATTTAGCTTAAAAATACTCTGGCATATATAATACTTAACTCGACTAGGTGCATAAAAGAATGGTAGGGTGTATGTAAAAAACTCAGCAGTTACAATGAGTACAAGTTCCTATTTTGTGTTGTTGTGTCTTTTGACCTGTGTTGCCTGTCTGTCTTTTTCTGTAGAAAATTAATAAAAATCTATTTTAAAAAAAGAAGAAGCAGGATCTTCATCACTGCTGGATGTCCTATCACAGGCTGTTTGCCGGGCTGTACACAAATATGTAAGGTGGACTTCTACTGAGGCAGACCACTGGCCTAACAAGGTCAGTATTGTCAACTCTGGCTGGCAGCAGCTCTCAAGGGTCTCTGGTGGATTTTTTCCACATCACCTACTCTCCTATCCTCTGAAATGGAGATTTCGAGGATTGAACCTGAGATCTTCTGCATGTAACGCAGACATTCTACCACCAAGCCATAGGCCCTCCCCTGAATTCACAAAGCTGCCATCTCATCAGTCCACCCATTGGTATAGTGGTTAAGTGTGCAGACTCTAATCTGGGAGAACCAGGTTTGATTTCCCATTCCTCCATTTGCACCTGCTGGATGACCTTGGGCAAGCCGTAGTTCTGATAAGAGCTGTTCTTGAAAAGGAGCAGTTTCTGTCAGAGCTCTCTCAGCCCCGCCTACCTCCCAGGGTGTCTGTTGTGGGGAGGGGAAGGGAAAGGAGTTTGTAAGCCGCTCTGAGACCCCTTTGGGTAGTGAAGGGTGGGGTATAAATCCAGTCTCTTCTTCTTCTTCTTCTTCTTCTTCTTCTTCTTCTTCTTCTTCTTCTTCTTCTTCAAGGTCAGACTTGTCCATTCCAGCTGGCAATGGCTTTCCAGGGTCTTGGGCAGAGGTCTTTCACATCATGTGCTACCTGAATCTTCTAGCCAGGGGACTGAACTTGGAACCTTCTGCATGCAAAGCAGATGCTCTAACACTGACCCACACTCCCTGCTCAGTTCTGTCCCTCCCCCTGAAAGTATTCCTAGAAGGACAGAACCCTTTCTGCTCAATTGAACTTGTGTTCAGTTCACTTCTGGCTGTTTGCCTCTTTTTCCCCTATCAGTTTTTGTCCCACCTTTTCCTCCAAGGAGCTCAGTGTGGCATAGATGGTACTCCACTCCTCCATGTCTTCCTTCTATCCTGTCCTGTTGTTTTCCCTTCCTTCCTGCTCTCTGTCATTTTTCACTTCTGTTAAGTATTGGGCTGGAATCCCCCAGGCCTGTCCATAAGAGACGGACTGAGCTTGGAGCTCTGGAACAATAGACCACCAGGATTCTAGAGGTAACCAATGAGAAGGCAATATTATGCAAATAGAGGTAACCAATGAAGAGGCAATGTGATGTAAATAGCCTATTGTTGGGAGTGGGGTGTGTTTGGGTGTGGTTTTCTGCACGCTACTTAAACAGGGCAGTTGCCCTGGAATCTTCGGTCTTGTTTCTGAGATCACTAAGTAAAGTAGAGCTGTTCACTGCAATGCATCTTGAACCCAGTATTTAACAACTTCCTTTCCTATTTATTGATCTATGGCGTTTCCTTCCTTCTGGTTAAAAAGGGGGGGGAAGCTTCTGGTGAGGATGCTTCCAGACTGGGTGGGTGCATGCACAACAGAGGAGAAAAAGACTCGGCCTCTGAGTGTAAGAATTGCCAGAATTTTGCCACTTCATTTTTCAGGGGCCAAACCTGTACTAGGTGTTCCGCTCACCCCTTTCCTTGAGTGACTGCACATGGATATTCCCCTGCCAAGCCATGATATACAAAACCCAAATGGAAATGCAACACTGAAAAGCAAAACCTATCGCCCAAGTATTCACTGAACTTTGCGTTTGCCTTTCAAGTAGGAACAAGACTTACATCACATGAGGCTCATGAGCTTACGAAGCTGCCCAATACGGAATCTGATAGCCCCCTTCGTCTATCAGAATTATCCAGTCAGACTGGAAGCCATTAGGGTCCATTCTGAAAGGCCATTAGGGTCCATTCCCATATTAGCTACTTTAGTCCATAAGAGATCTGTTGATAGAATCAAAGGCACCCTGCAAATCTAGTGGTTAAGTGTGTGGACTCTAATCTGGGAGAACCGGGTTTGATTCCCCACTCCTCCACTTGCACCTGCTGGACAACCTTGGGCGAGCCATAGTTCTGGTACAGCTGTTCTTGAAAAAGAGCAGTTTCTGTCAGAGCTCTCTCAGCTCCACCTACCTCAGAGGGTGTCTGTTGTGGGGAGGGGAAGGGAAGGGAATTTGTAAGCCGCTCTGAGACTCCTTCAGGTAGTGAAGGGCGGGTTATAAATCCAATCTCTTCTTCTTCTTCTTCTTCTTCTTCTTTTTCTATAAAAGCTACATATAGTCCCTGGTCACACATGCCAGATAACATGGCAGGGGAGGTGAGGCTATTTGCGTCATTGCAATTTGACCCGCCCCTACGCGATCAGACACAACAGTGGTGAACCGATGTCATTTTCATTGGCGCGTGTTTCCAGCGGGCTTCAACGAAGAAGCAGGGACGTGAGAGGAGCGCACTGGAGCGATCACATGGAGAGTGTCCATCTGTGGCCCGTCGCAAACCATGTGATAGTGGACTTTCCCAGATACTTTTTAACTCTACATCTTCAGCCGGACAATACAGGGTTGGCGACGGGTGCGTGACGCTTACCAGATGTTTCCGTGTGATCGCGTCCATATAATCCGCCCGGCATTCGTGGCTCTCCCGTGGCAAATTCTGTGTATGAACGGGACCATAGTTTGCCCTTTAGATGCAAGGAATATTTCTCCGCCAAAATGGCAAGCATAAGTGAATGATCAAGGGTAGAGTGTCCAGAGCGAAAGTCCACTTGTTCTTTACCTGGGAGATTATTAGTAGACATCCAGTCAGATAGACAGTCTGGAGTACAATTTCCCTAATACTGAGAGTAAGCTTATAGGGTGATAATTGGTGGGAGTTTTTGGATCGCCTTTCTTAAAGACTGGAGCTATGATGGAGGTTAGCCAGGCATCCGGTAATATCCCAAATTTATCAACAAGAGGGAACGAGCGAGCTAGCAGTTCAGACCACCAATCCAAGTTGTTTTTTATGAGGTCGGCAGGAATACCATCTAGGCCTGGAGCCTTACTCGATTTCATAGAGGCTATAAGTTCAAAATTTTTCTTCTCTGGAGACTGGGGGCCAGGCAGGTACATCAGAAGGGCTTTGGAGATGGTTAGAAGAATCAGGCAGTACCAAGCCTGAAAACAAGTTGGAGTCATAGGGGACAAAAATGGCTACACGGTCTGTATCTGGCCCACATATCCTGAACAATGACAAAAGTTCTCATTGAGGTCAGGCAGCAAGTCCAGGTCTATGGTACTCTGCTTCAGAATTCAGACAGAAGTAGACTGGACTGTATGCTCATAAATAAATATATACACACACACCCCATGTTAGGGAGAAGGCCGGTCTAGAACCCTTGTCTTTGAAATGCTAGCTCTCTACCTGCATGGGGGTTTTTAACGGAGAAATATTTCATTGAGACTTACCGCTCAGATACTGGTTAACTGCCTCAGGGAAAATTCAGCCCAAAAGTAGCCATGGATTTGTTACACAGCCTCAGGAAAGGCACTTCTCTTACAAGCTTCTGTGACCCATCTGCAAAATGGTCACGAAAGTTATCTGCCTGACATGTTGTTATGAAGGATATAAAAGACCGAAAATAGCTAGGGCTGACAAGAGCGTCTAGTTTTACCATACAGTTTCCAGTGATTCCCAGAGCCACCTTTTCAGTTCCAGGTAGCTCTAGGAATCACCAGAAACTCTGTGGTAAGAACTTCCTGAAGGTAGATTAGGCTTTCTTTCTTTTTTAATTTTCTCCTGGGATACTGCCCCCCTCAACCCTTCTACCAGTTGCCAGGCACTCCCTCATGCAGTGCCAGGCACTGTCTGGCAACCCTAAAAATAGTTGTCAGGGCTGGTTGCAGGAAATGTATTTGTTTACTTTATTTGTATCCCATCTTTCTCCCCAATGAGGACCCAAAGTGGCTGATATCCTCCATTTTATCCTGCCAACAACCCCGTCAGGTAAGTTAGGCTGAGAATGATTGACTGACTAGCACAGGGTCACCCAGCAAACATCCATGGCACAAATGAGGATTGGAATCTGGGGCTCCCAGATCCTAGTCCAATATTTTAACCACTACACCACGCTGCAATCTGGTTCCTCCTCTTCCCATGGGCATTTCACCAAGCGAGAAATGGGAGATTGACTGGTCCTCTCCTTTCTGGAGTGGGGCCTCTGCCAGCGCCCAACCATGCCAAACTTTGACACTGGCCCTCTTAGTATTATTGGCACAGGTAAGAAAGAACCGTTATGCAGTGCAGGCAAAATGCTCAGATATAAAATGCCGGGAAGAAATAGGTATATAATTTAAACAAGTCCTAAGAAGAAATGAGAGCCAGTTTGGTGTAAGAACCAATTAGGTGTAGTGGTTAAGTGCGCAGACTCTAATCTGGGAGAATCAGGTTCGATTTCCCACTCCTCCATTTGCAGCTGCTGGATGACCTTGGGCCAGTCATAAGTTCTCTCAAGAGCAGTTCTCTTAGAGCTCTCTCAGCCCCACCTACCTCACAGGGTATCTGTTGTGAGGAGGGGGAAAGGAAAGGAAAGGAGTTTGTAAGCCGCTCTGAGACTCTGAATAAAGGGCAGGATATAAATCCAATCTCTTCTTGTTCTTCTTCTAATGTTTTGATTTAAAAAAAAACAAACCAACAGCAATCAGAAAGCCAGTAGCCTCCATAGGTGCCTTTTTTCAAGGCCTCCCAAGCGCATTGATGGATTTCCCTCGCAAGGTGCCAGATCATTGATCACATTCGGGTCTCCTCGCGATTAAAACTCCAGCTACGTTGGTATTAACCAGTCACCTTTGTGTCTTTAAAAGGCAAGAGGCTGATAGGTATTTACAAAGGCAGGAGGGAGGGGGAGAACCTACAACAGTCCAAGTGCCAGAGAGTACAATGAGTGTTAACAGGAGGTAAAAAGCACTCCCGCCAAGACAAGTGAAGAAGAAAAATGAATCAAGGAGGATCCCCCCCCCTCTTTACAGCGGTTCTTTCTCCAGCCACTTACTCCTTCGCCTCTTACATCCCACGATTCGTTTAAAGGAACAGGAAAGGGCAAAAAATATATAAATCGCGGACACGGTGGCACTGTAAACAAATGGCGGGGGCCGTTCGGTGAGGGTCAAGAAGCATCGAAAGGGTGTCGCTTCTTCCCGATTCATTACAAGGCGTTTACTTGAGACAGGAGAGAGCCCTTGGAGTGGGTGACCTCATATGTAGCTCCAACTCTGCACTGCTGCTAATTGTCTGCTCGAGAGAAGAGAGTCAGTCTCACTAATGGTGTCACAGCGTGAAAGAGATATGTAAGGCACTGGCGGGGAGCTGGGCGAGAGAGCAGAGATATCCTCCCCCCCCCCATCTCAGATCCAAAAAAATGAAAGCAAGAATTTAAAGAAGCTGGGAGGCCTAACCTAAAGGTGTAGAAATGGGGTTGCCGGCCTCCAGGTAGGGGGCTGGCGATCTCCTGGAATTACAACTAATCTCCGGACGACAGAGATCAGTTTCCCTGGAGAAAAGGGCTGTCGTAGGGCATGGAGTCCATGGCAGTTTGGAGTGAGAGCCAGTTTGGTGTGAGAGCCAGTTTGGTGTAGTGGTTAAGTGCACGGACTCTAATTGGGGAGAACTGGGTTTGATTCCCCACTCCTCCACTTGCAGCTGCTGGATGACCTTGGGCAAGCCATAGTTCTGTCAGAGCTGTTCTCTCAAGGTCAGTTCTTGAAAGAGCTCTCTCAGCCCCGCCTGCCTCACAGGGTGCCTGTTGTGGGGAGGGGAAGGGAAAGGAGTTTGTAAGCCACCAGGGCTCTTTTTGTAGCAGGAACTCCTTTGCATATTAGAAGCAACACCCCTAATGTAGCCAATCCTCCAAGAGCTTACAGTAGCCCCTGTAAGAAGAGCTCTGTAAGCTCTTGAAGGATTGGCTACATTAGGGGTGTATCGTCTAATATGCAAAAGAGTTCCTGCTACAAAAAGAGCCCTGTAAGCCGCTTTGAGACTCCGAGTGAAGGGCGGGGTAGAAGTGAGGCTCCTCCCCAGGCACCGCCCTCAAATCTCCAGGAATTTCCCAACTCAGAGATGGCAACACTCTATGGAAGGCATGTGGCTCAGTGGTACAGTGTTTGTTTTGCAAGCAAAAGTCCGCAGATGGCGGATATTAGGGCTTTTCAGCTTTCCAACTGTTGGATATTGTAACTTTTTTTAAAAAAATTATTTTTATTATCATAATTTTAGATTTTAAACACAAAATAAACACAAAACCCGTTGACAAAAAAACACAAATAACCACAAACAAGGTACAGTTAACAAACATATATGCGGTTCCATCCCATCATAATTCAGCTTCGACTATAAGTTTCGCATCTAATAAATCCCGAGTTTAGGTTATTTTATCATTTAAACTTATGATTTGCTACAGTTCCCTATCCAATTGTAAAATCTTGACCAAACATCTTTGGATATTGTAACTCTGTTAGGGAAAGGGTTAAGATGAAAGAGGTACTGAAAATGGAACATCTCACGGACCTGGTTACAACGTTGGATTTGGCGCCCGTATGACGCTGGGAATATAGCATAGGAATCGCCTTCTGTTCACACTAGCACTTTATGCAACCTGTTTTTTAATGGATTTTATTGTAGGTTTCACTCCATGAAATTGCTGAGCAGTCGGGTTAGAACAGATAAAAGGAAATACTTCTTCACCCAAAGAGTGATTAACACATGGAATTCACTGCCACAGGAGGTGGTGGCAGCTACAAGCATGGACAGTTTCAAGAGGGAATTAGATAAACATATGGAACAGAAGTCCATCAGTGGCTATTAGCCACAGGGTATAGAGCTGCAGTGGCTCAAGTGGTTAAGACGCTGAACTGCAGGCTGTGGAAGGTCAGTAGTTCAGCAGTTCGAGACCCGGGTGCCGCATGACGGAGTGAGTGCCCGTCTCTAGTTCCAGCTCCTGCCAACCTAGCAGTTCGAAAGCAAGAAATTGCAAGTAGATAAATAGGTACCACTTCGGTGGGAAGGTAATAGCGTTCTGTGCACCTTGGTGTTTAGTCATGCTGGCCACATGACCACGGAAACGTCTTCGGACAGCGCTGGCTCTTTGGCTTTGAAACGGAGATGAGCACCGCAACCCTAGAATCGGATTCGACTGGCTTTCGAGCAAGGGAACCTTTACCTTTATAGATGGGAACTCTCAGTCTGGGGCAGGTGATGCACTCTATTCTTGGTGCCGGAGGGGGCAGCAGTGGGAGGGCTTCTAGTGTCCTGGCCCCACTGCTGGACCTCCTGACGGCACCTGGTATATTTTGGCCACTGTGTGACAGAGTGTTGGACTAGATGGGCCATTGGCCTGATTCAACATTGGCTTCTCTTATGTTCTTATGTTCTTAGGTATTATATTTATTGTTTTATGGTATTTTAACCACTGTACACCACCTTGAGCCAGTTTCCTGGCTAGGCGGGATATAAATCGAAATAAATAAATAAATAGGGTTCTCTCACTCGGGTACACTTGGCAGTTGGCCCCCCCCCTCAGCGGTTAGATGCCGAGCCTCTTTGGCCGTCGATTGCCTTGTTTCATCTTTTATAGGACCTCTCTCCTTTTCTCTCTCCTCCCTGGGCTTGGAACTTTAGCAAGTTAACCTTTTTGAAGTTAAACGTATCTACATGAATGTATCATGTAAGCTGTGCTTCTGTTTTTGCAAGCAAAAATTTCTTCCTCTTGTTACCATCGGAATCAGGTCATCTTTGTAATTTGTTTGAACAGCCTTTTCCCTTAAGCGGGAAACGTGGAGGGTCGGGGATCCCGTGTACGGCTTCTGTGCTTCCAAGTCAATTGATATTTTTTTTACATTTTAACCCAATAACAACTGAGTGTAAAGGGAACACACGCTACTCGCAATACTCCCAAGACATGTGTTCACCGTATTGTGTGAACTGGGGCAATAGATGCAATTACCGTGCATGTGCAAGTCCTCATGCACACAGACTGACCACTGGGTTCTTTGGACTTTGCAAAGCACCACCCCAGCGTCTCTATTCTAATTGAACACCTTGCAGGTGTTCTTCTGAATGGGATTGCATGGGTGACTCAATGAATCTTTGCTGGGGGGTAGGGTTGTCAAATCCAGGTTGGGAAATTCTTGGCGATCTCGGGACGGAGCCTGGGGAGGGGGGTTCCATCACCACCCCTGCCCTGATTCTCTCTGCGTCACCGGCCTTCCTCTCTCTGGGCGATGGCACAACCAACTCAGGCAGTCCTCCTCGGCCCCTGCATGTTGCCCTCCTTTTATCCCTCCCTGCTCCCAGGTTCCTCCTCAGGGCCCTGCCCTCGTCTCCCTCCTACCCTAGCCCCGCCCCTACTTAGAGGAAGATGCTGAGCCTCAGGAGAGGCTCTGCTTCCCAGAGTCTCTTGCTGCTGGATGGGGTGATGTTGCTGTTCTCTGCCTGGCTCAGGCTATTGGGCTCTGAGGCGGGGATGGGCCCTCGCACCAGGCAGCAGGCCCATCGTGGCTGTCTCCGACCCAGGGGGTGCCTCCCCTCTCTCCCTGTAGCCGTGGGCATTCGGTTGGCACCCTTCAAGGTGCCGTGATGTGGCTGTCCCACCACTAATGTCTTCACCCACCCTGCTTCATGGTTTCCTGGGCCTCTGGGTGAGTGGGGGAAGACCTGCGGGGTGTGTGTCTGGCATTGCCAAGATGGCAGGTGGCAGCGGTGGGACCATGGAAGGCCTGCCGGCAGTGGCTGACAATGGACAGGGCGTGGGGGGCCTGCCGGTAAGTGCTGCTCGTGGCAGGGGGGCCCCAGGAGACTGGCCGGCAGGGGCTGATGTCAGCACAGGGGGCGTGGGAGGTCGGCTGGTGGGACAGGAGGGTATTGCCTCTTGGTAGACCTGCCAGTGGTTCAAGAGGATGGAACAAATTTCAAGTTCCACAGAACTGTGAACAACCCTAGATTATCAGAATGGGGACATAGCTGAAAACACAATGGCAATTCCTTGCTTGAGTGGTTTCCCAGTCCTTGTTACCCCCCTGTGTGTTTTGAGTCTATCTGCACGGCTGGTCAACGTTCACACAGCCATGATCTCAAGGAGACACAGAGAGCCTGCGATGTATTTAGCTGCGCAACTGGGTATTTGCGGAGTGGCTTGTCGGTTTTTTAAAAAATCATTTTACATCGGTGTCTGAAAAATCGATAATTTTGATTGCCTGTCAGCGAAAGTGTTATTCGAAATTGCCCTCCGCGGAAATGATAAACGTAATCAAATCAGACTGCTGAAAGGATTTGGAAGAAAAGCTGCATTTTTCAAAGCCGCAGACTTATGGAGGTGGGAGCGGGGGAATACCGGGGATGTTTTCATGTCCCTGAAGCCATAGAAAAGAACTCAGGAGGAACACTGGCAGGTGGTTGGTTTGACCCGCTAGATCAGAGGTGTCAAACATGCGGCCCGGGGGGTAGATCAGGCCCCCGGAGGGCTTCTATCAGGCCCCCAGTGGAACTGGCTGTCTTCTGCTTCTTCTTCCAGTTCTGCTGCTGCTGCGTCAACGCAGGTTTGCGGCTTACAGATACACACCTGAACGGCAGACTCAGGATTGCAACAGCACAGACATTTTGATGCAATAATTCAGAGCAAGGGGTGTCAGTTATCAGACACTCCTAAATAAACAAAATATTGCAAGAGTGCTCATGTTTTAAGCATGTTTTCATTTTAAGTAAAAAAACCCACCCCTTATTAAGTTTATATCTCCATTGCCTGGCATTACATTTTATGTAATGTACACGGCCCGGCCCAACAAGGTCTCATTTATGTCAGATCCGGCCCTCGTAACAGATGAGTTCCACCGCCCTGCACTAGATCATGACTCAAAGGATTTTCCAAATCAAATGAGAAACCAAGAGGGTGGTGTTACTCTGCATTCCAGTTTTTATTAGGTTTGCGAACTCCGTGTTGGGGAAATACCTGGAGATCTGGAGGTGGAGCCTGTGGAGGGCGGAGTTCGAAGAGGGGAGGGACCTCGGCTGGGTTTAACCCCATAGAGTCCACCCTCCGAAGCAACCCTTTTTCCCAGGGGAACTGATATCTGTAGTCGGGAGATCAGTTGCAATTCCAGGAGATCTTCAGGCCACTTTTGGAAGTTGACAAACCCTAGATGCTCACTCCCACACATTGGTTCAGTTCGCACATAATGCAAAAACCTTGGTTTATTTTAACTGTCGTCAGTCTATGAAACCAGGATTCTGTTCATAACCATTCAAATCCAAGACTGTGTCAATAAATACTTGTTTCGTTTCTTCTTCTTCTTCTTCTTCTTCTTCTTCTTATTATTATTATTATTATTATTATTATTATTATTATTATTATTATTATTGTTATTATTTATTCGATTTATATGCCGCCCTTCCACATGGGCTCAGGGCGGCGAACAAGGGCTGCAATGCCATACAACCAGATAAAACATAACACAACCATAAATAAATAACCATAAAACTCTCTATCAGCTAACGGTAAAACAACAATAACACAGGAAAGAACCATTACATAGTAAACACCACACAATCACACTAAAACACCCAGTTGGCGTTGCTCCAGTGGTGCCCATATACAACTAAGAGCCCCATGCCAGGGCCAGAATGCCTCTAGTGGCTATACGCTGGTGGTATCATAGTGATGTCATAGTGGTGGCAGCCCCTACTCAAAAGCCTGGCGGAAGAGCTCCGTTTTACAGGCCCTGCGGAACTGCATAAGGTCCCGCGGGGCCCTGATCTCCTCCGGGAGCTCGTTCCACCAGGTAGGGGCCGCCACCGAAAAGGCCCTGGCCCTGGTCGCAGCATATTTAACAACCTTGGGGGCTGGAATAACCAGCAGATGGTGCCCCCCTGACCGTAGTGCTCTTGCGGGAACATATGGGGAAAGGCGGTCCCTCAGGTAGGCTCTAGAAGTTGATTGGCAATAGATTCAGGACAGACAAAAGCAAATACTTCTTTACTCAGTGAGTAATTAAATTGTGACCTTCGCTACCAGTAGATGTAGTGATGGTAGATGTAGTGACGGTCGTGAGCATGGAGGGCTTTAAAAGGGGGGTTGGACAAATTCATGGAGGACAAATCCATCAATGGCTACCACCCTTGGTGACTCAAGGCAACCTCTGGTTTCAGGGCCAGCAAACCTCTGAATACCAGTTCTAGGAGGCAACATCAGAGGAAAGCCTTTATCCTGTTTGTTGGCTCTCCAGTGCAACGGGTTGGCCACAGTGTGAAACAGAATGCTGGACTAGATGGACCACTAGTTTCATCCAGCAGTACTCTTCTTATGTTCTTGCCTGGAATAGTATTGCCAGAGAATAAGCCAGGATTTCTGCATTCAGACATCACATGAAATCACAGTAATCGTAACTACGGTTAATAAATCAAACTTAGATCCTGGGCTAGTGGGCCCTAACTCACCACGGTTAGTGGAGCAGCCTACGTCCAGACAATCATGACGTGTGCAATATTTGAACCGGACCTCTGTATCCAAACCCTGCTCTAAACCCCCAAAGCCACCTCTCAGGAGTGACAGACAAGCCAGTGGATATGGACCTCGGCACCTCCTCCTAAAGAACAACACATCTTATTTTTGTTGTTATTGCTCTGAGCCACCAACTTAAGCAACTACCCTACGCTCATGGATGGCGTTGGCCAAATATCTCTCAGAAGGTGACTCTACAATCGGAGTGCAACCCAGAAAAATACACCAGTTCCAGTGGGCACTTACCTACTGTCCAGAAACAGGAAGACTCAGAGGGGGAACTCCAACAATGATCACAATTGCCTAGCAGGTTGGTGTGGGAAAAGATGGTCTTTGGGGTAACTTAGACAAACAATATACTCAGTAGTTGACAACATGGAGCTTGGATCAGGACACAGGGTTGGATCCGGCCAATTTTTTCATTCAGTCTCGCCGAATTTGCCTCCCGACTACACCCCACCCCCATCCTACATGTTTTTCAGTACATACAGGTCCCACAATTCTCAGCAAAGCCTTTTTTCGCTGATCACAAGGGATCCCTCTTTCCTTTTCCACCAGCAGGAAAATGGGTTGGATCCAACTCATAGAGCTTGGTTTCGGTGATAACGCCTACAAGGGTTACCATAAACAAGGATCCACTGATTTAACTGCAATAAATGCCAGGATCCTCTGCTCGGCTCTCGTGTTTTGCTTTAAAAAGGAGTGCTCCTCTTAAGGAAACCATTTCTTTACCTTTCGTTCACACTGACCCCTGGTCCCAAAGCATATTCTCGATGCTGACCTGCATTGTTGCCTCCCTCGGCCCCCGCTCTGCTACCGATTTGTAGTAACATTCTCTCTGAGAACGCCTGAAGCCGGAGAGGGCCAGCCGTGACCTTGGCTTTGAGCCCGCTGCCCTCCCATCTGACCCCAATCAGCTTTGCTACAATTCTCATGATACCCACAGGGTCTCCAGATGGATAGAAAGAAAGAAAGAAAACCCACACATACCATTGTGATTAACACACTTCGTGAGGGGGGGAATGGCTGCCTACTATAGCTGTAATCTACCTTGGTACAAATAATGCAACTCTTTACTATTTTTATTATTTTGATGGTGAAATGTTCAAGGAAGAATATTCAGCATTAGGAATGGGCACGAACAGGTTCAAAAGCCGAAATTCAGCATGAACTTGGCCAGGTTCGAAGCCCCCGAACATTTACCAGACTTTTCCCCAGTTCAGTTGTTCGGGCCACTTAAACCTAACAGCTGAATGGTGCTGGCCCACCATTGTACCTTGTACCTTGTACATTGTACCATTGTACCACTGTACCTTGGTACAAATAATGCAACTCTTTACTATTTTTATTATTTTGATGGTGAAATGTTCAAGGAAGAATATTCAGCATTAGGAATGGGCACGAACAGGTTCAAAAGCCGAAATTCAGCATGAACTTGGCCAGGTTCGAAGCCCCCGAACATTTACCAGACTTTTCCCCAGTTCAGTTGTTCGGGCCACTTAAACCTAACAGCTGAATGGTGCTGGCCCACCATTGTACCTTGTACCTTGTACATTGTACCATTGTACCACTGTACCTTGGTACAAATAATGCAACTCTTTACTATTTTTATTATTTTGATGGTGAAATGTTCAAGGAAGAATATTCAGCATTAGGAATGGGCACGAACAGGTTCAAAAGCCGAAATTCAGCATGAACTTGGCCAGGTTCGAAGCCCCCGAACATTTACCAGACTTTTCCCCAGTTCAGTTGTTCGGGCCACTTAAACCTAACAGCTGAATGGTGCTGGCCCACCATTGTACCTTGTACCTTGTACATTGTACCATTGTACCATTGTACCTTGGTACAAATAATGCAACTCTTTACTATTTTTATTATTTTGATGGTGAAATGTTCAAGGAAGAATATTCAGCATTAGGAATGGGCACGAACAGGTTCAAAAGCCGAAATTCAGCATGAACTTGGCCAGGTTCGAAGCCCCCGAACATTTACCAGACTTTTCCCCAGTTCAGTTGTTCGGGCCACTTAAACCTAACAGCTGAATGGTGCAGGCCCACAGCTGAGCTGTCAGGCTTAAATGGCTGCCAGCCATTTCACCGATCAGTTTTGCTTCCCCCCCGCCCCCGCACTTCCACCCATGAGCCGTCAGGTTTAAAGAGCTGCGAGCCATTAAACCTGTCAGTTTCACATCCCCCCACTTTGGGGGGGGAAGCAAAACCAACTAGTGAAATGGCTCACAGCCATTTAAATCCTACAGCACGACAGGCCCACCCATCAGCTGTTAGGTTTAAATGGCTGCGAGCCATTACACCTGTCCATTTCACTCCCTCTCCCGCTTTGAAGAGGTGGGGAAGAGAAAAAGATGGGTTGAATTGCTGCCAGCCATTTAACTCTTCTTAGGCGACCCCCCTCCTTTCTCCCATCCACAGCTTGCCACGGCTGGGAGAAAGGGGGATCTGAACAGGCTGGTTTGGTTCGGGGCAATTTTTGCTTTGTTTGGGAACTGCCTCAAACTGAACTGGAATTTTTAGGTTTGTGCTCATCCCTATTCAGCATGCCTTTTCCTATTGCTCGAGAATAGCATGTTTTAGTAAAAGGTTCTCATACATAGCTTTCTTGTCCACTTTTATCCTATCCTATCTTCCAAGCTGCTCAACGGTGACATACGTGGTCCTTCATTTTATCCCCTGGACGACTGCCCTATGGTTCCCCAGCATGCAGAGTAGGGATTTCATCCTGAATCTCCCAGATTTTAGCCTGACACTCAGACCAGCTCTTGTATGCTAAAAATGCGATGGACCATTTCTGGAAATTTCTTCCACCAGGAAACTGAGAAGAACATTTGTTCCTCAGCTTCCCTACCACAGATGGCCACATCTCATTAGAACACACACACAGGGTGCCCTTGGTGGTGGTGGAAACTGCCATCCAGTCACAGCTGACTTATAGTGACCCCACAGGGCTTTCGAGGCAAAAGTTGTTCAGAGGTGGTTTGCCATTGCCGGCCTCCACCTAGCTGTCAGGTTCCTCAGTCAGCTCACGCAACACAGGGCTTCATCAGAAGACAAAGTTTAATGGTGAATCAGAACTAAAGACACGTGTACAGCTTGTGTCTGTAATGGCTTCAGACAATAGAACTTACTATGATATACTACTTTCAAGCATCCCCCCCCATAGCAGAAGCCAATGAATACAAATTGCACGCGCAGGAAAAAGCGGTGGGCTAGCCAGCAAAACAATCCTAGAAACCGTTATGGTTCCCAGCCGAATCTCCAGCAACTGGAGAATGAAGGTCATAGACCTGATAAGAGACAGTTAGCAACATTGAGGGAAAGTTCAGACGGAATACTCCTCCCGCATACCATACACTTGACAGGGCTACCCGACACTAGCAATCTTGGGCTTTTGTGGTGGTCTCCCATCCAAGTACTAACCAGGGCCGACCCTATTTTGCTTCCAAGATCTGATCATGCAGGATTAGGGCACATTCTATCTTACTTTTATTGAATGCTAACTCTATGCAATGACTGTTTGTAATGGGGGCACAAGTTACTGTCTCCAGGCTAGTATCTGGACAACTGTATGACACACACACACCCAAGGTCACAGAAGGTGGTAACTTCTAGTCTACCTGCAATCCAGCTGCCAAGTCCCACCTGGTCATCAGTAGAGGATCGGAAGTAGGGTGGCCAGATCCAGGTTCAGAAATTCCTGGAGATTTGAAGAAGAGAAGAAGAAGAGACTGGGTTTATACCCCACCCTTCACTACCCAAAGGAGTCTCAGAGCGGCTTACAAACTCCTTTCCCTTCCCCCCACAACAGACACCCTATGAGGTGGGTGGGGCTGAGAGGGCTCTGACAGAAACTGCTCTTTTTCAAGAACAGCTCTGACAGAACTGCGGCTTGCTCAAGGTCACATCAGCAGGTGCAAGTGGAGGAGTAGGGAATCAAACCCGGTTCTCCCAGATTAGAGTCCGCGCACTTAACCACTACACCAAACTGGGTAGAGCCTGGGGGGACAGGGACCTCAGTGGGGTACAATGCCATAAAGTCCACCTTCAAAGGCTGATTCCGCATTGGCTTTTCCCTACGTTGTTCTACGAAACCCATGTTGGAACAGAAATTCCCCTCGGCATTGCGTGCTGCTTCCACTTCCTTGGATCATCGGATTTCATGGTAGCCTCCACACCCCATGCCACTTTTGCTTCCTCCGATCATCGGATTTTATGGTACCTTCTGCATAGATTTATGGCCATTTTATGGCCATTTAGAAGTGACTTCTCAGTCAGTACAGCATTGCCTCCGAGGTATTTGAATGTGGTTTTGAGCCGCGCTTTCCCCTCCCGGATGAGAAAATTCGGAGCGAAGGCTAGATGTAGAATTGTCCAAAGTATCTATTTTCTCTGGGGGAACGGATCTCTGTAATCTGGGAATGAGCTGTAACTGTGGGGGATCCCCCGGTCCCACTTGGAGGCTGGCACCCCTAACCTGCCATGGGGAAATAAAAATTAATGCGTTCTCCCATGTTGTTTCCCCAGGCTTTGTATGAAGAGTCAGGAACGCTGCCCCCCCACCTCCCTCCCCGAGAGACAACGGCGATACTCTGCTTTAAATTCCCTAAGAGCTAATTAACAGCAGATCAGAATACCGGCTAATATCTTTCACTGACCCCGCAGTCTAATTGCCCTGTCTTCAAACCTTGGCCTGTTCTGTATATTTAAGAAGCGTGGTCGTGAAAAAGGGGGTCGACGGGCAAGGCGACGTTCCCCGAGTGCCATAAAAATATCACATTAAAAAGCCAGATAGTTTTTTTTTATGACATATTAGCTAATCACATTTTTTCCAGTCTCCTGATCTCAACAAAAAACATATGATGCCATCTTTTCATTTCGCAATAATCAGACAATTGTGAGCCTTCATAACCTGCTTTGGGAGCTGCTTAGCGGGAAACCTTCCCTCGCCGGCACGTTAAAAGAAGTCCAGCAAACGAGGATAGGTAAAAAAAGGAAGGGGGTAGTAAAAGTGCAAAAAAACAACAACCCTTCTTGCCTGTGCTCCTGCCGCTGAGCCGAGCCGGCCAAATTTCACACCTCACCTTCGTTTTTAGGTGACAGCTGAACGAAATACTGTGCAAGGTGCTGGAACATTACTCTAGGGATGGTTTTGCGTTGCTTGTGCCGGCCGATTCACAATGAAAACGGCCGTTCCAATTGTGTGCCTCCCCTTGTGCAAACAGAACCTTTATGGCGGTGCAGTTGGCTGTTTCTTTGCACCAAACTTTGTCCCATTAAATATCTATGTATTCTTCAGTTTCTTTTGTGTAGTAAAAAAAAAATCAGCAATGTACGTATGTCGCACAAATAAATGACACACTGTATGTATCACCCCCTGACCTGGATAGCCCAGGATAGCCCGCTCATGTCAGATCTCGGGAGCTAAGCAAGGTCGGCCCTGGCTAGTATTTGGATGGGAGACCTCCAAGGAATATCTGGGTCATGATGCAGAGGCAGGCAATGGCAAACCACCTTGGAATGTCTCTTGCCTTGAAAACCCAACAGGGTCACCATAAGTCATCTGTGACTTGATGCCACTTTCCATCCACCATGTATCCAGGCCCGTAGCCATAGGGGGCATTTGGGGGCAAAGCCCCCTCTCAAATGTGACTTGCCCCCTCCTCTCCCAGTCCCCCTTCCACCGGGAGGCGAAGGGAGCCTGGGGCGACTGGTGACAACTGTGCTTGCTTGCAGCGTATCACGGCCAGTCTGTGTGCCTCGTGGTTGGGTGGAAGAGGAGGGAGCCTGAGGCGTGTGGCACTGCCCTCTCAGGAATGGGGAAATGACCCCAGCAGCAAGCTTCTCCCCTGCCGCCCTTGCAGCCCCCTGGGGGATGCCAGCCGAGGGTGCCTTCCTTGCAGGCAGCCCCAATGCAGAGCAGCCCCTGCCCACCTGAAATCCAGCTCTGGCTCACTCAAGGGGGCAAGGAGAGTCTTGTGGCAGCACATGAGTCCCCTAGCAGGGGTGGCAGGATATTGTGTACACAACCATACTGTACACATTACACAACAGAAACCGTCAAAACCTACAGCAAACATCAGAAAATGAAACAATGGGCGAAATGTATGTATACAATCAGGGCTCTTTCTGTAGCAGGAACTCCTTTGAATATTAGGTGACACACCCCTAATGTAGCCAATCCTCCAAGAGCTTACAGTAGCCCCTGAAAGAAGAGCTCTGTAAGCTCGTGGAGGATTGGCTACATTAGGGGTGTGTCGCCTAATATGCAAAGGAGTTCCTGCTACGAAAAGAGCCCTGTATACAATAATGTAAGGGGGGGAGATAAATAGGGAGAAATTCCTCTTTTCTGTTTTGCATGTTTGCAGACCGGCAGTGAATAGGATGGGAACTGCAATGGCCTGGAGATGCCATAGAATCTGCAAGACTTGAATTAAGCTGGAGTACCAGTCAGAGTTCCCTCTAAGCTGAGTTAGTGTGAACTAGCTCACAGTTTTTCAGCCTCCAGCTCACACATTTTTGACTCAGCTCAGGAAGGATGGATCCAGAGCAAACTGATTCATGCAGTAGCCAAATTGCTCGCTCATAACTTTAATGCCAGGAGCTCACGAAGTAGAATTTTTGCTCACAAGGCTCCATTGCTTAGAGGGAGCATTGATACCAATTGATGCTTTTGTTACTGTCCATGGGATTTTCTAGGCAAAGATACTGGAGTGGGTTGCCATTTCCTTCTCCAGGGGATCATGAGGCCGAGCCCCGAAGAATAGATGTTTTCGAATTATGGTGCTGGAGAAGACTCTTCAGAGTTCCCTGGACTGCAAGGAGATCAAATCAGTCAATCCTAAAGGAAATCAACCCTGACTGTTCCCTGGAAGGCCAGAGACTGAAGCTCAAATACTTTGGCCACCCAATGAGAAGGCAGCCCTCACTGGAGAAGATCCTGATGCTGGGAAAGACTGAAGGTCAAAGAAGAAGGGGATGGCAAAGGATGAGATGGTTGGACAGTGTTATCGAGGCAATGAACATGAAATTAAGCAAACTCTGGAGCACAAGGGAAACAGGAGGACCTGGCGTGATGTGGTCCATGGGGTCGCAAAGAGTCAGACTCGACTGTGCGACTGAACAACCACCACCACCAATCGATTCATTCATAACTCATTACCGTAATATTCCCCGTTACTATGTACGGGTGTGAAAGCCGGACAAGGAAGAAAGCGGACCTGAACAAAGTAGACTCATTTGAAATGTGGTGGTGGAGGAAAGTTTTACAGGTATTGTGGACTGCCAAAAGACAAATAAAGTGGGTTCTAGATCAAATCGAGCCTGAACTCTCCCTAGAACCTAAAACGATTAAACTCAGGCTATCATAATTTGGACACATCACGAGAAGACGAGGGTCACCGGAAAAGGCAATAATGCCAGGATTATCTATAAATTACCTGCCTACCATTTTTCTTCTCACCTTGACACAGAGAGTACTGTATCTTTCTGTGTTATACCTCTGAGGATGCCAGTCACAGATACTGGTGAAACGTCAGGTCCTACAATGCCAAGACCACGGCCAGACAACCCGGAAAATCTACAGCAACGAATGCTAGGAAAAGTCGAAGGCAGCAGGAAAAGTCAGAGACCCAGTGTGAGATGGATGGACTCCATCAAGGAAGCCACAAGGAAGCCACAAAGTTTGCAAGACCTGAGCAAGGCTGCTAATGACAGGAAGTTCTGAAGGTCATTCATTCATACGGTCACCACAAGTCGGAAGCAACTCGATGGCACTTAAGAAACACACACACGCAATGAAACACAAACTCCACAACAGGAGCAGAAACCATCAAAGTCATATCAAAGGTGACATGATAACCATCTTTGAGTACTTGAAGAGCTGTCATCTAGAGGGTGGTGCGGAGTTGTTTTCTGTTGCCCCCAAAGGTCGAACCAGAACCAGTGGGTTGAAATTAAACCAGAAGAGTTTTTGTGTTAAATATGGAAAACTCAACGACGATTTCAGCAAAAAGTGATTTCAGATTTATTGAACAGCAAACACCAACTCAGGAACACACAACAAACAAGTGGAGCACAGCTCCGTTTTTGAACTCTCCCAGGCTGTCAAAACCACACCCACAGTTAGCACGGCCGGATTGCCCATAGGGCGAACTAGGCGCTCGCCTAGGGCGCGCCGGCCTCAGGGGTGCCAAATGGCACCCCACTCCCCCCTGAAAAGCGGCCCCCCAGCGCCCTGACCGAGCACCCGCCGCTGCCGCCAGACCTCCGCCCTCTTCCTGGCTTTCCTGGGAGCCCCGCAGCCGCGGAGCCCCCAGAAAAGCCGGCGCTGGGAAGGAGGGGGGCGGCTAGACCCCTGCCCCCTTCCCTGGCTTTCCTGGGGGCCCCGCAGCTGCGGAGCCACCAGGAAAGCCAGCGCTCGCCGCCGCCCCCTGGTTTCCAGGCCCCACCGGGAGGTTGGCATCCCCAGTGGGGGCGCCCAGGCTGTCCTGCCTAGGGCACCCAGACACCTGGAGCCGGCCCTGACAGTTAGCTAAAGGCCAATCACAACACAGAGATAAAGGCCAATCATAACACAGGGATAAAGGCCAATCAGGACCATTCCCTCTCTGCAACATTCTCACACAGTGATTGGGTATTTACAAGGCTTTCGCCGAAACCAGCCAATGGTAATGTGACAGCTGAAGAGCCACATTCAAACTCAAGCTTAACATGGAAATGTATAGCAAGGATTCACATCCCAATACATAACATTTTGGCTAAACATTAGGTAGAATTTCCTGACAATTAGAGCGGTTCCTCAGTGGAACAGGCTTCCTCGGGAGGTGGTGGCCTCTCCTTCTTTGGAGGTTTTCGAACAGAGGCTAGGTGGCCATCTGGCAGCAATGCTGATTCTGTGAACTTGGGCAGATCACGAGAGGGGGAGGGCAGGAAGGGCTGCCTCAGTGCTTAGTTCTTGCGGCCCTTTCTTACACGCCCAGGGAAATGCCGATTGCCACTTGGGGGTCATGAAGAAATTTTTCTCCAGGCCAGTTTGGCTGGAGATCCTGGAGGTTTTTGGTCATCTTCTGGGCATGGAACAGGGGTCACTAGGAATGTGGAGGGAGGGGGTATTTGTGAATTTCCTGCATTGTGCAGGGGGGTTGGACTGGATGACCCTGGAGATCCCTTCCAGCTCTATGATTCTATGATTTTGCTCATCCTTTTTAAAATAAATGCAAGATCCACCACAGTATATTTTCCTCTACCAGTCATTCCAATAACGATTAATGTTTGAATTCACATTGCCCTAGATGGATAAATGAGGCTCTGCCCTACCTTCCAACCTCCGCAAGCAGAAGCAGGACAATTTCAGGCTACTAAGCTCAAACCACATGGTCAACCAGGTGAGCACTGGAACCTAAGGCTCTCAGTCAAAACCTACCCGACCTGTTTCACCTCGTTTGCAATCTCTGTTCGCTTCTAGCAGATGCCCAAAAGGGATCCAAAAACCCCAAAGCGATTTTTTAAAAACAGTTCTACTGCCAGTAACTCAGGAGAAATTCCTTCATGACGTCGGCTCAGTCTTGAGTTTCCACAGGGGAGACATGATGGGCCGCAGGGATTACCAACTTCCAAGTGAGGTCTGGAGTTCTCCTGGAATTATAGCTATGGAGATCAGCTCCTCTGGAGGAAATGGCAAGTTCCTGAGGCTGACTCTGTGGTATCACACCCCCACTGCCCTCTCTTTGCACCACCCTGAATCTTCAAGAATTTCCCACACCAGACTTCGCACCCCCTATTGAGTGGAAGGAAGCTTGGCACATGAACACATGAACCCATCTTATCCTGAACCAGCCTACTGGTCTATCAGGGTCCGTCTTGTCTACTCAGACTGGCAGGATCTCTCCGGAATCTCAGGCTGAGGTCTGTCTCCTCACCTACTGCCTGGTCCTTTCACTGGAGATGCCAGGGATTGAACCTGGAATTTTCTGGATGCAAAGCAGAGAGCCAGTCTGGTGTAGTGGTTAAGTGCGTGGACTCTAATCTGGGAGAACCGGGTTTGATTCCCCCACTCCTCCACTTGCACCTGCTGGATGACCTTGGGCAAGCCATAGTTCTGGCTAGGGTTCCCAAGTACTTACCGCGTGCCGGTGGGGGAAACATGTTCCCCAGCCGGACCATTCCTCCCTCTAACGCACCATGCTGTCGCCAGGAAGTGGCGCCAGGCAACGCTCTGGCAATGGGGCTGAAAACTCGATGGTACCATTGAGTTTCCAGCCGCATTGCCAGAGCGTTGCCTGGCATCATTTCCTGGCAACAGCATCATGCGGCACATCTTTCCTTCCCTGGGGATGGTCCTGCCAGGATGTATCCATCCCCCGCCGGCACGCGGTAAGTACTTGGGAAGCCTAGTTCTGGCACAGCTGTTCTTGAAAAAGAGCAGTTTCTGTCAGAGCTCTCCCAGCCCCACCTACCTCACAGGGTGTTTGCTGTGGGGAGGGGGAGGGAAAGCAGTTTGTGAGCCGCTCTGAGACTCCTTTGGGTAGTGAAGGGCGGGGTATAAATCCAGTCTCCTAGCACAGAACCACAACACTTCCCTAAAATTGGCTATGAGCTCTGGGCCTTGTGTTGCACACCCCTGCACGAAAATGAAATTTTCTCTTTCACTTTACGTACAAAAGACCACTTGAATATTTTTTAAAACTGGGGTATATTAGGACTGGGGCAGAGAGAGAAACAGTGAGCCATAAAAATCGATAGCGTGTTGAGTGACATAAAGTTACCGTCATCTTTTCCCCCCCTTCTCATTCTCCCCCTTTTTCTCATAAGAGGCAGATATTTTTACAGCTAGGTACACGTTGAAGTTTTGACAACATTCATATGACATGCAATGTCCAGCGAGATTAATCACAGATCTGGAGTGTTAAAGTTCCCCGCGAGAATAGAATCCGGAGCCCGCTTTCAATATGAAGATGGTTTTGCAAACGGCAACTCGGAACGCGGCATGTTCTCGCAGATCTTTCACTTTTAACGCCCCTGCTTAATAAAAACGCTCTCTTTTGACAGTGAAAAATTGGAAGCATTGCTGCATTACCAGTCCCTGTCTGTATCTCTCCCCCCCCCCGCCATTGTTTCCCCCCACCAAGACCTTAGAGAGCAGCTACATCTCGCAATAGGCAACACCGCTTCTTGCAACCTGACAAGGGCGTATGGAAATGCATTCCAAACAAGCCTTGCCAGACTTCTCTTCCCATTTTAACTTCGGCAACAAGTCAAGCTGTAGAAATAATTAGGGGAGGGAGAGGACATGACAACGCACTGAGAACACTTTGCAAAAGAGCAGCAATTACAAAACCAGAGGCCAGCCGATAAGTTAGGAACATCCTTTAGCAATACAGGGAAGTCACAAGCAAGCCTTCTGGGCGTGTGTCTGCACAGTGCTAAACTGCCTTACTAGGCATTTCACCCTTCCCAGGGAACCCTGGGAAGTGTAGTTTATGTTATTTGGGAAAGGTCTTTGCGGCCACTTTCCTGCCAAGGGCTCTCATTTCCCACTATCCCTCCTGTAGCTAGCAGGAGAAAAATAATTTCAACCCCTGCTTTCTGTTCTTCATGAACCACCACGAACTGCATCAAAATTTGTGAAAGTTCATGGTGGCTCTTCAGTTTGTGAACATTGCTTCACAAATGATGAAACAACCAAAATTTGTGATGAACTTTCATTCACCAGCCAGTTTGTGCCCGTCCCTAAACAGCAGCCACAGGTTTCTGCTCACCTAAACACAGTCCTTTGCCATTAATCACATAGCCTAAAAACTAGCCGAATTAGGAACACCTTGCAAACCTTTCAAAAAAAAAAAGCCAAAAAGGCGCACATTTCTATCTTAAAGGGGCATTAGTCCATAAATTGGGGCCACCCCTGTAAAGACCCTGCAAGTAGCTAGTACTGCTGCAAGGTTACATGTTAGGGTTGCCAGCCCCCCCCCAGCCACCAGTGGGGGATAGGGCTGCTACTTTGGAAGGTGGACTTTATGGCATGACACCCCACTGAAGTCTCTCCCCAAACCCCGTCCTCTTCAGGCTTCACCCCTAAGATCTCCAGGTATTTCCCAAACCCAGAGCTGACAACCCTAGTCCACCCTCCAAAGCACCCATTTTCTCAGGGGGAACTGATCTCTGTAATCTGGAGATGAGCTGTAATTACGGGGGATCCCCATGTCCCACCTGGAGGCTGGCCTCTCTATCTCTGCTCTCAGCTTCAGCTACTTAGCTTCAGACATAGTAAAGGTAAAGGTTCCCTTGCTCGAAAGCCAGTCGAATCCAACTCTAGGGTCGCGGTGCTCATCTCCGTTTCAAAGCCGAAGAGCCAGCGCTGTCCGGAGACGTTTCCGTGGTCATGTGGCCGGCATGACTAAACACCAAGGTGCACGGAACGCTGTTACCTTCCCACCAAAGTGGTACCTATTTATCTACTTGCAATTTCTTGCTTTCAAACTGCTAGGTTGGCAGGAGCTGGAACTAGAGACGGGAGCTCACCCTGTCATGCGGCACCCAGGTCTCGAACTGCTGAACTACTGACCTTCCGCAGCCTGCAGTTCAGCATCTTAACCACTTGAGCCACCGCAGCTCCTTAGCTTCAGACATAGAAGGGACCTAAAAAACAAAGTCTTCAATCTACTCGTTTGCCATTTGCTTTAATCCTGCATTCATCACCGCGAGGAGCTTTAATTTCCCCCTTTTTTTTTTTGGATACCTTTGAGGCAAACAGAACATCCTGCAGCCCAACACAGCCCCGAGGGATCATTTCCCCTCCGACGCAGCCCTGCCTCCCATCAGAATGCAAGCAAGCCATTGATCTAACAGTGCATCAAGAGCAGCTGCCTTTAAAACTACAGCATTAGAACAGAACTCCCATCGATCCTGCTTCGAGGTTCTTGATATCGATAAAAATAACGTTTCGACTCCCCCACGGCCGGCCTCATCGGGGAGAGGGAGGGGGGCAGCCCCACACACACACACCCTCCACGCCACATCTTCAGAGTATCAATTACAGCATTTTCATCAAATACTTTATTACAGAGACTGGCAAACAAGGAAAGGAACATCCAGTGTCATACGCTACGGCCCCAAACCCCTCTGTGGCAGAGATAACAATGGGCCCATTCTGTACGCTGACATATTTTTTGTTTTCTAATGTATTCCGGCCTTTTGTGTCTGTGTATTCTTAAATAACAGGCACAGATGTACCGTTTTTCAGAGGTCTTTGACTTGTCACGAGGATACTGTCCTTACCAGCGAAATAAATTGATTGCTAGCGACAATGTTAACTATTATACAAAGAACACAGCTCCGGGGGCCTTTGTTGCATTTTAAAAGGGGGGGTGATTATTTGTTCCTTATGACAGTTTGCAAGATCTGCCGGGTGAAGAAGAAAAGATGTGGGTTTTTTTAACCCCCCCCCCCCAAAAAAAAAAAGATTACTGATGAATATGGAAGAGGATGGCACCAGGCCGCACAGACAGCGCTCCGAACTGGCCATCCATTATGATTTATTCAAAGAGCCAAAGACAAGCGGTGTTGAAATGGATTGCTAAAATGAGAAGATCCATCGCGGAAAAGGCACATTACTGGTGCAGTCCTAAGCAGAGTCACACCCTCCCAAAACCAGGGACCTCACAGAGGGATGCCAACCTCCAAGTGGGGTTTGGAGAGCTCTTGGATTTACGACCTCCAGACTGCAGAGATCGGTTCCCCTGTAGAAAACGACAGCTTTGCAGAGCGGGCTCTATGATATTATACCCCACTGAGGTCTCGCCCTTTCTCAGATCACTTCCTCTTGAAGCTCCTTGTTATGTCCTGAAGCTGGAATCTGTCCTATTTTTTACAGTGTTAAGCTTCAGACATAAGAAGGGATTTTAAGCTGTAACATTCCCATTGGTCGGTTTCTGTGAAACCTTGTAAATATCCGATCATAACTGTACATATGCTTTTGGAGGGAACAGACCTCATTGGTCTTTATCCTTGTTTTCTTATTGGTTGTTAACTTATTTGTGGGCGTGGCTTTGACAGCCCCGATCATTTAAAAAAGGGAGCTGCGCTCCACTGTTCTGTGTGTGTGTTGTTGAGTCGAGTTTGCTGTTACAATGAAGCTGAAATCACTTTTGCTGAAATCCAATCGTGTTGAGTTGCATACTTAACACTCCTCCCCCAAAATATCTAGGAATTTCTGAAGAAGGAGGAGGAGGAGGAGGAGATTGGATCTTTTTAACTGAAGACACCAGTGATTGAACCTGGTACCTTCTGCATGTCAAGCAGATGATGAAGAGGAGGAGACTGGATTTATACCCCACCTTTCACTACTCAAAGGAGTCTCAGGGTGGCTTACAATCTCCTTTCCCTTCCCCTCCCCACAACAGACACCCCGTGTGGTAGGTGGGGCTCAGAGAGCTCTCCCGAGGACCGCTCCTGAAAGAACAGCTCTGAAAGAACTTGTAGCTGACCCAAGGTCCACACCAGCAGCTGCATATGGCGGAGTGGGGAATCAAACCCTGTTCTCCCAGATGAGAGTCCGCGCTCCTAACCACTACACCAAGCCGGAGTTGACATCCCTAACTTCAATTAATTTAGAAAAGTGTCACACTGATTAGGACAGCACTTAAAGCCACTGCTTGTATATGATGTTGCCAGGGCAGTATTTATGAATAGGGGAGTGTATGATAAAATTGTTCTTGGACTGTACTGCTGAGGACTACAGGTGGTTAAGGCGGGCTTGTACACGCCCCTCCCCCCCAATCCTCCACACATAGAAAGGCGGGGCTAGAGACCTTGACATCTACATATTAATGAGCAAGGCGGGTTCTTTCATCAGTCAACTAAGACGGGAGGACTGAATCAGTAAAAATCAGCCCCCTTTCTTGGAAATTCAGACAGGATCCAAACCCTTATAACAGACGAAAACGTGCTCAGCACAGTCTACCCGGTCCTCGCCATTTACAACCAACAACAACCCTGTGAGGCTGATCGTAACAGCCACCCGGTTATCTCCATTGCTCTGCTGGCATTTGAATCCATGTCTCTCCAGCCCAAATCCAATATCCTCAGTTCCACCACACCAGTTCAGCCCACCAGCCATCAAATCTGAGGCTATCAGCTCTGGGTTGGGAAGGTTCTGGGGATTTGTGGGTGGAGCCTGATGTGGGAGGGGTCTAGGGAGGGACTTTGTGTTGGAAAAGGCAACGTCTGGTATACAAAGGAGAAGAGAAGACCACCCTGCAGGGGGCAGCAAGAAGACAATTAGATGACGGCGGGATATAAATCTAAATTAATAAATAAATAATAATTAATAAATAAATAAATAAATGCCATTCCTGATCTGTCTCCAGATTGCTTCTCTTAGGGCACACTCAGTCTCTCTCTCTCTCAGCTAGAGATGTAGTTAGAAACTCATCTCTGTCTCTCCTCTTTCCTATCAAGTATGTTAATTCCTAGAATCAATGAATCACAGAGTTGGAAAGGACCTCCAGGGTCATCTTGTCCAACCCCCAGCACAATGCAGGAAATGCACAAATACCTCCCCCGCCACACCCCCAGGGGCTGCTGTTCCATGGCCAGAAGATGACAAAAACCTCCAGGACCTCCAGCCCAACTGGCCTGGAGAAAAATTGCTTCCTGACCCCTAAATTGTTTCCTGACCTCTACATAAACCTTTAGTAAAGGTAAAGTTTTCCCTTGCTCAAAAACCAGTCGAATCCGACTCTAGGGGGTGGTGCTCATCTCCATTTCCAAGCCGAGGAGCCAGCGCTGTCCAAAGACTTCTCCGTGGTCATGTGGCCGGCATGACTAAACGCTGAGGCACATGGAACGCTGTTACCTTCCCACCGAAGCGGTACCTGTTTATCCACTTGCAATTTCTTGCTTTGGAACTGCTAGCTTGGCAGGAGCTAGGGCCAGAGACGGGAGCTCACTCCGTCATGTAGCACTCGGGTCTCGAACTGCCAAGCTACTGACCTTCCGGTCTGCAGCTCAGCGTCTTAGCCACTGACCCATCATGGTCCCTACATAAACCTTTAGCTACTCTTTAATCAGGTTGTGCACCGCTGCTGTGTTAATTACTCTGCCAACAGGGGTTAGGGTAGCCCAGATTAAGCACATCTCTGATTAAAGGTAGAAAGATCGCCAGAGGCTGTCAATTCAGTGGGGTATAACGCCACAGAGTCCGCCCTCCCAAGCAGCCATTTCCTCCAAGGGATCTGATCTCTGTCACCTGCGGATCAGACGTCTTTCTGGGAGATCTTCGTGCCCCACCTGGAGGTTGGCAACCCCACCTCCTATCTGGCATCTGGGAGCTGAAGTGTCAGTCCCAGGAAGAAGGGGGCGTCACTCTTTTGCAGCTGAGTTCCGTGCATTTTGGTGAGAGGGGGCGAAATGTACAGCTGTGAATTCGACAGAGGCTCACAAGTCCCTCAGATGTCCCTCCCTCCCCCATGTTTGAACAATCTGCTCTGCTTCGCTGCCCCTGGCCCCCCGTAAAGACGAGGATGTACTTTAATTACAATAATAATGAATATCGAGAGCGATCCCAGACAGGTGGCTTTTGGCAAGCCTGTCTCTTTCTTTAATATATTAAGCTGCCCCGCACAGAGGCAGGCACTTGACCCGTCTGGCTTTAGTACGGTGCATCTCAGTGGTTCTCTCATTTGTTGGAAAGCAGAGCCCTCTTATAAACTTGGTTGTACTTTTCAGGGCCCCTCTGCAAAGGAACTCCACTCTGTTTTCTTCCTTCCCCAACATAAAATGCAGGAATTTCACACCAGCTGACACTGTGAACACATTTAATATATTTTTTTTTATTTTCCATGCTCCTTCTGTATAAAGACACAACCTTACTGAATGGAAGGCTTTTCCCAGGGCCCTTTCGCTGATCACTGTGCAGAGGAAAACCCAGATTCCCTCTCTCAGCACACCCCATTTCTCTTCTTCCTTCCTGGGTCTTCTGGGTCACCAGCGAGGGACTCGGGGACCCACTTAAGAGCCCCAACCTCCCCCCTTTTGAGAACCAGTTGTCTGGTTTGAGGACTCAACTAGATGATATATGGGACACGAGATGGGTGTGGCATGCTGCAATCAGTACACGTGGAGACCTCCTGCAGCAGGAAACGCAGGGCCTTCCAGAGGCCATTGCAGCTCAGGAAAATGGCACGGGAGGGAAGGCTGAAGATACTCCTCCCCTGGTGCCAAGCCTGCAAGCCAAATCCAGCCCCACAGTGTTTGGGGAACAATAGTTCCCTAATGTGACACAAGTTGGGTCGAGGTACCCCGACCCAACCCACATGTATGGTCTACATAAGAACATAAGAGAAGCCAATGTTGGATCAGAACAATGGCCCATCCAGTCCAACACTCCGTCACACAGTGGCCAAAAATATCAGGTGCCATCAGGAGGTCCAGCAGTGGGGCCAGGATACTAGAAGCCCTCCCGCTGTTGCCCCCCCCCCAAGCACCAAGAATACAGAGCATCCCTTGCCCCAACTCTGAGAGTTCCTTTCTATACCTTGTGGCTAATAGCCACCAATGGACCTCTGCTCCATATGTTATCTAATTCCCTCTTGAAGCCGTCCATGCTTGTAGCTGCCACCACCTCCTGTGGCAGTGAATTCCACCTCCAGACTGGCAGCCATTCTTAGGCACAGAAGAATCTCTTCCTATACTTGCTTCCCAAGGTACATTTATAACTGGGGATACTGGGGATTGAACCAGTGACACTTCACATGCTAAGCATGTGCTCTACCACTGAACCGCACACTGTCCCTCCCTATGAAGTCTATGACGTGCTTCCATAAGAATATAACATTGTGTTGTATCAGATTAAACCATAGGTCTGTCCAGCTCTGCATTCTTCAACTGGAGATGCTGGGAACTGGATCCAGAACCTTATTTTTACACGGCACACGCTTTAACCACCATGCTACAGCTGCTATGGTTGTTATCTGTGTTTGTTTTTAATAGTGTCGTGAGTCCTCTTGAACATGGGCTGCTGGTAGGATGGAGTCTAACCATTTTTAATGAGAAATTAATATCTCCCCCACCCTACCCCCTGTCTAGTGCACAGCTCTGCTCTCTGAGTTAAGCCACCTGGATTTTGCTGCGCCAAACATTCCTGGCCCCGCAGGCATTTCTGAAAGGACATTGGAAATCTTTTTCCTTGTTAAGCTTATCAATGATCATCGGCTTCCTCGCCCCCACCTGCACCATGTCTGTGCTTCCAGTTAAAGAATCTTCCAGTTTCCACTGCCGCCATTATGCCCAAATAAACACGGGATCTCCTCCAACCCAGTTACAGGCTGCCGTAAACATTAGACACCGCCCAAAATTAGAAACTCTTCCTCACTCTCAGAGAAGACCCTGAGTGCTCAATCACTGCTCAGATCAGGCTCAAGGTAAAGGTAAGGTTTCCCTTGTTTGAAAGCTAATCGAATCCGACTTTAGAGGGTGGTGCTCATCTCTGTTTCCAAGCCGAAGAGCCAGCGCTGTCCGAAGACATTTCCATGGTCATGTGGCCGGCATGACTAGACGCCGAGGTGCACAGAACGCTGTTACCTTCCCACCAAAGTGGTACCTATTTATCTACTTGCAATTTCTTGCTTTTGAACTGCTCCATTGGCAGGAGCTGGGGCCAGAGACGGGAGCTCACTCCATCATGCGGCACTCAGGTCTTGAACTGCTGAACTACTGACTGTCCGGTCTGCAGTTCAGCGTCTTAACCACTGAGCCACCACAGCCCCTCAGATCAGGCTAAACACTAATTTAGGGCACAAGTTCAGCAGCCCATGGATTTCAGCCATCGGTTTTGCAACAATCTGAACCCCATGCCTTTTTATCCTGCCTTTCCCCCAAGAACCATAAGACACAGGGTTTCCCCCAGCCAGTGGTTCCTAGCAGGAGTCTGAGTGAGTGGGGAAATAGGGAACTCCATCGGTGTGACAACATTACATCACTGCCAGAGGAACCTGGAAGTAATATCAGTCCACTCTAGGAACTGCCAGAAACTCTATGGAAGTAAAACAACAATTGAGGGGTGACATGACATAAGAACATAAGAACATAAGAGAAGCCAATGTTGAATCAGGCCAATGGCCCATCTAGTCCAACACTCTGTCACACAGCGGCCAAAATATACCAGGTGCCATCAGGAGGTCCAGCAGTGGGGCCAGGACGCCAGAAGCCCTCCCACTGCTGCCCCCTCCAGCACCAAGAATAGAGTGCATCACCTGCCCCAGACTGAGAGTTCCCATCTATACCCTGTGGCTAATAGCCACTGGTGGACTTCTGCTCCATATGTTTATCTAATTTCCTCTTGAAACTGTCCATGCTTGCAGCTGCCACGATCTCCTGTGGCAGTGAATTCCATATGTTAATCACTCTTTGGGTGAAGAAGGACTTCCTTTTATCTGTTCTAACCCGACTGCTCAGCAATTTCATAGAGTGCCCACGAGTTCTTGTATTGTGAGAAAGAGAGAAAAGTACTTCTTTCTCAACCTGCTCAATCCCATTCATAATCTTATAAACCTCGATCATGTCACCCCTCAGCCGTCGTTTCTCCAAGCTAAAGAGCCCCAGGCATTTTAACCTTTCTTCATAGGGAAGGTGTTCCAACCCTTTTATCATTCTAGTTGCCCTTCTCTGCACTTTTTCCAGAGACAGAGGTTTACAAAATTATGCATGGGATAGAGAAGGCAGAGAAAGAGGTCCTTTTCTACCTTCCTCACAATACAAGAACTCATGTGCACTCAATGAAATGAATGAGCAGCAGGCTTAGAACAGATAAAAGGAAGTCCTTCTTCGCCCAAAAAGGAATTAGCACGTGGAATTCACTGCCACAGGAAGCGGCGGCAGCTACAAGCATAGACAGCTTCAAGAGGGGATTGGATAAACATATGGAGCAGAGGTCCATCAGTGGCTATTAGCCAGAAGGTATAGATGGAACACTAAGTCTGGGGAAGTCATGCTCTGCATTTTTGGTCCTTGGGGTGTGTGACAGATTGCACTTTTAAAAGCTTAGAAGTGCTGTGTAAACAGATAAAGGATTATCTGTTTGGTGTAGTGGTTAAGAGCATGGACTCTTATCTGGGAGAACCGGGTTTGATTCCCCACAATTCCACTTGTACCTCCTGATGTGACCTTGGGTCAGTCACAAGCTCTGGCACAGCTGTTCTCTCAAGGACAGTTTGAGTTCTCTCAGCCCCACCTACCTCACAGGGTGTCTGTTGCGGGGAGGGGAAGGGAAAGGAGTTTGTAAGCCGCTCTGAGACGCCTTTGGGCAGTGAAGGGCGGGGTATAAATCCAAACTCCTCCTCTTCTTCTTCTTCTTCTTCTTCTTCTTCTTCTTCTTCTTCTTCTTCTTCTTCTATAAAGGGTTAATTCTTCACAGAGCCAGAGAGCCTTGAGTGACAGGCTGTTCCAAGAGATCTGAATGCTTAGCATCAGCTGAGCAGAGAAAGACTTCTGAACTGGATGGTGAGGAGAATTCAGTCTGATTTCAGCCCTAGCTGAGAAGAGTCAAGTACTGACAGTTTTGGAGTTCAGCCCTGACTGAGAGCAGTTTAACACAGAGAGTAGAATTGGGGAAAGTTGGCAAGGACAAGTGTGTAGTTAGATGGAGAGTCCCATTCCAGCCAAAGAAAGGGGTTAGATCTTCTAGTGAGAGAAGAATTTCCCTACCCAGTCAAACAGGGAGTTAGCTCTGGAGAGTGCAGAGATCCCTAGTCTGGTGTGGTTCAATTAGAGACCTTAAGAGTCAGTTAAAAACTCAAGACAACTATGGGTGTTTCAAGAGAAGAGGTTTGGGTACTGGAAAGTGTGCACCAGCCTTCTGGAAACCCAAAGAGTCAGAGAATACTCAAACTGTGCTGGAGTGTTTGGAAAACACTGGAACAAAAGCCTCTCAACATAAAGATTGAAGTCACTGTGAATAGCTTAAGAAATTCTCATTAGCCTGAAACATAAGAATGAAAGTCTGTGCCTGTACTGATTTTACCTCAGAAATTTCAACCACTGATTTCACCTGATCTTTCCCCTCTGTATTGAATAAAATATTTTTGTTAATTTGGAATATAAAAACTTCCCGAGTGCCATGTAAGTTGTATAAGTTAAAGGGAGCTCCCATTCCTTCCCTCAGGTTCCTGAGCTCCCACTCCTTCCTTAGCCAAATTATTATACTGTGACAGGGTGGAGCAGCCAGAATTCTTCGGGAAAGAAAACAAATAACTAGGGTGGCTCAGTCACAGAAAGGAAAGGAAAACAGAGGGAAAATCTTGCCTCTGAGGGAGGGAAGTGGATGGGACCATCACAGGGGGCAGCAGCGGGAGGGCTTCTGGAGTTCTGGCCCCACTGATGGACTTCCTGATGGCACCTGGATTTTGGCCACTATGTGACACAGAGTGGTTGGACCGGATGGGCCATTGGCCTGATCCAACATGGCCTCTCTTATAGTTCTTACATCAAATTCCCAAATAATAACATGGGTAAAACAAAGAGACAGCCGCAGAGCAGTCAAGACAAGGATACAGAGGAAGCCGGGCTATCACATTTGCTAGCCCTACCGCCCCCTCTGGAGTACTGGTGTGCTTCATATCAGGGAGACATTATACAGCCCACTTCCAATAAAACCTAGGACTCCTGTCCAGTCCCTAAAGGCCAGCCTGTACAGTTGCCAGCTCTGGGTGGGGAAATACCTGGAGATTTTGGGGTTGGAGCCTGGGGAGGGGAGGGACCTCATCAGGGCACAAAGCCATCGTTCCAGGGAAATTGATCTCTTGTTGTAGTTCCAGGCGGTCTCCAGGCCCCACCCGGAAGTTGGAAAACCTACCTGAATGGGGGACAAACACAGAAAAGATCGGCCCTCTGCACCCACACCTCCAAAGTGAGGGGGAGGGGGCAAGAGAATGCATACATGGCTGCTACGATTGGCACAATCGCAAAAGCAGTTCTGCTACTCTAAAGGTTTTCTTCAATTAAACGTTCGTGATGAGTTGCTTTTTTTCTGTAAGCCTCCTTGAGGGTTTCAAAACAGGGAGATGGCCTAGAAGTAGCCCCAAACCAATGAATAATAGTTCTCCTCCCCATTCAGACCTTTGGCACTTTCCATGTGTTCCCAGCAGAGCTAAGAGCCTGCAGTAACAAATGCCAGGAGATTCTGAGGGCAGTGCCTGAGAAGGGCAGCGTTTGGGGAGCATGTGACATTGCTTCCAGGTCACCTTCTAGGAATCTCCCCTAATATCCATGGTAAAGAACATAAAGACATTGGGAAATTCCTAGAACGTCTCTATGAGAGGGGGGCATTTTTTTCCCTCAGGCTCCTCTATTTCTCGAGGCCAGGGGATTGGGGCTGTAGGCTGGGGTTTACCCCCCAAGGAGAGGAAAATGGTAAGCTTACCCTGCAGAAAAAAGCCCATATCTCCAGACCCCGTTGCATGGGATCTCCCAACGGAAAGAAACCAACCCGGAGCTAGTGACACCAGTCACAATCCTTCAGTAAGATAACCATCATTGTGACTCCCCCTGCAAGGCGAAACACGTCACACTGTATTTTACATAATATATTACATATCACGGGAGCGAAGGTGGCATGGCACAGCCTTGTCAGATCTTAGAAGCCAAGCAGGGCCAGTACTTGGAAGGGAGACCACCAAAGAAGACTCTACAGAGGAAAGCTTCTCACTTGCCTCGAAAGCCCCTTCCTGGGATCACCATAAGTCGGCTGTGACTCGACGGACACTTTAAACACGTATTACATATCACGCGGCTCATATTCATGTTGCTAACAGACCCCATGTTTGTCAAGGTGATTCCCCGCAGCTTCTGCAGCAGTTCCTGTTTGTCCCCCGCAGCGTCACGTGAACATTCGTTTGCCGAATTTTTCAGATCAGGTTGCAACCCAAGGGGGTCAGTTGGATTCGGGCAGCCCCTGCAATGGGAAAGGCAAGCGTGAAAAGATCTTTATGGGAAGGAATGATACCAAACCGTAAAGCTCCCCACCCCCAATTCCCAGCCACGGGGTCTAACAGCTTCTGCAAGAAAGTAAATGAAAATTCATGATACTGTATTGTGCCCAAGAGCCAGCTTAACCACCGGAGCTATACAATTATTTATTGCTGCAAACTATCAAAGGGAATTGCCCACCAACCTCCTCGCTCCGTGCAGTAATTGATGTGAAGTGAGGCATCGCATCCCCTGCTGACCCCGGCGTAGCGAGAGTCAGATGGATTACATCTAACTCAATTATGATTGATATGATCAAAACCCATGACGCACGACATACCATAACAGGCATTTCTAAGTGTATCTATTGATTGATTCGGTGGAGACAGGAAGAGGGGTAGGGGTACACAGGCGCTCTCCGGCATATCGCAGTGAAGCAACCTTGGAGGGGCAGGAAGGAAGAGCGACACTTTCGACAGCTTCCCAGTGTAAATAAATACCATAGAGAAAAACAGATCCATATCGCCAACAACGGCCTCTCTTGAGCATTTTGCCCCAATCCAGGTGCACAGAAATGAGCGCATGAGATTGGCTGCATAGGAATATGGACGGGGGTTGTACATCTGCATGTCTATCAGTGTCTTTACCCCCATTCAGATCAATACAGCATGAACAGATCCCAGATCCGACAAGGGGTCGGATTTATTGTAACATAAGCTTTCATGGGCTATGGCCCATTAGATGACATTTTGGGTTCTTTGTTTTAAGTGTGGACTGACTACATCTTTCCTTGAATGGTCATCCCAAGAAGCTTGAGAGAGAGGCTGTAGGTACCTGCTTCACATACAGCAGGTTCCAGGTCCAGTCTGTGGGTATCTTACAAGGTTTTGTCCTCACAACAACTCTGTGAGGTAGCTTAAGTGGCTGGCCCAAGGTCACCAATGAACTTCAGGAGTGAGGGAGGATTTATTTATTGTATTTACCTCATTTAAGCCCAGCCTCTCTCTCCAGGGGGGACCCAAAGCAGCTTATATCGTACTCCTCCATTTATCTTCACAACAGCCCTGTGAGGTAGATCAGGCTGAGGATGTGAGACTGGCCCAAGGTCCATGGTAGAATGGAAACACAAACCAGAATGGTCTAACACTTGTACCACTATACCACACTGGCTCTTCATTTGAATCCCGGACTCCCAAGTCCTGGCCCAACTGCTAGCCCACACCGGCTTTCCGTTAGCCTTATATGGTCCCCACACCTGATTTGTACTCTTGGTTCCCAATCCAGCAGGTGTTGTGCATGCATACACCCAGGGCTCTTTTTGTAGCAGGAACTCCTTTGCATATTAGGCAAAACACCCCTAATGTAGCCAATCCTCCCAGAGCTTACAGAGCTCTTCTTACAGGGGCTACTGTCAGCTCTTGGAGGATTGGCTACATTAGGGGTGTGTTGCCTAATATGCAAAGGAGTTCCTGCTACAAAAAGAGCCCTGCATACACCTATTTACAAACATGAAATCTCCTTAACCGGATCGGGAATCGCAAAACGAAAATTCTATCTAGTTACCAAAGGGACATATGGCCCTTATTACTGAGACATGTACAACTTCTGCCAGATTAATGCGTTCCAGAAACCAATTAGACTGCAAGGCTATGATCCAACTGAAGCCCACTGTGATTAAAGTCAGGCTTGTTCTCTCAGGTACAGGTGGACATGTGGAGAGGGCTGATCAGGGTCACACCTGCCAACCTGCCCCGCATACCACCACTATATGCCCAGTTGCACGACTTGCGTGGAAGCCGTGCAAGTAGACTCTCGTATGCATGATCTGTGTGCGTGAGAAGTATTGTCAAGTTGCTTCCGATTTATGGCGACCCTATGAATTAATGACCTCCAAAATGCCCCATCGTTAACAGCCTTGCTCGGGTCTTGTAAACTGAGGACTGTGGCTTCCTTGATGGAGTCCATCCCTCTCATGTTGGAAAAAGGGCAACTAGAATGAAAAGTGCATGGAAAAAGGGCAACTAGAATGATAAAAGGATTGGAACACTTTCCCTATGAAGAAAGGTTAAAGCGCTTGGGGCTCTTTAGCTTGGAGAAACGACGGCTGAGGGGTGACATGATCGAGGTTTATAAGATTAGGCATGGGATAGAGCAGGTAGAGAAAGAAGTCCTTTTCTCCCTTTCGCACAATACAAGAACTCGTGGGCACTCAACGAAACTGCTGAGCAGTCGGGTTAGAATGGATAAAAGGAAGTCCTTCTTCAGCCAAATAGTGGTTAACACATGGAATTCACTGCCACAGGAAGTGGTGGCAGCTACAAGCATGGACGGCTTCAAGAGGGAATTAGATAAGCATATGGAGCAGAGGTCCATCAGTGGTTATTAGCCACAAGGTATAGATAGGAACTCTCCATCTGGGGCAAGTGATGCACAGTATTCTTAGTGCTTGGGGGGGGGGCAACAGTGGGAGGGCTTCTAGTGTCCTGCCCCCACTGGTGGACCTCCTGATGGCACCTGGTATTTTTGGCCCCTGTGTAACAGAGTGTTGGACTAGATGGGCCATTGGCCTGATCCAACATTGGCTTCTCTTATGTTCTTCCTCTTTACCTGATGCCTTCAGCTTTTCCTGGCATTATTTCCTTTTCCAGGGACTCTTCTCTTCTTATTATGTGACCCAAGTACAACAGACTCAGTTTAGTCATTTTAGCTTCTAGGGAGAGTTCAGACTTGATGGGCAACGATCTGCATGCCGCCCTCCATCTTCCTGGATCTTGGGATTACTCCATGCGAACGACACACTTAGGTTTGCCAGCATGGTTTGGGAAACCGTGGTTTAATCTTATTTGATATATAGTGGTTTGGGAAACAGCTGGAGATTTGAGAGGTGGTATCTGGGGAGAGTGGTGCCTGGGGAGATCTCTAGGTGCCACCTGGAGGTTGGCAACCCCAAGCACTATCGGCAATGCAGAAGTCAAAAGACTCAGCCTCCCAAGGACCTGCCCATTTGCAGCCTAATGAGGAGAATCCAGATCCCATCAAAACCCACGGGACAAGCTAACATAAGAACATAAGAGAAGCCAATGTTGAATCAGGCCAATGGCCCATCTAGTCCAACACTCTGTCACACAGCGGCCGAAATATACCAGGTGCCATCAGGAGGTCCAGCAGTGGGGCCAGGACACTAGAAGCCCTCCCACGGCTGCCCCCCTCAGCACCAAGAATAGAGTGCATCATCACCTGCCCCAGACTGAGAGTTCCCCATCTATACCCTGTGGCTAATAGCCACTGATGGACTTCTGCGCCATATGTTTATCTAATTCCCTCTTGAAACTGTCCATGCTTGTAGCTGCCACCACCTCCTGTGGCAGTTAATTCCATATGTTAATCACTCTTTGGGTGAAGAAGTACTTCCTTTCATCTGTTCTAACCCGACTGCTCAGCAATTTCATGGAGTGCCCACGAGTTCTTGTATTGTGAGAAAGGGAGAAAAGTACTTCTTTCTCAACCTGCTCGTCGACAATCCTCCGAAATCACATTGTCTTCAACAGGAATTACAGCACAGTCCTATGCAACCGTAACTCCAGTTTAAACCCATTGAAACCAACAGGCCCAGGCCCATTCTGCATCTAGAAGAAGAAGAGGAAGAGAAGAAGAGATTGGATTCATACCCCACCCTTCACTCAGAGTCTCAGAGCAGCTTACAAACTCCTTCCCCTTCCTCTCCCCACAACAGACACCCCGTGAGGTAGGTGGGGCTGAGAGAGCTCCTTCCAGAACTGTCCTTGAGAGAAAAGCGCTGACAGAACTATGGCTTGCCCAAGGTCATCCAGCAGCTGCATGTGGAGGAGCGGGGAATCAAACCCAGTTCTCCCAGGTTAGAGTCCACACTCCTAACCACTACACCAAAAAAAGCTCATAGACACACATGTTCATCATGCACACACATCATGCATGTGCTACTCCAGTGGCAATGCCTTCCTCTGCCAATACAGGACGGGAGAAGCTGTGGAGTAAGCTGGTATCGTGGGAAGGGTCAGGGTAGCATGGCCACCATCCGCAGTCTCCCAGCCCCTCACAATTGACAGTGACTCATGCACAGACCGCAGCACCTGTGAGGTGGGAAAGCGTTGCTGCAATGAAACCATTGCAAGGCCTCCAGCCCCGGGATTCTCATGCGTCAGATTCTGGTAACCGGTGCTTCCCTTGTGGCGCTCGCTCACACGCAGCAAGCGCAGGGGGCAGTGACCGACCCCGGTGTCTTAACACCGACGCAAAGAGTCTTTGAAATTCATAAATTCAAGAGAAAACCTGTTTTAGTGGGACTGATAGTGCCGTATTAGTTGCGGGAAGTTAATGAGGTCCTGTGTTTGAGTACAACCAGATTAAAATGAAAAACGAACCACATTACATTCTGTTTCAACAATTATTATCAGTTGGCTGTAATATAAATATGCAAATTTCCCCAGCTTGAACTTTCACATCCTCTGTAGAGACCATTCATCTCTTTAAAGTATTAATTTAAGTTGTAAAAGGATCCATACATCACCGCCATGTCATTTTGAAAACAAATATTAATCAATTTTGCACCGGGGGGGATTGCCACGGACTGAGTGGAACGTCCACTGGCGTCGAGATGGCAAGGCAGCGGCGAAGGAATTTGCATACTCCTCCTTGGCTGAAGAAATCATATGATAAATACAAGAACAAATGCAAGAAACTCCGCCGACTTAAGACCTTATCGTCATACGGGCTAAGGCGCAAAGACTGCCTTTGAATCCTGATTGCAACGCTATGCAGATTAGGAAAATACGCCGCGTGCCTATCTGTATAACCTTGAAAGCCGGAGACGGCTGACGGGTAGCCATAGGTTCCTCTCTTTCAGTCACAGCCCCACCCTCCCCCCAAAAAATGTACAGAAGTTTTCAAACAAGAATACAATAGGCTGCCAACCTCCAGGTGGGGGCTTGAGGTCTCCCAAAATTACAACTGAGGCTGATTTCCACTACAGCTGCCTCGGTGTTGTGCCGCCGTTTGCCCCGACACTACTGGTCAATTTCACACCCGAAACCGCGGGGCTGCATCTTGACCTGCGGCTTCGCCTGATTTCCCCCGCAGTTTCGTGATCCTGTTTTTTGAGGATCACGAAACTGTGGGGGAAATCGGGTGAAGCCGCGGGTCAAAATGCAGCCCCGCAGCTTCGGGTGTGAAATTGACTAATAGTATCGGGGCAAATGGCGGCGCAACACCGAGGCAGCTGTAGTGGGAAATCAGCCTGAGCTTCAGGCAACAGAGGTCAGCTCCTCTGGAGTAAAAGGCTGCTTTGGAGGACGGACTCTACGGCATTATACATTCGATCATAGAATCGCAGAGCTGGAAGGGGCCCGAGAGGCCATCTAGACCAACCCCCTGCTCAATGCAGGATCAGCCTAGAGCGTCCCCGACAAGTGTTTGTCCAGCCGTTGCTTGAAGATTGCCTGGGAGGGGGAGCTCACCACCAATGCTCCTTCTAAGCTGTGGAGTCTTGTGAGCAAAAATTCAACTTTGTGAGCTACCGGCATTGGAGTTGTTAGGGAGCGGCTTGGCTCCTGCATAAATTAGTTTGCTCTGGAGCCATCCTTCCTAAGACACAAATGTGTGGTAAAGGTAAAGGTAAAGGTTCCCTTGCTCGAAAGCCAGTCGAATCCGACTCTAGGGTTGCGGTGCTCATCTCTGTTTCAAAGCCGAAGAGCCAGCGCTGTCCGAAGACGTTTCCGTGGTCATGTGGCCGGCATGACTAAACACCAAGGCGCACGGAACGCTGTTACCTTCCCACCGAAGTGGTACCTATTTATCTACTTGCAATTTCTTGCTTTTGAACTGCTAGGTTGGCAGGAGCTGGAACTAGAGACGGGCGCTCACTCCGTCATGCGGCACTCCCAGGTCTTGAACTGCTGAACTACCGACCTTCCACAGCCTGCAGTTCAGCGTCTTAACCACTTGAGCCACCGCAGCTCCTTAAAAAAAAAAAATGTGTGAGCCGGAGGCTAAAAAAAACTGTGAGCTAGCTCACACTAAGTCAGCTTAGAGGGAACACTGCTCACCACCTCCCGAGGCAGCTGATTCCGCCGTTGCACAACTCTGACTGTAAAAAAGTTTTCCCTGATATCCCGCCCTTCATTTAAACCCATTATTGCGAGTCCTCTCCTCTGCTGCCAACGGGATCAGCTCCCTGCCCTCCTCTAAGTGACAGCCCTGCAAATACTTCAAGAGAGCATTCATGTCCCCCCCCCGACAACCTCCTCATAAAGGTTCCTCCTCTCCCCAAACCTTCCTTCTTCCCCAAGCCCCACCCCAAATCACCAGGAATTCCCAAAGAGAACCTGGCAACCCAAGACTAGAAACGTATTGAAAAGATATAATTCTAGCACAGAAGGCTTCGTTTTTGCATTTAGTTCCCCCCCTCAACTAGGTAACAAGGGCTGTGGTCACGCACACTAAATAATCCACTTTCAATGCACTTTCCAAAGGGATTTTGCCAGTTCACACAGTGAAATCCAGTTGGAAAGTGCAGTAAAAGTGGATTGGAAGTGGATTATTTAGTACGTGTGACCGCAGCCAAGGTTAGGGGTTTTTTTCAATATGAGTCCCCCACCCAGCTACAGAAGTGATGGTTTCTGTTCAACAGGCAGACTTCAGGAGAGATGAGTCCCGAAATAGTCCGTCGGTCCATCAAAGTCAGCATTGTCTACTCTGACTGGCAGCAGCTCTTAAGGTCTCCGTTCAGGGTCTTTCACATCACCTGCTACCCAATCTTTTTAACTGAAGGCACCGAGGATTGAACCTGGGACCTTCTGCAATGTCAAGTAGATGCTGTACCAATGAGCCACATCCCCTCCCTAGACATCAGCTCCTGCTCAACGGCTCTGCCCTGCATCCTTGCTTTGCTGCCTCCCCACGGGCTATCTTTCACCACCACCCCCTCATTAGGACAGCCTATTCCCCAATTGAGAGTGAAGGCAACATGGTATAGGGCAGAGGTTCCCAAACTTATTTGGCCTACTGCCCCCTTTTCAGGAAAAAAAAAAAATATTCAGGGCCCCCCTGGAAATCTACTTTTGAGAAGTGGACAAAAAGATGCAATGATGAATTTGCACATAGTAAAGAAAGATGTTGTCGTAAGTAAAGGAAGTTGTTGTTGGCCTGAAGCCAGAGGCCAGCAGCAACCATCACACAATAGCCCAGCAGCAACACCAGTCTTACAAAGGTGCACATATGCATGGCTGTGATTGGTTGTGGGGACTCCTCTCTACCTCCAACTCCACCTCCCTCCTTGATCCCAGGGAAGACCAGGAGAAGGCAGGAAAAGGCTGCTTTAGATAGGTTCTGGATTCTTCTTTCTTTATGCTTCCATCACCCCCATATTTTTATTCAACGCCCCCCCATTGCACCGAAGCAGTGGCAGATTAACCATTAAGCAGACTAAGCACGTGCTTAGGGCACCAGGGCCAAAGGGGGCACCACAAAGTTGGGAAAAGAATGAAGATTTGTAAAAAAAAAAAAATGATAAAACTAGTGCAAATTGATCATGGTGCACCCTAGGATTTATCTTCTATCTTCTATCACCCTAGGGTTATCTTCTATTTTTTGTTGGTGCGGTGCAGTGTCATAGCCTATGTTTAAAAGTAAAATGCATGTGTTTAAAAGTAAAATGATGGAGCCAAATTCAGTTGTCATGACAGTCATTTCAATGGCCCTCTCTGCCCCTTTTTAATTTCAGCCCCACGTAAATGTCAAAAATGAAGCGTGTTCAGTTGAGTGGCGCGCAAAAGAGAAAATGTGCAAAAGAGAATGAGCAAAAGAATCTGTCTGTTGCAGCCAACATTGGCAGACCAGTTGCACACATCAAGAGATGAGTTTGAGGGATTTGAATCACTTGCAAAGGACATGCTCCCTGATGTAGAATACAAAGCAACTCAAACACGTAAGCATATAAGAAAGAGAATGCCCAACGATGGAAATGCACCAGAGGTCATTCTCAGTGCCAGAGACAAAATTCCGTATCTCCACTTTTTATGTAATTGTTGAAAAGTTAGAAACGGAAATGAGGAGGAGACGAAAGGTGTACACTGAAATAGCAGACAGATTCTCTTGTCTGACAGATGTTCCTAATGCCCCCCAACAAGGTGCTAATTCCCAATTATCAGAAAGTGAAAGGTACTCAAAGACTTGTCAGACACTCATTGATGCTTATCCAGATGACATGAACAACACTTTGTCTACAGAGCTTCAGCAGTTCCATTCATATGTTCTTCATAAGTTTAAAACAACCAAGAAAACATTGTTCACTCACATGAAACTTTACAACACAATTACAGAAGATAAACTAGAGAGTGCCTTTCCAAATGTTGAAATTGCCTTAAGAATACTTTTAACATTAATGGTCACCAACTGCACAACAGAGAGGTCTTTCTCATAACTGAAACGTGTAAAAAAACCAAATAGATCAGTTATGCTTCAAGAAAGACTCAACTCACTGTGTATATTAACAATTGAAGCAGACATTCTGAGAAGTATTAATTTTGAGGATGTTATCCCAGAAAAAGAATGGAATGGGCCTTGGTTAGGGTTGCCAGCTCTGGGTTGGGAAATATATGGAGGTTTTGGGGGTGGAGCCTGCAGAGGGTGGGGTTTGGGGGGAGGGGCCTCATCAGGGTATAATGCCATAGAGTCCACCCTTTGAAGCCGTCAAATGACCTTGGTCATCTGGAGATCGGTTATAACAGGGGGAAATCTCCATGGGCCACCTGGAGGCTGGCAACCCTAGCCCTGGTGCAGGATCTAAAAGAAAAGAGAGCTCCTGTGGTGGATTCTTAGGTCCTTTCCGCATTTGCCTGCCAGTCCAGATTTTCTCAGTGTTCAAGTCGAGGCAATTTAAGTGCACCACAAAACAGCATCCAAATAACCCCGGGGCGACAGTAGGCTGAAACCGGGCTGGCCACTGAAGAGAGGTAATGTAATGCAGAATGGGGGAAAGAACCAGGCCCGTAGCTACTGCGGGGCCCATGGGGCCAGGCCTCCTGTGGTTTTGCAGGCCCCTCCCCCAGTCCTCATCGCCACCTCCCTCCAGCACCCTCCACTCGATAAATTGCTTCTTCTCCCCCCCCTAGATGGCTGGGCTCAAGGCAAAGCCAGCCGCAGCCCGGGCAAGTCGGCAGGTGGCGGGTTTGGCCCTGGGTCAGCCTCCGCTGGGCCAGGCTGGGTGGGACAGGGCCTGGCCCAGCGCTTCTCACTGGGCAACGCTGTGGCTGCACAGGTGAGCAGCGGGCCAGGGACTCCGACCCGGATGGCAAGGTGATTTGTGCCCACCATGGGTGGGGCGAGGCAGGAGGGAGGCAGGGTGTCCCTGGTGGCTTGGAGCAGTAGCTGCGCCGCCCCCGTGAGAAAGGCCAGCCAAGGTGGTAGAGCCTGTGGGGAGTGCCAAGCGCTTCTCCAGCGGGAGCAGGGAACAGAAGCAACAACAGGGAGGGCACTGGCTGGAGGCACCGGGCCGTTCCTGTCCTGCCCGGGTAAGAAAGAAGCCATGCACAGCTGGGGGGAGGGGACAGCGAACCACTCGCCCCACACACCTCTCCCCCTCATGGCCCCTGAGGAAAACTTTGGCCCCCTGAGCAAAAAGTTGCTAACTACAGGACTGGAAAGAACCCAGAATAAAAAGAAGATCAAACTCGATTTTAGGGCAGAATGGGGGGGGGACCTGGATTAAAAAGAAGGTTGAATTCAGTTTTAGTGCCGTGGCAAACATGGATTGAAAGGAGAGTGCAGAAAGGGCCTTAGTGCATTAGTTCCACTTTGGAAGCAGGACTAGGTCAATTGACCACTTCAACATCTGTGGAGAAATTCAAAGGCAGAACATTGTGTTTAAAAGAGGCATGGCCAACAGTGTTCCCTCTAAGCTGAGTTAGTGCGAGCTAGCTCATAATTTTTTAGCCTCCGGCTGACACATTTTTGTCTTAGCTCAGAAAGGATGGCTCCAGAGCAAACTAATTTGTGCAGTAGCCAAATTGTTCACTCACAACTCTAATGCCAGTAGCTCACAAAGTAGAATTTTTGTTCACAGGATTCCACAGCTTAGAGGGAACATTGGTGGCCAGGTCTTGTACTCCGTTGCTGTCTCTGCTCTTTGGGAAATAAAAAGGGGGGGGAGGGCTGCAAAATTTCTGTAGAGAAATCTGCGAGAGAAGTGCTCAAGGAGAAGAGTGTCCAAACCCCAGGCAGGGATGCCCTGTAAGTTCTTACACCTCTGAAAAGTTATCGCTTCTCTGAGGCGTGAAAATCTTATGGGAAACCGGCTTCAGCTAACGAAACCTGGTATCCAGACAGGACTAGAGGCATTCTTGACTTCCAAATGTTCCAAAAGGGGAGGAGGGAGGGGAAACATAGATGCAGCCTCTTGTGCCACAAAGAGAGCCACCGCGAGACTGCTCGGCAGTTTTATGGAGTCCTAAATCTTCATTCAGTGTCCCTTTGCATTGCTGAATGAAGATTTAAAGTGCCATAAAAGATTGGTTGCAAGACTTATCCCGGCCTTGGTTGTATGCTAATCAAAAGGGGGAGAGAACACAGCCCACCTTATGGGGAGCATAATAACCAGTCAGACTTTAATCTTCAGCATCTAGTTTGTTCGCTTTACATTTTTTTAGCACAGGTACTAAAGCCATTAGGACCTTCTCTGAGATTTGCATCTAAACGCTTTAAATTGACAGGACCAGCCAGGAGATGGGAGAAAAGCTTTCTGTTTGGGGTTCAACTCACTGTCAGGGCCGGCCCGTCATTGAAAAATTTTAGACTCTTGCCTAGGGCGCTGGCTCAATGAGGGTGCCTTCCCCTCCCCTCCTTTCCCTCGCACCCCAGGGTGCACCTCCCTTGCCTGCTGGAGCACCTCCCCCCCTCACAATTCAGCAGCAGCACCGTTTAAAGGCAGAAGAGCCGCAGAGTCTGAGCAGGGGCGTGAGTGGCACTTTGCCTGGCGGAGCCCGGAGGGGTGCGAGGGGGAGGGGACAGGCAGATACGGCAGCGGCGGCCCTTTCGCCCAGCCCCGCATAGTCCAGCCTCTTCCCCTGGCTGCACAGACCATGTTAGCACCAAGGAGGCAGCCGGGGGAGTTTGCGAGGCTGCTGAAGGAGACTAGGGCAGCAGCAGCCTCTCAGCCAGCAGGATGAAGCCCAGCCCGGCAGGAACCTGCCTGGTCCTGCCGCCACCGCCGCTCCTCCTCCTGCTGCTGCTGCTGCTGGGACTTTGGGGTCAGCACACAGAAGCCCGGGCCAGATGCCAGACAAGAGGCTCTGTCATTAGGGGGCAGCCAGCACCAGGGGGCGCACCACAAGGTAGCCTCACCTGGGGGGGCACCACAAGGTAGCCTCACCTAGTGTGTAAAAAAACCTCAGGCCAGCTCTGCTTATGGTAATAGCAGTTGGAATTCCATGTCTTTTCAGGAAAGATGCAAACAGGCCGTGGTACCTGGTATTTTTGGCTGCTGTGTGACACAGAGTGTTGGACTGGATGGGCCACTGGCCTGATCCAACACTGGCTTCTCTTATCCTCTTAAGGAGGCCACGGCCTTCAGCTTGCAAGACCATGATAGGAAGTTTTGGAGGTCATTTATTCACAGGGTCGCCATAAGTCAGAAGCAACTTGATGGCACATAACATGCAGAGATCAACTAAGCAAAGGGTTTGTAATGGCTTAGTCACTGGATCTTTCTATTCGACAACAGAGCCCTGCATTAAATAAATTCATTTGTGTATTAGTGAAGGAAGTGTGAGAACTTGCAGCCCGGCAAAAGTTATCACTGTTCTAAGACTCATATGAGCATATGAACTGGCCCCAAGAAGCCAGTCATACAGAGACGCGCAGCCAGCCTCTGATTCTTTCCCATTCCCACCCTGAAATTTCTCATTCTTGCTTTTGACCCTCCCCAATGTTATTCGTCACTTGTACGATAATGTGCAATTCTTTAACTTTGTTCCATTTTCTGTTCTGCCATGTTGCATTAAGAGTGGATTTCTATAGTTTTTCTAGCCATCTGAAGTCGTCCTGGAAAGAATGTAAGAAAGGGGGAAGACATTTGGGGCTTCTTAACAGGGGCCGCGGTGGCTCACAGGTTAAGATGCTGAGCTGCAGACCAGAAGGTCTGTAGTTCTGCAGTTCGAGACCCGAGTGTCACATGACAGAGCAAGCTCCTGTCTTTGGCCCCAGCTCCCACCTACCTAGCAGTGCAAAACCAAGAAATTGTAAGTAGATAAATAGGTACCGCTTCGGTGGGAAGGTAACAGCGTTCCGTGTGCCTCGGCATTTAGTCATGCCGGCTACATGACCATGGAAACGTCTTCGGACAGCGCTAGCTCTTCAGCTTGGAAACAGAGATGAGCACCGCCCCCTAGAGTTGGATCCGACTGGCTTTTGAGCAAGGGAAATCTTTACCTAACAGGGTCTTGTATATTATCATTCTACTCACCCCAAAAAATCTTCCTGACCTTTAGGCAGGACAGTTTTATTTGATGTGTGGGAAGAGGTAGTTTGCCCTCATCTGGGTGGCTAATGAAAGGCTGATCTCATCAGATCACGGGAGCTACACAGGACTGGCCCCGGTTAATATTTAGATGGGGCACTTCTAAGGAAGTTCCGGTTTGCTACACAGGGGCAGGCAACGGCCAACCACCTCTATTAATAGCTTGCCTCTAAAACCCTATGGGGTTGCCATAAATGGGGTACGACTGGATGCATTTTCCACCACCACCACCACAGAGGGTTTGCTGAACCTTTGGGGTGACTCTCGGGGAAGGGCACTGCTATTGTGTATTTGTGTGCATGTGCCTTTGGTGGCTGATTTCTACGTCATTTCCCATGTGTGTGATTCTCTGGATTGCTTTGTTACCCATCTCGGGTCCCACTTCATTGTGCGGCAGGGCTCAAAATCTTTTTTTAAAATTTCACTGTTCTGAAACGGTAGCAGCTGATTGTTTTTCGAGGCGTCCATTAGCCACCCTGAGCCTACCGGGCAGGCAGGGTACAAATTCTCATATATCGTTTCCATGAAGTGTGCACATTTCCCAGCATTATTTGAGCATCAATAAGCAAGCACTATACATACAAAAGACTGCACTATACATATAAATGCCATATAAATTGATCAGGGGGGGGAATGCATGCACAATAGAAACAAATCTGCAAAACCCAGTGGGCAAAGCGAGAATCAAAACCGTTGAAAGCAAGTATAAAAAGATAATGAAATTGGGAATAGCTCCTCGTCCTTACACCCCGATAGCATCAAGCCCTGCTAGCTATCTCCCCCCTTGGAACGAAGGATCCAGTCACAAAGATTCTTTATTGTGGGTTTTCCTGCAGACTATAACTCGATTTTAATAGAGAATTTTTCTAATGCATCATCTGTCTGTAAAAGTTTCCCCCTTTAAACAGTTCCCTGAAAAGAGGATTCTGTGTAGACCAATATAATTTTTATGTATTAAAGGCTTTCCATTCAGGGCTGTGTCCAGATATACAGGCTTCAGCTACGGCACCGGGTTTATATTGCATCCTTTAAAAAATAAAGATTATAAGTACGGAGGCGTCTCGGGCAAGAACTGGTAGCAAGGTAGCATGGACAAAGTTTGCAGCTGCTTTCCCGTGGAATAATATACGACGGGAAGGAATGTCATAATCTCGTTTTACTGTAACTGATGCTGTGGTTCGACATTCGCCAGAACAGGAACCTTAAAGTCCCGGCTTTCCTTTGCATGCTAAACTACGGGACCCCCAGTCTCAGCCACACAGCTGCAAAGGAGGAGGAGGAGGATACACAGGCAGGGAAGGGGTGTTTAATAGAGGGTGCAAAAACAGACAATACCGAGATAGTTAGGCCAATGTGTTGACTTATTATAAGGCGGGTTTCATACATGCAACAGAAGATGAAGCCGTCGCCGACGTAGGATTGTCAACTTGGGCAAAATGCATCCAGAGATTTATACCCCATTTTTCTCTCCAATGGGGAATCAAAGCAGTTTAGGGCACTGGTTCCATTCTTCCATTTCATCCTAACAACCACCTTGTCAGGTAGGTTAGGCTGATGCAAGGGCGGTGGGGGAGCTGCCACGAAACAACAGACGATGGATGAAATTGACATTTTCCCTACCTCTGTGTTTGGCCTACAACCCATCCTGTATCCCATCCCTCCCAGGGTTGCATCTCCGGGTTGGGAAATTCCTGGAGATTTGGGGGTGGAGCTTGGGAAGGGACCTCAAAGGGGTATAAATGCCATAGAGTCCATCCTCCAAAGCAGCCATTTTCTCCACAGGTCTCCGTCATCTGTAAATCAGTTGTAATTCTAGACGATCTCCAGGCCCCGCCTGGACACTGGCAACCCAACCTCTCAAATCTAGGCTTCAAGACTCAAAAGAAGCCAAAGAAGAGGACAGGAGCCAGGTAGGAGGCACTGTTAGGGATAGCTGGAAAAGTTAAACATCTTCCCTCATGCCTGCCATTTCTTCCCGACAAAAGTTTCCCTCTCCAAAATTCATCCATATTAAACAGCAAACACAGGGCGGGAGAGCTTGTGTTTGCCACCGAACATCCACTTCTGGCTGAAACCGTTTGAAGCAACAGTGTTCTTTTGTTTCCACATCACCGTCTTCAGCACGTAACGCAACAAATATTACGGCAAGCCCCCCGTCTCTAAGGCAATTACCGCGGGGGCTCGTGAAACAGGACTCAGCCCCCGTAAAGCCAATGAAGTTATGACAGCTGCCGCCCAGGAGGAATCAAAGCTGAATAAAAGACCGTCTCTGTGGCAGACAAATGATGATAAAGTGAGCCTTTTAGTCAACAGTCAATGGAAATTGACAAGGCTAAACCCCACCACTAATGAACAGCCGAACCTCTGCTATCGGCAAGCGCGCCGAAAGTTTCATCTGAATAAGAGGGCCGAGATTAAATTCAACCGATTTCTTTTCCTAAAAGAGTAGCATATATCCTTTACCACCTATTAGGGCTACCAAAGTGGGTGCCAGCAGAAGGGGGGGGTTGTGAGTTGGATCGAGCCAGTTTTTTCACCCAACGTCAACCAGTTCTGCTCCTTGCAACGGCCCCGTCCCACATGGCATCTGTACATGTGTTATCCTGAGAACTCCAGCATAGCCTTTGAGGAGGGGGGTGAAGGGGACCCGTTACCCTTTTTCACAACCAGAAAACCTGGTTGGATCCAACCCATGGGCCCAACCACAGGTGCGCAAATTGGCTCGAAAAGAACGGCAGTGTTTGGCTTTCCGTTTCCTTTCCCTTTTCTATTTTTTCCCCCCAAGCCCAAAGTAGATTTCAGATGGCATCTACGTCACACGACAATAATGATACAGAAAGCACAATTGCTGCCGGATGCTTCGTTATCAGTTCTTCCAGTTTTCAGATTCTTATGGATTAATCTCAGATACAGAACGAACGTTCGGTTTATGGACACAGCGCCTTGTCGGCTGAGCTATGGAGGGTGTAATAACCGTGCGCAACAAAAGGACAGCTGCACATTAATAAATATGTAATGTTTGATTAAAAATATGGATAGTATTTCTCCACCACCACCCCCCACACACCACCACCACCCTCAGCAATCCAATTGCCGGCTACCCCCAAGGCAGAAGATGCGATCTGGCAGGCATATTTCTTGCTTGCTTTGGAAATCCAAAACCCAAACGTTTCCCTGTCCCAGCTGTTTCCTATTGTTCGTGTTTATCAGCTCAAAGGGCGAAAAGAGGAACAAAGAAAAAAAAAATTCGCTTGCATTTCAAATGTGCCAGTCAGTCAGTCCATTGTTAAAAGAAGAAAGCTTAATTGTCTATGCTGCCAAACTTCTTTTTGGTGAGTGTCCAGTTTTTAAGAAAAGCTATTCAGCTGTGCAATTTGTTTAATACATGCAGGGGTGGGGGAAGCTGCACATGAAATCACATGCTTTCCAGAAGGGAAGGAGGGGAGAAGGGACAGCCATACCCATAACTTGTGGGTCTGAATCACTTTGGCCACAGCTTTCAAATTAGCACCTTCTACTGCTGATCGGACTTTCTACATTAGTATCTGTCTTGATATTAATCTAAGGAGGACCCTGCTGAATAAGACCAGTGGTCCTAATCCAGGATCCTGGTTCCTACAATACCTACCCACATGCCCCATAAAGGCCAAAGAATCCAGTGTTACTGCCATCTACCAGCTACTAACATTCAGAGGTATACTGCGATCGCAACATGGAGTTCTGACCAACCCAAATTCATCTAGGCATCTGTTCATGTGTCTAATCTATCTAAAATTAAATCAGCGGTCTTTGCTACATCCTGCAGCAGTGAGTTCCATAAGTTAATTATGCAATAATAAATAATAATTAGCAAATCAGAAATAACAGTATACCAGGTTTTGACCAATGTTCTTTGGGCTTTAGGAGCCATCACAAAAATCTAGGACTTAGACTGATTTTTCAGCCTTCAGTGCTTTATATTTTAATGACCACATTTTCAGATTATTGCTGCCGCGAAACCTAATTGGAAACTCTGCACAATTTATTGTCATTTTTTTGAAAGTAGGGATGCCAGCCTCCAGGCGGGACCTGGGGATCCCCTGGAATTAGAGCTTATGTCTAGACTACACAGATCAGTTTCCCTGGAGAAAATGGATGCTTTGGAGCAGAGCTTTTTTTGTAGAAAAAGCCCAGCAGGAACTCATTAGCATAACAGGCCACACCCAACAGCAGAAACTCGTTAGCATATTAGGTCACACCCCCATGTTACCAGGAGTGTGATCATCCAACGACACCTACCTTTTGCTTCTTATTCTGTTTGTTGTCAAAACTCAGGGCTTTTTTTGGAGCAAGAACTCCTTTGCATGTTAGGCCACACACCCCAAATGTAGCCAGTCCTAATGAGTCCCTGCTGTTGGGTGTGGCCTATTATGCTAATGAGTTCCTGCTGGGCGTGGCCAACTCAGGAACCAGCCGGAACTCCGTTCCTGTGCGTTCCCACCCCAAAAATAGCCCTGCTTTGGAGGGTGGACTCCGTGGCATTGTGGCCCACTGGGGTTCCTGTCCTGCCCAGGCTCCACCCCCCCAATCTCTAGGAGTTTCCCAACCTGGATCTGGGGAACCTACCCGCCACCCCCCACTGGTGGCCACAAGGGACCCGATAACCCTATTTTAAAGCTATAATAAAAGTGTTGTAGATATGGGATAGCCCTGGTTATCATCATGACAAAAAGCTAACCTGGGGTCCCCGGTCTTTTTCAGCCTATGGGCTCCTTTGGAATTCTGTTACAGCTTGGTGGGTGCGCAGCCACAAAATGGCCGCTGTGAGAGGTGGAGCCAGCCGCAAAATGGCTGCCACGGCTTACCTTCAGTCACACATTGAAGTCCCTCCTGCTGTGGAGGCAGCTGCTGCCAAAGCGAAGTTTTTCTAAAAAAAATCTGACCACCCAATCAAATCTCCAAAGGACAAACAGAGAACATAAGAGAAGCCGATGTTGGATGAGGTCAATGGCCCATCCTGTGCAACACTCTGTCACACAAAAACACCAGGTGCCATCAGGAGGTCCAGCAGTGGGGCCACGACACTAGAAGCCCTCCCACTGTTGCCCCTCCCCCAAGCACCAAGAATACAGAGCATCACCTCCCCCAGATTGAGAGTTCTCACCTATACCTTGTGGCTAATAGCCGCTGATGGACCTCTGCTCCATGGGTTTATCCAATTCCTTCTTGAAGCCATCCATGCCTGTAGCTGCCACCACCTCTCGCAGCAGTGAATTCCATGTGTTAATCACTCTTTGGGTGAAGAAGGACTTCTTTATATCTGTTCTAATCTGACTGCTCAGCAGTTTTGTGCCAAGACCACAGCTACACAACCCGGAAAATCTACAGCAACTAATGAACTCTGGCCCTGAAAGCCTTCGACAACATAATTTCGTTGAGTGCCTATGAGTTCTTGTATTGCAAAGAGAGGGAGAAAAGTATGTCTTTCTCGACCTGCTCTGTCCCATGCATAATCTTGTAAACCTCAATCATGTCACCCCTCGGCCGTCGTTTCTCCAAGCTAAAGAGCTTGCTGGGCAAAAGCTCCACCCGGCTTTACCTGCTTTCTAACCGCACTTGGCAGGCACCAGGAAAGGTGTCCACGGCTGCCATGGTTGGGGACAACTGAGCTAACCTCTATCCCTTACCTAAATAAGCCTCGTACTTCTACTGAAAAACACCAAGCAGCACAGAAGATGAGTGAGTGATGAAACCACTCGGTGCCACGACGGAATTCCTAGGTGCCACGACACCTCAGCACCTTGGAATCGTCAAGCCTTATACAGCGCCACCAAGGGGCACGGCGTTTTGCGGAACAGCACAGAGGAACATGACAAAGATCCCTGCCTCAAAGCGCTTATAATCTGCAACTTCACAGAGAGGCCAAGGCCACTTAAACATTCCGAAACAGCTAATTATTACAAGCCAGAGCTATTTATCTCCCATTTTATCCTTCTGAAAGCACTCCTGTAGACTACAACCTGCTTTTAAGGTTCACAGTTTATTTTATCAGCACAAAACTCTATGAAGTCGGTTAGGCGAAGGACTAGCGTAAGGTACGAGCCCCCCCCCCCCCCAAGTGAGTTACAAAGATGAAACTCCTTCCCAACAGAACAGACGTTTGTTTTGGTTTTAAACACAAGAGTATTCCTTTCCTGATGCTTTCTCTCCCCTTCGTTTCTCTCCCCCCCGCCCCTTTTCCCTCTCGCTAAAAGGCCCATTTTCTCAGTGTGGCTCTTTTTGGCAAGTCTCTGCCTCCTGAACCATAAAGAATAATTGGCAGGTCTTGGCAGAACCAGCGATAATATTGAACCTGTAATTGTCTCGCGTCTTTGTTTACAAGTGGGGAGAGTCAATACAATATGACTGACGCACGCCCCAGCTGCTTCCATGTCGCTCGCAAAAGGCGGGCGTGGGTGTGGAGGGGGTTATATTTGGAAACTTCTGTCTAATTAAGCAGACAACGGACGGCCACCACCGCTTCAAAGTGACAAGATGTCTCTCCTCGGGGGAGGGTGACGGCTCCCTCTGCCTCCGCCAGAAGCAGCTAGGAGTCGAACGAGGCACTTCCTGGGTGGCGCGTTGATGCCTTTTCGTGGTGAGTCGCAGTACAAAAGGGGTCATGGTTCGGCGGCAGGGAACTCATAAGCAAGAGGCCTCCAGTATGGTCCCCAGCACGTCCAGTGAAGAGAATATTTCCCAGTACTACTGTGTAGGCAGGGCCGGTGTTAGCACACCCTGAGGCAAGATATCTGCTGGGGCCCTGAGTGTTGGGCAAGGCCACTGCTGCAGAGCCTCGCAACCAAACCTGCCAGAGAAAGATGTCCAGGTAATGTACAACGGAGGCACTCCTGGCAGTCACAGCGGCGGTGCTCCCATCTGCAAACAACAGCCCGCTCCATTAGGGAAAGGACATGACGGTCAGTGGGAAGGATCCCAAATAGGCAGGGGAATGAACTGTAAAGTACTGGGTTTCGGGCCTCATGACTCGGACGACGACATAAGAGAAGACGCGTTTATTCGTACTTCACACAAGACAAAGAACAAACAGTAACGGCCGGAGGCCAACTATATACAGTTAGGGGGGACGGCCCCATATTCCTATTGGCGGGTTTGAATCGCCCGCCAATGCTGCCATTGGTTCTCTACTGGCGAGCTCAGGAACCTAGTCCCTATTGTTCTCAGAGAGCGAAGCTTGGCTGTATTTCGCCAGCTCTGCCTTCTGATCCCAGGACACAACATGAACGACACACAAGAAGGTGAGGATTCATGAGTGCTGGAAGAAAGTAACAAAAAGGGGTCCTGGTGGTGGTCAGATAAGGAGAGGAGGCCCCTGGGCACTCTCTGCCCAGTGGCCTCCCATAGCTGGAACCGGCCCCACAGGTAGGAATGGACAATATTGGGCTATTGTCAGACTCCTGCAGCAATCAGTTCCCAACAGCTTTCATTCAAAGTTGTTGTTATGTATTGGGACTGAAACACTGCAGGACTGTGCTGCCAGAGACCGGGTGAGCTTGGAGCTTTTGGGCAGGAATGCACAGGAACAGAGTTCCGGCTGGCTCCTGAGTTGGCCACACCCAACAGGAAATCATTAGCATAAAAGGCCACACCCAACAGCAGAAACTCATTAGGATTGGCTACATTAGGGGTGTGTGGCCTAACATGCAAAGGAGTTCCTGCTACAAAAAAAGCCCTGAGTTTTGACAACAAACAAGGTAAACAGAGTAAGAAGCAAAAGGTGAGTGTGGCTGGATGACCACACTTCTGGTAACATGGAGTGTGGCCTAATATGCTAATAGCGTGTGCTGTCAGGGGTGTGGCCTAATATGCTAATGAGTTCCTGCTGGGCTTTTTCTACAAAAAAAGCCCTGTGAATAACAATATACCAACAGAATTCTGGCAGTAACCAATTAAGATGTAAAGTTTTGTAAATAGCCTATCGTTGGGAGTGGGGTGTGTTGGAGTGTGGCCATTGCAGGCAATATAACCAAGCTGTGGCTCTGCTCTACAGTCTTGTTCTTGCTGAAATCACTGAAATTTATCAACTTGCAATTTCTTGCTTTCGAACTGCTAGGTTGGCAGGAGCTGGAACCAGAGACGGGAGCTCACTCCATCATGCAGCACTCTCAGGTCTCGAACTGCTGAACTACTGACCTTCCACAGCCTGCAGTTCAGCGTCTTAACCACTTGAGCCACCGCAGTCCACCAATTAGTTAGGATGCTTGATATTGGAATTTAGGTCACTTTGTGAGTCTATAAAACGGTTCCATTTTAACATTGCACTCTTGTGCTCCGAAACAGTGTCTTTTTGGGCTGTCCAGTTTATGATTTTATCAAATATGAAATAGTCCCATACTTTCCTATACCACAGATCTATTGTGGGTGCAGCTTTGTCCTTCCATTTCATAGCAATCACGCTTTTTGCTGCTGTTAGTAAGGTCAAAATCAATTCTTTATCTAAGTACTAAGGCCAGACCCTTGTTAAGAAGGAACCCAGTGACTTTCTTGATTTCTTGCAGGACTTCAGACCAGAAATTGCTAATATGAGGGCTCTAGACTCTAACTACTGCTGCCCATCTGCAGTTTTCAGTATCTCTTCCAACAACGTGACTCTGGAGCTGGCCCATAGTGAACATGGGGCCCATGGGACCCATGGGGCCAGACCCCCTAGTGTTTCTTCTGGGCCCCTCCCTCCCAGGCTGCCCCCAAAGTGCTCCACCTGTACCGTACTTTCATTTAATTAGCTGGCGGGCCCCCTGGGGCCCCCTCCCCAAAATTTCCCTAGCTACAAGGCTGCTCTGGAGTCAAATCACAGGGTTTTCTTCCCCTCAACATTGTCAGATAGAAAATAATGGCCTTTTCTGCGCTCTCCTTTTAATTCATCTTCACTGCGGTGGCTCTCCAAGCAATTTTGCACTAAAATCAAATTCAACCTTCTTTTTAAACCAGGTTCCCCCCCCCCCCGTGCGCCACTAAAATCGAGTTCAGCCTTCTTTTCATTCTGGGTTCCCCCCCCCATTCTGCATTACCCTACCTCCCTTCGGGGGTCAGCCCAGTTTCAGCCTGCTGTTGTCTCGAGTTATTTGGGTCCTTTCCGCGTTTGCCCGTCACTCCAGATTTTCTCCGTGTTCGAATTGAAGCAATTTAATAAGGCCCTTTCTGCGCTCTCCTTTTAACCCATGTTCACCACGGTGTGCTCCGAGCAATTCTGCACTAATATCAAGTTCAACCTTCTTTTTATTCCAGGTTTTTTCCTCCATTCTGCATTACGTCACCTCCCTTCAGTGGTCAGCCCAGTTTCAGCCTCCTGTTGCCCCCAAGTTATTTGGATGCTGTAATGTATTAAGATGGCTATGACTGCGTGCACCTGGCCATGTGGTCGAACGGACCTACAGACCTTCGGTCCTAGAACAATGGACACCATGGATCCTAGGCGCGGACCAATAGGAGCGCCAGGATCCTGCAGGGAACCTATAGTTACCAGGGCCATGTAAATAGAACCTATCACGGGAGTTGAGTGTGTTTTGGGTATGTGTGCCGACTAGAATATAAGCCGGCTAGGGACCGGCTATTTCATCTTCCATTTTGATGTAACTAAATAAACTAAAGCTGATTTCACCATGCTGAGTCTCCAACCTCAGTACTTTTCAGATGCGGTTTTGCCATGGACTTGAATTGCCTCGACTCGAACGCTGAGAAAATCCAGAGCGGCAGGCAAATGCAGAAAGGAATGGCACAGGATTCTCCGAAACAAATTCAATCAGAAACTGGCTTTGAAGTCCTGCCTTCCATTCTGCAAAGCACTTATGTGAATGAAATCGAAAGCACTCTTTAGATAAGCGAAGGTTGGGAAGAGATCATCCCCCCCAGGCAGCTACTTGGACTCAAGGAACTGTAGAATGTTACGATGGCTGAAGAACTGAGCTAAAATAATCAGCTTACATATTTGGGAAAAGGAACAAGTTCATAGCCCCTACTGTTAAGGGGAAAAAATGGAAAATGAGAAGGCAGTGTCCGGGGGGGGGGGAGAACACTTTTTCAGCGCTCAGAGGAAATAATTTCTGGACTCCACTTATCTTCATGCCCTTCCCACCCGTAGTACAAGAACCAATTAAGCAAAAGAACTGAAACAGCAAAGTCAATTATTCAACTAAGAGGCATTTTGCAGGTTTATTTAAATCAGCTAATATATAATGCCATCCTAAGCAGAGTTACAGCCTTGGAAGACCATTTATTTCTATGGATTCAGAAGGGCGTAACTCGGTTTAGGATTGCCCTGATACACCCCAGGCAGAATCTGTTCAAAATTTTGGTGCTTTAGCAAGAGAAGAAGTGGCAGAACCAGCAACATGATTTTAGTTGCTTTTAGATCTGAGCTGGTTTGCTCCCCACCCCCCACCCCCCGTTTTAGGCTTTGATTACTGATTTACATCGGTGGATTTTAAAAAAAAAACTTGCTTTTTAAAGCAACAGGTTTTTAAGCTTATTTCGGTTTTGCAATTGCTGTATGCAGCCTTGGGCATTATTTTTAATAGAAAGCAGTACATGTTTGCTAAATAAATAGATAAAATTATATCCTCCGATCAAAGCAAACAATCCCTTCGATTAATTTACAGGCAGGGCAAACTTTTTAGACTCTCTCGCGAGGAAACGCCCTTCTGGAGAAGAGTCGATCCCTTCTGGCAGAGACCAATGGCTAATTCAGTCATGCTGTCAATATAATTAATAAGCGCAAGATGAAAAATTCTAAATGCAGCACACACAAAAGAGAGAGAGAGAGAGAACAAGATGAACCGGTGATAATAATAAAAGATGACTGCAGGAAAGAATTGTATTATTCAGATGCCTGACATTATAAGCACAGCCATATGTTCCACAAACTGCAGCATGCACGCGCCTCAGGTGATCAAAGGTATAACAAGAGACACCGGATCAGGAGACCAGCCAGGATGCTACTTTAATGTTTTAGGGCACTCGGAGAAACATATGAGTCTCAGAGGAGCAGGAAACTGCCCCACACAAGTTGAAAGGGCTCTGATGGCTTCCTTCCAAGATGGGTCATGCTCAGGACAAAGTATACTTCTCAACTATAATACCAGTTTGGTGTCGTGGTTAGGAGCACGGACTGTAATCTGGGAGAACTGAGTTTGATCCCCCACTCTTTCACATGCAGCTGCTGGTGTGACCTTGGGCCAGTCACAAGTTCTTTCAAAGCTGTTCTCTCACGAGCAGTCCTCGAAAGAACTCTCTCAGAGCGTCTGTTATGGGAAGGGGAAGGGAAAGGAGAAGAAGAGGAGATTGGATTTATACCCCGCCCTTCACTACCTGAAGGAGTCTCAGAGCGGCTTACAGTCTCCGTTCTCTGAATCCCCTTCATTGGTTTTGCTACTTCCAAATTCACAGTGTGTTTAAACGGGTGACCAATCAGAAATCTTATCTGACACGCCTCACAAACTTCAAAACTCTGTTGAGAAACCCAATAGAATCAGAGGGAGGCCTGCAGAATATACTTTATATTGCTTCACACTGGAAATTCCAACACCCCACAGTACCAGAAGAAACTGAATGATATTTGTTCTTTACAGCTAACTAAGGACCAATGGGATCTATATGACCCACTGCTTTTGCTGTGTTGAAAGCAACTAATGCTAAATTAATAACTGTTGAAACTCATTACACACCGGTATATTACCCCGGTCCAACTGAATCATATGGATGCTTCCAAAACCTTGCTCTGTTGGAAGCTGTGTGGATGTATGGGCTCTCACTTGCATTGCTGGCGGGCTTGTGCTAAATCCTGGTGAACAGTTGCACGCACAATTCACTCAGGGTGATTTCCCACTACAGCTGCCTCAGGTTTGCACCACCATTTGCCCCAATAAAATTTGTCAATTTCACACCCGAAGCCACGGGGCTGCATTCTGACCCGCGGCTTCGCCCGATTTCCCCCGCAGTTTCCTGATCCTGTTTTTTGAGGATTCCGAAACTGCGGGGGAAATCGGGCGAAGCCGCGGGTCAAAATGCAGCCCCGTGGCTTCAGGTGTGAAATTGACAAATAGTATCGGGGCAAACGGCGGTGCAACCCCGAGGCAGCTGTAGTGGGAAATCACCCTCAGTCACAGGATATTCAGTCGCAATGAATATATGTAGAACTGTAAATTGCATTCAGTTTCTCCTAACATGAAACTTGATTGTCTCCTTGCATGCTTAGGTGCGTTAAGGTTTACGGTAGGTGTTTTTTTTTTAACAAATGCTTATCAGATGTCAATGCTATTGTATTGAAATTGTTAAAATTAATAAAAATTATAAATTCAGAATTCAGAAGCAACCTTTAGAAGCCAGCAGATTAGATGATATATTCAATGCAAGTTGGTTTCTCATGCTACAAGAACTTGTGGGCAATCAATGAAATTAATGAGCAATAAGCTTAGACCGGAGGAGCTGCAGTGGCTCAAGTGGTTAAGACGCTGAACTGCAGGCTGTGGAAGGTCAGTAGTTCAGCAGTTCGAGACCCAGGTGCCACATGACGGAGTGAGCTCCCGTCTCTAGTTCCAGCTCCTGCCAACCTAGCAGTTCGAAAGCAAAAAATTGCAAGTAGATAAATAGGTACCACTTCGGTGGGAAGGTAACAGCATTCCGTGCACCTAGATGTTTAGTCATGTCGGCTACATGACCACAGAAATGTCTTCGGACAGCGCTGGCTCTTCGGCTTTGAAACGGAGATGAGCACTGCAACCCTAGAGTCGGATTCGACTGGCTTTAACTTTACCTTTAACTTTACCTTTACTTAAGCTTAGACCTGATAAAAGGAAGTAATCCTTCACCCAAAGAGTAACTAAACTAACATATGTAATTCACCACTGTAAGAAGTGGTGATGGCTACAAGCAAAGACAGCTTCAAGAAGGGACAGGATAAACATAAGGAACAGGGGTCCATCAGCGGCTATCACTATATCTAGGGCAGTGATGCTCTGTATTCTTGGTGCTTGGAGGGCAACAGTGGGAAGGCTTCTGGAATTCCAGCCCTGCTGGTGGACCTCCTGACGGCACCTGGGTTTTGGCCACTGTGCGGCACAGAGTGTTAGACTGGATGGGCCATTAGCCTGATCTAACAAGGCTTCTCTTACGTATGAAAACACCAACCCAACTTGCGTCTAAAGTGTGATCCAGGATTCACCTTCAAATCGAGGGGAGGGGGGCAAATTGGCTCCCAAGCCTGGGGCAACAGTAGGGGGAGCTTTGACATTTCATCTCTTCCACCCTGTATGTTTTTGCTAGGGAAAAAAGGCTGTGGGGGACGAGCTTTTTGACCCACTGCTGATTCCACGTATCTCCCGGGCAAACCCACAGAACTGGTAGTGGACAAACAGCTTGCCCCCACAAAACATTTTTTTTCCTAGTGAAAGCACACAGGTGGAAGGGAACAAGTGCCAATGGCCGTCCTGCTGCCACTCCATGTTCAGGAGCTGATTTACACACACACACTATCTTTAAGGTGAGTCATAGGGCGTATGTTAAAAATAAAGTGGGCCGAGAGTTCCCTGAACCAACGCACATTTAACATCTAATCAGAACCTTTAGTCTGCTCTGGTCTTGAGCTCCCTTAAAGATGGATCATTTTTTTACAGCATAAGATTTTGTAAGCCGCAGACCATTTTGTCAGATGCATGAAGCATTATATCTAGTAGGAAGATTGCACACACACTCTATAAACAGCAGAAGAGGAGGGAGTTATTGCAAAGAGGTTAGACGGCTCATTTTCCCCGGACAAGATGCATTCCATTGTACAGCGGAGGTGAAAACGAGAGCACAGGAAGCTGCTCTGTACTGAGTCAGACCCCTGGTCTTTCGAGATCAGCACTGTCTACTCAGACTGGCAGCAGACTGTCCAGGGTCTCCGGCTGAGGTCTTTCACATCATCAACCATCTGATCCTTTTAACCAGAAATGTCAGGGATTGAACCTGGAGCCTTCTGTAATCCAAGCAAATGCTCTGCCACTGAGCCATGGACCAGCCAAGAGTCAGCAATCCAATCATGATTGGTGTGGACCACTCCTAACAGTTGATGAGCTGGAAAATTGGAGCCCTTAAAGAGAGAGATTTGCTTTTCATAGCAAGCTAACCATCCCAAGTCCCCACTGATTCTCCAATATGGTGTTCAAAACAGAACTTGAATAAAGCTTGGATATAGCTTAGGTAAAGTACCATAGTTTAGCCAATTGCATTTTGTTGTTGTTGTTGTTGTTCAGTCGCACAGTCGAGTCTGACTCTTCGCGACCCCATGGACCAGATTACGCCAGGCCCTCCTGTCTTCCGCTGTCCGCTGAAGTTTGCTCAATTTCATGTTCGTTGCATCGATGACACTGTCTAACCATCTCATTCTTTGCCGTCCCCTTCTTCTTTGACCTTCAATCTTTCCCAGCATCAGGTTCTTCTCCAGGGAGTGCTCCCTTCTCATTTGGTGGCCAAAGTATTTGAGCTTCAGCTTCAGGATCTGGCCTTCCAGGGAACAGTCAGGGTTGATTTCTTTTAGGATTGACTGATTTGATCTCCTTGCAGTCCAAGGGACTCTCAAGAGTCTTCTCCAGCACCATAGTTCAAAAGAATCTATTCTTCGGCGCTCGGCCTTCCTTATAGTCCAACTCTCACAGCCATACATTACTACGGGGAATACCATTGCTTTGACCATGCGGACTTTTGTTGGCAAGGTGATGTCTCTGCTTTTTATCATGCTGTTTAGGTTTGCCATCGCTTTCCTCCCAAGGAGCAGGCGTCTTTTAATTTCATGGCTGCAGTCACCATCTGCAGTGATCTGGGATCCTAGGAACGTGAAGTCTGTCACTATTTCTACGACTTCCCCTTCTATTTGCCAAGGAGTGATGGGGCCAGATGCCATGATCTTAGTTTTTTTGATGTTGAGCTTCAAGCCCACTTTTGCACTCTCCTCTTTCACCCTGAGCAAGAGGCTCTTTAGGTCCTCTTCACTTTCTGCCATCAGAGTGGTATCGTCTGCATATCTGAGGTTATTGATCTTTTCCCCAGCAATCTTAACTCCAGCTTGTGATTCATCCAGGCCAGCATTTCACATGATGTACTCTGCATATAAATTAAATAAGCAAGGTGACAATATACATCCTTGTCAATTGCATATACAGGCCAACATTAGACTTTTTTATTCAACGTAAAACATTACTGGCAAACACCATTTTGGATTGATCCAGGCGGGGAGCTGTGTTGGTCTGAAGCGGTAGAACGAAGTTTGAGTCCAGAGACACCTTTAAGACCAACAAGTTTTATTCAAGGTATGAGCTTTCGTGTACACGAACACTTCCTCAGGTACTAGCTAATTTCTCAGATATTCAGGTGCCACTGGACTCAAACTTTGTTCTACCGTTTTGGCTTGTTCACCCAAAATGCCACAATGTCTTGGAGGCCGTTCTGGTCCGCAACACTGTTGTGAGAACGCAACTACCCACAGCTGTGTTTTATAGCTACATCTTTAGAGAACTTACTGAGGAGGAGGAGGAGAAGGAGAAAAAGGAGAAGGAGGAGAAGGAGAAAAAGGAGGAGGAGGAGGAGGAGGAGGAGGAGGAGGAGGAGGAGGAGGAGGAGGAGAAGGAGAAGGAGAAGGAGAAGGAGAAGGAGAAGGAGAAGGAGAAGGAGAAGGAGAAGGAGAAGGAGAAGGAGAAGAAGAAGAAGAAGAAGAAGAAGAAGAAGAAGAAGAAGAAGAAGAAGAAGAAGAAGAAGAAGAAGAAGAAGAAGAAGAAGAAGAAGAAGAAGAAGAAGAAGAGGAGGAGGAGGAGGAGGAGGAGGAGGAGGAGGAGGAGGAGATTGGATCTATACCCTGCCCTTCACTCAAAGTCTCTGAGCAGCTTACAATCTCCTTTCCCTTCCCCACCCCACAACAAACACCCTGTGAGGTAGGTGGGGCTGAGAGAGCTCTTTTGAGAACTGCCCTTGAGAGAACTGTGACTGACCAAGAAGTAGGGAATCAAACCCGATTCTCCCAGATTAGAGTCCATGTTCCTAACCACTACACCAAACAACATAATTCTGATGCAGCTTTTCTACATGCTCATGAGACCCTGGCGAGAACACCATGGGAATCATTTCTATCCTCTTCTAATAGGATGTTAGGACATGATCTAAAGCAGAAGTATGTTGATCTCAGGACTGAAGCTGCTACAATAATGTAGTTTACCTCAAACAGCAGATTTGAGGGTACTGATAAAAGTATTACAAAGATCAGTAATGTAGTTAATTATATTTTTACAGCCACAAAGAGGTGTTGTCACATAATGCAGGGTTTCTTGAAAGAGACAGGGACGGGGGTGATGAAATCCCACATGACCTCCCGTAAATTAAATCCACCCAAGGCACGCCCGGAACGACACCCGACTTTAGGTAAATGTCAGGGTCTTGCTTAGATCCTGTCCCCTTAAACCGGCTTATCCCGAATTCTCAGAACCGAACTGTTAAAGATCCCCGGCAAAAGTCTTTGCCGAACTCATTAAAAGTCTTGCTCAGGTTGTATCGATCATAAAAAGCTAGCCTGAGAGGGGTCGTTCTCTATCTTATTTGCGACAAATGCATCTCCTTTTTGAGACTGCAGACACAATATTACAACACCGGCTGTGTACAACACAGCCCCGCACGTCCACCGGCTCGCGCCGTCCCCCTCCCGCCTCTTTAACCTCAATAGAGCAGCCCTTTGGTTAATTATAGTTACTCCGCAGTCTGATATTAAAGTGTTCGGTTCTCAAACAAATTCTTATTTATTTTAGGCTTCTTTTTTTTTCCCCCCTGCCTCTCTCCCAGGTAATGAAATGTCAAAACCCGACTTTTTCTGGTTTTGTGGCATGTTGATCAAAGTGACCTTTGCTTTGCGAGCAGACACAAATCAATATCACGCGCCCGCAACGTTTGACAGATAAAGGTGCAACATATAATAAATGACAATCACTGACGAGGGGAGCAAGAAAATACCTGCCAACTCCAGTTCATACCGGCAATTTTCAGACAATGCTGCGTGTTATGTTCAAAGTGAAATTCATTTGTCCATCTAATAACAGAGATTGGGGAGATATTAAAGGACTCGGTTTTGTTAAAGAAATGTTTCATCTCACGCTAATAATTCAGAGTCCAGTCAGGGCCTGAGTCACCCGCTTGCAGGTAAAAGTTATTATGTTTTGAAAAGCTGTTGAGAGGAGCAATTTTCCCGCGAGTTCAAGGAAAGCAAACTTTTATTCATTAAATGCAATGAGGATCACCCTGCCCTATCGGCGTTTTCTCCCCAGCACATACGTTAGCAAAGCGTTGAAAGGGAAACCATGGAAGAGACTGAGATGGGGCAGAGAACACTTGGGGCATGAGAGTGCCCCACATCAGCTAAGAGGAGCAACTACTGTGGCACATATGGCTTATGTACGAAGCATATTTACCTGACAGGAAGACTGTCCTGCATGTAAAATGGTAAAGGTAGGTAAAGGTTTCCCTTGCTTGAAAGCCAGTCGAATTCGACTCTAGGGACGTGGTGCTCATCTCTGTTTCCAAGCCGAAGAGCCAGCATTGTCCGAAGACATTTCCGTGGTCATGTGGCCGGCATGGCTAGACACCAAGGTGCACAGAACACTGTGACCTTCCCACTGAAGCGGTACCTATTTATCTAGTTGCAATTTCTTGCTTTTGATTTGCTAAGTTGGCAGGAGCTGGTGACCAGAGACGGGAGCTCGCTCCGTCATGCGGCACTCAGGTCTCGAACTGCTGAACTACCAACCTTTCCGGTCTGCAGTTCAGCATCTTAACCACTTGAGCCACCGCAGCCCCTGCATGTAAAACAACTCCCCCATAAAGTTTATTCACAAAAAAATTGTGTCGTTATCACACATGCCTGTAATTTTAATGCAAATTTTATGCATATTTTTCTTGATGGCGCTTGTGTGGAAAATAAACAAGTCTTCTTTTCAGGTCAACAGGGTATATAGCCAGCGCCATGTACGGTTGCTGACTCTGCATTGGGAAATCCCTGAAGACTTGGGGAGTATAGCCTGGGGAGGGAAGGGTTTAGGGAAGGGAGGGGCCTCAACAGAGCATAATGCTACAGAGTCTGCCCTCTAAAGCAGCCAATGCGCCAGGGGAACTGGTCTCCATCAGTGGCTATTAGCCACAAGATACAGACAGAAACTCTCAGTCTGGGGCAAGTGATGCTCTGTATTCTTGGTGCTTGGGGGGGCAACAGTGGGAGGGCTTCTAGTGTCCCGGCCCCAATGGTGGACCTCCTGATGGCACCTGGTATTTTTGGCCACTGTGTGACACAGAGTGTTGGGCTGGATGGGCCATTGGCCTGATCCGACACTGGCTTCTCTTACGGTCTTACGTCTCTGTAGTTCAGAGATCAGTTGCAATTCTGTGACATCTCCAGGCCCCACCCGGAGGTGGGCAAACCTAGTGCCATACCTTTGCCGATACCATGGTTTGTGTGGTCTGAGGTCAGGAACATGCAACTATGCAATACCGGATGGCCCTGTCCCTATGGCATGGTCAAGCCTTTGGACCCTTTATTTCTTTAATTATTATTTAGTTATCAAACGTGTACCCTGCCCTCCCTGCACAGCAGGCTCAAGGCAGCTTCCAACAAGCATAAATACAATTAAAACCATACAATTATATAAAACACAGCACATAAAACAAATACAAAATACAAAGTGCAGACACAAAGTGCTGGCAGCAGTTCAAACTCACTCAGGTGGCGCATTTACAAAAAAGGTTTCCACTTCCCAGTTGTTCTAAGATGTCTTTTGCTCAGAACTTCTCACGGTATCAGCTTGATGTTAAAAACCGCAGGCCGGGTTCTACAACTGCGGCAGCCCCTAATTGAATGCCTGGCGGAAGAGCTCCGTCTGGCAGGCCCTGTACTCCCCCCCTCCTGGGGAGCCACAAAGTCCAGCGGCAGGGCTGCCAGCCTCCCAGTGGGACCAGCCAATCTCCCAGAACTACAACTGAACTCCAGACGACAGAGATCAGTTCCCCAGGGAAAAATGGCTCCAGTGGGAGTCTACAGCATCATACTCAGCTGTGGTCCCTGCCTTCAACCAAACGCTCCACCCACCCCACACACACACCAAGTCTCCGGGAATTTCCCGGCTTCGGGCTCGCAACCCTGTTTGTCACCCACGCCACACAGGCTGGACACCCACAGGGATCCTCTCCTTCCCTAAATGAAAGAGACTTGGGTACAAAGCACTTTGCGTCCATGTCTTCCTGTTGCCCAAGATAACGGGGTAGATTATACGAACCGATCACTGGGTCAACCTGAATGGCTAAGTCTGTGGCTCTGGAGTCAGGAAGTCATTTCCAGGTTCACGGAGGCTGACAAAACTTGCCTAGATCCAGCCACTCTGTTTCTTTGTCTTACTACGTGCTCCCATTAGTTCCATGTACAATAGAAGAGAAGAAGAGGAGATTGGATTTATAGCCTGGCCTTCACTACCCGAAGGAGTCACATCCTCTTTTCTTCCCCTCCCCGCAACAGACACTATGTGAGGTAGGTGGGGCTGAGAGAGCTCTGAGAGAAACTGCCCTTCCAAGGACAGCTCTGAAAGAACTTATGACTGACCCACTGCCATGCCATGTGGAGGAGTGGGGAATCAAACCTACACCAAACTGGGTCTCAGATCAGATCATAGGAAATGGGTCCATCAATGGTTATGAGCTCTGATGGCTAAAAGAGACCTACCTCCTGTTCTAAGGCAACATACTTTTTATTGAGAGCCAGCATGGTGTAGTGGTTAGGAGTGATGGACTCGAATCTGGAGAACTGGGTTCGGTTCCACATTCCTCCACATGAAGCTAGCTGGGTGACCTTGGGTCAGTCACAGCTCATTCAGAGCTCTCTCAGCCCCAAAAACAAGTCTAGCTTACCAGCTAGTGGTGCATAACCCTAAAAGAGCTAGAACTTCAGACTGCCAGACAATCTTAGGATCTCCTGCCTATACTACACACAATGCCTAATAATAATAATAATGATGATGATGATGATGATGATGATGATGATGTTACTATTATTCACTTTGTCTCCTAAAGCAGCTTATGTCACCTCTCCTCCATTGTACCCTTACAACAACCCTGTGAGGTAGGTGAGGCCAAGAGTATGTGACTGGCCCAAAGACACCCAGAGAGCTTCATTTGGAAGAGCAGGGATCTGAGTTAGGAAATACCTGGAGACTTAGGGGAGGGTGGAGACTGAGGAGGGGGGTTGGGGAGGGGAGGGACTTCAAGAGGGCATAAGGCCATAGAATCCACTTTCCAAAGCAGCCATTTTCTCCAGGTCAACTAATCTGTCTCCTGGACACCAGTTAAAACAGTGGGAGATCTCCAGTCTCCACCTGGAGGTTGGTAACCCTATCTGATACTCTAACCTCTACACCACACTGGCTCCCTACAATATTTCTCTAAATAACAGCACTGAAGGTGGGTAACAATAGGGAGGAACTCCAGTCTGAGCCCCCTACCCGTGTGTCTTCTAGGGAAATCTAACTGGTCAGCGCAGGACACAGGACTAGATGGACCATTAGGGTGAATGTCAATATGCATGGAATTAGACTTGGGAAATCCAGGTTGGCTGAGAAATTCCTGGAGATTTGGGGGGGGTGGTTGTGCTGGTGGTGGTGGTGGTGATAGAGGAGGAGGAGGAGAGTTGGATTTATACCCCGCCCTTCACTCAGAGTCTCAGAGCGGCTTATAATCTCCTTCCCTTCCTCTCCCCACAACAGACACCCTGTGAGGTAGGTGGGGCTGAGAGAGCACTGACAGAAACTGCTCCTAAGAGAACAGCTCTGAGAGAACTGTGACTGACCCAAAGTGGAGGAATGGGGAATCAAACCGTTCTCCAGATTAGAGTCCGCCACTCTTAACCACTACACCAAACCGGCTCTTGAGCCTGGGGTCAGCAGGTTTGGGAATTGAAGGGAATTCAGTGGTGTATAACACCACAGAGTCCACTTTCCAAAGCTGCCATTTTCTCCAGGAGAGAACTCTGTAGTCTGCAAATCAGTTGTGATTCTGAAAGATCTCCAGATCTCACCTGGAGGCTGGCAACCCTACAGGGGATGCTAAACCAGGTCTCTTGGGTCTTACTTTCACCCAGTGACTACCAAATCTGAAACCACCTGTAGCTGAGCATTACAAGTCATGCTGGGTCAGCTGTCTTTCGGGAAATCATGACGGCCATCATGGATCTCTTCACTGAAAACCCCCAATGTACTTCTAAGAACCTCAGCATTCTCCGTCGTGGCACAAAACTCCTGGATTCGCTCATTCTGAAGTCCTGTCAAGAACATCAGAAGAGCCCTGCTGGATCAGACCAGTGGTCCATCTAGTCCAGCTTCCTGTCTCACAAAGTGTCCAACCGGTTCCTTCCTCTGGAGGTCCAACAACAGGGCACAGAGGTCGAGGCCTACCCCCAAGGCTGCCTCCTGGCACTGGTATTGAGAGGTTTTACTGCCTCTGAATGTGGGGGTTTCTCTTTGGTCACCGTGGCGAACAGCCACTGATAGACCTATCCTCTGTGAATCTATCTCATCTCCTAATGCCTGTGGTCTAGACGAGTTCATAGAATCACAGAATTACAGAGCTGGAAGGGGTCATACGGGCCGTCTAGTCCAACCCCTTGCTCAACGCAAGATCGGCCTAGAGCATTCCCGACGAGTGTTTGTCCAGCCGCTGCTTAAAGACTGCCAGTGAGGGGGCGCTCACCACCTCCGTAGGTAGCCGATTCCACTGTTGCACTGTCCATTTTAGTTCAGTCCTGCCCCAAAAAATGTTTTTTTCTGAACTGCCACCAGGAAGTCTGACAACCGATGATCTCACTGGCACCTGGTAGGGTACAAGACACAGTACACACCTTGAGTTCCCAACCACCAGATAGATGCTGGAGTTCTTCCAGTTTGGTGCAGTGGTTAAGTGCACGGACTCTTATCTGGAAGAACTGGATTTGATTCCCCACTCCTCCACTTGCACCTGCTGGTGTGATTGTGGGTCAGTCACAAGCTCTGGCACAGCTGTTCTTGAAAAAGCAGTTTGTGTTAGAGTTCTCTCAGCCCCACCTACCTCACAGGGTGTCTGTTGTGGGGAGGGGAAGGGAAAGGAGTTTGTAAGCCGCTCTGAGACTCCTTCAGGGAGTGAAGGGCGGGGTATAAATCCAATCTCTTCTTCTTTTTCAAAATTACAGTTGGTCTCCAGACTACAGGGATTGGTTCCCCTGGAGGAAAGGGCAGTTTTGGAGGGCGGGGCCCTATGGTATCACATCCCTGCCGAACTCCCGCCCCTCCCCAAACTCCGTCCTTCTCAGGCTCCGCCTCCAAATCTTCAGGAATTTCCCAAACCGGACTTAGTGAATTTATGCATACCCAGAGCTTAAGACATGCAGGCCTGGCCTGTTGGGAAACAGATTATGGACTCCTGAGGGTTTCACTCTAATATATATATATTTTTTCAAAAATGTCTTGAGTAAACTTTAGGCAAGGGTACTTCATACAACCTCATCAACTGGCTCCAAGGCCTGTCAGCCTTCTACCAACTGGCAAATGGTTAACGGTAAGCAACAGATTTATAACCTGACATAATTAATTGCCTCGATAGTGACATTTCCCATATTATAGACAATTGTGAATTATGAGCTCAGCTGTTCGCCTTCTCATTCACTGAAATCGGTTGATAAATATGTTTATTCGAGGTCAGCCCGGCCTCATCCATTAGAAATATTGTTTTTTCTAAACATTACATTGATTTAATTTAACTCTAATCAATTTAAAATGGTTCTGACAATTAACAAAAGCTTCAAATATGACCTTAAAGTAATAGGATTCATTAGCTATGTTTAGGATTAAACTTATCCTAATAGGGCCATTTTTCTTCCAGGAACTGACCGGTGGTCAGTCAAAATGAAATCAATTATTATAAATTATACAGTTTAAGTTGATTATCTTGTGCCTACTAATTTGTATAAATAAGGGCATCAAACAATGGGAGCCATTTATTAATAACTCTCTCTGTCCCGGGGCCCCGTATCATACTCTGGTACAGCTGCAGGGTCGTCTGTTAACTATGAAGTGTTATATTCTCTGCCGCCAGACGTGTATGCTAATTAAACCCATAATTAATTGTAACAGTTATAGTTAAAGTCAAAATGCTGACAGCCTTCCTTGCCCTATTATTCATGGCAATCAACTGCATCAAAAGAGAATCTAATCAACAATTCATATGCTAGCCAGGGGATCGGAATACGGCGGCAGCCCCAAAGACAGCTGGTACCCACAGGTCTCGGGACACAATGGGAAACATAAACCCTTCTTGAATTGCAACACTTCAACATAAACTCATCTCTATTGTAATTGCAAGAGAAACACAAGCGTAAGTAATATTTAAGAATTCAAAAGCCCAGGACCTTGGCTTAAAACCTTCGCAAGAAGAGACGTACCACCTTGGACATACCAATGGATGCCAAAGCGGGGGGGAAAAAGGCTTGGCACATAACTGGCAAATGCGAGAGAAGCCAGGACTCCAAAACAAGGGGAAAGCATGTCGCTAGTAGCGACGCTTCCGTCAGCAAGCATTTGCTGTGAAACGAAAAGTTTTGCGCACGTGTGGTCTCTCTCGATTGCTTCAAGGGGTCCAGAGAAGGAGGACTGGAGCAGACCTGAAGGTTGTCTAGACCGGCCTTGCAAAATCATCCATACCCAGGGTGGCCGGAGTTCTTAAACCGAAGAAACCCAACGACATAACGATTATTACGTTACTAACAAAGCCCCTTTTGGGAAGGGCCCTGGATCAGTGGAAGAGCATCTGCTTGGCATGCAGAAGGACTCAGGCAGAGATCTTTCACATCACCTACTGCCTGGTCCTTTTTAAACTAGAGATGCCAGGGATTGAACCTGGGATCTCCTGCACGCCAATCAAGAGCTCTGCCCTTCCCTAAATGAACCTGCCTTTTACTGAGTTAGACCCTCCATGTACCTCATCCTTTCAACTAGAGATGCTTGGAATTGAACTTGGGGCCTTCTATGTGCTAAGCAGATGCTCTTCCACTGAGCCACAGCCCCTTCCTGGCATGATACATATGTCATGTACAGGTTATAGCCCTAGAACCTTTAAGAAGAAGAAGAGATTGGGTGTCTACCCCGCCCTTCACTACCCAGGGGAGTCTCAGAGCAGCTTACAAACTCCTTCCCCTTCTCCTCCCCATAACAGACACGCTATGAGGTAGGTGGGGCTGAGAGAGCTCTGACAGAAACTGCTCCTTTTCAAGAACAGCTGTACCAGAACTATGGCTTGCCCAAGGTCATCCAGCAGGTGCAAGTGGAGGAGTGGGGAATCAAACCCGGTTCTCCCAGATTAGAGTCCGTGCACTTAACCACTACACCAAACTGATGTAGACCAACACTTCATCCTGAAAGCTCAGGGCAGCATACAAGTTTTTTCCTCCGCCATTTTCCCCTCACAACAACCCTGGGTTGTGAAGCATGCCATGTTGAGAGTATAGTAAAGGTAAAGGTTCCCTTGCTCAAAAGCCAGTCGCATCCGACTCTAGGGTTGCGGTGCTCATCTCCGTTTCAAAGCCGAAGAGCCAGCGCTGTCCGAAGACGTTTCCGTGGTCATGTGGCCGGCATGACTAAACACCAAGGTGCATGGAACGCTGTTACCTTCCCACCGAAGCGGTACCTATTTATCTACTTGCAATTTCTTGTTTTCGAACTGGTAGGTTGGCAGGAGCTGGAACTAGAGATGGGCGCTCACTCCATCATGCGGCACCCGGGTCTCGAACTGCTGAACTACCAACCTTCCACAGCCTGCAGTTCAGCGTCTTAACCACTTGAGCCACCGCAGCTCCTGTTGAGAGTATATGAGTAGCTTAAAGGCACCAAACAATTGTGGCTGAATGGGGATTCAAACCCAGATTTCCTGAATCTTGGCAAATGTTCTGATCCCTGCACAAGGGCATTACAAGCATACCAGTGTACACTTTCTAATAAACCTTATCTTGTGCACCAGCTAACCTTTCCATTCAGAAGAAAAGACTCGTAGCCACAGGAGGGGCAAAGAGACCTGTTTGCTACCCAGAGGCTACCGATTGGTCACCCCTGACACAGATGGTCTTAAGAAGTGACTATAAGCCAACAGTTTGGAATTTCCAAGACACCCTACCAAAAATCAAAGACTAGGCTAGAATATTAGCTGTTGTAGATTTTCCGAGTTGTGTGGCTGTGGTCTTGGCATTGTGGGACCTGACGTTTTGCCAGCATCCTGTGCGACTGGCATCCTCAGACGTGTAACACAGAAAGATGGAGTACTCTGTGTTGTTGTTTGTTGTGTGTTTGTGTGTGTGAGAGAGAGAGGGAGATCAACACACTCTTACTTAAACAGGACAGGATGCGTAACCAAAAGGAAGAGAAGAAGAGGACATGAAGGGTGATTTCCCACTAAAGCTGCCTCGGGGTTGCGCCACCGTTTGCCCCGATACTATTAGTCAATTTCACACCCGAAGCCGCAGGGCTGCATTTTGACCCGCGGCTTCGCCCGATTTCCCCCGCAGTTTCATAATCCTCAAAAAACAGGATTACGAAACTGCGGGGGAATCGAGCGAAGCCGTGGGTCAAAATGCAGCCCCGCAGCTTCGGGTGTGAAATTGACTAATAGTATCGGGGCAAACGGCGGCGCAACCCCGAGGCAGCTTTAGTAGGAAATCACCCGAAGAAATGAATTTTTATTATTGTTGTTGCTGTAAAACAGACCTTGTTTAGTATGAGGCAGAAACTAAATGTAACAGAAAAGAAGCATTAATCGATATGGAGTGAGCTCCCGTCTCTAGTTCCAGCTCCTGCCAACCTAGCAGTTCGAAAGCAAGAAACTGCAAGTAGATAAATAGGTACCACTTCTGTGGGAAGGTAACAGCATTCCGTGTGCCTTGGTGTTTAGTCATGCCGGCCACATGACCACGGAAACATCTTCGGACAGCGCTGGCTCTTCAGCTTTGAAACGGAGTTCAGCACCGCAACCCTAGAGTCGGATCCGACTGGCTTTCAAGCAAGGGAAGGGAAGGGAGTTTGTAAGCCACTCCGAGACACCGAGTGAAGGGCAGGGTATAAATCCAATCTCCTTTTCTTCTTATCCTCATAACAGCCCTGTAAAGTAGACTCTGCTCATGAAGTATGTGATTGATTCAGAGTCACCTAGTGAGCTTCATGACAGAGTAGATTCATGCTTCCTCCAGATTAGAGTCCAGGCTCCTAACCACTACATCAAACTGGCTCCTATGTCAGCACGGGAGTGGATCCTACCAGTTTCTCTGCTTGATCTCGCCTGACACCTCTAGACTCACTGCAGCCCCAACATCCGACATGGTTTTCAGCCCACGATCCCTGACATAGACTTCTGGGTGGTCAAAATGGATGCCTCTCCTCAGGGCCGGCCCCAGGTGTCTGGGCACCCTAGGCAGGACAGCCTGGGGCGCCCACCCCACCGGGGATGCCAAACTCCCAGTGGGGCCTGGAGATGGCAGCTCCGGCTTTTCTGGGCGCCTCGCAGCTGCCAGGCGCCCAGGAAAGCCGGCGCTGCCAGTGCCGGGCAGGAAGGGGGCTTTTCATGGGGGGTGGGGGGCATTTTGGCACCCCTGCAGGGCCGGCACCCTAGGCGAGCGCCTAGTGGGTGAGCCGGCCCTGCCTCTCCTCCCTCTCTCTCCAGCTAAAAAGTCGGTAGGATCCAGGCCATTAATAGAAAATGACCTATATCCGGCCTTCCCAGAATGCCTTGGGCAACTCTGAAGACGGGGTCCGCTCTCTCTCTCTGTAGCCAAGCAGAACAACCTTCTTGGGACTTGCTGTGAGCCATGATCTCTCTGACCTATGCATGCCAACTCGAGGCTGGGAAATTTCTGGAGATCTGGGGGTGAAGCTAGGGGAGGGGGAAGTCTGGCACGGGGGTGGGAGCGCTGCAAGGATGCGATGCCATCGATTCCACCCTCCGAAGCTGCCGTTTCCTCCAGGGGGAGCGATCTTGGAAGCAATTCCAGAAGATCTTGCAATTCCAGAAAAAAACCCTGCGCCACCTGGAAGCTGGCGGCCCAACTTCAATCACAGCTGGGAGGGAGCAGCCGTAAACAGAAATACCCATTCCCGGCTTTAGTAGTGGGGCAGTGGTGCCAAGGCAGAAATGGGCCACTGCTGTTCTGGCATCAAGAGGGGGAGCAGACGGCAGCTGCTCACCGGAGAAAGAAATACACTTTGTCCATGCTCAGAGGCACATTATTCAACTGTTCTAGGACTCCGCCTCACCATCCCTTGTAAGGATTGCAGTCGGCTCTGAGAGCTCTCCACCGGCATCCAATTCGCAAATGATTGGGTTGTCGGGACCACCATCAACTCCGAACACCCAGACCTACAGGAAAGCCTTCAATCAGCCACAAAAAGAAGAAGAGACTGGATTTATAACCCGCCCTTCACTACCCGAAGGAGTCTCAGGGCGGCTCACAATCTCCTTTCCCTTCCCCTCCCCACCCTGTCAGGTAGGTGGGGCTGAGAGAGCTCTTTCGAGGACTGCTCGGGAGAGAACAGCTCCGAGAGAGCTTGTGATGGACCCAAGGTCACACCAGCCACTGCATGTGGAGGAGTGGGGAATCAAACCCGGTCCCTCCCGGATTAGAGTCCGCGTTCCTAACCACTACACCAAACTGGCTCTCTACGCTAAATAAAACATTGCAGGTGGAATTGGACAAGCCTCACGCACCACCGCTTTCGATTGATTCCCGGCGTTTGACCCCATCAGTTAAGAGACCGAACTCGCCAAGGCCCGAAACCTCCCGTCAAGGCATGCGCTTCGTGGCTGCGATCCTTCGTCTGTATATCGCCCTAATCAACTTTTAGCGGCATTCCCCTCCCCTCCCCTCCCCAGTTATTGAGCTGAAGTTAATGGCTGGCTGAAAACTATGTCAACACAACATCTGGAAAGCCACACTCCCCGGTAGCTTTATGCGAGCGCATATGCCAGCCACTCAGAACATGTGATAATTCAAACTGGAGCTGATACTACAATAGCAGATGGGACCGGAGCATTGCTATTCTCACTTCAGCTCCCAGCCCTTGAGGGATCACTAAATAAAATCAAAGCAGATGGACCATTACAAGCTCATTCGTGTTCGGCTACAAGCACCTCCACCCCCAAGTTGTGATATACGGCACCTTGGTATAAAATGACATGGATGGGTAACATGACCTAATGAAAATAGCATCTGACTTGGCAAGTGAGGAATGAGGGTAAAGAAATATGCACGGGTCTATTTATCACAGGAGTTCTTTGCCTTGCAAGTGCGCTCTTTGCCTCGATGCGCTCTCCCTGGAAATTCCTTCAGAGGCCTGGTCTCCTCACACAGCAGATGCCTTTTCGAGGTACGTGCGTCACCCTCAAACAGGGCACCTGCGGGTCCCCTGCACTTCCCCCCCTTCTCTTTACCCCTCTCTCATCTCTCAGGGCAAGAGCCAGCACATCGCTTTATCACTTGCCATCTTTCTATCAATACTGGGCAACAAGCTACGTATGCCCAAGTAGATCACCCGAAACCCTCAAAACAGCCCATCATCCTGTGAGAGTCTGGGCACCGTTTTGGCAGCACCCTTCTGATGCTGCCCCATGGAGTTCCTTGGGTGCCTTGGTGAAAGGTCTTGAGGAGGAGGAGGAGGAGGAGAAGGAGAAGTAGCGATTGGATTTATGCCCTGCCCCTCGCTACCCGAAGGAGTCTCAGAGCGGCTCACAATCCCGTTCCCTTCCCCTCCCCGCAACTGACAACCTGTGAAGTAGGTGGGGCTGAGAGAGCTCTGTCGAGGACTGCCCTTTCCAGAACAGCTCTGAGAGAACTTGTGACTGACCCAAGGTCACACCAGCAGCTGCCTGTGGAGGAGTGGGGAATCAAACCCGGTTCTCCCAGATTAGAGCCCGTGCACTTAACCATTACACCAAACTGGCTCTCTGAGATGACAGACTGTACCACTTCAGATTTCGGGTGGTACATGATGAGCTGGAACAATTCCGTACATTAAGGGGGAAATCCTGCTGACTCTCCCCACAAGGTGAAAATCAGCCCGAGTGGGGAGAACAGCTCCAGCTTGTCCTTCTCTACAGTGGGGCTAATTCTCTACTTCTGGACGTGGAAAGCGCCGTCAAGTCGCAGTCGACTTACGGCCACCCCAGAAGTGTTTCCGAGGCTAGAGATGAACGGGAGTGATCCTGCCGTCACCTGCCTCTGCGTAGCAACCCTGGTCTGCCTTGGTGGTTTCCCATCTAAGCACCAACCAGGACTGAAACTCAGCTTCCGACATGTGCTGAGACTGTGCTAAGTTGGACCATCCAGGTCACGGCAAGTTGGACTATGTCTACCCTTAAATTCAGCCCGGAAGCGTTGATTTCCCACAGGGCGAAAACCCTAAGGTGACCCGTAGGGTTTTGGGGGCAAGAGATGGTTTGTGATTGCTTGCCTCTGAGTCGCGACCCTGGCCTTCCTCGGTGTTGTATAAATAAATTTCTAGTCAAGAAATGGAGTCAGAAATGAGGAGGAAGTTCTTCGTGTTTAATTGCAATTAGACAGGGGAAAACAATTGGACCAAATGGCCCATCAAAAACTGACTGCTTTCTGAGCATATTCAGGAAGGACATGATCCTTTATACATGAACGGACATCTTTAAGAAGACAATATTCCAAAAGGCATAATTGGTTACAAAAGACAATGGTCATTCAAATCATAAGCTTTTGATTTGTCAGATGTAAGGAAACATACCTACGTCAAACCTAATTGTTTCCTTAACTTAACCCAAAATGATAATGGGCAAGGATTCTTCACACCCCAAACAAAAAGGGTTTTTTCCCCTGATACGAGACGAAAATCTTATCTGACCCAGACATTTCAAGGTTTTGTCTTTAAGAACTACAGAATCATGAACTTTATACGTATTATCTTGTCTGCTAACAATAACAGACTTACAAGAGTAAAGCCTTCTATATAACAGGTCTTCCTTATAGCCTAATAAAATATTACTTAAAAGAGAAATCCATAAAACCAGGAGAAAATACGAATATGATTAATCAAAAAGGGACAAAAAAACCTATATAAAAAAATCTTTATATTCCCATTCATACTACATTGGTGGTCTCCCATCCAAATACTAACCGGGGCTGACTCTATTTAGCTTCCGAGATCTGACCAGCCCAGGTCATCCATTTGGGTCAAAAAACCCAAAACTTTCCACCTATAATCTGATGTGGTAGAGTCGCACGATGCTCCGCCTGTAATGCATCGAGGGTACGGTCCACTCTGCCATCTCTGGGCCCGTCTCGAGTCCTGCGCTGAGCTGGAATTCCAAGCATTACTTAATTTTAAATCAGCTTCCCAGAAGTGATCTTAAGCACATCTCAAAAGCCACTACTAGGACCCCGCTCCTTGCCCATCCACCTGTGTGCCCCACCTGCCTGTGTGCCCTTCCTCTGCCCTGGATCTCCCACCTCCTGAAGTCACAACCGCCCACACCGCCTGCATGCCCTTTCCTCAATGGTGCTGGGTGGTCTATACAGCTACACATGCCACTGTTGAGTGCACCACCCACATGTCCTTCTCCCGCGGTACTAAGCAGCTGGGAGCAAAGGTGAAAGAGGGGCTACAAGCAGGCAGTGGCCCAAGCTGGCCCGATCTCGTCAGATCTCAGAAGCTAAACAGGGTCGGCCCGGGGTATTATTTGGAAGGGTGACATCCAAGGAATACCAGGGTTGTGACGCAAAGGCAGGCAATGGTAAACCACCTCTGAAAACGTCTCTTGCCTTAAAAACAAGTCTCGCCACGCAGTGGTGCATAACGCAAAAGGAGCTAGAACTTCTGGTTGCCAGACAATGTTAGGATCTCTTAGCTATACTATACACAATGACATATGGTGGCGGTGGTGGTGGAAGAGGAGATTGGATTTATACCCCACCCTTCAGAGTAGCTTACGAGCTCTTTCCCTTCATCTCCCCACAACAGACGCCCTGTGAGGTAGGTGGGACCGAGAGAGCTCTGAGAGAACTGCTCTTGAGAGAACAGCTCTGAGAGAACCGCGGCTTGCCGACACCGGCCACAAGGGGTGAGGCTGTGGTTCAGCAGCTCAGCACCCCTGTGCAGAACATCTCGGGTTCAGTCCCAAACATCTCCATCTTACCAGGCCCACGCACAAGAACCAACCAGCCACATTCATCTCCCTACAAGAGGGCTGTAAACGCCTGCAGATGGAGAAGGGGAAAGCGATTGTGTCAATCTACCTTCAGGCAGATTTGTGTGCAAGTCCGTGTGTGTGTGTGTAATAAAAGATCATGCAATCAATAAAGGAACCGCTCATTCACGGGGAACTGCGTTTTAAAGGTAATCGATGCCACAACATTCCTACATCTTTAGATATTCGAGGAAAGGGGTAGGGGGGAGTCGGGGAACAGCCAATAATGCAATCGTGCTAATGAGGCCCGAAGAAGAGCATGATGGGTAGGAGCCAGACGCTGCTGGAGCTTATTTGCATGAGCAGCAGCTGCTGGGTTTCACCGTCATCAACAGATCATCACCTGGCTTGAAAGGGGAGGGTGACGGGACCAGCGTGTTCACCTTGGGGCATATAGCTCTGCATTCATTACTAGCAGTTGCCCATCTCATTACCCCTGTAAGTACTGCATGATGCACACTCTCGATTCACGATTTGTTGGAACAGAAGGCTGGGAAAATAGGATCCTCTTTTGGGAAACTGCTCCCACGGGCTTCCAATCAGAAACACGCACAGCGCAAAGAATTCAGCCGAACACCCACGGGCCGAAAGAACTGGAGGGGGTTCTGCTGATTCCAGTGGGCAATTGAGTGCAAGGGGAAGGCGAGCTGAAAGCAAGGGGGAAATTCCAACAGGCACTCTCAATCCGCTTCCAGTGCACTTTGCAACTGCATTTTACTGTGCGAAATCGCAAAAAGCGACTTGCAAATGGTCGCTGAAGTGGATTGCAATGGCATTATTTAGCATGCCTCTCTGTGGTCCTTTCCGCACTTGGATCTCATCCCTGGTTTGATCAGAGTTTCAACTCGGGACCAATGTTCCCTCTAAGCTGTGGAGTCTTGTGAGCAAAAACTCTACTTTGTGAGCTACTGGCATTAAAGTTGTGAGAGGGTGATTTGGCTACTGCATAAATTAGTTTGCTCTGGAGCCATGCTTCCGGAGCTAAGACAAAAATGTGTGAGCTGGAGGCTAAAAATCTGTGAGCTAGCTCACACTAACTCAGCTTAGAGGGAACACTGCTCGGGACACAATACCTTGCATTGATCCCTGGTTATAAAAGCATTTGTTTATCCCAGGACAAGTGTGGGGCGAAACCGGGGTGACCTCAATGTAACGTGGAAACAAAAAAATATCCCGAGATAATCGCAGGGGTGAACTCGCATGTAGTGTAGAATGTAAGTTAGGGGACAGGGTTAAAGCAGGATTTAAGGTCTAGTGCGGAAAGGACCTGAAATGTACTGAGTTTGGACGCGTGGCATAGTGAATTCAGCTCATCGTTTATTAGTAGAGTAAAACCAAAGACAAACTAGCTGGTCCGTGATCTGCTTATATCCGTGAACACACACACTCTAAACACGCCCCCGCTTCCCGTGATAGGCTCTATTTACACTACCCTGTCCCCCATAGGTCCAAACTAGGATCCGCGCGAGCCCATTGGTCCACGTTCGAATCCGGCTTGTCCATTGCGCTAGACCCGAAGGTCTGCTAGACCGCATGGCCAGGCTGGCGCTGCTCTTAATACAGAACAGGACCTGTGCAGCACTTTCACTCTCACACACCCAACAGTTAGCTCTGCCCCCCCCCCCCGGTAGAACTACCATCCCATCATGACGCACGTCACTCACCTATCCAGCCCTGCCCTTACTTAATTTACAGGCCTACATTTTGGATAAGGGTTGCCAAGCTCCCGGTTGGGAAATACCTGGAGACACCCAGGTAGCACCCAGAGCTCTTCTACCATTACAGCTCATCTCCAGACAACAGAGATCAGCTCCCCTGGAGAAAATGGCTGCTTTGGGGGGTGGAATCTCTAGGGCGCTATACCCTGCCAAGGTCCCCCCCTCCCCAGCCTGCACCACCCAATACTCCAGGTAGTCCCCAGTCCAGAGTATACAAAGCGTGTGGTCCAGATACTGAGAAACAGCCCACACCTTCACAGGTCATGTCGATTAGGGCACCCAACCTCCAGGTGGCAGCTGGAGATCTCCTCGGATTACAACTGATCAATGGGTTGAAATTAAATCAGAAGAGTTTTCAGCTAAACAGCCCGAGGGAGGCCAGGCTAGCTGCTACTAGGGCCAGGGTCTTTTCGGTGGCGGCCCCTACCTGGTGGAACGAGCTCCCGGAGGAGATCAGGGCCCCGTGGGACCTTTCTCAGTTCCGCAGGGCCTGCAAGACGGAGCTCTTCCGCCAGGCATTTGATTAGGGGCCACCACCGCCGTAGCGCCCAGCCCGTAACTTTACCACCGAGCAGCTGCCATGAGAGTCGACAAGCAGAAGAACATCTAGCGATTACCACCAAGCAGTTGTCATAAGAGTTGACGAGCAGAAAAACATCTAGCACTTGTTGGAAATCCATTTGAAAGCACTGCATCTAATCGAACTTTTAATTGCTGCCAGCACTTTGTATTGTGTTATTTTTAACTGTTGCGTTTTAATTCTGTTTTTATTCTGCATTTATGCTACCTGGAAGCCGCCTTGAGCCTGCTTTGCAGGGAGGGTGGGGTATACGTTTGACAATAGATAAATAAATAAAAATAAATATTCAAAAGAACTTCCTGATAGAGCTGTTCCTCAGTGGAACAGGCTTCCTCGGGAGGTGGTGGGCTCTCCTTCTTTGGGGGATTTCGAACACAGGCTCGATGATCATCTGACAGCAATGCAGATTCTGTGAACTTAGGCAGAGCATGAGAGGGAGGGAGGGCAGGAAGGGCTGCCTCAGTGCTCAGTTCTCGTGGCCCTTTTTTACACGCCCAGGGAAATGCCGATCGCCACTTTGGGGTCAGGAAGCAATTGTTCCCCAGGCCAGTTTGGCTGGAGATCTTGGACGCTTTTTGTCATCTTCTGGGTGTGGAACAGCGGTCACTGCAGGGGTGGAGGGGGAGGTATTTGTGCATTTCCTGCATCATGCAGGGGGTTGGAGGACTAGATGTCCCTGGAGGTCCCTTCCAACTCTTATGATTCTTTTTTTTAGGGGGATTTTTTTTATTAAGAAACATCAACACAATAACAATATAACAACAATTGTAACAATTGTAACAGTACTTCTAAGGGATAGAAACAATCCTGACTTACTTAAAAGGAGCTGAATGTTAAGAACATTACGGCATATCCATAACATCTTGAACATCAGTTTCCATAAATGAAGAGTTTATTACATCTGGCATCACTCCTTGAGAAACAAGATTACGATAAAACAGGAAACCAAATGCTAGTAAATTCACCATACCCATCAATATCATTTGTTGGTTTCATTTTGTCTACTACTTTTTCCAGTATATAGAGGTTCCGCAACTTACTGTGCCATAGATTTAAATTGGGTTTACATTCTGATTTCCACCAACTCTGTGATTCCGATTCTACGATTCCATCTGACAGATCAGTCACCCTGGACTTGGGAACCCTAACCAACAATCCCGATTTCCACCCGCAGCCCCAAAGCCATGGGAAAGCTGAACAGCACTCGTCAAGGAAAGACAGAAACAAAATCTATTATTTGTTTCTTTTTGCCTGGCAGAGCTCCCGTGTTATTAAAAATGAATGTGACAGGCAGAAGTCCAACAGGTACAATCCTCCTGGCAGAGATACCATAGGGGGAGGGCTACAAAAAAAAAAAAAAAAAAAGGCTGTCAAATGATTGTGGGACAATCGATACAATCACCGTGCATACAAAACAGCCTCCGTTTGTGACCATGGAGGGCCACCAGAATTGCTGCTTCATTACAGGCCTCTGTTGTTTTCAGAATCAACAGCGCGCGTCCAAGGCCCACTGTTTCAATAAAACGATTTTCCTTTCAGGTTAGACCAACGCTCCCTCGGCTCCAGCATAATTGGTTATGAATTGAATCAACATGCATTTTGGATGCCAAAAATGAGATTTTAATTAATTTTCACTCACTGGATGTTCAAAAACAAACCATCTCGCCTGACCCGTGTGGCTTTGCTCGCAGAAACGCAGACTTGCTGGAGTTGATCCATCAGGAGCAGAGTATTCGCGTCCTAAAGACTGGTGTTTCGCAGCACTACATGCAAGAAAGAGCAATGCAGACACATGTTTACGAACACTCATGGGGGAAATAAGTGAAGGCAGCGACTGGCAGCACAGGTTCCACGTTTGGCCCCGGAATAGCCCTTCATCTCAGGGACTAATAGTGCTGACAACTTTCCTGCAGGGCCTGGAAATCTCGCAGAATTACAGCTGATCTCCAGAGCATAGAAATCAGTTCCTCTGGAGAAAACACTTTAGAAGTAAGGATGGAAGGCAGTGCCTGGCAACCAGTGGGAGGGTTGTTGCAGGGGCAGGCAGTGTCTTGGGAGAAAAATTAAAATGAGAATAGGTCTTTGTCTACTTACAGGAAGTTCTGACCATAGAGTTCCTGGTGCCTCCTAGAGCTACGCCAGAAATGACAAGGGTAGTTCTAGACTTCAGCAGGAACTCTATGATCAGAATACAGGTTCCCAGGTCCATCCCTGGCCACCAGCAAGAGATGGGGGGTAGGGTTGCCAGATCCACACTGGGAAACTCCTGGAGATTTGGGGGTGGAGCCTGAGGGAAACAGGGACCTCAGCGAGGTACGATGCCGCAGAGCCCACCCTCCAAAGCATCCATTTGCTCCAGGGGAACCAATCTCTGTAGTCTGGAGATGAGCAGCTGTTGAGAGAACAGCTCTGAGAGAACTGTGGCTGACCCAAGGTCACCCAAGCAGCTGCATGTGGAGAAGTGGGGAATCAAACCCAGTTCTCCCAGATTAGAGTCCGCGCACTTAACCACTACACCAAAGGTCCCAGCATCAATCCTCGGGCTCTCCATTTCCTAGGCCTCAGATCCCAAGTATCTGATTAAATGAACTTATGCGCCAGTGACATGCTGTTAAATCACTTCCAACTTATGGCGACCCTATGAATTAACAGCCTCCAAAATGTCCTATCGTTAACAGCCTTGCTCAGGTCTTCCAAGCTGAGGGCCCTTGTGGCTTTCTTCATTGAGTCAATCCATCTTATGTTGGGTCTTCCCCTTTCCCGGCTGCCTTCAGTCCTTCCTAGCATCATTGTCTTTCCCCAGTGAATCTTGTCTTCTCAAGATGTAATCAAAGTATATGACTGCTTATACCATGGAAAATTTTGTTCCTCTTCAAGATGCTACTGGCCTCGAATTCCGTTCTGCCACTGGTGGGTGTATTGTAAGCTCTCACCTGAGCTAAGGCCCTATGTGACATGTGAACATAGCTCCCAGGTAAAGCATGCGAGTTATATGCAGAATGTTACAGGGGTGACTCACCTGGTATCTTCAGTGAAAATGATTTCTGCTAACAGGTATTGTTAAAATCTTCTCCCTGAAATTGAGAGCTACCAGGGGGCAGGCCACATTTATTTGATTTATAGCCCACCTTTCTCATTGAGACTTAAGATGGATTACAGAATGTGAAGACTGTATGCATTATAATTTTTAAAAAAATTGTACGATGTGGAAAAAATCAGAAAAGGACACAGTCCAAACGGTACGATTTTCTCCCATCAATTCGTAGTGGACGTAGGGTGGCCCTGAAGGGTTTTCAAAGCATTCAGAGGCGGTTCGCCATCGCCTGCCTCCACATTGTAGCCCTGGACTTATTCGTTAAATTTATACTCCGCCCTACCCCCAAAATGGGCTCAGGGTGGCTTACAGCATAAAACCAACGAACATAAGACAATAAATAGCTTTTTGTTGTTGTGCAGTTGCACAGTCGAGTCCAACTGTTTGCGACCCCATGGACCACATCACGCCAGGCCCTCTTGTCTTCCGCCATCCTCCGGAGTTTGCTCAATTTCATGTTTGTTGCATCAATAACACTGTCTAGCCACCTCATCCTTTGCCGTCCTCTTCTTCTTTGACCTTCAATCTTTCCCAGCATCAGGGTCTTCTCCAGTGAGGGCTCCCTTCTCATTTAGTGGCCAAAGTATTTGAGCTTCAGCTTCAGTATCGGGCCTTCCAGGGAACAATCGGGGTTGATGTCTTTTAGGATTGACTGATCTGATCTCCTTGCAGTCCAAGGGTCTCTCAAGAGTCTTCTCCAGCACCATAATTCGAAAGCATCTGTTCTTTGGTGCTTGGCCTTCCTTATGGTCCAACTCTCGCAGCCATACATTACTACTGGGAATACCGTTGCTTTGACCATATGGACTTCTGTTGGCTGAGCGATGTCTCTACCTTTTATTGTGCTGACTAAGTTTGCCATAGCTTTCCTCCCAAGGAGCAGGCGTCTTTTAATGTCACAGCTGCAGTCACCGTCGTCTTGGATCCCAGGAACGTGAAGTCTGTCACTGCTTCCATGACTTCCCCCTTCTATTTACTAAGATCATGGCATCCGGCCCCATCACAATAAATAGCAACAGGAGATAAAACCAAAACCCACGCCTCGTGGAATAATTACCTCAAGAAATCCCAGCGCCCAAGTAATATCCAGGATGGCAGGGCACTGGAAAAAGGTCATGAACAGTGCCATGGACAGGACGGGGGTGTGTTCCAGAATGGATTGAACACCCACTACCTCAACCGAAGGCCTGGCGGAACAGCTCCCACAGGGCCCTGATCTCTTCCTTGTTGGTCCCCCATCCAAATACTAACCAGGGCTAATTCTGCTTAGCTTCCAAGACGGGGCTTGCCTGGGCTATCGAGGTCAGGGCAAACAGTATAATACTGACCTACAACATGTTGTACATATTAGATTCCATGTCAAAAATGAAGTCAAATGAGGAGGAGGATCTATGTTTTATTTCAATTAACAGGTAAACAGTTGGACCAACTAGTCTATCCAAAATTGACTACTTTCTTCTCAGCATATTTGGGAGATATGCTTCTATTAACAGGAAAACAATTGGACCAAATAACTCATCAAAAAAATTGACTGCTTTCTTCTTTTTCTTCTTCGTCATCATCTTCTTCTTCGTGAACATATTCTGAGCATATTCAGGAAATACATGATATTTTATACATGGACTGACATCATTAAAAAAACCAATATTCAAGAAGCGTAATTGGTTACAAAAGACAGTGGTCATTTAAATAATAAGCCTCTGATTTGTCAGATGTAAAGAAACATATCTACATCAAATCTACATAAAACCTAAGTGTTTACTTAACCTAAATGATAATAGATAAACATATGGAGCAGAAGTCCATCAGTGGCTATTAGCCACAGGGTATAGATGGGAATTCTCAGTCTGGGGCAGGTGATGCACTCTATAATTGGTGCTGGAGGGGGCAGCAGTGGGAGGGCTTCTGGTGTCCTGGCCCCACTGCTGGACCTCCTGATGGCACCTGGTATATTTTGGCCGTTGTGTGACAGAGTGTTGGACTAGATGGGCCATTGGCCTGATTCAACATTGGCTTCTCTTATGTTCTTATGTTTGTTCTTATAATGGGCAAGGATTCTTCATATCCCAAACAAAAGTGTTCGTTGTTCTTGATAAGAGACCAGAATCTTATCTGACCCAGACACTGCAAAGTGTTGCCCTTAAGAACTACAGAATCATGAACTTTGTACCTATTATTGTTGTCTGCTAACAATATCAGACCTACAAGAGAAAAGCCTTCTATATAACAGGCCTTTCTAACATCCTAATAAAATATTACTTAAAAGAGGAATCCATAAAACCAAGAAAAAATATGAATATGAACAATCAAGAAGAAAAAACCTACATAAAAAATCTTTATATTCCCATTCATACTACAAACACAAGAATTTTTTTCTAAAAAAAAACCCCAACTAATATAACCTGCTGGTTGACCTTGGGCAAGCCACAATTCTGTCAGAGCTGTCCTTGAAAAACCTGCCTGAGATTTCAGACGTTACGGACAGAATCCGCCTCACTTTATAAAAAGTGAACCATGGCTCTCCTGAGCCATTTCCATTTTAAGAAGCCATCCTGATCAATCCTGCTTCGCTACAACCTTATTCGCTTTATAAAAACACCCTCCTGAACAATTCTGTTTCTCCCCGTTCTGCGGAGCGACAGAATCAGACCACTGATCGAACTCACCAAAGAAGGCCATTCAAATGCTTCTCGGGGAAGCTCCCTTTATCCTTGGCCGTGCTTCAAAGCCCTTCCTTCCGCTAATGAGCCGTTCCTCTTCGGCCTGAAGGAGGGCGATCCCTGCCAGCTGGAACCAGGCCGGTAAGTCTCTCTGCCAGGCATTCAGAGGGTGAGCAAACGGTTCCGTCAGGGTCCATTGAGGAGAAGACACAGGGCTGAGTGTCCCAAGTTCATTGATACCAAGAAACCCTCAGCGTCCCTTTCATGGATTCGGAGATATTGATATGAACCACAGGGGCGTGCAGGAGTGCCCCGGCTATCCAGGCTGCCCTAAACCGATCAGAAATCTCACCGCTACCTACTTCCTGTTTTGATCCTATTTCTTGCCAGCAAAACAGCTCATTAAACGATCAAGAGTTGATTGAAATAGTGTTTCGTCCCTCTAATTCCCTTCTTCGTCACAAGTACTTCTTTGCTGTCTCTATGCCCCCGGCAGACAACATTTTATTTATAGGCCTCTTTTCCAACAGTATGGAGCTGCGGTGGCTCAAGTGGTTAAGATGCTGAACTGCAGGCTGTGGAAGGTCAGTAGTTCAGCAGTTCGAGACCCAAGAATGCCGCCTGACGGAGTGAGCTCCCGTCTCTAGTTCCAGCTCCTGCCAACCTAGCAGTTCGAAAGCAAGAAATTGCAAGTAGATAAATAGGTAGCATTCCGTGCACCTTGGTGTTTAGTCATGCTGGCCACATGACCACGGAAATGTCTTCGGACAGCGCTGGCTCTTCGGCTTTGAAACAGAGATGAGCACCGCAACCCTAGAGTCGGATTCGACTGGCTTTCAAGCAAGGGAACCTTTACCTTTACTTTTCCAACAGTGAAAACACTGTACAATTAAGAATGAGAAAGATAAAACCCTTACAGCAAACATTAATAAAAACTGAAATCAACTGACTACAAAATTTAAAAGGAGAAGAGATTGGATTTATACCTCACCCTTCACTTGAAGTCTCAGTGCAGCTCACAATCTCCTTTCCCTTCCCCTCCCCACAACAGACACCCTGTGAGGTCGGTGGGGCTGAGAGAGCTCTGAGAGAACAGCTCTGAAAGAGCATATAATTGACCCAAGGTCACACCAGCCGCTGCATGTGGAAGAGTGGGGAATCAAACCCGGTTCTCCTAGATTAGAGTCTGTGCTCTTAACCACTACACCAAACTGGGAGCGAGTGTTGAAGATCTTAGGAAGAGCACCAGTCGTAGGCTGGACGCTAGAGTTGCCAACTCTTGCTTGAGAAATTCTTGAAGATTTGGGGGTGGAGCTGGGGGTGCAGCCTGGAGAGGGGCAGGACCTCAGTGGGCCATAGAGCCCACCCTCCAAAGCAGCTATTCCCACCCCCCACCCCCGGGAAACTGATTTCTGTAGCCTGGGGATCAGTTGTAATTCTGGGAGCTCTCCAAGCCCCACCTGGAGGTTACAACTCTACTGGATGCCTATTGTAACAAACGGATGCTTATTTAATTAGGAAAGCCCCCATGCTACTTTCCATCTTTGTCCAGAACACAAGGCAGAGAGTAGAACTTTGGGCAGCACACAAATCCATATAGCCAGCATGGTGGAGAAGGTTAAAGTGTCAGACTAGGATCTGGGAAATCCAGGTTCAAATCCCCTCGTGCCACGGAGGCTTGCTGGGTGAACTTGGGCCAGTCACACCCTCTCAGCCTAACCTCCCTCACAGGGCTGTTGTGAGGATCCACAAAGAAGAGGACAGTGATGTAAGCTGCTTTGGATCCCCACTGGGGTGAAAGGCAGGCTATAAATGCATTAAATAAAGCAAAAAAAAAAATAAGAATCTCAAAGAATAAAAGGTACATGAACACAGCCAGGAGGAGCAAAAGTTTGGTGTAGTGGTTAAGTGTGCGGACTCTAATCTGGGAGAACCGGTTCGATTCCCCACTCCTCCACTTGCACCTGCTGGATGACCTTGGGCAAGCCACAGTTCTGTCAGAGCTGTTCTTGAAAAAGAGCCGTTTCTCTCAGAGCTCTCTCAGCCCCACCTACCTCAGGTGTCTGTTGTGGGGAGGGGAAGGGAAAGGAGTTTGTAAGCCGCTCTGAGACTCCTCTGGGTAGTGAAGGGTGGGGTATAAATCTGCCTCCATGCTAGAAAGTGTACAGGCTCACTCAGCTTTCCAAGGGCTCTCTAGAATAAGTGGGGCTAGGACAGACACCAAGGGAAAAGCCCAAATTAACTCCAAGCAGCAAAGAGTTCAGTAGCCCGAATGGCAACAACTAAAAAAGGCCCCCCCGTTTGGATTCATCCCTTTTGCCTTTGCATTTGCCACACAGTAGAGAGTAGACTGCAAACTCCGAGACTCGCTCCCAACTGTCCAGTGAGGTATACAGGAGGTCATTTACTTGGGTCTGCTCCTCTGTCCAAATGTAATTGCCTTTCTGCCATACTTAAGAGAGACTGTATTTTGGGCAAAGGGTCCCGCGTCAAGACTGAAAATCATATCCCACCATTCCTGCTGCAACTTTCAGGTATCAAGATACTGTAGGGAGCCTAGCTCAGCTTCAGACATTTGCTTCCCTCATTCACTCCATCTCTCCCTTTGGGAGATCAAAACGAAGCATCAAGTCTTTGCTTTTGAGCAGTGTGATTGAAGCAGCCGCCCACCTCCTGAAAAGAGGGGGGGGGGCACGTCCTTAGGAGCGCCTTCCGGAATGTTCTCTAGTGCTGCCTGCCTCCTACTGGTCAGCGGGGGACATGACTAATCTAGAATGGTGCTAGGAGAAATTAAATTTATATTGATTGCGAACGTCTTCATTTCCAGGATGGCGATGTTATTAATCCATGAACTATTTTTTGTACGTTGGTGTGGGGGTGTTGAACACGCGGTTAGGGTTTTCTTTTTAACCGGATCGAGCGTTTCCTCCACGCAAGATTGGGTAACCCAACTGGTCCAAAGGACTAGCTGAATATACACTGTATGAGGGGAAAAAAATATTCTTCTCTATGGAGCTACATTCATTAATTCAGTTATCAAAAGATAAAGTGAGAGATAACTGGGAGAGACAAGAGGAAGGGAATAATTGGCATTAGAGTTTCTGGAGGGCTGGGCAGAGCCGTTCCTCATTAGAGGTCACTTCCTGGTGCTCACTTTTTGTTTCCCATCTCTACGTCTCTTGGTTTTCTGCCCACTCTTGGTTTTGACGCTGGCGGTGATGCGATTCCAGCTCTCCCACTTCTTCCTGTCACAGGACTTGGATGTCATCTTTGGAGCTCACGGGTTACCAGGTATAGAAAGGCTGAAGGGCACCGTGCTATGGAGCCAGTATTGTGTACTTGAAGAGTGTCAGAATAGGATATGGGAGACCCGGGTTCAAATCCTCACTTATGTCATGGGTGACCTTAGGCCGGGCACTCTCTCAACCTAACCTACCTCACAAAGGTGTTTGAGGATAAAGAGAGAGCAATGTTAAGCCACTTTGGATGCCAGGAAGAACAGCAGGGTTGATACGCCTGACGACACATGTTCAAGAACAGAGGAGTTAGGTTGACTCATGCACGGATGCTGTGGACCACATCTCCTTCAAGTGACAAGCCTTGCCGATGTCTCCTTGTTACTCCAGAGGACAACACAAACAGAGAAGTAGCAATGAAGGGAGGGTGGAGGAGGAAGGTAATGCTGGACTTTGAAGAGATCGACATTTGTATCTCTGCTCACTCAGCCTCTACGGTCCATTACTCCCTCAGCCTAGCATACCTTGCAAGATTATTTGAACATATACAGCCAAGTCATGCCATTTAGCCCAGACGTGCACATTACACCACAGCAGCTCTCCAGGATAGACACAGAAAGGACTTTCTAATATGCAAAGTGCATGCTCTACAATGGAGCTCCAAGCCCTCCCCAAAAAACCATGACTTAGTTATGCCCTTCTCAACTCATGTAGAGTTGTGAACTCCTTAGGACACATGTGAAACAAAACTTCTAGAATACAGGTGTTTGTTTTTTTTTAAAAATCAGCTTTTAAAACTTTATTTTAATTACGTGCAATATCTAGGATGTATCTTAAGAAATGCAACAGCTCTTTTTTTAAAAGCAATGAAAAATAGCCGCACTAACGATTTTTACAGAATTATGGGCTGTTTAAGAGAGACAAACTGGAAATTGTGCTTGTCGGCCACAAGATGGCATCTTGTGCATGCATTTCAGCCTGAAGTAGCTTGTGCAGAAATATAAAAGCAAATCTTCCCAATTCCAGGATGATAAAAGGAATAAAGGGTAGCAATTTGAAACGGTATTGTGTATAGTGAACAGTGGCCAAGACCTTTGACTGTGTTAAGGATGGATACACACGGAGCGAAGGCAGACCTGGATTTGTGTATTACTACAAGTCCACTAGAGGGGCCACAGTGGCTCAGAGGTTAAGACGCTGAGCTGCAGACAGGAAGGTCCCTGATGCCGCATGACAGAGTGAGCTCCTGTCTCTGCCCCAGCTCCTGCCAACCTAGCAGTTCGAAACAAGAAACTGCAAGTAGATAAATAGGTATCGGTTCAGTGGGAAGGTAACAGCATTCTGTGCGCCTTGGCGTTTAGTCATGTCGGCCACATGACCACGGAAACGTCTTCGGACAACGCTGCCTCTTCGGCTTGGAAACTGAGATGAGCACCGCACCCTGAAGTCAGATTCAACTAGCTTTCAAGAGAGGGAAACCCTTTACCTTTACTAGTCCACTGGTTGAATCTGGAAGGTCACACTGCAGGATCTCGGAAGATATAATGCAGCATTTTACATTACCTGCAGCCTACAACCAGGCTCATATGTATTGTGATGCAAAGGGTGGGAAGAGAATCGGGACTTCATACCATGGCTCAGAGACTATGCACGGGAAGGATCAGGCTACCCACAAGCTGCACACAACGGAATCGTTCAATTTGTCCAACACAGACACACAATCCTTTATCATACCTTGGTTTCACACAGCAAGGAGTCACGGCTGTAAGGTGCCCTGGCCTCCAAGGATTAACAATCCGCACACCCTCCCCTCTTCCATACCTGTATCGTTTACAAACCACCTGAAAAAGGACTGAACATCAAGGATTTCATCCCTACCACAGGGGGTTCCCCCCCACACCACCTTTTTTGAGCCTGTGGGCACCTTTGGAGTACTGACACAGAGCGGTGGGCGGAACTTCAAAATGGTGACCGCACCAGGCGGCGCCGACGACACAGAGGAAGCCCAAGTGCAGGAGAGAAGAGGGATAATTTTCAAAAAGCTCACTGGGAAACGGGAGTGAGACAGAATAAAACGAACACCATGGAGGCAGCTGCCACTGGAGCGTTTATTTTGATCTGCCCAGCCAGACGGATAGCCGGTGGCCAGTGAGAAGATTGGCTGGGCAAGTGCCCCCTGCCCCCCCCTTTTCCAAAAAACAGTTGGCGGGCTTTGGGAAAGGTAGCACCGGGCATACTTGGTGGGCCCCAGGAAAAGTAGCACCAGGCACCATGGCACCCTTGGGGCACCACGTTGGAGACCCCTGCCCTAGCACGTCAATCATTAGGTTCCTTCTAAGCCCTCAAAGAAATGAGAGAGTCATAAAAACAGAACGTTTAATAAATATCGATACAGAAACAGGATATGGTACAGTCTCTTCTTCTCTGGGGAAAATTAAGGCTGTATTACAGCAACCGGCTACCGAAGACTTCCCTCCGTTCTTGGTGGAGACAAATCTATTGAGGACACGCTGCACCGGACACAGGCAGTTTATTTAACAAAATACCACAAACTGTGCAAAGCCAATGCAAAACACACTTTGTTAACAGTGGCAAATAAATAGATTCAACCCTTAAAATAGATTCAACCCTTAAAACAGGCAATCTTATGATTTACTTTTTTTAAAAAAAATAAGGTTCAACCTTCATATGCGCTCAATCACAGTCCTTCAATGTCATACCCAGGAACACAGAATTAGCGTTTGGATGTCCTGCTACTGTATTAAAGTTTGTATGAAGAGTGAATTACTACCTTAAACAAAACCCATTTTACATTTACCAGTTCGGAGTCATGTCGTACAGTAACACATGAAACATTAAGCACAGTATCAGAATGTGAGAAGAACATTCTATGGAACAAAACAGAAGAAGCGAGACTAGAAAGATGGCACTCGTGTTCAACTTTGCATTTGAGTTCACACATGCATGTTGTCCATGCACGGAGAACAACACTGAGGGAGCTACCAAAATGTGGGGAAACAATCATCGCGCACAGTGGGGTTTCATACCAGCTCAAATGCAGCGATTCCCAAAGACTGAATCGTGGTTTGTTCATGATGAGAATGGGGCAGTTTACTTCTCACACCAAAATGTAAGACTCCTTGGTTTAGAACTCAGTTTCTTCTGACATACAGATCTCACACGGTTTGGTTAGGAACCCTGGTTGCAGACAAGAAAAAGTGTTTCTTTAAATGCCGGATTTGGACACCACGACCAAATTCCAATTATTTTTAGCCCGACATTCTCCAATCTCAGCTCCGTGGGCTAGTTGGGTACACAAGCCCAAAGACTTACCGGCTCATGATACTTGAATGCAATCACGGTTTTAAAACTGGGAGCGCAGCCTCTTACAACGGCATTTGAACAAGAGGGGGGAACAAATTCAGACTGGGGAAGGAGTAAGGCCTTCTACTCATTAGCGCTGGGAGTGCAAGGGAGGTCATTCAAAATTTGTTTCTAGCAAGGTAACGTCACTAGCTGAAGACTACACTGGGCGCGAAATGGCCTGCAGCAGAGAAAGGCTGGTGTTGGGGGGGGGGGAGCTCTGACGTTCAGAACCCGCCCTCCCATCTACAAACATCTAGCACCACTCATTTCCCATGGTGGCAACATTTTCTAAAGGAGGGCTTGTCTTTCAGTTATAAAAGCCGTCTAGAATTTGCAATCCATTGCGGATCAGGGTCTCAGGTCGACAACAAAAACCCAGAAGACCTAAAATGCCTCAATCACATAAAATACTGAACACACCAAAGATACCATCCGACAGGTTTGCAGACTCTCCTCTCCCCACCCCCCGCCCCCACCAGCCTGGCCTTTGATGATAACGATTACTTTCACCCACTTTTGACTCACCTTGACTCAATTTTTCCATCCTTGTGCCGGTTTAGAACGAGGAAAACTACACTGCTTTTTATTTAAAAACGAGGGGGCAGCATTCTGCAAGACCCCTTTCGTACAGTTCTAGGAGAGCTTTTTCCTAGAGATACTGGCTTAGCAGCCTGTTTAACGCAGTATGGCCCCAAACAGCCACGAAGGGAAGTTACATCCAAGCTGGTTTGGTTTTTCATTTTTTCCCCCTTTTGGGGCATAAATGATTAAAAGTCCAATCCTAAACCGAGTTACACATTTCTAAGCCTACTGTCTTCAACAGACTTAGAGTATTAACTCTGCCTGGGACTGCATTGTGACAGGGACATGTGGACAGAGGGCCACTAGATACTTTTGTGGCCTAGCACACTGATTTATTTGCAAGACCACTTTAGTAGCCTGAGAACAGTCGCCACGGTAAGATCTGCATGCAGTTAAGGGACGTTTACAAACACCGGAACGCATTTGGTGCGGATCTTCCCATGTGGCTCCCATCTTCATAGATGTAACATAGGGCCGTGTACATGCATTTAAGCAATTCAAAAAGATTTCTTCTGTTATCTATTCAAATAGTGTAAAATATTTTTAAAGTATTAATACAATTGGAAAAAGTAAGATGCTTTCATGACCATCAACAGATTTGATACTTACGGTGAATTACAAAACAGAAGTGAACTTCTTTTGAGAAGCAACAAAATTGAACTTTAAAGATTGCACTACTGTCAGGGAAAAGGTGCAACTTACAGCAGGCGGGGCGAACTTGGAGACCCTTTACTAGGCTGTTGCGGTTACTCCCAACTGTCCCAGGGCTAGGAGGCAAGCCTAATATTAAGAGCAACCCTGCTGGATCAGATGAGCAGTTTATCCCATTCAGCATCCCATTTCACGCAATGGCCAACCTGTTCTCCTGCAGGGTCAATGAACAGAAGACACAGGCCAAGGACTTCCTAAACTATGCAAGCCCAAGTTAACAAACAACACTGTAATGTATTCAAAATAAGCCATAGGTACACAGTGAAATTGGTGGCTTCAGGGAATATTTGAACACACACAAATAAAGCAGTTCATTTGCCAGTCACCGGGCAATGCGCATGACCAATCTTTCCATAACCGCATACGTAGCTCACCACGGGGAAGTAGTTCCCATGTCACTAGAGGTATACACAAAAGGGGGGGGGCCTGTTCACACAAAGGCATGGAGAGAAAAACGCAATCCCCCCATTCACACAGTGGAAGGACAAACATGGATTGCTGTCACTTCACTGTTTTAGAATACAAAGTGCTAGGTAACGCTCTTCCTATACTTGCGCACATGGGGGAAATAGGACACATCAGAACCATCCTCTGACTGATTTGGAATTGTATTCATATAAGAACGCAAAATAATTTTACACCTTAAGTTAATAGTAAATAGGAACAGCATATGAGAGTTTTCATTTCAGGACGCGGCCACCACGGACAGCAGAAAGGTCAAAGGTCAACAGCCGCCATATTTTTTTGTTGTTGGGTGCACCTTAACTATGGGGGGAGGGTTCTTTAAACATTACTGCAGCCACACGGAGGAGCTGCTCGCATAAGACTAGCTCCTCTACAGGGAGCACTGACGTCCGACCCCTCGGGGTTCCTGACCCGTTTTGTTCTCCTTCCTATGACTTGTCAAGACGCGACAAAACCTTTTCGGCCCACCTCCCATTCCCACAACAAAATCTACAGCTCTCCTTTCTTTGCTGCTCTTCAATGAGCTCTGCTCCCTGGGTCATCAACACCTGTTGCTGTTCACCAGGGCTCTTTTTATAGCAGGGACACCTTTGCGTATTAGGTGACACACCCCTGATGTAGCCAATCCTCCAAGAGCTTACAGTATCCCCTGTAAGAAGAGCTCTGTAAGCTCTTGGAGGATTGGCTACATTAGAGGTGTGTCGCCTAATATGCAAAGGAGTTCCTGCTACAAAAAGAGCCCTGCTGTTCATTCAGTCCATGCCTCATCCTGCCCACCAAAATCCACTCATTCCTTCTCTTATGCTTCTGGAAGAGCTAATTCAAACTGCTATAATAGCTCCCTAGACTGCCGCCCACTCTTCACTTATACCACACTGAGGGCCAGCTGTGGGCTGAGACCAATGAGGGTTCACAAAGAAAGGGAATAAAATAAGATTTTTAGAGTTCTAGGACTGGGTATTCACTAGGTACATTCTCCCCGCCCCCATCTCTTTCCTGCATGCAACGTCAAGTCCTGTGGCCAAACTCTGGCTTACAGGTAGTTCAGACACAGTTTGAAAATCGACTGAAAATTGTTAGGGAGGGAGAGGCCATAACAGGGTTATGGGGCTGTTGGGGAGAAGTTCAGAAGTGGAAATACTAATAGAAAAGGGCAGGGGCGTAGCCAGAAAATTTTGGGTGGTGGCGCATTGGGAAATCCGGGGGGGGGAGCAGGGGGGAAAGAGAGAGACCCCATCTTCAGGTAGGTAGGCGAAGAAGAAGAGGGTCTTTCCTTACTTGTCCGCCACACTCGTTGGCCTCAGCCACTACAGGAGAGGGAGAGCTGGAGAGCAAGCACAATTAATATTTGGGGAATATGTGCTCTGTGTTACAGTAGAAGAAGAAGAGAAGAGATTGGATTTATACCCCACCTTTCACTGCCCAAAGGCATCTCAGAGTGGCTTACAAACTCCTTTCCCTCCCCCCCCCACAACAGACACCCTGTGAGGTAAGTGGGGCTGAGAGAACTCTAACACAAACTGTCCTTGAGAGAACAGCTGTGCCAGAGCTTGTGACTGACCCAAGGTCACATCAGCAGGTGCAAGTGGAGGAGTGGGGAATCAAACCCGGTTCTCCCAGATAAGAGTCCGCGCACTTAACCACTACACCAAACTGGCTCTCCAGTAACGGCAGGTCTTGCCAGCTTGCTATTGTAACAGAGAGTGTATACTTGCCGAGCGTTATTTGCATCAGTTGGCTGACTCTATAGCAGCCAAGGTGAATGAGTGCAGCCAGTGGGTAAGGGCAGGGGCAGCAGGAGTTGTGGGGCGTGGACCATGAGTGAGGGGGCACCGCCCCTAAATGCCCCACTGTGGCTACGGGCCTGGATAAGGGGTGCTGCAGTGGGCTCAAAAATGAGCGTCTGTCACTTCTCAGCACTGAGTCTTCAGGGCTTTGGCCACCACGGTTGTTCTGCAATAAAATAAGGACTAGTTCGGACCCCCTTCCTTTTCCTGCCTTTCAGGTCTCAAATTTTAAACTGAAAGGTCTCTAAAGTTACAGGCCTAAAGTTACGGCATAAAATGCATGACACCTTGACGTTGCCGATACAAATTTTAGGCAAGTTAACAGCTATGCAATTCTGGCCCAAACAAACTGCAGCTTGATGCCCACAAGCCCAATAAAAACATCGGGGCAGTTCCAGTGACTGCCCTCCGCTGAGCTAACGAATCCTCCTTTGCAGCAATAGAAAGTCATTGGATTCAACCTGGCAGGAGTGGATCCACACCAGGATACCGGGTACACAGTTAACAATCACATACTTCAGCTGCAACTCCTAGAAACCAGCCCTAGAGGTACAAGTGCTATTCTCTCTGCCACCATCTGCACAGCAAGATGATCAAGACACAACTATTCATGAAAACCAGCCCCCTATCCCCATCCCAAACACACAGACACAAGCTGAGAACTATTAACGCGCTACTGCAACATAGCATGTAATCCATTTTTCCCTTCGACGGTCACATTTTGTTCACAACTGGATGTACAATTCAGCTTCTCTTCCAACAAAGTTATTTTTAAAAGACGCTTAAGGCAACTACGACAGGATTACTCCCACTGCAAAGAGCTATTCGACTTACAGTTCATTTTTTTAAAAAAATACACTCAATACTTTACAGGGAAATTGAAAGTTTTAAGTTATTTTTTTTCCCATATGCACTGAAAGGCAGGTTAAACGATTTAACTACATACTGATCCAATTTAATCCCGCTAGATTAAAAAAAAGAAACACATTAGCAATCCTTAAAAAACTCCAAATTAATCAAAACCATACCATATACCCAGGCCAGGGGCGGGGGGATCACAAGTAACAACTTCTATTGAACAGACTAGCGATTTCCTTCAATGACATTCCCTGAGGCAAAAAGCTAATACATTGTTTACATTGTTCAGGTTGCCGTCTTGTGTCCCAGAAACCTGTGTATGGCACACACAGGGTCATGGACTGTAGGGGACCTTTTGGCCCGACAATTTGAGGTATTTCGAGTACTACCCTCCCAACTTCGCTCAACGCTGCCAAAATCCATTCCAGAGGCATACAGCACCAGAACGCCATACAGAAGTGAGTAGAATAAGCAAAGCAGACAATGAAGTCCTTGGTACACGTCCTACCTTGGTCACTGATTTCCCAAACGGTAGACAAAAATGGCAGTAGCGTTCCCTAGTGTGTAGCGACGGAGCTCGGTGGGTGGAAAGACTGCTTCCTTTGATGAGGGGCCCCCATTCATGCTCTCTGTGGGGCTGACTTCCTTCTACGCCCCGGGCTTTTCCCTCTCTGCGTGCATTCACACATTCTCTCTGTTTCACATACACACACAATTGACAAAATATAGAAAAAGACACTAAAAAACAGAGTCGTCCACAAACATCCCTAGTGATCTTCTTGAACCCATCTGAACTAGCCTTGTTGCCTCTGTCTCCGAGCACAACGGAAAACTGGAGTACTAATTCTTGCAAGCAAAACTATGGAGTTGGAACACCCAACAGATTGCACAGCTTCTGAAAAAAGAACAGAAATCTTTAACAGCGGGCATGCAGGATATCTGTTAAGGAGTTTTCAATGGGGGGGGGCAGGGGGGAGAAGAGACACGCAACAGATTAAACCAAGCTTGGAGAGAGTACTGATGTAACACTTTGCAGCTGCGAAACGCCTTTTGGGATGATTTTTGTGTGGGTGCACACACTGCAAACATGTTTCTCCGGAATGAGTCAACCATACAACCTGCTCACAGATGATTCTATGAATGTTCTGTGAACTGGATGTCACGGTTTTTTGAGCAGGCTGTGCAGATGACCACTGCGATGAAACCCGTCTGTGTGCTGGCTTCCCGGGAAACCGTTGGGAAATGCACCCCTCGGCTGCAAAAACATTTGCCTCGGCTTAACTCTTGACAGTTGCCTGAAGGTGGTCATTAGCCACACAAAAAACATGGAGCATTCTTGGTCCACAGGAACACGGCAGAGCAATCCCCACAACCGACATCGTTTATACACGGTCACGCAAAGCACTACAAAAGGCTATTCGTTTTATAATCTAACTTTGTGCTGTGGTTTGTTTTTTTTTAAAAAAATGTCAACAAAAATGTCCGTGTTGAGATTTAGGCCACCACCCAGTGACCCAGAAAGGTGAAATTCCTTAACTGTAAAACCTGCACGACGTTTTCAGAAACATACATTGCACCCTGATGGGTTTTTGTGGTTCTCCTAGATGCCTATACAGAACGCTCCACATGGCAATTTAGACATGTACACACGTCGTTCCACGTACAACTGCGGTGCCTCCAAATTGTAGCCTGAACATCTTCATAGCTTCATTTAGATGTTTTTATTAAAAATACCACACACACACACACAGACACTTCCTAGAGTGCAAAATGCTTAAGTACTTCAGTAGGAGAATGTCACTGGTAGGGTATTCTTATTCCTCCTCCGTCTTTATAATATTCACTTCTTTCGTTTTAGACGTTTTGCTTCCACCCCCGTGAAGAGTCCGTTGTCGGCAACAGATGTGCGAGCGATCGAGCCGACGGCACGGCGGAGCCTTCTTGCGTTGGGGCTGGGGGTCACTGAGAAGTCCCCCCCCCACATCCTTCTTTGCCAGACGACAAGTTTTTACTTATACAAGCTCATGGTTGGGCTCTGGTACATGCACATGTAAGCGTCACAGAGGAGCCTTCGTGCGCAGCCTTGAATCCTCCGGGAGTCCAGGGAATGCAGTTCCTCTAGAGACATTTTCAAATATTCCCCAACTTCTGGGCACGGAGTCACTTGAGGAATGTTGAAGCCATTTTGGCCTCCTGGGGGGGTGGGGGGGGAGGAGAAAATAACAAAATTAAAAAGAAGAGAAGGAAAGAAAGTGCAGACCATTGAATCTAATCAAACTATGTTGCCCTGAGATTTGTCATGAGTACATCAGCAAAAGTTAACAGTACGGATTTGACCCTGTTCCACCCTATAAAAAAAAAACACCATGAAACTATTGCAAAACAAGATGGGGCTACTGAGATAGGAGCAGGCTCAACTGAGTTTTCTACCTAGTTTTATGGAGGGGGTTTACCCAAACAGTGCAAGAAGTCATTTTAAATCTATTAATGACAGCAAGGGTGACATCAGCTGGTTGCTAGGAATCAAAGCATGTTCAAAATAGGGTAAGAGTGGTTAAAAATATATGGGACGCATTCAAATGGAAAAGAAATCAAGAGCTGGAAAAGTTATTGGGTCCCTATCAGTGTTCCCTCTAAGCTGAGTTAGTGTGAGCTAGCTCAGTTTTTTTAGCCTCCGGCTCACACATTTTTGTCTTATCTCAGGAAGGATGGCTCTAAAGCAAACTGATTTATGCAGCAGCCAAATCGCTTGCTCACAGCTTTAACGCCAGTAGCACACAAAGTAGGATTTTTGCTCACAAGACCCCACAGCTTAGAAGGAACATTGGTCCCTATACTGTGTCATGCTGAAGATGAAATTTATAATAGAGGAACAGTATAATATAAGTATTACACAAGTTGAATACTGGCCATTTATATAAATCCCTACACCTGCGGACAGCCGAGTAATGAGGAGAAAACCTGCATTCTCAGCTCTTACTCAGGGGGATCCTCCCAGGAGGAGGGGGGAGACATAACTGCACCCACAAAGATCTCTGCCACACACAAACCTTCCTTCCACACATACCCTAACCCTATCAAAGCTTCTGGCGCTTCAGTAATGACCGGATTGAAGCAGAGGTCCCCAACCTTTTAGAGCCTGCAGGCACCTTTAGAATCCTGACCCAGCACAGCGGGCAACGCCACACAATGTTGGTCACAGGAGACCGAGCCAGCCACACAATGGCTGCCACAGGCTGACCTTCAGTCGCACTGTCGGGTTTTTGAGCTGTGGCGGAAGCGGCTGCCGGACGCTTTTAAAAATCTGCACGAGCCAATCAGATGTTCGGTAGCCAACCTGTAAAACCTGACTGGCGAGAAGCCCCACTCGGCCTTGCTCATTTTCTAAAAATACAGGACGGGTGCCGGGGAAGGTGTACTGCGCATCGCGGCATCCACGGGCATCGTAAATTGGGGACCCCTGGATTAATTTTCTTCATTTATGTACTTCGCTTACACCCCCACCTTTCTCCCTAATGGGGACTCAAGGTGGCTCATGGAATCAGTGTTCCCTCTAAGCTTAGTGTGAGTTTTTTAGCCTCTGGCTCACACTAAACCTCACAGTTTTTTAGCCTCTGGCTCACGCACTTTTTGCCTTAGCTCAGGAAGGACGGCTCCAGAGCAAACTAATTTATTCAGTAGCTGAATCACTTGCTCACAGCTTTAATGCCAGTAGCTCACAAAGTAGAATTTTTGCTCACAGGACTCCATAGCTTAGAGGGAGCATTGCCGGGAATCCTCCCCTCCACCATATTGTCCTCACAACCACCCTGAGAGGTGAGCTGCGCTGAGGATAGGAGACTGGCCCAAGGTCACCTGGCAGATTCCATGAGGATTCAAACCCAGGCCTCTCCAGATCCCAGTCTGACACCAACCACCACATCGCACTGGCTCTCCACTAGGCGGGAGTGCCAGGAAAGCTATCATGGACACCAGATTGGCGACCCCTAGATTAAACACACAGCCTATAAAACAATTAAGATGAAACCTTTTCAGGGGCACACCCGTGAGCTCTCTCCTTCAAGCCAACGTGAAAATGAGAAACAGAGAAATGGGGGAGGGGTCCAACGAGAAAGACGTACCATCCCGATCCGCCATGCTGTCAAAGAAGAGCCAGGCCGAGTCTCCCTTGCCGTACTTAACGAAAGCCACATAGTGGCTCGTCTCTATACACAGGACGGCAAACAACTCCATCTTCTGGCAAGGTATGCAGCCGTGCCTCCAGTCCCAGTCGGGCAGGTCTTTCGGAAGAGACACCGGATTGAATTTATGACTCTGCCTTTTGGGATGAAGGTGAACCTAGAATCGGGAGAGTTAAAAAAAACACATGCTTAAAGATTCCATCCCTTTGGCGGAAGCAGTTTAATCCTGTCTCCTGAAGGCAATTAAACGTCCCATCCCCACCCACCCCCTGCGCCACACAGGATGGTCACGACCAGTGTTCCCTCTAAGCTGAGTCAGTGTGAGCTAGCTCACAGTTTTCTAGCCTCCGGCTCACACATTTTTGTCTTAGCTCAGGAAGGAGGGCTCCAGAGCAAACTAATTTATGCACTCGCTCACAACCTTAATGCCAGCAGCTCACAAAGTAGAATTTTTGCTCACAAGACTTAGAGGGAGCATTGGCCTGAAAGGTTCCTGCCAAGTTCAAACCCACCCCAGCACCAGGACTGCTCTGAAAGAACAAGCTTACTTGTGTATTGCAGGTTTTACAAAACTGCTTGATTTTGCCAGCGGAGATGTCTGTATCATCGTAGCATTCTCTGCATTCATACATTGCCAGCCCTCCGCATATACGGCACTGCCTGGGAGCTGCGTTTTGTAAGAACAAAGCCACAGGTCATCACTCGGTAAAGCAAAGAGGGTGCATCCATCCCCTGTTTTTGAGTAACCTAGCCAACGGGCATATATACGTGCCAAACATCAATAAGGATTTGCTTCAGGTAGCAAATCTTTTATGCTTTTCGCATAGAAAGGGGAGGGGGGGAACCTTAACGCCATTCACAAAGCATCGCTGATATCAAACAAATGAACTTTCAGTAGTTCGGAACAGTTCTTCTTTTCTGCAGATGTCTTTCCGGAAAGGAACACGTGAAGCTGCCTTATACTGAATTAGACCCTTGGTCCATCAAGGTCAGCACTGCCTACTGGGTAGGATTGCCATGCCTCTGGGTGATGTCATCATGCCAGGCACGTTGGCCTGATTCCAGCACTTTGGGGGCGGGGTTCCCCCCAAGGGCCGGATCCAGGCCAGCAGATCGGGAGCCGCTAGAGCAGGCAAACCCCTGGCCTTGCAAGCCCTACTACACAGACTGGCAGCTGCTCTCCAGGGTTTCAGGCAGAAGTCTTCCGCATCGCCTCCTGATCCTTTTAAGCGGAGATGCCCGGGACTGAACCTGGGACCTTCAGCGTGCCAAGCAGATGCTCTACGGCTGAGTCACAGCCCCTCCCCCACATACAAGCCAAAATGGAGAAGACAGGAGGGTGAAAAGAACGAACAAGCAAGTTACCATTTTGCCCAGGTGGAAGTGGAGAGCTTTATACAATTTGCCCTGTGTTTATTAACAAACTGACAGTGAGAAGAATGAAAAATGGTCTTAAGGCACCTGAAGAATTCTATCTTTGGATCTGATGGGAAACTTCCCAGGAAACCTCATGCATGTTCCGACCTCCCTGAACACAGGGTGGGGAGGGAGAATGGATACAAGCTCAGGTTACAGCCTGAAGGCACATGGCACCAACTTTTCTGCAGCTAAGAAGGTACAGGGGATCAGCGCCAACAAGGCCCATAGCTACAGTGGGGCTTTTGAGGGCTCCGCCCCCTTTCTTAAAGGCACAGCCCCACAAGAATTTATCCCGTGACTGCTTTTTTCAATCCTCTTAAAACATTTTTAAAGATGTGCACTCTTTTAAGCAGACTGGGGTGCTGTAGTTGACAAATTCCCGCACTGAGCAAGGGGGTTGGAGTAGGTGACCTCTAGCATCCCTTCTAACCCGGTGAAGAAACTGGTCTCCTTTAAGAGAGTTTTCCTGCCTAAGTGTTAGCTTTCTTGACAATAGAAGTCATCAACCCCACCTGCCGGCTTGCTATCAGAATTGTTGCTTAGGCTGGCAGAAGTGATTAACTTGCAGCAGCTGAGAACTGTCATCTAAAGTGGTCGACAGCTTGCAATTTAGAGATCTATCCTGGTAACTGTTTTCTATTGGCTAAGTGGCTTTTCTTTCTACACTGAGAACTTCAGCCCCATCAGAAAAAAAATCTGCCCCACAAGCCACAAAATCCTGGCTAAGGGCCTGGCGCCAACACAGACCTCCTGGGCATTCTGCGTTTACCGCTGTAAGTTCAGTGGCTGATGTGAATATCAGTGACTATAACTAGAGCAACACACGGGCATACAATTCCATCCTCTTTGGATGCAGGCTAATGGGAGAATGACAGGGGGAACACTTATCAAGATTTACCACGCTGGAAGCCTGTCCCTAAACCATCCATGCCATTCTTCAGCTACCTGTAAGAAATGCATCAGCCCATTTTTATATATGCATATGCCTAATGAGGCACAGTAGTTCACCTTGACTCCTCTCTTCCATATTCTGCACATGACCCTTTCATGCAGACAACACCCCACCGGCATCACTGCAAGATGTCAGATGGAATGCCGTCTCCAAGGATCATTAGATCTGCCAAGTTATTTTTATACTCACTGTCTTCCAACAGGTCTGTGATGTTCAGCTCCAGAGAAGGAAAAATTTTGTTGAACATTTTGAAGTCTTTTCCGAACCGAGGCATCTGGATGATCAGACACGAGGGCGCCTAAAAACAAGGCAGAGAGAGAAAATGTCTTGAGTTACGGATCCATTAGCAGCGTCACCTGCAGCTGGCTCCAGCCTATGGTGTTAAGCCACGAGAGGTCTTTTTCAAAAGGTGTTTCGGACACAAAACAGGAGCCTTGCTGGATCAGAACCACAGGGACACGACAGGTTACTTCATACACCCAGGCAAGATGGACAGAGGGCACCAATGCAGTACAAGATGGGTAGCCATGTCAGTCCATCTGTCTCCAGGAGAAAAGAGCAAGAGCCCAGTAGCACCTTAAACACTAACAAAATGTTATGGTATGAACTTCTGTGAGTCATTGCTCACTTCTTCAGATATCTGAAGGTGCTACTGGACTCTTGTTATTTTCTACCAATGTAGCACAGTGACAGTGCTGGATGTAGACCAGAGAGACTCAGGTCAGAATATACACCCAGTAACACCAAGCTGTATTCTGCCCCAACCAAGGAAGGGCAGAAGGTCCTATACCCCAAATGACATCATGACAGTTTACACAGAAAGAAATCCCTAACTGGTGTCCAAGAGGTACCATCATCAGAACATCATTTGAACTGGCACTTCTCTATTGGCATGCCCCTACGTTGTTCATTAGTGTCAGTAACTACAGCTGCTTATCCGGTCCCGGAACAGTGGAGAACATCAATGAACAAAGGGGCCTTCTTTTGGCATCATTCCTGACTTATCTGCTTCAACCTAAAAATGGGGAGTTTCCTGATAAGATGCATAAAACTTGGCAGACTTCCCGGTGCCAGATGCTCTGCTCTGTAAAGACAGATATTGTTTTGGGAACGTTCAGAGTCTTTCCATCTCACAACTTTGCTTTAGGATGTCCTTCAGCTGGGGAACTTATAATTTCAAAACGTACATTCCATTCCATTATATTCTTACTCTAAAAAAGGACCTTTAACCATTAAAAATAATACTCTGATTCTATTCTAAATCTCCTTTGGCTCAGTTAAATATTAGTAAGGCACAGTGGCAACTTGGCATTCTGCATCTCAAGAGAAAAATCAGAAATCACATTCGTAAATCGCATCCACTGCTCCCTTGTCCTACAGTATCTGATACTAACTTCCCAGTGTTGTTTCGCAAAGGGAATGGAGAACCATGCTCAACCCCCTGACCTACTTGAAAGATGAGCAGGATGGGGGGGGGGAATTACTGGACAGGGCAAAATGAAACAATGCCCCCCCAACTGCACTATTCTGACCTCCTTGAAGGAATGGAGGGATAGGTAAGCATGAGAGATGAATGAATAAACCACTAAACCAGTGGACTGAGGAATGTACACAGCTGTGATATGAAAAATCTGGAGTTCGTTTATTTACATTATTTACAGTCTGCCTTTCTTGTTGGGACTCAAGGTGACTTAAGCACAGATCCTACGTCTTTTTAATGTCGAATGCAGTTCCTCCTGTGTTCAGTGGACTTAAAAAGGTAAAGGTAAAGGTTCCCTTGCTCGAAAGCCAGTCGAATCCGACTCTAGGGTTGCGGTGCTCATCTCCATTTCAAAGCCGAAGAGCCAGCACTGTCCGAAGACATTTCCGTGGTCATGTGGCCGGCATGACTAAACACCAAAGCGCACGGAACGCTGTTACCTTCCCACCGAAGCAGTACCTATTTATCTACTTGCAATTTATCTACTCAGTGGACTTACTCCCAGATAAATGTTTGCAGCCTCAGTCTTCCAAAAGCATGCTCGAAAAGGCACCACAGAACTCACATCTTGGCCACTGCTTATTTAGTGACTTCATTTATACCCCGCCTTTCTTCCCAACGGGCACCCAAAGAGGCCCACGTGCTTGTCCTTTCCTCCATTTTAGCCTCACAGCAACTCTGTTAAATAAAGTTAGGCTGAAAGTGCGGGGATGACCCAAGGTCACCCAGTGAGCTTCCGGGGCAGACAAGGGATGTGAACTTGGGTCTCCCAAATCCTGGTCTGACACTAACCACGAGGGATGAGCATAAACCACAGTTCGAGCACAAACCAGGCCAGTTCGTGGTTCGTTTCGAATTGGTTTGTTTGGTCGTGTCCTTCCCAAATCCAAAAACAAACCGCCTTTTTTTCCTGTGGAGATTTGTTTGGTTCATTAGAGCGGTTCATTCTCCTGACAGCCTGGCGTGAATTCAGTCAGTCCCGAGGCAACGCTGGGGGCGGACTCGTGGAGAGCCCTAGAAACACCCGTAGCAGTTATCCCATAGCAGCTCCCAACTTGAGTGAGAAAACAGAGGGTGCGTTCAGACGCGCCGTTTTCGCCGTTTTCGGCACGCCTCAGAAACGGCTTTTACCTGCGCGTTCACACGCCCAACCTCTGCCCACCGTCCCCAGCCGTCGCTTTCTGGAGCAAACCCCCTTTGAAACGGAGTATTTTGACACCACTTACCCAAGTGGTGTTTTCCATGATTCTCCATTTCAAGCCGCACTTTTCCCTGTCTGATCGCTCCATCCAGCCACTTCCGGGTGCTTCAACCCCCCTCCCCTCTGGGAAGCTGCCTCCGGCTTCCGCTTTTAGTCTGCCATTTTTTTTTTTCCCTTAGCGGTGTGCGCTTGAGCGGAGCTCCACACTTAAGTTAAAAAAAGAAAAGCTTCCACTGGTGCCTAGTTTAGGCATTTAGACGAGTCCAGGATCTCGGGGAGGCCATTTTAAAAAGGAGTCTTCATTTAAACTTTAAAGGGACCTGTTGAGATTGCTCTTCTGCGCATGCACCAAACTTCCTGTTTGGGAGAGGGCTGCCTGTGCGCATGCTCAAAGGAGAGGGGAAACCCCTCCCACCTGCAGGAGGACGGCAGGGAGCTCCGAAGGAGGAAGTGAGTGTGATCGCGATTCCCCAGTTTAAAAAAAAAAACGCATCGTGCCGGAGCAGTTTAAACCGCTCCAGCACGCTGTCTAAACGCACCCACTGATGTCTTTCTATCGTTGCTCAATAGAAAGCATTTTATCATACTGTGTCTGTGCCTGGTTTGCCAGTTGTACAGCTGCGGATAGGAAGGCACTCCAGAGAGTTACCACCACAGCTCAGAAGATCATTGGCTGCCCTCTTCCATCCCTGGAACAACTGTACAGTTCTTGATGCTTGGAAAAGGCAAAGAACATTTTGCAGGACTCATCACACCCTGAACACTCCTTGTTTGAATTGCTGCCTTCGGGCAGAAGATACAGGACAATTAAAACAAGGACAAATAGATTAAAAAACAGTTTTTATCCAAGAGCCATTATTGCCCTAAATGCTGTATGAGATTGGAATTGGGGACATCAGTGGTTTAGTTGCTATGTGAACTTTAGGGGAGCTATGAAGCAGTTGTGAATGGCTGTGTGAGCGCGCATGATTATTGTGGTAGATTACTGAAATGATTGCACTTTTAATTTCGTTGTGCTATGTACAATGACAATAAAGTATTATTATTATTATTATTATTATTATTATTATTATTATTATTATTATATTATTATTATTATATTATTATTATTATTGTGTATGTGTGTATACACACACCACACCCTGACTCAGCTGCTTTCTCTTCGCAGCAGAAAGAGAGAGGAGCTACTCGTCATGTGAGAGTGAGTTAGGAAGAACTGCCTGCTGATTTAAGGGGAGGCTAGAGCAGAGCGTTCCTGGGGCACAAGCTTTGGGGGGGCTATAACTCAGATATCCCAAAATCTTTTGCCAAACTTGGAGGGCAGCTGGAGGAGAGCCTGCTGAAGACTCCCTGTGAGTTTGATGTCTCTTAACTTGCAAGGGGGCTGTTCTACTACCTCCTGACCTCATGAACCACGAACCGGTTCAGGAAACAGGAAAAGTTCGTGAAAGTTTGTGGTTCGTGTAATCAAACAAATCACCACAAACCACCACTTTCCTGGTTCGTGCCCATCCCTACTAACCACTACCCCACACTGTACTCAGATGTACGGCTTTTAAAAAGCCTTGACAGCAGAACTACAGCGTCATAAAAGATCCTGACCCCTATACATTCCCATGAACAGGTATCCACCCGTGATATGAAACACTGATACCCAATTAATGTTATGAGTGAAGTCACCGTAGCATAGTAGGTATCAAAAAGTAATCTTCTGACTCAAAGAACATGAAAGATCTCCTTCCCCTATTCTATCATGCATCTACTAAGACACTCCAGTGCTTCAAACTGCTTTCTTTGGAATAAGCATCTATCAGGGAAATATAAACCCAATTAACAGAAAGTGAAACAAGCACTATTTTCCAAACCTCGGCAAATTTCAAATTGCTGTTGATGAAGGACCATTCCAGTAACTGCTGAATGGTAGGAACGCCAACCTTCTCATTCTTATCCATAAAAATCTGATAGAAGTAACAGTCTTGTACCTTTTGACCTGCTGATCTAAGAAAAACAGAATGTTTTAAAAACATTCCAGTGAAAAGCATTCAGAGTTGGCACTTAAAAGACATGTAATGCAGGAAATCCATGACAACATAAAGAATTATTTATTCCAATCCCAAACGAAGCTACATTAGGGGGGGGGAGATCAGACCCAAATTGGAGCTGTGGCACTGGGAGAAAGTGGACCCCTTCCTTTGTGCCATTCCACCCCCTCCCATTTAAATCTCTCACCTTCCCTGTCAAATTAGGGTTGCCAGCTTCAGGTTCTGGGGGTGGAGCCTCAGGAGGGTGGGATTTGGGGAGGGGAGTCCACCTTCCAGAGAGTCCACCTTCCAAAGCAACCATTTTCTCCAGGTGAACTCCTCTCTGGAGATCTTCGACCACCACCTGGAGGTTGGCAACCCTATGTCAAATGGAACATCTCTTTGCCCCCTAGGCAGAAACACACATCTGTTCTGATGGTGCCTGCATGCCTATCCTGCAAAGCAAATAGCCATGGGGGTGGAGAGGGGGAAGCAAAGAGGGGCTGTGAACAGGAAAACAGAGCAGGGAAAAGGATTAAAGCAAAGCCCCTGGCGGCCCTGAGGGGAAGGTTTAAGGATTCGCAACTGAAGTCTCGCAAGTCACAGAGTATCTCTCAAGTTTATCCAGCCCGGTTTTGAATCCTGTGAGAAGCCTTTTTTATTTTTGCTACTACAGAAACATCACTAAGAATAAAGTAAAACGTTATGCTTCTGACAGTTTAAAAGCAAAAATCTTGAAATGAGCCAAATATTCGCTGAGAGGCAGAACACTTCGTGGCCTTAAAACGCAGACTAGAGAGTAGCTTATTTTGCTGTAAAATTACATAGCAGAGAAGTATGTTACCTTATTTTTAACAATGGCTCGACTCTCAAAATATGATGAAACAAAATATTCAAAAATTCTTCCGGATCTGTGGGGGGGAGGGAAACAGAAGTTACATCAGGATATCAACCAAAGGTGCTCTGCAAAAACAGTTCTTAAGATCATGTCTCTCGCATGTATGTTTTTAAAGAGTCTGAACAGTTGGCCTCAAAGGACTGCACTTAAATATTCATCCGAATCGAACTCGCAATGGGCCAAATGCTATTGATGGCTTTTCGGCAGCCTAGTGTAAAATTCGCCCAGCTTGAAGCTTGCTACGGTGTCAAAAGAGAACTGGAAATTCTATTAGAAAACTGCAGAAGTTCTGTAAAAAAAATTTTCCCCAAAGATACACCTCTCAAAAAACTGAGGGCAAGCTAAATCATTTGATAAGCTCAGTTCTCCCTGAAGAAGGCTCACGTGCCCCAATGAGTATACATTGCTCCCTGCACAGGGAAAAAAAAACTAGAGGTGGGGAGGGTTGGTGGGTCCTTTTTTGGGGGGGGAGTGCAGTTTTAGCTTAGTCTTTTCCATAAAATCTGTTTCATGCTGGTCTGCAGCAGAACAGTTAGATTTGAACCCAGTACCACCTCAAAGACCAACAAGAGTTTCAGGGCACGAGCTTTCAAGAGTCAAAGTTCCCTTTGCCAGACATAAGTAGAAATGGAGATCTAAGTCCTTTTATTCTAGCCAGAAGGTGGGAAGGAAGTCTGACATTACACCCCCAGTTCATCAAGAACTAGGTTTTAATCCCTCAGATGTGCCCAGATTCAATTCCTTTCTTGCGGTCTTGAAATGCCATGACTCTGGCCAACCCCCTTCCAATACATAAAACAGAATCCACAGAGCGAAGCTCAAAAACGTCTCGTTACCTTTCTCTTCAGAAGTGAATCCAGAAGCTGCTTCGACTTTTTCTAAGATCTTCCTCAACTTCATTATTTTTGTCGCACACACATATCCGTATCTACAACATAGAGATGAACGGTTAGAGAGAGACGGACTGAACCGCAAAGGGAGGTTGCTCATGAAGGCAGAACCGTCACCAGCATGGGAACTAAATATAATGTCTAAGCCTCCCAGAGAACTTTTTTTATTATTTCTTTATTATATTCAGGGCTCAGGGTGGCTTACATTTCCCCGGTTCAGACGTTCTTCCAAGGTTCTGACCCTTCACTTGCTCCTCTCTACGTAGCACACCTCCAGGTATACTTTCCCCCTTCCATGTTTCTCTTGGTCTGCCACCCATGGTCCTAGCCTGGGTGCACCAAAAAGGTCATAATTTTGGGTTCCTGTCACATAGTTTTAGTGTGAGTGACTTCCTGACACATACTTGAGTTTGGTGGGGCCCAATACTCATTGGGACCCAGCTCTGGAAAGCCTGATGACCACTGTTTTAGGGACAGTCAAACCTAAACAGTTCCGCCAGGGCCTGTAAGACGGAGCTCTTCCACCAGGCCTTCGATTAGGAGCCGCTGCTAACAACATTGAACTGGGATAAGGCCCTTCATGACAACTGCATCTGCCTGTGATGTCAACAGTCACATCCTTTGGGCCGTACTTCCTGCTACATCTGCAACATCAGGGCCAAGAGTTACCGCCACTAGCACTTTAATTGCACTCATTTGTGAAATGTATCTGTAAAGTTTATGAATTTTATGAGGTGTCTGTATGTAAGGAATCTCTGTTTTATTGTATTCTAATATTTTAATGTGACCCCCCCTGAGCCTGCTGTGGCAGGAAGGGAGGGATACAAATCGAATTAAATAGTGTGAATTGAGAGCACATTCTTCATACTACACCCCCCCACACACACAAACAACTGCACATTATATTGAGACAACTGGTAGCAGTGAGCAAGGATGAGAGTTTCCCAGCAAAAATTAGAGTACGGTTCATTTGTCTTTACTTACATTCTGAGAGGATTCACGATCTCTGTCCGCAGAAGCTCTTGAGTTTCACTGTAATATTCGACATCGTTCTTCTCTTTTGGTCTAAGCAAAACAGTATCCAAAACTGAGCTGAACGCAAACAGGCTGAAAGAGAGGAGAAAATACTTTCACCCCGGAAACCCAGCAGGAAGGATGTTTTCAAGGCTGATGATCATAAAAGCATGTTGGATTATCTGGTTCTCATCACAGTTTGCCCGGACTTGGATGGCCCAACCTAGCCTGATCTTGTCAGATCTCAGAGGCTTAAGCAAGGTCAGCCCTGCTTAGGATTGGGATGGGAGACCACCAAGTAAGTCCAGAGCTGCTATGCAGAGGCAGGCAATGGTAAACCATCTCTGCTCCTCTCTTGCCCCAAAAACCCTAGCAAAGGTATCGAACTCATTTGTTACAAGGGCTGGATCTGACATAAATGCTACTTTCTCAGGCTAGACCATGCATGCCATAAAATGTAATGGCAGGTCCTGGAGATACAAAATTTATAAAGGACACAGGCAAACCCAATTAACAATATTCTTTATTCAAATTACAAACAAAAGGAATTGGTTTAAAAGTTTAAGATTAGTTTTGTGTTAACAATAACTATAGAATACGGTTATTCAAATAACAAAACCCTGAAGGACTGAAAAATGAACAAGGCTCCTAAATTTGGGGAGTGGATCTTAGAGCCAAAGAAAATTTGTTGAGACTTGCTGTATACTCTAGACTTGCAATATACTCTAGGCATCTTAGATTCCTATTACATGCAAGCAAGTAATAGATAGGCACAACTCCGTGCTGCCACCGGATGTGGTCTTTTCACAGCCTTCACATTCTCACCTCATAAGAACATAAGGGAACCCATGATGGATCAAGCCAATAGTCCGTCCAGTCCAACACTCTGTGTCACACAGTGGCCCAAACCCAGGTGCCATCAGGAGGTCCACCAGTGGGGCCAAAACTCCAGAAGCCATCCCTCTGTGGCACTCCATGCACCAACAATGGAGAGCATCACTGCCGCAGATAGAATGTTCCATCTTTACCTTGCAGCTAATAGCTACTGATGGACCTCTGCTCCATACGTTTACCCAATCTCTTCTTGAAGCTGTCTCTGCTTGTAGCCGCCACCACCCCCTGCAGCAGTGAATTCCAACCACAACTCTGTAAACAAGGTGTTTTACCAGCATCCCCCTCACTGACCCCAAACCACACCGAATACTGAATCTGACCCACACTGAAAGTTAGTGCAATGGCAGGGTTCTTCTATGAGAGAATTCAGAACACATATATAGGTCCAACGAGTTTCAGATAGTTTTGTTCAGACTAATACCACACCACGCAACACATGTGCCAGCTGGCAGTCACCTACTGAGCTTAGGTTCAGGCTGCTTGCATCATTTTTCTCAGCTTTGGAGCGTCAAACTATAGCTCCGAGAAACCTACCAGAATAAAGTGGAGTCTAAATAGCAGGAGTTGTAATGACCCTGGATTCCTTTCTTCTTTCCGATCATCGTTTCCAAGCCTTCTTTTTCCATTTTTGGAGGAGTGTTTTCTTCAACCACCTCACTTAGATAGCCACCGAAAGCTTAAGAACAACATGTGGAGAGTTAAGTATGGGTCTGAACTCTGCAGCAGAGAGGGAAAATAAAAGAGTGGCTCTGTTGTACAGATGGTTCCTTCCTACGGTGCCTGAATGAGGTGCAGGATGTTACCTGCCTCTGAGGCCACTTCCCCTTCCTCCAGCACTACCCAACTTTAAAGGCTGCAGAAGTGGCAGAATTTCTCCTATACCCGGGAGTCTTAGTCCTCTGGTTTTCTTGGCAGCAAGAAAATCTTGGCAGCGCTTGGAACACTGGTCTGGATCCACACTATACTTTCCACAGGCACAGGGACTTCCACACATGAAGTGCCGTTTTCGCACCCTCCTGGCCCCACAGTCCAAAATGCCCCCAGAAATGTTGTCCTGGGAGAAGAGAGAGGCCCTCGGAATAAGATTTCAGGATGCCATGGGAGGCTGGAAAACTGCACTCTGTGAGCAGAAATCCTTGCTAGGGTTGCCCGGTCTGGGTTGGAAAATACCTGGAGACTTTGGGGGTGGACCCGGGAGAGGGTGGAGTTTAGGGAGGGGAGGGGCCTCAGCACGGTCCAATGCCATAGATTCCACTCTTCAAAGCAGCCGTTTTCTCCAGGGGAACTGATCTCTGTCAGCTGGAGATCGGTTGTAAAAGCAGGAGACGCCCAGGTCCCACCTGGAGGCTGGCAACCCTAATCCTTGCCCTTAGGGAAACCTTAGTCTGGCTCCAAACCATAATATTTTTCATCTGGGTGGTGGGGGGGAATACTTGTACTAAAGTAACTTTTTCTCTACACATGGATCTAAGGTCACCTCCTAGAAAGAACAAGCAATGCTGCAGATGTTAAGCCCAGATTCAAGATCGCAGCTCACACATGCCAAGCACACGGAACTACATGTTAGGGCTAACTTTCATCTGAAGTTCCTGCTTTGTAAATGAGCACTTGCTTTAAGAGCAGAGATGCCGGTGACTTTCAGACAGTGCAGGAATGAAAAACACCGGCTAGAATTAATACATCTTGAATATGTTCCACATTTCACAGCAATTCCACAAAAGAACTGTTTCATCAAACTGCTAATATGAGCAGGACTTTCTTATTTATTAAACATTTCAACTGGTGTTATCACCGCTGGCACCACTGTTGTAAGAAACGACATTCGAAATCATACCTGATGCGTATGAAACAAAAGAATGAAAGAGACTTCATTTATTTCGTTTTGGGGAGCTGTAATTTTATGACTGGACAGGAATGCCCTACCCCCACCCCCCACCCCTTCCCAAAATATCTTGAAAGCAATAAAACGTAAGAATAAAAAAACCAGGAAAAGGCTACAAGCAATACCTAAGGAGTTACAGCGTTCAATCTGGTTGGATACAGGCTGCAATGCGGCAAACCTGGAATCTGGCCTACAGCTCTTCAGCTTAACGAAGAGCGCCTTCTTGGGTGCACACGTAAAGTATCGAGTCCCTTTAAATGTACCATCTGTACAGCCTGCACATTCTTCTTCCTGGAAGACGCAAAAGAGAGGACTTTAACAAAAAAGCACAAAGGACTAGGGATTGAATGTCAAAAGCAACCTAGTTTCTGCCACAAAACTGGAGCCTGGTGCAATCATGGAAGCATCTTCTGTTCAGTCTGGAACTTCCGACCAAAGTGAACAGAGCTTGGACAGCAGCTACAATCCAAGGAATACACGGAGTACCACCCATTACAATTCCAAGGGTTCAGAGTCAAGAAACTAGCTCAATCAGCAACACAGACCTCACAGTCACATTTTTACATAGTCTCCTAAAAAACTATCACTTGAAGAGTTTTGAACCTGAAAATGAAGTCTACAGAGAGGGTGGAAGCCCTAGTCGACAATTAGACCCAAAGGGAAATTCTAAGGCATCTAGTCAGGAGGACTTATAATCCTAAGTAACGGGCACCAATCTTGGTGTCCAGCAGCACAAAACCGAAAAAAATCTTGTTTTTTTAAAAAAGCAGTCTGCTGGCCTTTCATTGGTGACCTGATAAAGTACTGTAAATATGATTGCATCTAGCCACTTGCCTATCGCATTTTTCTCCTGTGACAAATTGTGTGGTTTCCTCCCACCACAGTCTTTTTAAAAATATCAAAGATCTGTGTTGCTTTGTGGGTGGTGAACTTGCATGTAATTCACTGCACAGGGTGTTATAACAGTACCAGTTTTGTTATTCTTAAGAACTCCTGCTTGCGACCTACCAAGAAAATGATTTGTCCAACTATACGGGGCTACTCGTATAAATGCAGTGAGTATATAAACATTTTGCTGTGATTATGACCCTTATCGTACTTTAAGGATACCCAGAGAGCCAGTTTGGTGTAGTGGTTAAGTGCGCGGACTCTAATCTGGGAGAACCCAGTTTGATTCCCCACTCCTCCACTTGCACCTGGCTGGATGACCTTGGGCAAGCCATAGTTCTGATAAGAGCTGTTCTTGAAAAAAGAGCAGTTTCTGTCAAGATCTCTCTCAGCCCCACCTACCTCACAGGGTGTCTGTTGTGGGGAGGGGAAGGGAAGGGAGTTTGTAAGCTGCTCTGAGACACCTTTGGGTAGTGAAGGGCGGGGGATAAATCCAATCTCCTCTTCTTCATCATCATCTGGTGCCTGGTTAGAATTATTCAATGATGTCCTAACACCTGTTCCAAAAAACTCTAGGTTTCTTTAGAAACTTTCTTTAGGACCTAGGGGTTTTTTTGGAACCTTTCTCCATTAAATTCAATGGGATCATAGAGATGTCCCTGAAAAGCAGTTTGTTCACAGTTATCAATCTCGCTTCAGGTCCTCTGTTTATACTGGATAAGATGATAACCAATTTGAACTGGGCAGTGCATTTCCTAGAATCCTCTGCAGTGTGCAGGATTTCCTCAGCAGACAGAAAGACAATGAAAAAAGGAGTTAATGAAGACAGAATGTTTTTTTTTTTTTTTTTTTTTGGGGGGGGGAGTACTGTTCTGTATAATTTGACATCAAAGGGCTATTGATATAATTTGCACCACTGGCCTCAATTCAGCAATGACTTTGGAACACTTGACTCTGCATTGGACCGTGACCACCACATAGCTCAGATGTGGATTCCCATAGCCAGCCTGTGATGAACTCAACATGAATGCTCAAGTGACTTGCTTCTTAAAAAATTAGATACAAGAAGAAGAGATTGGATTTATACCCCACCCTTCACCCGGAGTCTCGGAGCGGCTTATAAACTCCTTTCCCTTCTCCTCCCCACAACAGACACCCTGTGAGATAGGTGGGGCTGAGAGAGCTCTGACAGAAACTGCTCTTTTTCAAGAACACCTCTGACAGGACTATGGCATGCCCCAAGGTCATCCAGCAGCTGCAAGTGGAGGAGTGGGGAATCAAACCCAGCTCTCTCAGATTAGAGTCCGTGCACTTAACCACTACACCAAACAAACAAATCTTGCCCAGTAGCGAGCTGGGCACGTTTGGGTGAAATACATAAACCTTAATCGTATCTTTCAGCACTCTTCTGCCCTGCAAAACACAACAGGGTTAACGGTTCCTGGGACTAGGCCAGAGGCCTCAATACAGTTTTGCTTTAATGGAATGGCTGACTGGGTGGGCAGGCGCATTCATGGTTCCATACTCTTCACTATCCTAGCTGCTAGTTCTACTCCTTTAAAGCCAGAAGGAGTGGCTGGGATGTGCTCACACGGTTCTTGCCAAGAGAAAGAACACACAGCTGCCAAAGCAGCAGCAGCAGCAGCGAGGAAAAGAGATGCAGATACGAGAATACCGCTTGCCTGCTTGCCCTGGGGAGAGATACATGGCACCTTCCACCTCTGCTACTGAGCTGGAGAAAGGTAAATTCTAGGGGGTGTGCATTTAGTAGTATCCAAGCTGGGGGAAAAATACCAGCGGCACTGGTTCTGCTAGACAGATTGCACTGGTTCTGTTGCTGGCCTTGCAAAAATGCCCCCCAAAACACACCTCACTTTCTATTGCAGAGATTCTCTGGGACATTCTGCTGGGCGTGTATTGCCTTGCTATTTCCCCCCATTGGAAACAATGGAGGATGGGGGGCACCTTCTTTGGGCGCCCATGGAATTGGACCCCTGGTCCAATCTTTTTGAAACTTGGGGGATCTTTTGAGCACCTCCAGCAGCTTTGCTACAAATCTGGTGCCTCTACCTCAATCCCTCCTCCCCCCCGACCACTGAATATACCCCGGGATAGATTTGCCATTGACTTTAATGGTCCCCATAGGATATAACGAACCTGAAAAAAATTCAGGATTCCGAATATCATACCAGTATTGGGATTTGGGAATATCAGGAAACACCGATACTTTTGGGGTCCAATATACCCGAATTAAAATAATGATATATTTTTTTCGTGAACTCCCCTAGTAAATTCACCCTGCCTTGCTGATTCATTTCACACTGCCCAAATAGCAGATTCCATTAATGACACTTGGTCCATAACCCTGAATGGCAGCCAAAGAAGGTGTCCTGTTTTCAAAAGATGCAGTACAGCAGATGAACCAAAGCAATGAAATCTTTTGAAATGAATGTTTAATTACCAGTTCTAGTCCAGCTAACACTTCATTCACTCCTGGGGGCTGCCCAATCCACCGGATAACTCCATAGAAAGGAGGGTTCTCTTTAACTTCAGCCAAGGAACCTGCTTCAAGCCCGTGCATGTTGACAGGCGCCACTGTTGCCGGGGGACTGTCCTGGAGGTTCCCGGCGCTCCCCTCTCCGATAACCGACTGAACGGATAAAGAGAGAGGGCTGTGTCCAATAGCATTGTTACTGCTGGACATCTTTGTCAGGCTGAAAGGCAGAGAATGAAATCGGTTTTCGGCAGATAAACTGTTTGCTGGGGGAGGCTGAAGTGGTGGTGAAGAATGTCCGAACCCAGGAGACGAGTCATTAAGGGATTTTGCAGAGTCTTCGGCAACTGTTGAAATTAAAACAAAGGCAACCTCAGCAACATTTGGGGAGTTCAACAAGGATTTAATAAGTGCCTGAATTAATGCTCTGTGCTTTCCATGAGACAAGAGAACAAAAAAAAATGCAAGCAATCACTCCCTCGGATGAGATTCTGTTATAAAAATGGACCCCCTTGTACAATACCCTGGGGACTTCTCAGATGAAACGTGAGCTATCAAGGGACAGATGTTTTTCTCGCATCAGGCTAGAAGACAGTAAATAGGGGCGTGAGCCTGAAAAGAGAGGCAAACGGTGCTATCTTAAGGAGAGTCACACCCTTCTATGTCCACTGAAGTTAATTGGCTTAGAAAGGCACAATTCTGCTTAGGAAGGCTCCTCGAAGCACACGTCCAAGCCTATCAATTCCTCTGTCTGCCGTCTGATAAAATGAATGTTCTATGGGGAAATCCAGAACGACACTGGGCTTTACTTTAACGCACAAATACTACAATACCTGGAATTTTTATAGTTTTTGGAAGCTTGTTAGGGGCTCTTCTTCAAACACAACTTTGTCTACCACTACCACTCTTCCCCTCCGAATCATTTCTACGGAAACAGAGGTGTTTGTAGCTGCAGTTCACAAAGGGGACAGCAAGACCAGACAGGTTTGGCCGATGCTCTGAATGAACTGAGTGTACAGCCTAGTACACACATTTCCCTAGATTCTTCTCCAGCATACGTGTGTTCCACAGGAGATGCTAAGCAGGCAAAGGGCTTCCCTGAAGACAGAACATTTGAAAACTACTGCAGCAAGCCGTTTTAAAAAAAAAATCTGCAATTCAAAATACTGCATCTAGCCAAGGCAGGGACTGTTCTCTGAGAGTGCACAAAAGGATCGAGTCCCCAGCCCGTTACCTGAAGATATGTAAATAAATCATGAGTCAACACTCAGTGCATGAGGTCACAAGCCGCTATGCGGGTAAGTTACTATTTATAAGCATCTTGCATCCTAGCTCGTCTAATAAGGAGGGCAAAGTCGAACTTTCACAGAACATTGCCTCAGACATTCTCTGTGATGACTCAAAAGCTCAAGTTAATGGTGGGAGAGGAGCCAGATCAAATGCCTTGCGTTATCTTGCTAAACACTGGCTAGGAACCAAAGAACCAGCGAAGGCGCTTCCCTGAGCCTAAGGGGCTTTGTTTTTCCGCACAGCACTCTGCAATATAGCATGGGGGCAGTTGCGGCTGTTCAAAGCAAACATTAAAACATTTCCCTAGGCTAGCACCAAGACCCTTACTCTGGTGGTTCTTTGAACTTTGATCATTACAGAGGACAAATGCACTAGATCAAACAGTGTCTTACAAACAGATGAAGAAAAGCTACACTGCAGGAGGGTCCGTCAGAAGTATTCTCAATCCACAACACAGAAGAGGTAAAGTGTGCCATCGAGTTGCAACCGACTTATGGCAGCCTCCACCATGGGGTTCTTAAGGCAGCCCTGGTCTTCCTTGGTGGTCTCCCATCCAAGTACTAACTATGGCCAGCTCTGCTCAGCTTCCAAGCTCTGATGAGATCGGGCTTAGCCTAGGCTACTTAGACTGCCCCACAACACAGTAAGGGCCATTAAATCAAACTTCCTTTATGCTCCCTATATAAAGCACTGTGGCCAAATAAGGCCTTCGTTCACTGCCACAATCTGCTGTTACGCTCGCAAACGCAACGACACGTGTCCTCTCGTTACCTTCATCGATATACCACGTGTTTTTCGATTTTGTCTGCGGCTGGGAATCCACTGAAGAGCCGTTTAAGGCATAGAAAAATTCTGATCTGTTTCGGCTTACGGGGTCAGAGAGCGCACCTAAGACACAAACCATGTCGTAAAGAGAAGAGAAAAACCACACACGCAAAGAGTCATTGTCACGCTAATGGATCCTTTAAAGCAGGACTCCTTGCTGTTATTTAAAAACTTTAGCAAAGTCTACAAGGGAGCCCTAGGAACTCATGGCCTTTAGTAAACATGGAAACTGGCCAGCCACTGCAACATGGCAGAGTTCCCACACACCTGCATTCTTGAACAGATTAGCCAAGTTATCGCCTCACATTTTTGAGCTATACAAAAAGCACTTCTCTCCAGCATCCTTCCATAACCTACAATATGTGTAAGTAAACCCCAAGTGACTTCAGTGAGAAGACAGTTTCCTCGAAGGCATTCAGAAGTAAAGTAAAGACACAAATCCCTGTTTTCTGAATGACCAAAAGAGGAATTTCCTTGGAGGACATTAATAATTGGCCACTGGACAACCTATCTGGAGTCAGAACTGCTGCATTAGGGAGCCAGAGCAGTGGTCACTGTGTTGGGACAAGGATGCGGGAGACCCAGGTTCAAATTTCCATCTTGCTGAGTGGCCTAATTCAGAGGGTTATTACACAGATAAAAAGGGGAAAGAACCATGTATGTTTCTCTGTCCGCCTTGAAAGGACAGGATAACAATAAATTAGACAGACGAATCAATCAGCAGCTCTCAAAGTGCCAAACTGAAGACCCCTTTTAATTTCCGCAGCATGTTTAACTATTATTTATTATCACAGTGGTACCCCATGGCGTATACATCACTGCAGTTACAGATGCGTAGCTGAAGCTGAGAGACGGAGTTTAGGGAAAGGACGCCCAGGGGCCAAGCAATCACGTAAACGCATCTTCCCACGTCGGGGTCTAGCATTCAGTGCTGAGGGTTCTGCAGCGCCTCTCAATAACTACTGGCACTCAAAGCCCAGGAGCCTGGCAATCGGCAACCCGTCCAACCAGTTTATCCAACACGAGAATCTTTACACCTCAAAGGTCATACTGATCCCCTGTGGGGTACCACAGGGATCAGTACTCGGTCCGATGCTTTTTAACTTGTTTATTAACGATTTGGAATTGGGAGTAAGCAGTGATGTGGCTAAATTTGCAGATGACACAAAGTTGTTCAGGGTGGTGAAAACCAGGGAGGATTGTGAGGCACTCCAAAGGGATCTGTTGAGGATGGGTGAGTGGGCGTCAATGTGGCAAATGGGGTTCAATGTGGCCAAGTGCAAAGTGATGCACATTGGAGCCAAAAATCCTAAATATAAATACACGTTGATGGGGTCTGATCTGGCAGAGACGGACCAAGAGAGAGATCTTGGAGTCGTAGTGGATAACTCACTGAAAATGTCTACACAATGTGTAGCTGCAATAAAGAAGGCCAACGCTATGCTGGGGATTATTAGGAAGGGAATTGATAACAAATCAGCCAGTATCATCATGCCCCTGTATAAATCATTGGTGCGACCTCATTTGAAATACTGTGTACAGTTCTGGTCACCACATCTCAAAAAGGATATTATAGCATTGGAAAAAGTGCAGAGAAGGGCAACTAGAATGATAAAAGGGTTGGAACACCTTCCCTATGAAGAAAGGTTAAAATGCTTGGGGCTCTTTAGCTTGGAGAAACGACGGCTGAGAGGTGACATGATCGAGGTTTATAAGATTATGAATGGGATTGAGCAGGTTGAGAAAGAAGTACTTTTCTCCCTTTCTCACAATACAAGAACTCGTGGGCACTCTATGAAATTGCTGAGCAGTCGGGTTAGAACAGATAAAAGGAAATACTTCTTCACCCAAAGAGTGATTAACATATGGAATTCACTGCCACAGGAGGTCGTGGCAGCTACAAGCATGGACAGTTTCAAGAGGGAATTAGATAAACATCTGGAGCAGAAGTCCACCAGTGGCTATTAGCCACAGGGTATAGATGGGAACTCTCAGTCTGGGGCAGGTGATGCACTCTATTCTTGGTGCTGGAGGGGGCAGCCGTGGGAGGGCTTCTAGTGTCCTGGCCCCACCGCTGGACCTCCTGATGGCACCTGGTATATTTTGGCCGCTGTGTGACAGAGTGTTGGACTGGATGGGCCATTGGCCTGATCTAACATTGGCTTCTCTTATGTTCTTATGTTCTTAAATTTCCTCATTCATTCCCCCGAGGAGGTAGAACAAGGTCCCCAACCTTTTTTGGGCCTGCAGGTCCCCCTGGAGTTCTGAGATAGTGTGTTCGGCACGGCCACAGAACAGCTGCCACAAAATGGCTATGGCAGGAGGTGGAGCCAACTTTTGGGGGGGCTTTGGCCCTCACCTGGTGCAGCCCTCTGCTGGAGGACATCCATGCCCTGTGGGCTATGTTACCCTTCTTCAAGGCACGTTAAGGAAGAGATGTTCCACCAGGCGTTCGGGCTGAGGACCGCGACAGTACAGTATGTAGTTTGGCACTCTCTCAAGACCCTCCCTCCTCCACAAGCACCCCCCCCGGAGGCCGGTGAAATTTGATTTCCCCCCCCCACACCATCTTGGAATGACTAAACTATGCTGGTGAACCACCGGTGCTGTATATACTATGTATTTATTCTTGGTTTTAATTTTTAATTACTTCTTCTGCGCCCTTTTTCTGTTGTAAGCCTCCTTGAGCCTTGCTTGCAAGGAAGGGCGGCCTAAAAAAATCTAACCAAATAAATAAGTAAATAAAAATGGCTGCTGCGGCTTACCTTCAGCCACACAGTGAAGATCCTGGTGCTGCTGCCACCACCAGAGCAATTTTTTTAAAAAAATAAAAATCTGCACAGTCAATCTAATCTCCGATAGCCAACCAGAACCCTCGCTGGGCCAAAACCCCACCTGGCCTCACCCTCACTTTTTAAAAACATTTGTTGAGCACCAGGGAGGTTCTAGCAGGCATCGTGTTGGGAACTCCTGTTGTAGGACAAGGCAGTATACTTGCTATACATCCCCAAGTATCAGGAAGCCACAATACTAGGAAGGTGTTCATAGAGCCAGTTCTATAGCCTCTATTCCCCTCAGGGAGATGGGCACATAACAATTCTCGCCTACAGAAAAAAATAAAACAAATGTCTGATGCTTCACTGCACGAGGCGAATAGAAGTACCTGTAGATTTCGGCTTGTTATGACTGAATCCTTTGTCACAGCCACCTCTGGAGGTAAAGGCAAGTTTGGGAGGTCTCCTGTCCTGAGACACAGCCTCTAAAACAGAGCAGAGGAACAGAATTTTACTTTTGTTAAAAAAAAAAAAAGCACATGCTATGGAATGATCTGGAGTAACCACAGGCCCACATCAAAGCATCAGTTTGGCACAAGGTAACGGTACTGTAAATCCTTATTTATTTTATTTATTATTCGACTTTCTATCCCGCTCACCCCCCTAAGGGCTCTGAGCGGCTTACATATATATATTAGGTCCAACATTCCTAGCCTAGGGCCACATATGTGCAGGGGGAGGTGGATATCCTACCAGGCACCCCTATTCTGTAGCAGATCTTCTGTTGCGAAGGGGACATCCTTGAGAACACTGACTTGCAAGCAGGCCCGTGGCTACGGTGGGGCATCTCGGGGCCCGGCCCCCTAACTTACCGCCAAGGCCCCCTGACTTCCCATCCAGCCCAGGTGCCCCCTTGGGGGGGTGTGCAGGGTGCCCCCCGAATTAAAAAATTTTGGCTACGGGCCTGCTTGCAAGGAATTCACCTGTGGCTCAGCACCCCTCCAGAGCAGACACCAGCATATGCTAGCAGAGCTCTACTCACACCGGTATACTACATTTTGAGAAACTATTATCACCACAAATGCTTTTGTCTCTGTCATTTTTTAAGTTTTTGCCAACAAGGCCTTAACACAATTGTACTGAGTGTGGTGTTTATTGCCCTGTATTTTCCATTACTGAACCTGTCGATTAGGAAGCGTGCTTTTTAGCTATACAAGTGTTATTTTTGTCGCAGCCCACCCAACAACAACATTTGTCGCAGCCCACCCAGTATTAACATTTACATCCCTGTAACATTATACAAGGATTTAAAGTTTCTCAATAACTGTTTCCAAAAAGGAAGGACGTGGGGGGGGGGTGTGGAAAAATTTAGGGAGTAGAAAGAAAAACATGGGTAATTGAGGGGAAATTAAGGTATACAGTCCGAAATGGATGCAAGCCATTTCAGCAAACCCTGTCACTCCTCACCCCTACGAACTTCTGAAATCATGTGGAAGGTCGTGGGAGGGTTGTTGATAGGGATGGGCATGAAACTCCAGTTCACGAACCACAAACCAGCAATGTTCATCGCGAAATCAGGTTCGTGATGAGTTTTATGCCCATCCCTAGTTAAGAAGCTGCTTGTTATATCTCCAACACCATATTTGGTAGAACGACCATTGGACTTACCGTGAGGGGTCCTTCTCCTCTGAGGTCAGGAGGACATCTCCAATGGGTTATTCCCACCGTGCCTGTAGGGAGGCAGGAAATAGTTTTTTCCCCTTCCTGTTGGCGCCTCCGGAATAGCCCATCTCCAGTTCTGGGACTCCGAAAGCAGTGCCTGCAGCCTAAAAGAAGTGGCCTTGCCCTAGAAAACGTAACTGTAAACAGTAATATCAACTGATTAAACAAGAAAAAACTCTGCAACTATGAACAAAGGCAGAGTATAAACAGCAATACAAGAGAAGAAATCAGCACAGAAGAATTAGAAGAGGAAGATGAAAATGGGAGGGCCGAGATGTCCTCCTGACCTCAGAGGAGAAGGACCCCTCACGGTAAGTCCAATGGTCGTTCTCCCTCTGAGGTGGAGGACATCTCCAATGGGACCTCCCCGAGCAGTGTCCCTCATATGGGTGGGTCGTCATCTTCCTCCATGTTGACGACGTGCTGAAGAATTCTTCTCCCAAAAGCCGCGTCTGCAGATGCAAGCGTGTTGATATGATAGTGCCTTATGAAGGTGGAAATGGATGACCACGTAGCCGCCTTACAGACCTCTTCTACAGAAGCTCTATTGGAAAAAGCGGCGTTGGTTGCTGCGCTCCGCAGAGAGTGAGCTGTGATACCACTGGGTACTTCCTGACCCGAGGCCCGGTAAGCCTCTGTGATACAGGCCTTCAGAACCGAACTGATTGCCGATCTAGACATCTTCTCCCCTGACCTAGGTGGAGATATATTAACGAATAAGGACTCAGTCTTCCTGCAATCCTCCGTCCTGGCTATGTAAATCTTGAGGGCCCGTTTTACATCCAAGGTGTGCCAAGTCCGTTCCTTGGGGTGCTTGGGGGCAGGACAGAAGGTGGGTAAGCAGATCTCTTGAGAGCAATGGAATCTAGAGCCCACCTTTGGCTGAAAGGTAGGGTCTGTGCGAAGCACAACCTTGTCTTTATGAAAGACGCAGAGTGACGATTTCACTGACAGTGCCCCGAGTTCTGACACTCTTCTTGCAGACGTGATGGAGACCAGGAACAGTGTCTTCATCCTCAACCATTTCAACCCCACCTCTCTGAGAGGCTCGAAAGGTGATCTAGTGAGAGCATTGAGTACCGTATTCAGCCTCCAAGTTGGGAAACGATGGACCTGAGGCGGAGATTTTGCCACCGCGCCCTGCAGAAAGAGTTGGATGTGAGGATGTTTGGAAATCTTGCAACCTCCCAGGGAAGGGAGAACAGTGGAGAGAGCCGCTAACTGTCTCCGAAGAGTAGCAGACTTCAGTCCCGAGTCCAATCCATCCTGTAGGAAAGCCAGAATCGAAGCAACCGAAGGGGACAGTGGCTGCACCTTCTTGCGTCTACACCAGCGCACAAACGCCTTCCAAGTGGTGTTGTATATACGGACCGTGGACTGCCGTCTGGATGCCAAAATGGTATCTAGAACCTGGGAAGAATAACCTAAATTCGATAGGTTGCTCCGCTCAATCTCCACACGGTCAAACACAGCCAGGCTGGATCCGGGTGCCATACCGGACCCTGCAACAGCATGTCGGGAGCTATTGGAAGGACCAGAGGTGGAAGTATGGATAGCTCCTGTATCGCCGAAAACCATGGGCGCCGAGCCCAGTTCGGAGCCACTAGGATGACCTCTGCTCTGAGTTCTCGGATTCTGCGGATGGTTCTGGAAATCAGGACGAACGGCGGAAATGCATACAGGAGACCTTGGGGCCAGGGCGTCGTGAGCGCATCTGTCGCTTCTGCTTCTGGATGAAAGAACCTGGAGAAGTATCTCGGAAGTGTGTGGTTCGTAGGGGAGGCGAACAGATCCACCATGGGACGTCCGAATCGAGCCACTATCATGTGGAATAGACGTGGATGGAGGGCCCATTCTCCTTCCTGTATTTCCACTCGGCTGAGCCAATCGGCTTGCACGTTTTCGGTCCCTTTTATGTGTTCCGCCCTCAACGAGGTCACGTGTCTTTCTGCCCAAAGGAGAATCTTCATCGCCTCCCTGTGGAGCTGAGATGACCGAGACCCGCCTTGCTTGTTGAGGTGTGCCTTGGCCGATATGTTGTCTGTCCTTATCAGTACTTGTTGAGCACACAACTGAGGGGCAAAATGGGCTAGAGACAAGCGGATCGCTCTGAGTTCCAGGAGGTTGATTGGTAGTTTCTTCTCCGCCGGCTGCCACGTCCCCTGGACTGGAGTGTCGTTCAAGGTTGCTCCCCAGCCCAAGAGACTGGCATCGGTAAACAGCTCCCTGGTGTGGCTGACATAGTAACTCTTGCCTGCCAACAAATTGTCCATGTTTGTCCACCACCTCAGGCTCTTCTTGACTCCGATCGGTACCTGTAGGTTGAGGACCTTCTTCTCCATGATGGAGAATTGATGGGGACGGAGAAACCTCTGCAACGGTCTGGTGTGTAGACGTGCCCATTGTATCATGTCGATGCTGGCGATCATCAGACCCAGAAGTCTGGCAAGCTCCATGAGGAGTGAGGACCTGTCGTTGTAAATCCTCATGGCGGTCTCCTTGATCTTCTGAGCCTTGGCCAGGGGAAGAAAGAGAGCATTTTGATTGGTGTCGATTACTGCTCCCAAGTGTTCTATACGCTGTGTCGGCAGCAGGGAACTCTTTTCGAAGTTGATCAGGAATCCATGTTCCTGTAAACACTGTAGTGTTCGCTCCGTGTTGCTGATGGATTCTGCCCGCGTGCTGGCCCTGATCAAGAGATCGTCCAGATATGGATGCACATGGATGCCCTGAGATCTGAGATGCACCACGGGATTGATGATCAGCTTGGAAAATAGGCGTGGAGCCGTGGATAGACCAAAGGGAAGTGCTCTGTATTGGAAGTGTTGATTGTAAATGCAGAAGCGGAGAAATCGCTTGTGTGCTGGGTGAATGGGCACATGGAGGTATGCTTCCGTCAAATCTATGGAAGTGAGGTACTCGTTGGGGGATAGAGAATCCGCTACAGCCTTCAGAGTTTCCATGCGAAAGTGTCGCAGTTTTATGAATCTGTTCAGAAACTTGAGATCCAGAATCGCCCTCCAGTCTCCGTTCTTCTTGGGGACCATGAACAATATAGAGTAAACACCCCGTTTCCTCTCGTTGTCGGGAACAGGTTCGATGGCCTGGATCTCCAGTAGATGCTGTATAGCCCTGTTGATGATGGCTCTTTTGTTCTGTGATCTGCTGGCTGGTGATTTGAGAAACCGCTCTGGAGGCTGGTGCAGAAATTCTATCGTATAGCCCTGTGACACCACTTCTACTGCCCAGGCATCTGCCCGTGCGGCTGTCCAAGCTTTTGTAAAGTGTAAAAGGCGGGCACCCACCGGAATGGGAGGATAGTCATGCCTGTTTGGGTTTGGCATCTCTGTCTCCCCTATCACCTCTGTTGAAAGGCCGGTGGAATCTGGGCGAGAAGGAACCACGTTTGCCAGACTGCTTGGAAGCTTCCCACGAGGGCTTCCTGGTGTCCTGTCGAAATCTAGGGAGAGAGTGCTGGGTACGAAAGGACTGCGGGTTTCTCCGATCGAAACGGCGCAGGGATCTGGGCATGGCTTTTTTCTTATCCCTGGTTTCCACCAGGATGTTGTCTAGGGCCTCTCCAAAAGACGATCTCCTTGGAAGGGATACGCTGTTACAATAGATTTGGAGAGAGAGTCAGCTTGCCAGGCGCGGAGCCAGAGTAGCCGCCTGGCCACTGCCGTGGACGCCATGGCCCTAGAAGCAAAGGATAAAATGTCCAGGGTGGCGTCTGCTGAAAAAGAACTAGCCTTAAGGACACGAGAAATTCCCTCCAGCACAGCCCGATTGTTCTCAGGAACAATTTGCATCAACTTACGTAACCAAACGATTGCCGCTCTGGAAGCGATGGAGGTTGTAGAAGCCGCTCTTACCATCATGGCGATAGCCTCGTGGATCCTTCTGAGCGTTGCCTCCACCTTCTTATCAGTTTGGTCTTTGATGGTACCCAGGCCATCCTCAGAAACCAGACCTGTAGACTGGATAGCTGCCACAGGAGCATCCACCGGGGACACCTGCAATAACTCATTGGCATAATTAGGTAAAGCATATAATTTTTTGGCGAAAGCAGGGAATTGCTTATTGACCATGGGTTTATCCCATTCAGCTCTGAGCTGACGCTCAAAATATTCAGGGAAGGGAAATACCTTCTCAGTAAACTCCTCAGGGGGGAAAAATTCCCGGTTGCCCCCGGACCTGGATTTAAATTTATTTTTGACCGCCTTCTGGTATTCTGAAGGTGGAAGATCATGTAATTCTAGGGCCTTGATAGCCTTAGCCAGAAGGTACTGATAGTCCTCAGGTTTGAAAAACCGACTGGATTGCTCAGGAAGTTTTAATTCTTCCTCTTCCTGATCAGACAGAAATTCACCCTCTTCCCTTTCCTCTATGGAAGAGGTATTGGAGTCTACTTCCTCCCTCCATGATTCCTCTGAGGGTCTCCCAGGAGGAGGGGGAGCCTTTTTGCCGCCTTAGTTGGCCACCCAAGGGGAGGAAGCAGGGGGTTTGGAGGAGAAATTCCCTGTGGCAAGGGAACCTCGGGTCTAGCGTGAAGCTGTGCCATTTCCTCCTGAATGGTCTTTTTAATAATAGCCATGAGTTCTGATGAATGAATCAGAACTCCTTGATCTGAAAGCTTACCCCGTTTGGAGCCTGTCTCAGGATCTTGGTCTTCGCCAGAATGAATAGGGGGGATGAGAGGTCGACCTCCTTCTGCCCCCAAGGCTCCCGAAACGGTGGTAAGAGAGGTACCGAGGCTCGAAGCCGGACCCTCAAAATGGCCGCCGCCGCCCGATCGCGGGAGCGCGGGAAAACCGGCGAGTCCTCCTTCATCGGGCTGTCTGCGGCGTTTGGGCGCTCGGGGCACCGCCGCAGAGTCAGCCTCGATCATCGGGGAGCTGCGATCATGCCACGAAGGCAGATCGGCCCCGGAAAGGTCCCGCGTCGCCGCGGCTGCAGCGCGCGCGTCTCCCTCGTCGCCCGAGGAAAAAACCTCGGGAAGTTCCTTGGCCGCCATGGTGGCCGTCGGTGCTCTTTTTTCCTGGGTTCTAAAAACCCTTTTTAACTTCGCTCCAAGAAAGGAGCCAAAGTACAGAAGAAAGGTATGAAGAGAGAGAGAAAGAGAGAGAGAGGGCAAGGCAAAAGGCTGAATTGGAATACTATAGAAATAACAGAGGAAAACAGCTAAGCTAAATAGATTTGCTGCTTCTCCCTACTGAGGCAGGAATAGAACTGGAGATGGGCTATTCCGGAGGCGCCAACAGGAAGGGGAAAAAACTATTTCCTGCCTCCCTACAGGCACGGTGGGAATAACCCATTGGAGATGTCCTCCACCTCAGAGGGAGAACATGGTTTTAGTGTGGTCATCCAACTCCCCCTCCAAGAAAAGAAATACACTACAGAGTACTACAGGTGGTGACTTAGGCCTCCTGTTAAGTGACCTTAAACCAGACACTGGGAAAGTGATTCCACCAAGCCCATCTTCACATTAAGATTTTACTGAACAGTGAAGTAAGTTACTAAATGTGCCATCTAAGATTCTTGCTAAATGACCATCAGACTCCAAAAAGCTGGTATCGCTGGATCAAGTTCATCAACTTTGTCAAATACATTAAACTAAAAAGTTTTAACTGGATTTTGAATAATTGCACAATGATTTGTTACTGTAGTTCAGCAAATCAAGACCCGAGTGCTGCATGACGGAGTGAGCTCCTGTCCCTAGCCCCAGCTCCTGCCAACGTAGCAGTTCGAAAGGAAGAAACTGCAAGTAGATAAATAGGTACCACTTCGGTGGGAAGGTCACAGCGTTCCGTGTGTTTTGGCATTTAGTCATGCTAGCCACATGACCATAGAAATGTCTTCAGACAGCGCTGGCTCTTCGACTTGGAAGCAAAGATGAGCACTGCCCCCTAGAGTCGGATTTGACTGGCTTTTGAGCAAGGGAAACCTTTACCTTTATTTTGAAATTTATTGTTATTATTTTCCTTAGTGGACCTTGCAAAGGGCTATTCTGAATAATGGTGTAGGAAGGCACTGGGGATGAGTCTGTGGAACCACAGGGGCGGTGGCCCAAAAAGTTTGGGAACCTATGAAATGAAGTAAATCAACATAGTACCTTTTATTTTTAACAGAATACACAACTAAGCCAGATATTTTTATGGTCTGCTTGCACTGAAACAAAAAGCTTTTTCCCCCCATTCAAAATATTTACATCCCCCACTTTTACACAATGACCAAGGCTGCTTACACAAAATAAACGTAACGAAGACTGACTCCAGTGACATCTTTAAGACTAGCCAAGTTTTATTCTGGGTATAAGCTTTCTTGTGCGCACCCAGAATTAAACTTGGTTGTCTTCAAGGTGCCCACTGGACTCAAAATTGGTTCTGCTGCTTCGGGCCAATACGGTTACCCACCTGAACAAAATAAACATGTCACATCAGGATTCTTCTCAAAGCAAAGTTACATAGATCAGAAGTTGCATACCTCCCCCCGGTCAATTATGGAAGGGATTGCAAAACAAAAGCATTAAAATACACTACAGATACAAAACTTCCAAAAGCTAGTCCCTCATTTCAGGTTGTTCTTGTTTGCTTACTGCACAGTTTGAGAGCAAGAAACCTGTATCAAAAGCTTTCAGTTTCCACCTTTTGTTTAGTTTACGTGTTGTAATTTGCCTGACAGACAGCAAATGGGAACGACATTTGTTTAAAAAAAAGATGAAAGGTACTTTTTTTTCATTCCCAGCATGAAATTAATACTTCCCCCCCACCCACCCCAGTCAGATCTTCAGCAAAACTTTTAAAATTTTAAGCGGGTGGGGCAGGAATAGGCATGCACAATAAGCAATGATTTCAACACAGACAACAAACTTTCTTCTGTTTGCTGGTAAATGGGACTTCTCACTCAAACAACATGCTATCACATACATTAAAAAACCTGCCATTTCCTCTGCGTAACATCTGAGGATTCTTAACCCAGCCAGATATCCGTTCAGAGCATTCAAATGAAAGTGTCCCTTCATGTTTCATAATCGGAATATAATTGTTCAATTACATTTTAACCAAGTTGCCCCTTGGGAATAACACTATTAGCCCATTTCAGTTACTTTCGCTGGAGTACATTAGCTTATCTCTAGCCAGCCAGCCAAGGAAACTTCCTTTGGAAAGACTGATCTTGCGGGGGGGGGGAGTACTGGTAGTATTTTTTTTTCCTTTAAAGAGCATCGCCTCAAGGTCTTAGAAGCTGATGATTACATTTGAAAGGAAAACATTCTGTGTCATCTATCTTACAATTAGGGCCCCGGTTCATCACAAAAGATATTTTTCAAGTTTCCTCTTCATCGAGTGTTTCTTTTTCTTCATTTTCCTGTATGGAAATGCATACCCTGGCCCTTACCCTGGCCCTTATACCAGACAGACTGCAGTGCCATCCCCCACAATGGAGGCTTAACTTAGAGGGAAATGGGTTCATTGCATTTGTGAGTATCCTTTTTTCCTAGCACTCCCAAGTACTTTAAAGGAAAATCCTCTCTCACATTTCTTACTTAGAATCATAGAATGTTAAGAGTAGGAAGGGACCTTGCAGGTCATCTAGTCCAAACCCCTGCACTCTGCAGAAGCATAGCCATAAGATAGCCCGACATACCTACAACATACCCAAAAGATGGTCACCCAGCCTTTGCTTGAAAACGTCCAGCAGAAGAGCATCCACCACCTCCCGAGGCAGTCTGTTCCGCTGCTCAACCACTCTTACAGTTAGGAAGTTTCTCCTGATATCTAGCCGGTAATGACTCCCTTGTAATTTCCACCCATTAGATCTAGTCTTGCAATCTGGAGCAGGAGAGAATAGATCTGCTCCATCTTCTACATGACAGCCCTTCAGATACTTGAAGACTGCAATCATGTCCCCTCTAAGCCTTCTCTTTCCCAGGCTAAACATACCCAACTCTTTCAGCCTTTCCTCCAAAGATTTGGATTCCAACCCTCTCACCATCCTGGTTGCCCTCTTCCGGACACGCTCAAACTTGTCAACATCCTTCCTAAAGTGTGGTGCCCAAAACTGGACACAGGACTCCAGGTGAGGCCTGACCACAGCAGAATAGAGCGGAACGACCACCTCCCGTGATCTGGACACTATGCTTCTGTTAATGCATCCTAAGATTGCATTAACAATTATTTAAAACCCTTTTCTGCTACCTTTCTACCATATTAGGGTCTACAAAGGGACAGATATTAAAAACATCAGGACAATTAAAAATGTAGTTAAACTTATAAAATAATTATATTAAAAGCACAAACAATGCTAAGAGGAGTCTTTTTTTTTCCATCTGGCGTACCCTCCAGTCTGAAGCAGCAGAACAAAATTCGAATCTAAGCAGCACCGTTAAAGACCAACAGAGTGTTAGTCAAAGTTATGATTTACAATGCTATGTATGATTTAACTGCTACTGGAAGGTATGCCAGATGAAACAAAAAGACTTTCATTTTTTATCCCTTCTTTCCTGCAGAGAGCTCCGATTCGTCTCACAACAACCTTGCGAGGCAGGTTAGCCTGAGAAACTGGCCCAAGGCCTGCCACGAAGCTTGAAGGGAGAGTGGGGATTTGACGCCAGACTCCCCTCTCTGCCCAAAGGCTCGGCCCCCACCACCACCGATTTTAAATCCCAGTTCTCCTCACACCTGGCTTGCTCTGCCCCATCCCTTGAGCACCACTGAGACTACTGTTATGCATCTGGGTCACCACGGTCATGTAGGAGAGGAGGAGAGGAGTTTGGATTTATACCCTGCCCTTCACTACCCAAAGGAGTCTCAGAGCAGCTTACAATCCCTTTCCTCTCCCCTACCCACAACAGACACCCTGTGAGGTGGGTGGGGCTGAGAGAGCTCTTTTAAGAACTGCTCCTGAGAGAACAGCTCTGCAATAACTTGTCACTGATCCAAGGTCACATCAGCAGCTGCATGTGGAGAAGTGGGGAATCAAACTTGGTTCTCCCAGATTAGAGTCCACGCCCTTACCCACTACATCAAACTGGCTCTCCAGTAACCCAGTATGTTCTCCTTGCCTTGGGACTCCACTGTGGCTTGGCCCAGCAGATGCTGATTGGGCAAATCGCCCCCTCCCCGTTCATCCTGATTGGGTGGGGTCTCTTGCCCACATGCAAGCTGGAGAGAATGCACATATTCGGTCAGAAAGAAAGCACATGAGCAACTATGCTTTCACAGCTTCTGAACAGAAAATTTATCGGGGGTGGGGGTGGGGAACAGATTGCCTGTATTTCTGAGCACTGTTCATAAGCGCCAATTCTTTTGTAAGACCATATGTGGGCATCATTAGAATGTATTCCTTTGAAGAAAGTGCAAGAAAACAATCCAACGCACAATGCTTGCTTTATTAAACAAATGAATACTGTCGGGAGGAGGGGCACATAGCCACCAAGAGAGGCATTATGCATTATTTCACACTATTTACTGGCTTTAGAATATTTTCCACCGACCTTGCAATTAAGTGGCAGCTCACCATCAGCAGCCAGAAAGGATTTTCTCAAGGCCTGCATTTCCTTCCATTTCTTCCCTGCCTGCACTACCAGAAGACGGCAACAGAGATCCACAGCCATTGATTTCCAGCCCCACATGATGGTGGCCGCAAGCCTTGACTCCCATTATTACAACTCGGACAACAAGCTTGACACCCAGGAGACCTATTCAGACTCCAAGGGGTTCCCTGTCCCTCCTGCCCTCTGCTTACTATTTATCTACACCACCGAACAAGTACTGTTCTTTGCCTATTGCAGCTCTGGCACTATACTATTCCTGCTATGGTCCTATGAGCTCTGTCCCACTTCCACGTGTCTTCCCTTCTTTTTCCTTCTCCACTATCAATTCAATTCCTTAAGCCGCTCGTTCTCCCCATGACTAGTTTCTGTCTTCGCCCCCCCGACTACATATTCCCGCTTTCTCACTTGACTTCCTATCCCCTCGTCCTCTTCTTCCTGCCCAAAGTGTCTTTCTGACTTCACATGAAACAAGAAATACCTCTCCCCGCTTCCGCCACAAAGACATCCCCTTTCTACTGACTGCATGCAATTTTCCCAAAGGAAAGGATGTCTTAACTTCTTCCTTCAGGGCACAGTCCAAATCAAGGCAGCAGAACTAAATGGCTCATCGCGCTTAGCAGCCAGGTTAGGTTTTGCTCTGAATAGATTATGTATGTAACTGATCTTTGCTTGCAATCAACTCGCAGAATGTGGCCTTCTGACCTGCAGCCAGCTCCCCCTGATGTAATGTCTGTACCTTACCGCTTGCATAGCATCTCACCCTCGGGGTCTGCTAATTTTGGCTACTCCTGGCAGTCAGCAATTGTTTATGGCTGTTACCATCTCTAGCCCTCCACACAAGTCTTCTCACGTGTACAGAAGAGCTACAGGAGGGCCTGGGTTGATATTTTAATTCATAAATCCCAGAGATGCAACCCCATGATTCAATCTGTATATCCCAACCACCCAGGGGCTAAGATTTTGCTAATCTGCAGCTCTTCCAACAACATGTCTGGCTCAACTCCAAGTGCCTTCAAAGCCTAGCACACAGTGAGAATAACCCCTTCCTCGAGATGCTATGAGACGAGGAAAAGGTGTCTCTCACGGCTGGCATAAAACAAGACCTCCGCTTCTTCCAAGCTATGTGCAACGAGCAAGTAACTTGAGAAGTCTCTTCCTTTGACGTGAGCACCTACAGGCAGAGGCCCCAGAGAGAAACCTTATGGCTGCTGCTCACCAATGCATCTTGGAACCCTGATTCCCACAGCCACCTACAGATGACCCCCAGCCTGCACATTCCAAGCAGAACGCAGCTGAAAATGCTACTGCCCTGGAGGCAGTGACCTTTTGCTTGTGGCAAAAAAGCTCGGGCTGTTTTGAGAAGTCCAGGCTCAGCATGAAGACTATTGTATTACTAAGCTCCTCCTTGTTTTCAACTTCTAGTGCACAGAAAGAGTGCAGGAAAGCTCACAAAACACCAGAGACGAAAGATACTATTCTTGTAAAATGAGACAATGAAAGCCATACCACACAACAGCTAAGGCAGCCAATAGATTTATGGGCCTTCTTCCTAGCCGCTGTGTTTGGAACTCCGATAAAGGAACTAGGTCCTGACCAAAAACTAAAGTTACAATTAGAATCCAGTTCAAGCATGCTCAATATTGCGACTTTTTAAAATACAATATACAAAGCGTACCTGGGATAACGTCATTGATATGCAAGAGAAGCGTGCTTTCGACACTCGCAAAGCTGCAGAGCTGCTGTCCATTGTATCTTCCATCCCAGTTTCCAATTGGATTGTCCTAAAAATTATTTCAGAAACCTGGTTACATGTGGCCCCAAGAGGCGAGCCCGAGAACGTGACATTCAAGCGGTGCCTACGGGTTTTAGTTAAAAGATCTTGGGCACATGCAGCCTAGACAGGAAGGGAGTGGGCACAACTGCCTTGCAACAGCATTTCAAGAGCAGTGCTTCCAGGGGCACCATTCCATCCCCCACGTTCACAGAAAACAGATTGCACTGTGCAAACATCGTTTGGTTGCCACAGACACTCAGAGACTGACGATTACAATGTTCAAGTAGTAAGGGAAAAGCCAAGCAAGATCTGTCAGCAGCACAAGGGCCCCACAAACAGGTACACACACAAATGGCTCTCATACCTGCAGTATCAGAGAGTCATTTTCAACACAAAGAAGACACGTTGGCTTCTTTGCTAAGCAGCAACAGTAAATGAGTACATTCATTTACATGTGAACAAGTGCAAAACAAATAATTTCCCCACACTGAATGCCTGCTAGCACTATAAAAATGTAACAATTGGGCTTAATACTCATTCATTGCAAAGCCCCAGTAAGCACTCCTGTTTTATATAAAATTGCGACGGCCAATGGCCACATACAATAAATTTTATTCTTATTCACAGTAAGCACTCCAATTTCAAACACAGCTTAAGGGTCAAGATAAGGAATACTACATGCTACTGAAGTGCTTCCAAAAACTCTGCATTCACATTAAACAAGAGCCTGACAGTCTTCCTACCGGCAAAAAAATAATAATAATTCGAAACAGTCCTCTTTTCAGAGAACAACTGAAAAAAGTCAGTAGTGCCAACTGAAATATTAGTCAGCTAAGCAGGAGACTGCAAAGGAGCAGTTATGAACAGAGAAATCTTGCATGATTGCTTTCAAGTTAAGCTAAATAGGGACTTTTAAAAAAAATCAGTAGCCCATATTAATCTTTACTAGTCTCTCCTCGCACTGTATGACTTGTGGACGAATATGGAAGTCAAACTTCTGTCGGTTTTCTGACTTTCTCCGGAGTAGATTTTTGTTTGTTTGTTTTAACTCACCATCAAGAAACCAGACAAGCTGCTATTTACAAGTCTGACTTCGTGTTTTAAAAAGCTGCTGGATGGGGACTGTAAGAAGCAGTTGTACATGATGATGAGAATCATGAGTCATGAATCTAAAATGAACTAGCCGGCAGATATGCCCACCACCGCCTCCCCCTTCACTATTGCATGTACTTCCATTTAACACACATGCAAAAAAAGTTACAAGAATCAGGTGAATTTCTTACCATGTCCACTCCAACAACGTATCCTAAACTCTCGTTTCCTGGTAAGACATCACAGAATATAACTGTCCCATACTCTATATTCTTTCCTATCTTCACAGAAACCCTGGAGTTGAGCTCCAAAGGAGGAAGTTCTACCTGCATTGAGTCAACTGGAGCTGCATAGTCATTCTCCAGTTCATTGTCATCATCTTCCGCCAGCTCCAGTTTGTCAAGTGCAACAAAAACGCCACAGTCCTCGTCACATCTGAACAGCTGTTTGCCTTGGTACTGTCCATCAGTAAAGCCCTGACCACGACCTTCTTCCTAGATTCGAGGTTGGAGAGGGAGAGAAAAGGCCACGTGCACAATTCATTCAGCACTGGCATTAGCAGCAAGCAGGATGTTAACATGGGGCTGGATCCAGACTAGATTGGTAATTCCCACTGATTCCACCCGCAGACCCTCTTATGTCATTCTTTTGGGCCCCTACTGCCAAGGGACAGCACTCTGTGGAGATCAGTGGGCGGAATAAGGCAGAAAAGTTCCACTTTGCTCATGGAAAATGTAGTCCTACCTTTAGAATGAGAAGGCCTGGATTCAAATCCCTGCTCACTTCTGAAGCTCACAGGGTGACCATGAACATAAGAAAAGCCAATGCTGGATCAGGCCAATGGCCCATCCAGTCCAACACTCTGTGTCACACAGTGGCCGAAAATACCAGGTGCCATCCGGAGGTCCACCAGTGGGGCCAGAACACTAGAAGCCCTCCCACTGTTGACACACACACCCCAGCACCAAGAATACACAGCATCACTTGTCCCAGAGTTCCTATCTATACCTTGTGGTTAATAGCCACCAATGGACCTCTGCTCCATACGTTTATCTAATTCACTCTTGAAGCCATCCATGCTTATAGCCGCCACCACCTCCTGTGGCAGTGAATTCCATGTGTTAATCACTCTTTAGGTGAAGAAGGACTTCCTTTTACCTGTTCTAACCCAATCACTATAGCAATTTCATTGAGTGCCCACAAGTTCTTGTATTGTGAGAAAGGGAGAAAAGTACCTCTTTCTCAACCTGCTCTATCCCATGCATAATCTTATAAACCTCAATCATGTCACTCCTCAGCCATCGTTTCTCCAAGCTAAAGAGCCCCAAGCACTTTAACCTTTCTTCAAAAGGAAAGTGTTCCAACCCTTTTATCATCCTAGTTGCCCTCTTCCGCACTTTTTCCAAAGCTGTAATATCCTTTTTAAGGCGTGGTGACCAGAACTGTACACAGCATTCCAAATCAGCTTACACCATTGATTTATATAGGGACATTATGATAATAATCCCCGGCATAGCACTGGCCTTTTTTTTATTGCAGTCGCACACTGTCTCAACATTCTCTCTCAACCTAATTCACAGGGGAGTTGAAAAGATTAAAATTAAGAGGAGTGGGTGGAGACTAAGTATACCACACCCCGAACCCTTCTGGCGTTCATTCTTCAAAATGCTTTCCCTTGTAAAGTTAAGACACATACACAAGAAACTTACCAGAAGCTCTACTCCGAAAAAAATCCCAGACAGTGATCTTTCTTGTAACAAAGGACCTCTAAAGCGCACAACTCCAGGATATTTTTCATCTCCCGATCTCAGCTGCACTCTCACCGGTGAACCAACCTCTATGTGCAGGCCTTTAGCCACTCTGTCTTTGTTCTTAAATATACTGTATCTTTCCTCACAATTGGTAATTGCCAAGAGCAGTTCTGCTAATTTCTCGCTTATTTCTACAACTTCTTTCTCGTCCACAAACAGGACGGCATGAGGCTGCTCCAAAATCTTGATTCCTATTTGCACTTTTTTGCTTTTAGGGATACTTCTGGTATGCCCTCCCGTAGAACGATCTTGAACGAACTGACCGATGCTTCCCTTAGGAACCTTCAACAACTTCTGAGTTTGTTTGTCTATGACGCTGCATTCTTGGAGCAGAAGATAAAATATACGCTCTTCCCAATAAGACGAGCTGCCTTTCTCTTGACTCCACAACCCGGAATTCATCACTGCACGAACTTTGTACAAATACAAAGAGAGAGGCCTTCAAGGCAGGAGAGGTGCCGGCATAGCTGTAAAGGAATTGGAAGGTTCCACTAGAAGGCCTGGCCCCAATAACGGGTTAAAGATTCCTCATTCATGTTCAAAGTGAGCTAAATCCAGAGCAGATGACCTGGAACACAAAAATAAAGATGGCATCACTGGAGGTCGAAGGACCCGTAATAAGAGTAAACCGCAAGGAAACAAACCCATTTCGAAAGCAAACCTCATCACTGATTTTTATAGACCTGTGACAGCAAGCAGCTGTCAACAACAAGAATGCTTCTAAGGTAGCCGCAAAGGTCATGCTGAGGATTCTCTCGGACAGATAACACTGACTGACTCCTATACTTCCTTACTCACCATCTCTGCAACAGCAGTTTCATAAGACTGGCCGTGCCCAGGACAAATTAGTTACCTGCGCAGCCTTATTTTCTTTCTCTGTGACTTAATGGCAGTCCTTATTTAGACCTTGAACAAGTGCACGTCTGGTACACTACTAGAAACCACAGAATAGTTTGCAAGCGTCTGCTGTGAGGGAGGATGAATCCAGTATCTGCTATAAAAACCGAAGTGAAGGATGCAGTTGAAAGACACAAAAGGCCACGCTGGGGGGTTGGAACTCTCTCCCAAGATTCCTACCGCATAAATTCATGACACCAGTACCATCCAACAGTACCAGAACTCAGCCCAGCTGGGGTAAGTGCGTTTGAGGTGGGAATGATTAGGGAAAGGTGAAAAGTAGAGGGAGGGTTCAGCAGATAACCACACGCCTCCATGCATTCATGGAAGCAAGCATACACACAAGCCATAAAACCCCTTGATATTTTACAATACCATTTCCCAACTTAAGATATGATGCAAATATGGTGACCAGTGTTCCCTCTAAGCTGAGTTAGTGTGAGCTGGCTCACAGATTTTTAGCCTCCGGCTCACCCATTTTTGTCTTTGCTCAGGAAGGATGGCTCCAAAGCCAACTAATTTATGCAGTAGCCAAATTGCTCACTCACAACTTTAATGCCGGCAGCTTACAAAGTAGAATTCTTGCTCACAAGACTCCACAGCTTAGAGGGAACATTGATGGTGACGTAGGTGGGCTGTCAGGAAATATTACTCTAGGCCTTATAGTATTTCTGAGTGAGTAGCGTGAGCTGTTTCTTCAGATTCTTACACAAGCTTATTATTATATAGATGTAAGGGATGCCTTGAGACAAAATGGCATTTGTACAAGTCCCCAAATGAGGCCACAAATTACATGTAACCAAAAACTGCGTATTAAGTAAACTAATCTGAGGGAAAGCTTTTAAAATATAAAGCCCTTGACAGGTGTGGGAGCCAGGTGCATCAGAGACTCAAGTACAAAATCTCTATCCACTGAATCACACTTTTTACTTATATAATTTTTGTTTTGAGAGAAACTGATGCCCTTTAAACGTTCTCCCAGCTGCATGGGAGTAGCTTTATCTGAGAGCGCTTCCCACATAGTACGAAAATGTCAAAAAACAAAAAATGACAAAACCATATGCATGGGGCTGATCACAAGGGTTTCCCCCCCCCCCACAGAATCAAGTGTTCCATTGAAAAGACCCACACAACTGGCCCTGCCCACATCGCTCAGTCATTTTAGACATTCTTCCACTCATGTGGGAAGCACCACACTCACCAACCAGCTCCCATGAAGCTAAGAGAATTGTTTCAAGGGCACAGATGTCATTCTCAACAGGCCAAGAATTCCGGAGTGCAGGATGCGGGGGTAGTCTTTAGTCTACACGGCTTTAAGCAAAAAGGATTCAACAAAATAGTAAGAGACAGGCCTCCTGATGTCTGTTTGCTATGATAACTAAAAGGAGACTCCATGATCATAACATATGAGCAGACCAACGGTCCATCTAGTCAAGCATCCGCTTTTTCCACAGTGGCTGCCCAGGTACACCTGGAAGTCCAGCAAGCAGGGCATGGAGGACAAACCTTTGCAACCCCCAAGATATCTAAGAAGTTCTCTGCCTCTGAACAGGGACATTCCACTTAGCCAGATCTTTAGTCTCAACCGTTAAGGAAATCTTGTCGGTTTGTAAGGTGCTACTGGACTGGAAACCTTGCTCTTAGAAGACACACAGAATGAAAATACCACTCATCCTGTTTCTATCCCCTCCCCCTTTTTGGTCCATAGCTCCTTTTTCTCTTTTCATTAATTGCTCCAAGGAATTATATACGAGGCGAGTTAGGAAGAGATGGGGGACTGCAACCCCAAAGAGTCAACTGAGCGATGGTGAAACGAATGGCACATTTTTTTCCTGCCTTTATCTGTCTCACCTACGAGGAATTCTGACACGGTACTCCATGGTAACAAATCCAATAAGCTTCTAGAGGAAAAGAACAGTTGGATGACTGGAACTGCGTTGGTGGGGGAGGTGACTTAATGGTCAGGAAAAAAAGATCAAGAGTTTACAGAAGTTTTATCGCCCATCTCGTGTTCTGTTTATATGCTGACCCGTGACTGCTTCATGAACATGAGAACTACCCTTCCGGATGACACTTAGCTGCCCCCAACAGTGCTCAGATGCTCCTGGGAAGCCCCCCAGCTGGACTGGAAGGAACTCCATCTGCACATCCCGCGAACAACTGGGCCCTCATCTGGATGACCCAGGCTAGCCAGATCTCATCAGACCTCGGATGCTAAGCAGGGGACGCCCCGGTTAGTACTTGGATGGGAGACCACCAAGGAAGACAAGGGCTGCTACGCAGAGGAAGGCAATGTCAAACTACCTCTATTCATCTCTTATCTTGAAAACTATACAGCAGGGGTGTCAAACGTAAGGTCCGGGGGCCAAAACCGGCTCGTCCAGGTCTCTTATCTGGCCCTCGAGCAACTGGTATGTATGGAAATGTAAAGTACTCCCCCTTTTATGGTATCCCTTGGAAAAAAATAGTCTTTCATATGAGAAAATACCTCTATTGGGGCTTTGGGGGGTTCCGCAGTAAATCAATTGCTTTCACTGCTAGGAATCAATTGCTTTCATTTGTATTTTGAGAAAAAATAAAATTGTTAATTGGGTTTGCCGGTACCCTTTATAAAGTTTATATCTCTGCTACCTGGTGTTACATTTTATGACGCGCATGGCTCGGCCCGACAAAGTGACATTTATATCAGTTCCGGCCCTCATAACAAATGAGTTTGACACCTCAGCTATACGGGGTCTATGTAAGTCAGCTGCGATTTGATGGCACTTTCCAACACCACCAAACGTTCAGTATTCAGACATACACTAGCATTCTTCAGACAACACATTCGTGTAGAAGCCAATATACATAGACAGAGAGCAGGCAGAAATACTAGTTCAGCCCCTTTCAAGGGAACACACTGGCCCCACCACTGGGCAGCGCCAACCCATTCAGTCACAAACTGGGGTCCCGCTCCCCCCTACAAATACTGGCTTCCTATGTCATATGAAGAATGTGACCATGTTCTAGTCACCTACCACAGATGATTCCATGAATCTAACACCCTTTTATAGCCATCTAGGCTACTAGCTATCATCATCAACACCACCAGCTACTTACTTGCTTCAAAGGAATGACTGCAGTAGTTTCTTATACCAAAATTAAACCATAGACTTGTGGCATTTTACAGGTGAACATTTTTTTCTCACATAAGCTTTGGAGGACTATGGCCCCCTTTGTGGCTTATAACACACTCTGTGCATCTGTGAAAGTAGGCTGAAGTCCATGAAAGTTGGTGCTAGAATAAAAACAATTTAACCATTAAAAAGCTGGTACAAGACAGCGGTTCAGAGTTTTCTATCCCTCCTGCAGTACAGCACACTATAAAGTAATGATTATGAATTAAAAGACAAACGCAAAAAGCCAAATATAAAGTAAATACAAAAGTAAAAAAGAAAGGCAAGAATAAACTTCTCTCAACTTCCACATCTATATCAAAAGCCACCATCACCACACCCCTGCAGCACAGAATTCTTTCAGTTAGCTCTACATTGTGTGACATATCAATGCTTTTAAACCCCCAAAACATCACAGTAAATATTAAAAACCCGTAGCACAAAAAAAAACTTAAAACCCCAACATTAACTTGAAATCCCCCCAAACTATCTGAAGCTCAAAATTCCCCCAAACTCCAAATGCAGAAAAGACTATACAGCATTTAAAATCCCCCTGAAGACACAAAACACAAATCCCCCACAGTCAAAACTTTAAAAGACCTCAATGCAAACTTAAAATAGCCACAACCCACCGAAAATTTAAAACCCCCGCACTAGAGAGAATCTTTTAAATCTCCAAACTCATTATTTCAATTCCGACACGAACAAAACAAAACATGCAAAAAGCCCTCACAGATATTTAAATCCCCAGAAGGCACAAAGTATTCCTTTAAAATACACCCAACCCCTAAAAACTCAAAAGCCCCCAAATACTATTATTTGCAGTAATAAAATAATCATAACAGTCATACTAAACATACTCATAATAAACATAAACATAACAATATCAATAATAATTTATTCACTCACTCGATTTATAATCCACCCTCCCCACTAAGGCTCAGGGCTGCTTACATAAAAGTACATATATAAATACAGTTAAAACCATTCATAAGAGCACCGTAACAATTAAATATTAGATATCCTAAAGTTATTATCATCAATAATGATGGTGATGATGATGATAATAGTTATCCTAAAGTTATTACTAGCAATAATGATTATGATGATAATCGATGATAATAAGAATAATCGATGATAATCGTTTTAAAATCCAAAATAAAATGTGAAATCACAAATCTATTTTGACAGCTCAAACTAACCCCCCACCCCCAAGACACATTGGTAGGCAGGCAAAGTAAACCTTAAAAGAAAGCAAAAGAAAATCTCGGGAGAACCGTGAGGGTGCTTGTGTGTGTCCCCCCCAGTCACAGGGGCTCCTCCCCAGGGCCAGCTGCATCCCCCCCGAACCTGACTACTCACCGCTTCCCATCCGGCCCACCGCCTGAAGAACGACCATCTTTTCTTTCTTCTTCTCCTCCGCCTTCCCTTCGCACCTCGGCCGCTCCTTCCCTCCCTCACGACCCCTCCGGGGCAACGTCTGAAAGACCGCCCGTCTCCCGCCCCCTCGTCCCCGTCCCCTCACAGCAGCGCAGAGCCAAGAGCTTGGCGGCGCACACCCCTACCCCGCTGCGACGCGCAAGACCGAGCCGGCCTTCCCGCGGCAGCCAATGACGGGCCGCGGCGCTGCCCACTCGCCTCTCCGATTGGCTCGGGGCCAAAGCTGGAGTTCGGCCTCCCCGCTCGCGCCCGGGCGCCGGGAACGGAGGGAATTTCCAGCCCCGAGCAAGTTTGGTGAGAGCGGCAGAGCGGCGTCAGGTGGGCGTTGGATTGGCTGGTTCGTTTCCTTGCTTGCTCAGTGGCTGGGGAGGGAAGGCGGGTCCCGCCCACGCCTCTTTTCCTCTGGATTCGATTGGGTCAAGTGCTCTGTTCCCGCCCGCTTACCTTTCTTTTAATTATGATTGGAGAAGGAGAAGGGGGCGGAGGGAAAAGGTAGAGGGATTTTTTACATTGGGTGAAATCCCCGAGTTTATCTCCGTTCGCTATTGGTTAGGGACGCGTGGAAAGCAGAAGGGAACCCTGAGGTCGTTGTGGATGGTTTAGTCCGGGGGGCTTCTTAATTTTGTTTTGCCGCCGGAGGCAAATGAATTGCCATTACCCCCCAACTTGTTATATATATGTGGAGCTGTGGTGGCTCAAGTGGTTAACACACTGAACTGCAGGCTGTAGAAGGTCAGTAGTTCAGCAGTTCAAGACCCATGAGTGCCACATGACGGGGTGAGCTTCCGTCTCTAGTTCCAGCTCCTGCCAACCTAGCAGTTCGAAAGCAAGAAATTGCAAGTAGATAAATAGGTCCCACTTCGGTGGGAAGGTAACAGCGTGCCTGTGCGCCTTGGTGTTTAGTCATGCCGGCCACATGACCACAGAAATGTCTTCGGACAGCGCTGGCTCTTCGGCTTTGAAACGGAGATGAGCACCGCAACCCTACAGTCGGATTCGACTGGCTTTCGAGCAAGGGAACCTTTTTTTGTTGTTGTTCAGTCGCACAGTCGAGTCCGACTCTTCGCGACCCCATGGACCAGATTACGCCAGGCCCTCCTGTCTTCCGCTGTCCGCTGAAGTTTGCTCAATTTCATGTTCGTTGCATCGATGACACTGTCTTACCATCTCATCCTTTGCCGTCCCCTTCTTCTTTGACCTTCAATCTTTCCCAGCATCAGGGTCTTCTCCAGTGAGGGCTCCCTTCTCATTTGGTGGCCAAAGTATTTGAGCTTCAGCTTCAGGATCTGGCCTTCCAGGGAACAGTCAGGGTTGATTTATATATATAGTGAAAATGCATTAATTGATAAAAAGCCGACTTAGAATTTTATTATCGTGATAGATAATACCTTTAAAAGGTTTTAGTGTGATACCATATATACAGTTAAAATATAATACATGATGCGCGCAAAGATTAGTTGTATATACAAGTATATTAGCTAACAAATATATGCTATTTTAATTGCACGTGTATGGAGGATAGGTTTAGATTTTTAATGCCTTGCCTACAGGGCTTTTTTTGCAGAAAAAGCTCAGCAGGAACTTATTAGCATAATAGGCCATACCCAACAGCAGAAACTTATTAGCATATTAGGCCACACCCTGACAGCACTGCTCATTAGCATATTAGGCCACACATCCCGTGTTACCAGAAGTGTGGTCATCCAGCCACTTCTTATTCTGTTTACCTTGTTTGTTGTCAAAACCCAGAGCTTTTTTTGTAGCAGGAATTCCTTTGCATGTTAGGCCACACACCCCTAATGTAGCCAATCCTAATGAGTTTCTGCTGTTGGGTGTGTCCTATTATGCTAATAAGTTCCTGCTGGGTGTGGCCAACTTGGGATTCAGCCAGAACTCCCTTCCTGTGCCTTCCTGCCCAAAAAATAGCCCTGCTTGTGTATGATCTCAGCATTGATATCACACTTCCAGTGTTCAGAGACACTTGGCAGAAGGTAAGTTTTGCTATTCGGAAGCCTGACAACAGCCCTATAAGGTAGGCCAGTTTTGTTATCGCTACAAGAAAGAGACCAAAGTTACCTAGTGAGTTAATGATGCAGGCAACTTTGAACTGCAGTTGTGGCTTCCTAAATAAACATCCTAAATCCACTGAAGGCGATGGGCTTAGAAGGAGGTAACTCTGCTCAGGATTACACAGTTAGTTAACCTAACTGTTCCCTGGAAGGCCAGATACTGAAGCTGAAGCTCAAAGCCTTTGGCCACCAAATGAGAAGGGAGCACTCACTGGAGAAGGCCCTGATGCTGGGAAAGATTGAAGGTCAAAGAAGAAGGGGACGGCAGAGATGGTTAGACAGTGTTATCAGTGCAACAAACATGAAATTAAGCAAACTGCAGAGCACCACGGAAGACAGGAGGGCCTGACGTGATGCGGTCCATGGGGTCACGAAGAGTCAAGACTCAACTGTGCGACTGAACGGCAGCAACACTAGTGTATCTGGAACTAATTTATCTGAGTTATCTTTGCAAACGGCATTTTATTTCCATATTGAACAGGTGAGTACAAGTAACTGTGACTTGCCTGAAGCCTAATAAGTCTAACTCAGAGGCAAGATCCACCAATGCACAGCTAGTATGCAAATTATTTAGAAGTCTGGGGAGAAGCCATTGGCTGAGAGGTGTCACAATGGCGGCACCCAACCGCTGAGATGGCCATGATCATATTAAAGGGTCAAAGAGCCTTGGTGATAACTAATCAAGAATCTCTGCCCATGCCAGCAGGGGGTTCTGAAAGGCCAGTGTTAGAAGGGGTTGGTTTTACTTTGGATTGTAGTAGTTCAGCCTGTCTGTCACTTGAGTCTTGGGTTTGCTTGGCATTCCCAAGAGTCATTGGAAGCTGCGGTCCAAGGAGATGAAGGCATCTAAATGCTGGGGGGTCTTCCAGGACGCGCTCTTCTGTTGCCTGTGCTGTTTCAGGACGAAGAGAAGGTACAGGTTCTTTCTGTTTGTTGGGGTATTAAACCGGAAGGCAGGGCTGGCTCGAGAAGCTCATACGATGTAGTCTTATAGAGACTTAAGGAGGAGGATTAAATTATTGGCCGAGTTCAGACTGGCAGTTTGCCCCAAGAGAGGCGTGTTTCAGCAACGTTTCACAAGCGGATTAAACCGGGCGTTCACACAGGCACATCTGTCCGGCATTCCCCAGCCGTACTCAACCCGTCTTGTAACGCTTCATTCCTGAGTTTAAAAGATACCTGTTAAAAGTGGTATCAAACCCCGGAAAGCGTGTCTGTCCCGTGTATATCCCTCACCAACACAGTGTGAACGCTAAAATCCACAATTTTGATTGTGTGCTCATGCGCATAAGTGCATCTCTCCAGATTAGCGAAACAGAAGGCCTTACAGCCACGCCTTCGGGCCAACAGTGTGAACGCTCCCTCACGCTTCCTCCCTGGTATGCTCCTGCATCAGTCGGCACAGTGTGACCGGGAAAACCCAGAACAGTTTGTTCCGGGGCTTTTTGGCCACGACTCACTCCCGCTTCAAACTGCCAGTCTGAACTCGGCCATTGTATCTCCAGGAAAGAAAGAAAAATTCAACAATAAGTATCTGAACTGGTTGGAAGGAAAGCCCTGTAATTAACCTTGGCTCTGGATGAAAGGCCACAATCACACAAAGTGCCGTTCATGAGTAGAATGTCGAGTTTATAGGTTTTGTCTCCATTTTGGACACACAAAGCTGGTTTATACGGGTCTTTCAAGGTTGATATTGCCTACTAGGGCTGGGCAGCAGCTCTCCAAGATTTCAGGTAAGAGGAGGCCTTCCACATCACTGGGTCCTTTTAACTTGGAGATTCTGGGGACAGAACCTAAGACCTCCTGGATCCCGAGTAGCTGCTCTACCACCGAACCACACGAAATGTCTGTGAAGTGCTCATTGCAGAGAACGTCTAGGCAGACAACAACTCCTTTCCATAATAACTGAATTTCAGAATGTTGCAGAAGGCAGAATTCACTAATTTGATAAGAATTCCAACCTGGCCGAATATTTCATTAATCGTTGACATGCGAAGTGGGATGTCATTATAGCTATTAGGACAATGGAGTAGATTCTTGAGAAACCTTTTCAAGGTGGGTTCTTTTTTTTCTGTTTTGTAAATGGCTCCTCTGTATGCCTCTTATTGTCACTTCACACTGTTCTTTCTGTATTATAAAGTGGGCAATCAAAATATGAAGCAAAGGATATTTGTTGGGGGGTTTTGGCCCCCCCAAGAGGATTTTTTATTAATTTTTTGCTTACGCAGTACAAACTACAAAAGGAAAAAAAGGGGGGGGAACTACAACTAAGGATAAAGAAAAGAAACCCACACTAAACTAAAAACCCAAGAGAAGGAGATCTTATCCCTGCTAATCCAGATGTTAGTACTTTAGTGTTAGTAAACAATGCAAACTGTAAGTTCCTATCTAACTCAGCTACTGTATTAATTTGTTACTTGTTATGTGGGAATTCCAGAGCATCCCCATCAGCTCATGTCATAAAGGCAATTATCAGAGTCCTTCTGCCTTTATCTAGGCTTCCTATCTCTTAAATCATAAGATGCTTTAATGGCTGTAGCAGCCTCTTCCTCAGCAAAGGATATTTGTGGTGGCCAAGAACACAGCCACCTTCATCAGCTATTTTCATTAGGATCCGAATATTCCCCCCCCCCCCAATTTGGGGTAGTAGTGTTAACTTCCACTCTCAAGAGTTTCTATGAGATTCCTCTCTTAGTACGCACACAGCTTGACCCTGTGCAAGTTTACTCGATGGGATTTAACTTCCCGGTACATATGCACAGGATTTCACTGCTGATGTATTGCAGCGATAAGCAAAAGGCAAACCAGTTTCCAGTGGACTACTTAATGCTGACAATTGGTTTATTACTTATTTATTAAACCCATCACCACCACCTGCGTCTCCCTTCCATCCTAAAGTCATGGATGCTCTGGGGCAGATTACAACAGATCTAAAGCAACCACCAAATTACCTAAAAAGCAATTTCGCCGGTAAGGCAGTGCTCAGTTGCTCCTTTTTATCAAGAGCATTAAAATCAGTGGAGTAGATCCAAATGTCCTCCAAGTAGCCTTTCTCCAGCCTAAGGTGCCTGCCTCCCACACTGGAGGAAGAGCCATCTAAATTGGAGGGAGACTCTTTTGACTGGAGAAAGGCTTCAAATGTGAGCCACAAGGAAACATGGGATATAAATATTTGAATTAATGAATTGATTAGTTAATTTTGCTCAGTGGGATGGCAGAATGGGGGTAAGAGCCACCACTCCCAGTAGCATTAGGGTCAACTCATGACTAGTTGTCAACAACATAATCATCAAAGGCCCCATAAAAAAGCAAACAAACCTGGATTAGTTAATCCCTGCTTTTAAGCAAGTATGCACATCCAGGATCACTTAGGCATGGATCCATTGCACTTCATTGCTCAGAGGTCTTAAGAATGTGGTCCAACAGGTCTGGCATTCTGTGCAAGAATGCGAGAACCATCTCTAAGTTGGGCTTCCAGAGTGTGCAAACTACAGCTGATTCAAAAGGCAGCTACCGAATTGTTGGCATATTTCACTGGTGGGCCGTGGGGATTCTACTTTGAAAAAGGCTATGCGAAACCAGGAAGTTATCCCATATCGAAAGAAAGAATGAAGTGTGTAGCTGCAATAAAGAAGGCCAATGCTATGCTGGGGATTATTAGGAAGGGAACTGAAAACAAATCAGCCAGTATCATCATGCCCCTGTATAAATCATTGGTGCGACCTCATTTGGAATACTGTGTACAGTTCTGGTCACCACATCTCAAAAAGGATATTATAGCATTGGGAAAAGTGCAGAGAAGGGCAACTAGAATGATAAAAGGGTTGAAACACCTTCCCTATGAAGAAAGGTTAAAACGCTTGGGGCTCTTCAGCTTGGAGAAACGACGGCTGAGGGGTGACATGATCGAGGTTTATAAGATTATGAATGGGATAGAGCAGGTTGAGAAAGAAGTACTTTTCTCCCTTTCTCACAATACAAGAACTCGTGGGCACTCCATGAAATTGCTGAGCAGTCGGGTTAGAGCAGATAAAAGGAAATACTTCTTCACCCAAAGAGTGATTAACATATGGAATTCACTGCCACAGGAGGTGGTGGCTACAAGCATGGACAGTTTCAAGAGGGAATTAGATAAACATATGGAGCAGAGGTCCCTCAGTGGCTATTAGCCACAGGGTATAGATGGGAATTCTCAGTCTGGGGCAGGTGATACACTCTATTCTTGGTGCTGGAGGGGGCAGCAGTGGGAGGGCTTCTAGTGTCCTGGCCCCACTGCTGGACCTCCTGATAGCACGTGGTATTTTTGGCCGCTGTGTGACTTTACAAAGCATACAGGCAAACCCAACGGACTATATTATTTTTTTTTAACTCAAAATACAAATAAATGCAACTGATTCCTAAGCAGTGAAAGCAATACGGGAGAGCCCACAAAAGCCCCAATAGATGTATTTAATGGCCCCACTGCTGGACCTCCTGATGGCACCTGGTATTTCTGGCCACTGTGTGACAGAGTGTTGGACTAGATGGGCCATTGGCCTGATTCAACATTGGCTTCTCTTATGTTCTTATGTTCTTATGGCTGCCTTCAAGTTCAGATCTTTAAACGGTAATAAACATTTGGTTTCCACGCAGGTCTATGGAAAAGATGGCCATCTTTTCTGGAACCAAGTGGAACGCTCACCATCGGGAGCCCGTGATGGTACATGACATCTTATCAAACGATATCACAGAGTTCGGGGACAACAAACGCCTGGAGATCACAGCTATGATACACAGCGTAAAGGATGACAACAGGGACTTGTTGAACAGTACTTCTGAGCTTTGTTTGGAAGACGATGCAGACCTGGGAGATTTGGGGCTACAAGTGTACTTGGAGGGTAGGGACGTGTACAGTACATTACCAAGCAATGAAATGGAAGGAGGGCGGACCATCGAGAAACCAGTGGATGAGGGATGTAAGAAAAAAGCGCTCAAAGAAACAAAGGGCAAGTCTGAACCATCAGGAAAGGCAAGAGGAGGAGAACAATGAGATGGCGTTACCCAACAAGACCAGCACCTACACCGAAGGAGATAGCAAGCTGAGAAATGGCAGCAATGCGTTCGGTGCTAATACTGTTCCCCGTGGGAAGGAGATACAAAAGAGTCCTTTGTGTGCATGGACTCTTACTGCTAGTCAGATTCATTGTCAAGGAGATGTTCACTTTTAGGAGGAAGCCTAGACTTGCTCCTTTGTAACTCCACCTCCTTCTCCTCATTGCATTGACATATATCTAATGTTGAGTCAGAGGGTATGCTCTTGTCCTCCACTGGTCTTGGACCTCTCCTTTGATCTCTTGAAACAGGGAGCCATGATTCGCCCTCTGGTGTAGGACAGAGCTACTTTCTGTTCCCTCATTTGTTTTTGAATGGCCCCTGGCATTCTTGATGTGTCGAAGGAAGAAGAACCTCTCTCTTGCGTGTAGGATACCTAATGACGATTTCCAAGACTCACGTTACCCCATAATTATGTCTCTTTTGACCACACTAGTCATGGGCTGCTCCCTAATACATCTCCTTGCCTACTGTTTGGTCCGGTTCCATCTTCATCCTTTTCAGACAAAGCCTTCCTTGCAAGGAGAGGTCAGAAAAACTATCACATATAGGATTCTATTTGTTGTTATTCCATAGGAAGGGCAAACTCATTTTCATTAAACGTATTTCCGTGTGTCCAAGGACATAGATTCTGTAGCTGGTTTCTTTAAGCAGTGAGTAGTAGTCTTATGTGAGCGTAGGAATGTTGCAGGTATAAGGTATACAATAACTTCGGGAGTGAACCTGTTGGGAAGATAACTTAAGAGGGTAGTTGTGTTGGTTTGCAGTAGAAGAGCTACGTCCAAGTCCACTAGCAACTTAGAGATGAACGAGATTTTCAGGGTAGGAGGTTTCGAGAGTCACAGCCGGGAAGGTGTCTGTTCTGACTCCAATAGCACAGGCTCAGACCGGTTGAGAAGCTTGGTTTCTGGATCCAGGCTCAAGAGTAGCATGGAAACAAGACAACCATGAGAACTGGCAGGACCAGCAAGGCCATGGAGGTATCTGGGACAGCAAGAGCCTCTCCCCCCATCCCATTCCTGGGCTTCATCTGGCCAAGGCTTGGTTGAGCCCTGATCCTTCAAAGCTCTTATGTACACTTATGCAGTAACCTGGCTCAGTAACTGAGACATGGGCTGCCAATCTCATGCTTCTTCATTGCTGGATTGCCTCCTTATGGGTCTGCCATCTCTATTGCTCTTGTCAGATGTGGGGAGAACTTGGGCGACTGGTCCTACAAGGCAGGGGACTGGCTGTCATCGATTCTGCATGTTGGCATAATTGCCTGTAATGAATCCTTCAGGAGCTGGGCCTTTGACTGAGGCCCAGGGGCTCTGAGTCTAGAAGAAGCTCAGGCTCAGTAAGGGGTCCAGTGGTGTTGGGTGTCCCCAAAACCCCGTCATAATGGACTCCGCCCCCTCCTGAGGAATCTGCTCCTGAGTGTAGCTCAGGTGGTTTCATAACAGTGTCCTCACCATGTGAGAACCAGTATGTGTAGGGATCAGAGTGTCAGACTAGGATCCAGAGACCCAGGTTCGAATCCCCACTCTGCCATGGAAGCTTTCTGGGTGACCTTGGGCTAGTCACAGCCTCTTAGCCTAATCTTCCTCACAGGGCCATTGTGCGGCTAAAACAGAGGAAGGGGAGAACCATGTAAGCTGTTTTGGGGAGAAAGGCCAGTGTAAATAAATAAATGAAAATACAAGGATCTTGCTAGCTTTCACAGGCCAGATACTGTCAGCTGACCAGTGAATTGACTCTCTGAGATTTGATGGCGGCCAAATAACCCATACAGCCAAGAATGCCGCAGTGCAGATGGTAAAAATAGGTAAGGGAACACAGTGCTATAAATAGCAAAAACACGCAAAAAAACACTCTGAAGATTCACTTATCAACAATGTGTGAACCAAATAAAGACTATTACAAATTCATAAGTCATTAGATTTATATAAACTTCGAGACTCTTGTGCTAGAATGGAAACTTCCAAAGTGCATGTCTGCGTGCTTGCTGGTGAATTGTTACTTGTGGAACGTAGAAGTTTCAGGCGGCCTCGATGCCACAATTTTTTCCGAAGGCTTACCTGTTGAATTGAGCAAGTCACTTTTTTTTTCAGAAGACTTACCTGTTGAACTGAGTAACCTTTAAGATTTGGATTTAGCATTGTAATTGATGTGTTTAGTTCTCTGACATAGTGTTGTACATGTTTAAAGGGCACTTTGGAAGTTTTCATTCTAGATGAGAAGAAGAGATGAGATTGGATTTATACCCCGCCCTTCACTCAGAGTCTCAGAGCAGCTCACAAACTCCTTTCCCTTTCGCTCCCAACAACCGACACCCTTTGAGGTAGGTGGGGCTGAGAGAGCTCTTGAGAGAACTGTCCTTGAGAGAACAGCTCTGACAGAACTATGGCTTGCCCAAGGTCATCCAGCAGCTGCAAGTGGAGGAGTGGGGAATCAAACCCGGTTCTCCCAGATTAGAGTCTGCGCGCTTAACCACTACACCAAACTGGCTCTAGTATAAGATTCTTGAAGTTTATATAAATCGAATAACATGAATTTGTAATCGTCTTTATTTGAGTCACACACTGTTTATAAGTGAATCTTCATGGTGTTTTGTGTGTGTTTTTGCTACTGTGCAGATGGTAGCAGACCTTTTTGTATTTTGTCATGATGTCATTTATCAGCAAGGGCTGGAATGAGGGCCGCGGGGGCCCCCCCACACACTGGCAGCAAGCATGGGGGAGACCCACCAGTGTAGCCAAACTTCTCCTACCAGCCACCTGTTCAAACTGTAGGCCTCTTCAAACAGGAAGAATTGGTTCACTGCCTAACTAGTCGGACTGACTTTAAAAATCATGTTTAGTTTGTTTGTTTTTTTAAAAAAATTGCAGTTACTTTGCTTCTATTTCTCTTTACCTTTCATTTAAAAAAAATGAAACCATAGGCTAAACCCTAGTGTTCCACGATAAAACTCAAAGAGAAGAAACTGTTCAGTGAATGCTTGCATTTAGATTTTTAAAGAACTTAACCAATATTATTAAAAGAATACTTTGGGATCATGTTTTAAAATTATTTTTGACGATAAAGAGTTAACTAAGTTGCATTAACTAAGTTGAAAGGAGCTGCGCTGGCTCAAGTGGTTAAGACGCTGAACTGCAGGCTGTGGAAGGTCAGTAGTTCAGCAGTTCGAGACCCGAGAGTGCCGCATGACGGAGTGACCTCCCGTCTCTAGTTCCAACTCCTGCCAACCTAGCAGTTCGAAAGCAAGAAATTGCAAGTAGATAAATAGGTACCACTTCGGTGGGAAGGTAATAGCGTTCCGTGCGTCTTGAGGGAGAGGCTCCAAACTCACAGGGTAGCTTATGGAGCCTCTCCCCAAAATACCCAGCAAGTTTCAAGAACATTGGATTAGGAGGTCCAGTTCTATGGGCCCCCAAACAAGTTGCCCCGTTCTCTCCATTGTTCTCTATGGTGGGAAATAAAGTTACTTTTTCTCACCATAGAGAACAATGGAGGGAATGGGGGCAACCTGTTTGGGGGCCCATAGAACTGGACCCCCTAATCCAATGTTCTTGAAACTTGCTGGGTAGCTTGGGGAGAGGCTCCATAAACTACCTTGTGAGTTTGGAGCCTCTCCCTCAAACCCCCTCCCCTCCAGCCCCCAGAATATACCCTATGTTTTCACCATTGACTTCAATAGCCTAATAGCTCATTAGCATACCATATGCTAATGAGCTCCTGCAGCTGTTTTTCTACGAAAAGACCCATGGGGGTAAATAATATTATATTTTATCTTGGATCTTTTCCGTCTTGGATCCTTTCTTCTGTATTGTAATTTTTATTAAATTGTATATTGAATTTTAATGTTTTGGTATATTTTATGGCATGATGCTTTTTGGACATCGCCCAGAGCCCAGCATAAGCTGGCATAAATCTAAATAATAATAATCAGGGCTACTTTGGGGCAGGAACACACAGGAACAGTTCCGGCTGGTTCCAGGTTGGCCACGCCCAGCAGGAGCTCATTAGCATAACAGGCCACACGCAACAACAGAAACTCATTAAGACTGGCTACATTTGGGGTATGTGGCCTAACATGCAAAGGAGTTCCTGCTGCAAAAAAAAGCCCTGGGTTTTGACAACAAACAAGGTAAACAGAATAAGAAGCAAAAGGTGGGTGCGGCTGGGTGACCACACTTCTGGTAACATAGGGGTGTGGCCTAATGTGCTAACAAGCTGTGCTGTCAGAGGTGTGGCCTAATATGCTAATGAGTTCCTGCTGAGCTTTTTCTACAAAAAAGCCCTGATGATAATAATAATAATAATAATAGTAATAATAATAATTTAGGTATCCGCAGATGGGTGCCACACGTCACTATTAGATATAGATATGGAGATAAGAACATAAGAGAAGCCAATGTTGGATCAGGCCAATGGCCCATCTAGTCCAACACTCTGTCACACAGTGGCCAAAAGTACCAGATGCCATCAGGAGGTCCGCCAGTAGGGCCAGGACACCAGAAGCCCTCCCACTGTTGACCCCCCAAGCCCCAAGAATACACAGCATCACTTGCCGCAGACCTAGAATTCCTAATAGCCACTGGTGGACTTCTGCTCCATATGTTTATCTAATTCCCTCTTGAAACTGTCCAGGCTTGTAGCTGCCACCACCTCCTGTGGCCGTGAATTCCATGTGTTAATCACTCTTTGTGTGAAGAAGGACTCCCTTTTATCCATTCTAACCCAATGCAGAATACCTCAATCTATCAAAATGAGTATCTTGACTTAATCCAGTGTCCTTACTTTAGGAGTATTCACTTGTTTTTTTAAAAAACCCACGTTTTAAATATAAAAAGAAAAATGTATTTTTGGTACACTCTCAGAAACAGAGAATTTTCAGGAACTCAACACACATTTGTCTCTAGTGTTTTATTATCTTGCCCCAGATTTTAAAGCAAATCTTCTTGAACAGATTCTTCATTGTTGTGGATTAGATGATCAGGATGTTATCTGGCACCACTTTTTAATGTTTTTGACAGGAAGCTGGTTCAAAATGGGTTTTTTTTTCTTTTTCTTTCTTTTTTAGCTGTACAACCCTCACACATCTGTGGATCTTATTTTAACAGTGACCCGCTTATCAGCCAATAACCAAGCTGTTGAGGTTTCAAGTTGCTGAGCTCAGTGGAAATAAGAAAAAGATATTACGCTACTTCATTTCCTTTTGCTTTAGTCAGATCAAGGGGGCTTTGTGCCTTGCGAATTACAGCCCAGAAATATTTGCCGCATATCTTTGCGACAGATATCTCGACTAGCATGTTAAGCTTCGTGCTCTGCGTCACTGGTGCCATTCACAGTGAATAGGGAACACGCGCTATAACCCGAAAACAAAGCTCCGAATGATAAAACAGTAAGGGAGAAAAAGAAATAAAGCCCATGTTTGGCCTCGGGAGGGAAGATGGCATGGTGTAGCCGGATCGGATCAGATCTCAGAAGCTAAGCAGGATTGGTACTTGGATGGGAGACCACCAAGGAAGGCTCTGCAGAGGAAGGCAATGGCAAACCACCTCTGCTTCTCACTTGTCTTGAAAGCCCCTTGCTGGGGTCGGTTCTTGGATGAGAACCCACCAAGGAAGCCTCTGCAGAAAAAGGCAATGGCCAACCACCTCTGCTTCTCACTTGCCTTGAAAGCCCCTTGCTGGGGTCAGTTCTTGGATGAGAACCCACCAAGGAAGCCTCTGCAGAGGAAGGCAATGGCCAACCACCTCTGCTTCTCACTTGCCTTGGAAGTCCCTTGCTGGGGTCAGTTCTTGGATGAGAACCCACCAAGGAATACTCTGCAGAGGAAGGCAATGGCCAACCACCTCTGCTTCTCACTTGCCTTGGAAGTCCCTTGCTGGGGTCAGTTCTTGGATGAGAACCCACCAAGGAATACTCTGCAGAGGAAGGCAATGGCCAACCACCTCTGCTTCTCACTTGCCTTGGAAGTCCCTTGCTGGGGTCGGTTCTTGGATGAGAACCCACCAAGGAATACTCTGCAGAGGAAGGCAATGGCCAACCACCTCTGCTTCTCACTTGCCTTGGAAGTCCCTTGCTGGGGTCGGTTCTTGGATGAGAACCCACCAAGGAATACTCTGCAGAAGAAGGCAATGGCCAACCACCTCTGCTTCTCACTTGCCTTGGAAGTCCCTTGCTGGGGTCGGTTCTTGGATGAGAACCCACCAAGGACTACTCTGCAGAAGAAGGCAATGGCCAACCACCTCTGCTTCTCACTTGCCTTGGAAGTCCCTTGCTGGGGTCGGTTCTTGGATGAGAACCCACCAAGGAATACTCTGCAGAAGAAGGCAATGGCCAACCACCTCTGCTTCTCACTTGCCTTGGAAGTCCCTTGCTGGGGTCGGTTCTTGGATGAGAACCCACCAAGGAATACTCTGCAGAGGAAGGCAATGGCCAACCACCTCTGCTTCTCACTTGCCTTGGAAGTCCCTTGCTGGGGTCGGTTCTTGGATGAGAACCCACCAAGGAATACTCTGCAGAAGAAGGCAATGGCCAACCACCTCTGCTTCTCACTTGCCTTGAAAGCCCCCTGCTGGGGTTGCCATAATTTGGCTGCGACTTGACCGCGCATCCATACATGTAAGCTTGGCCTCATCTCTGGATTTTGATAAAAATTCTAGATATGTGATATATGTAGTTCAATTTGCCCTTCCACCATCCTATCATGACTGGCCGAGGTAAGGAAAGACAAAGAAGGAGGAAGAGGAGGAGGAGATTGGATTTATACTCCACCCTTCCCTCGGAGTCTCAGAGCAGCTTACAGTCTCTTTTCCTTTCCTGTCCCCACAACAGACACCCTGTGAGGTAGCTGGGGCAGAGAGAGCTCTTTCCAGAACTGCCCTTGAGAGAACAGCTCTGAGAGAACTTGTGACTGAACCAAGATCACACCAGCAGCTGCATGTGGAGGAGTGGGGAATCAAACCCGGTCCTCCCAGATTAGAGTCCATGATCCTAACCACTACACCAAACTGACTCCCTCCTCCTTTCTCAATTTGTTCAATTTTTGAATACCTCAAGCAGTCATTCGCTCTCACTCTCTCTTGCTGTCTGTGCCCTCCTAGCAGAAGACGTAGTATGAAACCCACAGGACATAATTTCTCTACTAGCTATGGCAGGGGTGTCAAACTCATTTGTTATGAGGCCCGGGTCTGACATAAATGAGACCTCGTTGGGCCGGGCCATGTGTGTCATAAAATGTAATGCCAGGGAGCAGAGATATCAACTTTACAAAGGACACAAACACATAGGGGTTTTTTAAACTTAAAATAAAAACATGCTTAAAACAGTAGCACTCCTGCAATAGTTTGTTTATTGAACAGTGTCTGATAACTGACACCTCTTGCTCTGAATTATTGCATCAAAACGTCTGTACTGTTGCAATCTTGAGTATGCTGTTCAGGAGTGTATCTGTAAGCTGCAAACCTACGATGGCACAGCAGCTGCAGAACTGGAAGAAGAAGCAGGAGACAGCCAGTTCCTCCGAGGGCCTGATAGAAGCCCTCCGGGGGCCTGATCCAGCCCCCGGGCCACATCTTTGACATCCCTGAACTATGGGCTCTTGAAGCAGAAAGAGGTTGCAGGTAGTTGCACTAGAAACTTTCTGGGGGATCTGTGTGTCAGTAATGTTTGGTCCCTTTCTGCAATCCCTAATATGTAACACTTGTATTGGAACTTCTCTGTAATACGCTGAAGTTTTGTTCATTTAAGTTATTGTTAGTTCACCTTTCTCACAGGGACTCAAGGTGGATGACACAGAGTGAGTCAAGACAGTCCACGAGATGGGACGTTCAATTCACAATTCGCCAACCAGAATGCTAAAAGGCAGAACTGAAGCAAAGCATAAGTGTTAACACAGCACATTAAATGATGCTAGATTTCATAACAGGGTCCAATTCACAGGACTGTCCACCATCCCTCAGAATTTATCCAAGTCAATTTGCGAAGCCTTGTGCACAGTGCTACTGCTTCGGTAGGAAGGTAACAGCATTCTGTGCACCTTGGTGTTTAGTCATGCCGGCCACATGGCCACGGAGAAGTCTTCGGACTGTGCTGGCTCTTCAGCTTGGAAACGGAAATGAGCACTGCCCCCTGTAGTTGGATTCGACTAGCTTTCGAGCAAGGGAAATCTTTTACCCCATCGCCTGCGCAAAAAAGCCCTCTTGAATAATTTGGTTTCACATAGTTCGTGGAAAGCCAGGATTGCGGGAGCCTTCCTGACCTCGTCAGGCAGGCCATTCCACAACGTGGGGACCATAACAGAGAGGGCACGTGTACCGGCAGTCGTTGATTTTGCCCACTGGCAGGCTGGCACCCATGGAAGCATTCCCTAATGACTTTCGCTGCCACCAAAGGCTCTCACTTTAGACTTCTTAATTTTACACGAAGAATAGGATGGCTTAGTTATATTTAGTAGAACGACAGGACAGTCAGTGTCTAGGGAGTAGCTGTGAGGTAAAAAGAGGTCCTTTATTCTAAACGAAACGGCTGTTTTTACTTACACTTATTAACAAGTATAACAGCTTAACGGTTTCCCTGCGGTTGAAAAGCGTAATGCTTTCCTTAAGACTACTAGATTCCTGGTTGCCAGACAGGTGGAGGTCTTCCTTCTTTTTTTTTTAAAGTTCCCTAAACAGACCTAACCACAAGGATTTATTTCACTCACTCACCACTTAGGCTAACTCCTTCAACATGAGGGAAACACAGACTCTCCTCAGTCGACGAACACCTCACATTCAGCGCTCCGTCTAAACTGTGGAGCCTTGTGAGCAAAAATTGCGCTCTGTGAGCGACGGGCATTAAAGCTGCGAGTGAGCCATTTGGCTGCTGCATAAATTAGTTTGCTCTGGAGCCAGCCTTCTTGACCTAAAACAAAAATGCGTGAGCCGGAGGCTAAAAAAAACGGTGAGCTAGCTCACACTAACTCAGCTCAGAGGGAGCACTGCTCACACTCTCCCTAACTCCCCTGTCCCTCTCTTCTTTTTCACACAAACCCTCCAAACAAACTCAGTCGGCCACCCGCCCACGCCTCTTTCTATCTTAGAGGCCTGCATTTTAAACCACACCAAGCAAACATATAAAACCCCGCCTATACTGCAGAAATAACACAAAAAACTATTTACTTAGTGAAAACAATACAGTCCTGTCAGCAGGGCTATTTTGGGGCAGGAACGCACAGGAACGGAGTTCCGGCTGGCTCCTGAGTTGGCCACGCCCACCAAGAACTCATTAGCATAACAGGCCACACCCAACAGCAGAAACTCATTGGGATTGGCTACATGAGGGCTGTTTGGCCTAACATGCAAAGGAGTTCCTGCTACAAAAAAAGCCCTGGGGTTTTGACAACAAACAAGGTAAACAGAATAAGGGAAAAAAGGTAGGTATGGCTGGATGACCGCACTTCTGGTAACATGGGGGTGCGGTCTAATATGCTAATGAGCTCTGCTGTCATGGGGCGCAGCCTAATAGGCTAATGAGTTTCTGCTGTTGGGTGTGGCCTGTTATGGTAATGAGTTCCTGCTTGGCTTTTTCTACAAAAACAGCCCTGCCTGTCAGAGAGATCAGGGGCTTGTTTTTGTGTTTTTTTTTCTTTTTTACATGGCATGCCTCTTTTTTTGGCTTTTTCTTCTTCTTCCCAGAAGAGCAAACATCCAACCTGGCCCCAGCATAGGGTTGCCAGTCTCAAGGTGGGACCTGGGGATCCCCGGCTTTTACAACTGATCTCCAGCTGACAGAGATCAGCTCCCCTGGAGAAAATGGCTGCTTTGAAGGGTGGACTCTGTGGCCTTGGACTATGCTGAGGCCCCTCCCTCCCCAAATCCCGCCCTCTCCTGGCTCCACCCCCAAAGTCCCCGGGTATTTCCCATCCCAGACCTGGCAACCCCAATTGATCTCCATACATTCCCCTGGACAAAATGGCTGCTTTGGAGGGTGGACTCTGTGGCATTGCACCATGCTGAGGCCCCTCCCCTCCCCAAACCCCGCCCTCTCCCGGATCCACCCCCAAAGTCTCCGGGTATTTTCCAACCCAGACCTGGCAACCTGACCCCAGCATCATTTTAAATCTGCCTACCTCCTCAGCATCTCACGCTGGATACATGCGAGACTGCAGTGAACACTAAAGTCAGATCTTTCCCAAACACCGCCTCAGTCTTGTCTGGATTCTGTGTAAGGTTGCCAGCCTCCAGGGGGGACCTGGGGATCTCCCGCTTTTACGACTGATCTTCAGCTGGCAGGGAGCAGCTCCCCTGGAGAAAATGACGGCTTTGAAGGGTGGACTCCGTGGCACCGCACCATACTGAGGCCCCTCCCCTCCCCAAACCCCACCTTCTCCCGGCTCCACCCCCAAAGTCTCCAGGTATTTCCCAACCCAGACCTGGCAACCCTAATTCTATGACAAGGTATAATGGCCAGGAGAGAATCTCTCTGTCGGTTGGACAGATCCCATCCAAATTCTATGCACTAAAGTACGACTTCCTCCCCTCCCTCATCCAGAAGCAGACTAAAATGCCTACTCTTGGGGGACAAGGGACACCCCCCGAGAAGCAACATGAGGGAGAAGTTGGAAGGCTGCCACAGGAAGGGGGAATTCCCACCACCCCCTTCACATGCACGATGATCTTTTCAGTGGGATCGAACCCCATGTTTAAATGGGCTTTCCTGATTGCCCTTATGCAGTTTTCAAGTAAGACGGGCAATGCTTCCTTTACCGCATAAGCATAGTTGGTAAGTGAAGTTGTCACTGTTAGGTTGGGAAATTCTTGGAGACTTGGGGGAGGAGCCTGGGGGAGGGGTCTGGGGAGGGGAGGGGAGGGGAAGGAAGGGAAGGGAAGGATTTCAGAGAAGTATAATGGTGCAGAATCTACCCTCCAAAGTAGCCATTTCCTGCAGGGGAACTGGTCTCTGTAGCCTGGAGATTCATTGCCATACTGGAAGGTCCCCAGGCCTCAGCTTGCAATTGGCAATCCTAGCCACTGTAAGGATGCACAGAAAAAGATACATCAAAGCTCTTGCAAGCCCTCCAAACGTACAGAATACTCCGATCAGCACCGGAGATCACCAGACCTTGAATCCTGATCTTATTTACGACAGAACCACCTTCTTTAAACACTGAAAATAAATTGAACCAGGAAGCCCGTCAGTTGAGAGCACTTCCTTCTCCCTTCTGGAGAAGTTGGTGCAAAGCGAAAGCTGCTATTCTCAGAATGCAGAGGAACCAGAGGCAGCCCTTTCAGAAAATTCTAGGGGCTTTTTGAACAAACGTGGCCGCTCCGCAACAGTTTGCAGAAGACAGCAGGTCAGTATTCTCTTTTGTGCTTTAAAGATTGTTGGGTACCAGGCAGTAAAATGGGGTTTTATGGGTTATAATTGGCAAAGGGGAAAAAAATGATGAGAGGCATTATGTACTTGGGGAAAGCTTGTATGTTGCAAAATGTCCCGTGCAATATAGGAACACCAATGGGTTATGAGAGCTGTTCCCTTTGTTGCCTGCTTGTAGGCTTCCCAAAGGCTTCTGGCTAGCTACACCTGGTAGGCAAGCAGCACGTGTGCAGGTGTGCAAGTGCTTTCCCATAATATTTTCCGTACCCTTTCCATGGCTGGATTTCACTGGGTGATTTGGGCCGGAGGGGAGAGTGGCCATGCATGGGAGGAGCTGGATCTGACCTTCTGGCCTTAATGCTTCTAATATAAGTAGGACCAAGCCTGTGAATACAGCCAAGGTGGGTACAAAGGGCATGGGCTATCAGGGATCCTGTATTTGCCTGGCTCCCTGGTCACAAGGAGAGCCAGCATGGTGTAGTGGTTCAGAACAGCGAATTCTAATCTAGAAAATGGGGTTTGATGCCCCACTCTTCCACATGCAGCCAGTTTGGGTGACCGTGGGTCAGTCACAGTTGTCTCAGAGCTGTTCTCTAAAGAGCAGTTCTCTCAGAGCTCTCTCAGCCCCACCAGGGCTCACTTCCTGCAGGAGTGGACAGGAGCGAAGCTCCGGCAGTAAGGAGCTCAGGGGGCGGGCACATGCAGCAAGCCCCACCCCCTGCTCCTAGCAGCCCCCCCTCACCTTTCCCGGCCCATTGGCCGACCCAGCAGAGCGCTGCCACGAGCTGGCCCTTGAGCTGCTCCGCCACTGCGTGGGTCCTGGCACCCAGCCCGCCCAGGCTCTGCCCGTCCTCATGCCAGCCCTGACATGGCGCCTCTGCAAGGTGGGCCCCAGCGACTCCGACGAGGCCTGCAAGGAGCTCTGCCCCGGCCTCCTGTGCCTACTCAACCTCCTCCTGTGCCTCTGCCCCACCACCGCCCTGGCCCACTACCTGCTTGAGGCCATGCGCATCCTCCGCGCTGCCCTCCTTGACCCACAAGCAGCCACACACTTTCCTGTGCTTGCTGTCCATCCAAAAGAGTCCAGTGGCACCTTTAAGCCCAAGGTTTAATCAGGTACAAGCTCTCCCTCCTCTGTGAGGGCAGATCTGCGCACTCCCCCTCCCTATAGCTAGCGATCCAGAACAGTCCAGTGGAGCCTGAGTGGTGGGTGTTGCCTTCCGACACACTTCCGGTGATGTCAGGGGGTGTGGCATATGCAAATAAGTTATGCTAATGAGTTGTGCTAATGAGCTCCTGCACCCCTTTTTCTACGAAATGACCCCTGGCCCCACCTATCTCGCAGGGTGTCTGTTGTGGGGAGGGGAAGGGAGCACCAGATCTGGTTCAAGGTTTTGATGTTGCCCTTCAAGGCCCTTAGCAGTCGGGGTCCACATGCCTTCGGGACCGCCTCTCTCAATATGTCCCTGGAGGAGCATTACATTCCAGCAATAAGAATATACCTCTCGTCCACGGCCCAAGAAAGGTCCCCGGCTGTCCCTGACTTTTCAGCCCTGGCCCCTGCCTGCTGGAACTCTTTGCCAGAAAATATCCGGGACCTACGGGACTTACTACCTTTCCGTAGGGCCCGCAAGGCAGAGATGTTCCACCAGGCCTTCGGATGAGGACGATGACGGTTGGTACTCTCATCCTCCCCTACCCAATCCTCCACACGCCTTTACTCAAGGAGCTGGTGGGAACAGGAATTTTTCGCCATCTGAAATCATGAAGTTCTATTGTTTGAAGTATATTGTTGTTAGTAGTTTTTAATTGCTATTTAATGGAGTATCACTATGTTTATTTGATGTAAGCCGCCCTGAGCCCTGCTTGCAGGGAAGGGCGGCCTATCAAGTTGAATTAATTAATTAATTAAGTAAGTAAGTAAGTAAATAAATTGAAGGTGATTGTAAGCCACTTTGAGACTCTTTGGGGTGGAGAAAAGTGGGGTCTCAAAACCTACTCTTCGACTGTGCCATGGGAGCTTGCTGCATGACCTTGGGCCACTGACTCAGCCTAACCTACCGCACAGGGTTGTTGTGAGGATAAAATGGAGGAGGGGAGAGCAACGTAAACTGTTCATATAACCAACTTTTTAAATTTAAAAAAAAATCTATTTCGTTTTGTGACTTGGCTATCACAGCTTCAGGCAGAAAGATGTGACTGAGGGAGATAATATAAGGGGTTCAATCTCCCTGTCTCTCACCATAAGGAAGAGCTGGGCCCAGTGCCCAAACTGTGAGGTAGGAAACCCCCCGGGGGGGGGGGTTGCCCACTTTAGGGCCCCCCGATCTGCCTGCCTGGATCCGGCTGGCAGGGATAACCCCACCCCCAAAGTGCTGGGATCACGGTGGGATCACAGCGTGTCTGGCGCAATGACGTCACCTGGGGGACGCTCTAGCACTCACCCTAAAAACTCTATGGTACCATAGAGTTTTAGGCCAATTGCTAGAGCATCCCCCCCAACGACATGCCTAGCACGATGACGTCACTTCCGGGTGGCATCATCGCAGAGCACATGCTACCCCAGCACACCAGAAGACCCCGACCAGTAGCCTGGCAGCCCTAGAAACAAAGGCCAATAGGGTGGAGATTAGGGAGGGGAGCGACTTCAATGGGGTATAATGTTACAGAGCCCGCCTTCCAGAGCAGCCATTTTCTCCACGTGAACTGATCTCTGTTGCCCGGAGACCAATTGTAATCCCAGAAGATCTCCAGTCACCACCAGGAGGTTGGCAACCATCTAATAAATCATTAGCAAATCGTAGCCTTTTAAAAACAGTAGCTGGTGAACACATCACGAAAGTGAGGGACTGGGTTCTCCTTCTTCTTCTGTTGTTCTTTCACGTGTTCTCTTTTGCCCTCCATTTTCATCTGCTTATACAGTACATTTTATCTGTTCTCTAGTTACCGCTCTGAGCTGGAATGGGATTGTTTTAGCATACCGTTTGATCTTTATTTTCCACCACGCTGAATGCCTTTTTTATCTGCTGCGTTCAAGGACTTGACCTGCCCCCTTTAATCGGTTCTCATTAACGTTGTTTTATCGTTTTATGTTTCTAAGCTTCTGAGCCACCTCAAGCATTTTTTTTTTATGGAAAAAGTAGGCTAAAAATATTTTGAGTGCCCAGATATTGGCCATGACTTAGGCCACCGTCGCCTTCCCCCTTCCTAGCATTGGCTGATAGGTGCCCAGGGCTTTTTTTATAGAAAAAGCTCAGCAGGAACTCATTAGCATAACAAGCCACACCCAACAGCAGAAACTCATGAGCATATTAGGCCACACCCCTGACGGCACAGCTTATTAGCATATCAGGCCACACCCCCATGTTACCAGAAGTGTGGTCATCCAGCCACACCCACCTTTTGCTTCTTATTCTGTTTACCTTGTTTGTTGTCAAAACCCCAGGGCTTTTTTGGTAGCAGGAACTCCTTTGCATGTTAGGCCACACACCCCCTAATGTAGCCAATCCTAATGAGTTTCTGCTGTTGGGTGTGGCCTATTATGCTAATGAGTTCCTGCAGGGTGTGACCAACTTGGGAGCCAGCCGGAACTCCATTCCTGTGCGTTCCTGCTCAGAAATAGCCCTGTAGGTGCCAATACTGCATATTAACTGTCTACTGGAAGAATTATTTCTTTGGAAACTTTACCCCTTCATCTCTCTTTTCTCCTTCCCTTCCTGGGAGAAAAGTCTTTCCGGGCATCCAGCACAGTGACACCCCTTCAGTTTACCAAACCAATCCAGACTCTAACCCAGAAGAACAAATCCAGAACCTAGGCACATCCAAAAGTGTGCATGGAGTGTGATTAGAGTTGCCAACCTCCAGGCAGGGCCCGGAGCTCTCCCAGAATTCCGACTGATCTCCACACTACAGAGTCCAGTTCCCCTTAGGGTTACCAATCCTGGCTTCAGAAATACCCGGAGATTTGAGGGTGGAGCCTGGGAAGGCTGGATTTAGGGAAGGGAGGGTATAAATGGGTTGGATTGTACTATATTGTTTTTAGATGGAGTAACACTGTGTTTACATTGTATATTGGTTTTAACTGTTGTAAGCCGCCCTGAGCCGCCTCAGCGGGAGGGCGGGATAAAAGTCCAACAAATAAATAAAAATAAATAAATAAATACAATCCACCTTCCAAAGCAACCGCTTTTCTCCAGGAAAAGTGGAGTAAATGTTTTCAGTAAGTAAATAAATAAATCATGAACCATCTGGGTAAGACAGCCGGTTTGGTGTAGGTTAGGAGCGCGGGCTCCAGTCTGGGAGAACTGGGTTTGATTCCCCACTCCTCCACGTGCAGCTGCTGGTGGGACTTTGGGTCAGTCACAAGTCCTCTCAGAGCTGTTCTCTCAAGAGCAGTCCTCGAAAGAGCTCTCTCAGCCCCACCTACCTCACAGGGTGTCTGTTGTGGGGAGGGGAAAGGAGATTGTAAGCCACTCTGAGACACCTTCGGGTAGTGAAGGGTGGGGTATAAATCCAATCTCCTCCTCCTCCTCCTCTTCTTCTTCCTCTAATCTGATCAGATGTAATTCCAGGGGATCTCCAGCCCCCACCTGGGGGTTGGCAAGCCTAGGGGGAAAGGGCCCTTTTGGAGAGTGGACTTTCTGCATCAGATCCATGCTGACCTCCCTTCCAGCCCCAAACTCCGCCCTCCCTAGGCAGCATTCTCGAATCTTCAGGGATTTCCCAGGCTGGAGTCGGCAACTCTAATGCAGGTGTTCTTGATTCCCTTTCCGGACAGCTCGGCCATGGAGGAAGGCCAGCCCTACTCCGGAGAAAGCCACCAACAAGAAGCAATGGGGGCCACGCCCGGTTCTCCTGTGTCCGTCCATTCAGACGAAGACGATGGGTACGAAGTCCTGACTTCCTTCCAAGCCAACCAGGAACAGAAAGAAACCGGCGAGCTCACAGGTTAGGCCCGGAGATACGCCTTGCTGGTTTTTGCATCTGGTTGCCCTGAGTTACGCCAAATTTAATTCAGCTCAAATAGAAATTACCATCAGCGTCAGAACTGAAATAGCACTCAGCGGCCTGCCATTTGGCAGCTGAAAATAGGAACTTCTAAGGAAATGGCTTCACATGAATACCAGGCAAAACAGATGACATAGCCAGTAATAGAAACCCACCTTGGGGGTGGTATTCACGTACCAGCTCCAAAATATACATTTGCCAATGACGCCTCCCCCCCTCCAAAGTAAAGATTTATTACCTGCCATCTTGCTATGTAGGTCATGTGTGACCACACGAAGTTGTCTTGAGTGTGGGGCAGGCCATTCTTCTAGCAAGGTCTGCATTGTGTGCTCTCTTCCTATGCACTGCCACAATAGTTTTGCTCATCTGAGCAAGTTCTTTTGCTGGTGCCAACCTGCCAATGGGCAACACCAACAACGGCCATACACGTTCCTTCTCCATTGTGCCCTCCCCCTGGAATGGTAACAGACAAAAAAAATCACAGCGATAGGAACCAACAATTAGGGCAGGAGTGGCCAAACTGTGGCTTGGGAGCCACATGCGGCTTTTTCAGACTTACTGTGTCGCTCCGGGCAGGGCAGCTAAGGAAGTGAAGGGGAGGCATGCCTCCCTAATCGGTCTTCCCCTTCCCCAGCCAGTGTTCTCCTTCCTGGATAGCCTTGAGGTGGGGGGAGCAGAGAAAGAAAGCAACTTTAAATGCGTTCTCAAAGCTCCCCCTCCCCCAGCCTACAAATATCATTGGACAAATAAATATCATTATCAATATCTATTTTTACCCCTTTTGTTTTTATTTTTGGCAGTCTCATTTAAGGTTAATAAAAAGCAAATTTGTTTTGCATATTTTTCAATAAAAACATGTCACGCGACTCTCAAACATCTGACGTTTATTCTGTGTGGCTCTTATGTTAAGGAAATTTGGCCACCCCTGAACTAGAGAGATACACTGTGAGTCAGAGACATCCAATATCTAATTACAACAATCTTTCAAAAACCTTAATAAAAATTCAAATATTTTTATGAAAAGTATAAGTGTAATTTTACGTTATAAATTAGTGAAGTAACACAACACCTATACAATAGAATATCCCATTCATAACATTTATAACAAAGGGGAAAATCCCAAACAAGCAATACTCTAAGCAGTCCATTTCAATCACAAAAAATATCAACAAGGTCCAAAGTCCATGATATATCAAAGAAGTTCTCCAGGGTATGTCAAAGAAGTCCCCAATGTGGTTTCCGGATATAATCAGTACACACGTTTCAAGGTTCCTTTTTCAAGGAAATATATCGTCATACCCACTGGTTAGTTTCATAACACTTTAACTTTGGGCATGTTTATTCAAAAGCCCTTCTGTTACATTCACAAAAAGAAAAGACCCGTGGGAATAAACGGGCACCAAGCTTACAATTTTTTAAACAGAATGTAACTCCAACATGAATCCAGCTTGAAAAGAACATGCTCAAAGACAAAGGGGGCTTTTCTACACAGGCGATAGAGTTGCACTGTACTAAATAGATCGGTGGGTAGCCGTGTTAAGTCTGTCTGTAGCAGTAGGACAGAGCAAGAGTCCAGTAGCACCTGAAAGACTAACAAAATTTGTGGCAGGGGAGGAGCTTCCGTGAGTCACCGCTCACTTCTCCAGATACAGCTAGAATGTGAGAAGGGAGATGGGCCTAATATGGGTATGGCACCTCCTTGCATTGACGTGGGGTTTAAAGGAGGAAGCCAGCTGGGCCTCATTTCTATGAAGGAAGGCAACCTGAGTGTCTAGCTTTGGGAAGGGGAGAGAATGTAAATGTATCAGCCCAATTTTTAAGAGAGTTCTAGGAAGGTAACAGAAAGTGTGTGGAACTTTCAGAATGATGGTCAATAAATGGTACATTGGCTGACTATCTTCACATGTTCCTGATGGGATTAAGAACAGTCTAGCTGGACCTCATAAGGACCCTAAGAAGAGCCTTGCTGGATTAGACCAGTGGTCCCTCTAGCCCAGCCTCCTGTCTCAAACACTGGCCAACCAGTTCCTCTGGAGGTCCAACAGCAGAGCGCCTCCTACTTCAAATACGTAAGATACTGAGTTCCATCTCTGGCATCTGAGGTGAAATCAGGAAACAGAAGCACCTTGGAGAGCTACTACAGATGAGTAGATCGTACTGGGCGCCCGAGTTACGGCTTGTGCTCCAAGACGCATTTGATTATATCATTTCAGGTGCCCCCAAAAGTCCAACGAACTCCCCAAGTCCCAACTCTTCCATGACGACAAAACAACTTCAGGAATATTGGAGGGACGAGAAACGCAGCTTCCGAGCAGTCAGAGTACTTTTTGAGATCTCATCTGCCAGAATTGTAGAGAAGGCCTTCTCTAAGTATGTGGTAAGCTCATGTGGGAATGTGATCTCCTGCTTTCACAACTGATCTGCAGCTGACAGAGATCAGCTGCCCTGGAGAAAATGGCTGCTTTGAAGGGTGGACTCTGTGGCGTTGGACCATGCTGAGGCCCCTCCCCTCCCCAAACCCCGCCCTCTCCCAGGTCCACCCCTAAAGTTTCCAGGTATTTTCCAACCCAGAGCTGGTAACCCTATGCTAGGATGGAGAGAAACCTATTCTGATTGGCTTAGCCTGGCCCTGAGAAGTAGTCATGCGTTTGCCATAGCTCCAACCTTCTACTCGCGCTATGCTTGAAAATGTTTAATTTCTTTTCTTTTCCCCCCCTGTTGGTTTGTTTCCTTTTAGAAATACCAAATCATCATTATCCAAACCGGCAGTTTTGACAGCAACAGATCAATAATTGAGCGCCGGTACTCGGATTTTGAAAGGCTGCATGCAAATCTTTTGAAGACGTTTTACGATGAAATGGAAGACGTTCCCTTTCCCAAAAAAACCTTGACCGGGAACTTCACAGAAGAAATTATCACAGAGAGAAAGTTAGCCTTCCAGGACTATCTGCGGCTTCTCTACTCCATAGAATGCATCCAGACGTCGAGAATATTTATTGATTTCTTAATAGGGCCTGAAATGGAGGAGGCCTACAGTTGCCTACGGGGAGGACAATACACCAAAAGTTTGGAAATATTTCTCCAAGTTGTGCCCCTGCAGGAAAAGCTAATCAAGCACAGGCCGATTCTTCTGGTCCCGACCCTTTGCGCCATACTGATCTGCCACAAAGACCTAGACGATTCCAGAAGCGCCTACGAATTTGGAGAGAGAGCTTTACTGCGCCTTCAGAACCACCCCAACCACAGGTATTTCATGCCCCTGCTGGAAGCAATGATCTCCTTGGCGTATGACCTGGGCAAGGACTTTGTATCCTTACAAGAGAAACTGGAAGAGAGGAAAGCCAAGAGAGGACCTAGAAAAGCAGTAACCCTGAAAGAACTTGCTGTTCAGGAATATGTACAGTGAGTGGGAAATGGGGGGATCTTTTTAGGAGCCGCTAGAGCAGGCCCATAGCCAGGATTTTTAAAGTCAGGGGGCACTTACATTTCTTAGGGGGCATTGGCTAATCCAATTAATCCAAGGGAGAAGGCCGTGATGCCCTGGGCTGGATGGGAAGTCAGGGGCCCTTGCCAGCAAGTCAGGGGGCCTAGCCCCAAGATGTCCCGCTGTAGCTAAGCATCTGCGCTAGAGGTAATGATGTACACTTGCAGGCCCCAGTCTCCTCTCGTCTACGATAGCTAGATTCAACTCTACATCCTGAGTTCCTTCTTTGCAACACGCCTCTCACCTTCTGACTGGGATATAAGGACTCCGAGATCTCCATTCCTACTCGTATCTGACGAAGGGAGCTTGGATTCTTGAAAGTTCATTCCCCGAAAATCTTGTTGATCCCTAAGGTACTACTGGACTTGAGCCTACCTGTTCTACTGCAGATCAGCATGGCTGCCTTTTGAAATAATAGTCTACAATACAATCTTAAGCAGTGACATGATCCATCCGGGTAGCCCATGGCCTTTTCCTGATGTGGAAGAACTAGGAATGTTTTCTTAAGAAGATAGGAAGAGCCTTGCTGGATTCAACCAGCGGCACGTTCTAAGCCAGCATCTTGTTTCCCACAGTAGACAGGCAGCTATTCCCAGGAAACCTACAAGCAAAGCAAAGAGACCAAAGCGTGTCTTCACGGTTCCCGCTCCCCACCACCCACCAGCAGCTGGTATTCACCGGTGCACTGCCTCGGACAATGAAGGTTCCATTTAGTCATTACAGCTGACCACCACTGATGGATCCATTCTCCATGAATTTTGACTAAACCCCTTTCGAAATCATCTTGGTCAAGCATCCACCTGTGCATCTTGTGGTGGGAAGTTCCATATAGGGTCGCCAACTCCAGGTTGGGAAATTCCTGGAGATTTAGGGGAGGTACCTGGGGATGGTGGGATTTGGGGAATGGAAGGGACCTCAAAAGAGTATAATGCCACAGAGTCCACCCTCCAAAGCAGTCATTTTCTCCAGGGGAACTGATGTCTGTAGTGTTGCCTTTCCCCTTGCAGCGCCGGGGGGGAAACCGATTTTTGGGACTTCAGCCCGCAACCGGCCAGTTGGCCAGCAGAGGAAGCCCCATCCCCAAATGGGGACGTCGTGCACGTGATGATGTCACCCAGAAGTGACATCATCGTGCCGGAAGTGCCATGCAGGGACACTCTGGTATTTGGGCAAACTCTATGGTTTTGAGGCTGAAAAAACCATAGAGTTTGCCCAAATACCAGAGCGTCCCCAGCATGATGTCGTCACTCTCTGGGTGATGTCATCACAGCAGGGGTGTCATGTGATGTCCCCGCCCACCCCCAGAGTGCTCCCCCCAAAGTCCCCCGTTCCAGCCAAGGCAAGACCTGGCAACCCTTGATGTCCATAGTCTGGAGATCAGTTGTAATACAGGGAGCCTTACCAGGAGGTTGGCAACCCTAGTTGCGTAAACTAACTACACATCGTGGCGAAGAAGTACTTCCTTTTGTCTGTCCCAAATCTACTGCCTGTTGAATTCGTAGGATGCACCCCAGTTCTAGCATTCAGCACTTTATGTCAGGCTGGGACGCTGCTTTGCCGAAGGCAGCTTGAGGTGGCTTCTGGCCTCACACCCTGTAGCTGCCAGAGGTCTACCGCTGACAATAAAACATGAAAAGCATTCCGCCTGTGCAGATTCTGTTCCTACAGCTACTATGGCGGTGGAAAGTGCCATCAAGTCACAGGCGACTTATGGCAACCCCGTAGGGCTTTCAAGGCAAGAGACAGGTGGAGGTGGCTTGCCATTGCCTGTCTCACCAGGGCAAGACTGAACTTCTCAGGTGGTCTCCTGTCCGAGTGCTAAGTTGGAGAGCCAGTTTGGTGTCATGGTTAAGTGCGCGGACTTTGATCTGGGAGAACCGGATTTGATTCCCCACTCCTCCACTTGCACCTGCTGGATGACCTTGGGCAAGCCATAGTTCTGGCACAGCTGTCCTTGAAAAAGAGCATTTTCTGTCAGAGCTCTCTCAGCCCCACTGACCTCACAGGGTGTCTGTTGTGGGGAGGGGAAGGGAAGGGAGTTTGTAAGCCGCTCTGAGACTCCAGGTGAAGGGCGGGGTATAAATCCAATCTCCTCCTGTCCTCCTCCTCCTCCTCCAGACCCGACCTGCTTAGCATCCAAGGTGTGACAAGATCAGGTTAGCCTGGGCCCTCCAGGCAAGAGATGTTCACAGGTAGTTCGCCATTGCCTGCCTCTGCATAGCAACCCTGAGCATCTTTGGCCGTCTCCCTCCAAGTACGAACCAAGGCTGACCCTTGTTGCCTTCCAAGGTCTGGTGAAACCAGGCTAGCTGGGACTCTCCAGGTCAGGACAGCTACTAAAACTGAAAGAAAAGGCGGGGGGGGTGGAAGAAACTCAACCTAAAATCAGCTGCGAACTAAGAGGGTCAAGCTACAAGCTATATTATACAAAAATACAAAAATGTTTATTAGGGTGTACACATAGCTAAAAGATACTGCGGTTAAAAGAAATAGTCTAAGTGTCAGGCTTAAAAGGCTTATACAAGAATATTGACCACTGAGGAAGGCCCAAAGGGGCCGAAACGCATGTGGTCCTTAGGTCAAAAGATTTTTACCCATCAATTGTATTTGGATAACTAACTTGGTTGTGTAAACCTTTTAAGCCTGATACTTAAGACTATTTCTTTTAACCGCAGTATGTTTTAGCTATAGTTCAGCAGTTCAAGACCCAGGTGCCGCAAGACGGAGTGAGCTCCCATCTCTAGTTCCAGCTCCTGCCAACCTAGCAGTTCGAAAGCAAGAAATTGCAAGTAGATAAATAGGTACCACTTCGGTGGGAAGGTGACAGCGTTCCGTGCGCCTTGGTGTTTAGTCATGCCGGCCACATGACCACGGAAACGTCTTCGGACAGCGCTGGCTCTTCGGCTTTGAAACGGAGATGAGCACCGCAACCCTAGAGTCGGATTCGACTGGCTTTCGAGCAAGGGAACCTTTACCTTTACTTACACCCTAATAAACATTTTTGTATTTTTGTATAATATAGTTTGTCGCTTGACCCTCTTAGTTCGCAGGGCAGCTACTATGCATGAGTGGAAGCGGAGTACAGTGGTCATCCAGTTCAGATGGAGTGTAAGAAGACCATTTTAAAATTTCTGAGATTTTGAAATTCCAAGAGGAAAAGAAACCCTGTGGAACCACAGAACTGGAAGGGCCTTTGCAGGTTGGTCCACTCCAACCCTCTGCTCACTACAAGGAACCAAAGTTAAAACATTCCCAATGGGTGGCTATCCACTTTCTGCCCGGAGACCTCCAAGAAAAGAGAATTCCCCCACCTACCGCCAGGTACTTATTTAGTAACTTTCATTGACAGCCTTCCTTCCTCAAGGCAGATAAGACTCAAGGTATTTGGTTCCATTATCATACTGCCCCTAAATGCTCCCTCTAAGCTGTAGAATCTTGTGAGCAAAAATTCTACTTTGTGAGCTACAGGCATGAAAGCCGTCAGCGAGCGATTTGGCTGCTGTATAAATTAGTTTGCTCTGGAGCCTTCCTGAGCTGAGACAAATAAATCTGTGAACTGGAGGCTAAAAAACTATGAGCTAGCTCACTCTGACTCAGCTGAGAGGGAACACTGCCTACTGTTGGGACATTTCTCCAAACGTTCAGTCAAAATCTACCTGTAATCTCTATTCCCTTAATAACAGTTATTACCGTATGGCAGTGTGTGTAGAACAGCCAGGAGATCCTAAGATTGCCTGGCAGCGAGAAGTTCTAGCTCTTTAGCGTTATGCACCACTAGGTGGCGGGCTAAACTTGTTTTTGAGTCAAGAGACATTTCAGAGGTGGCTTCCGAGATCTGATGGGATCAGGCTAACCAGGGCTATTCAGGTCAGGGCTATTCCTGTAACATAAGCCCCTTAGATCTAGCCTGATTCTTTGGAGCAGCTTATCAGAGGGCAATTTTTTGTCCTCTTCCATGTGGCAGCGCTTCAGGGACTTGACGAGGGCACTCACATAGGGATACACGAAGCTGCCTTGTGCCGAGTCAAACAATGGGTCTGCCCAGGTGAGTATTGCCGATGCCAACTGGCAGCAGCTCTCCAGGGTCTCAGCTGGAGGCCTTTCACATCACCTACTACCCGCTCTTTTTAAGTGAAGAAACCGAGGATCGAATGTGGGCCTTTCTGCATGCAAAGTAGATATTCTCACGCTGAGCCAAAGCTCCATCCCAAGGGTGTATGCATGGGTGCGTGGCGTGTGCTGAACTTTTTAAAGCACAGACCCTTGCCATTGGCTGTGTACAAATCTAGAATTCATCTAAGTGAGCTGGTATCTGTAAAAGAATGGATTAAGAGGGTGGTGGCTGGATTTTTCTTGTTATAGCACGGGTTGTGGGCTGTAGTCACATTACAGGGCTCTTTCTGTAGCAGGAACTCCTTTGCATATTAGGTGACACCCCCTAATGTAGCCAGTCCTTCAAGAGCTTACAGTAGCCCCTGTAAGAAGAGCTCTGTAAGCTCTTGGGCAATTGGCTACATTAGGGGTGTGTCACCTGATATGCAAAGGAGTTCCTGCTACAGAAAGAGCCCTGGTCACATATGATAGATAGATAGATAGATAGATAGATAGATAGATAGATAGATAGATAGATAGATAGACAGACAGACAGACAGACAGACAGACAGACAGACAGACAGACAGACAGACATTTCCCTTTGGTCTATATGGTTTATTTGCCACTTTTCCCTCAATCCTGATGGACAGATACATACACCCACACACTCACAAACCAAAATCCGCATCACGTGTCTGTTATGTCGACAGCAACCATCTCTGGCATACTGTATCTCCAGTACACGCCTGTATGATTAACTGTCATGGGTGTCCCCAAAGACTTCTGGGAATTGTAGTTTTGGCGAGGCCAAGAAGAATTGTGCAAAATTCTCCAGTCAGAAGGATTACAATAACGAGAGTTCCTTGAGGAGAAGGGGTGGCCAATAAGTAGGGCTGCCAACTCCGGGATGGGGAATTTCTGGAGATTTTGGGGGTGGAGCTAGGGAGGGGAGGGGCCTCAGCAGAGTCCCACCCTCCACAGCAGCCATTTTCTCCAGGGGAACTGAGCTCTGTCGTCTGGAGATCAGTTCTAATTCTGGGAGATCTCCAGGCCCCACCTGCAGGCTGACACACCGACTATTGAGCCACGTTTAAGTCAATATGTCCTGGAGAACCCAGGCTAGCTTGATTTCATCAGATCTCAGAAGCTAAGCAGGGTCGGCCCTGGTAATGACTTGGATGGGAGACCAGCAAGGAAGTCCCAGGTCCCAGCGCAGAGGCAGGCAGTGGCCAACCACCTCTGTTTGTCTCTTCCCTTGAAAACCCCACGGGGGTCGCCGTAAGTCTGTTGTGACTTGACGGCAGAAAAAGAAAAAGGTATTTTCTCTTCCATGACAGCAGATTTTGGACTCTCGATATGATGGCTCTCCCTGGGCAAACCTATGACGTGAGTCAATCCAGACATATAAGTGGAGTGGTTTCATCTCAACCGAAAGAGGAGACAGCGACCATCTGCCTGCCTAGTCTGCCTCACAAACCTCAGACAGCTCGTAACCACGCCGCGCCCCCCCCCGGAATTTATATAAAATCTGGGCAGATCGGTTTAAACCTCCTCAGGGATTTGCACTACAAAGTACCAAGTCTGGGCCTGTTTCCATATCAATTAATAGACCATTTGGGCCGTGAAGGAGATAATAGCTCTTATACCACTCTTCAGAATAATGGAAGGGGTCCCTGACATTGTCTGGTTTCTTTCTGAAATGTGGAGGAAAACAAGCTGTTCCCAGCTGCAATGCAACGTCTCATGTGAAGAAATCCATTTTTTCTTCGGAGGTTGGAATTGAGTAGGGTTGCCATTCCCCAGGTCCGGGCAGGGAATCCCCCAGCTTGGGGGGGCTTCTACCCACCGCTGTCCAGCAAGCCAGCAGAGGAAACCCCACCCCCAAACAGTGACATCACCACATGACAGCTCCGACATGCTGACGTCACTCAGAAGTGATGTCATCGCATCGAGGCCATTGAGGGTGACGGTCTGGCTTTGGGGCAAAACGCTATATTTTGACCCTGATTTTACCATAGAGTTTTGCCCCAAAACCAGAGTGTCACCTCCAACATCACCAATATGATGACATCACTTCCTAGTGACATCAGTGCATTGGGGACGTCCCCGCCCACTCCCAGAATGCCCCCCAGATTCCTCCGCCAGCAATATGAAGGGACCTAGCAACCCTAGAATTGAGCAAAACCTTCACTCTGAGTTTTAAAAGTTTTTTTTCCCCCTCTCTGGGCAGCAAACAGGCAGGAAGGAGGAAAGTCAGTTCAGTTGCTTTCCAGACAAATACTAATAGGTCTAGATAATGGGATGGTCAAGCTCCCCCCTCCCAAGCAGGGAACAGAGACTTGGAGGTGTTAGCTACTAGAGAGACTTCAGGAATTCCTGAAGAATCTCCAGGAAAAGCTTTTCTGACCTGGCCAAACCTGGTCAGTGGGTGGGGAAAAGAGGGATGATAAAACTCCTGGAAGCAAGGAGGAAGACCTCTTTGGTACTGAGTCCATCAGAGCAGACAGAAGTCTTAACTGAGGTCTGGAAGAGGCAGCCATTAACCATGTGCTGACCTGGAGAGCTGGAGAAAGTTTCAAGGTAATGATAACTCTGTGGAGATCTGAAACTTCTTAAGCTAAGGAGCCTGCCCTATATTTTAACATCTGATTGGGCATGTATAGAGAGAGGGACAGAGGAATTGCGTTTTACCCATTTCTTTTGAATCCCTTGCTCAGTCCAGTGCTGTGCTAAAAGTATGCTTGTGAACATTTTCGCTTTAATAAATACTTTATAACTTTGGATGCCAGTAGTGGTTCTCTGTACCATATAGATCTCCACTGTCTCAGACACACTATTTTAAAAGGAGTGCCGGGGGTGAAGGCAGACATATGGCAAGTGGCTATTCCTCCAGGGGAGCACAAGGCAGCAAACAGTCCCCATGGTGACCAGGTGCTGGGCAGTGGGAGACACAGAGGCAAGGCCTCAGAACTCGGAAGGGAAACTGGGAGTCCTGACCCTCCCAGCGAGCAATTCCTACAAGGTCAGGTGGTGGCAGTGGGTAACCAGAGAGAGAGAGAAAATCCTTTCCAGGTGTTAGGAGAGCCTTGGAGGGCAGGGTGGAACAGGGCCAGCAGGCCAGAGTGGGCCCATTCCGCCACATCTTGTTTACAGGGAGTCCTACGATCTTTCTAGGTAGAGTGTAATGCCAGAGAGTCCACCCTCCAAAGCAGCCATTTTCTCCAGGAGAAATGGAATCAATATTTTCAATAAATAAATATGAAAGACATGATTTGTGTCATCTGGAGATCAGTTGCAGTTCAGGGAGATCTCCGGCTCCTACTTGGAGGATGTCAACTGTAGATCTTTCCCATTTCAGCCTTCATCTCCTCCACTCACCCAGAGTGCCTACCGCCCTCTACAACCTCTCTTATCCAGTTTATGGGTTATACCGAAGTGAGGATGTCACAGTTGCCACCCTTCTTGTCTCTTTTAAGATCTGCCGACATCTCATGCCTCAGGTCCTGTCTCTCTCTCTCGCTCCCAGAGACACCCAAAGGTAGGGTAGCCCAGCCCCCTTTGATAATTAGCCCTCACTAATACGGAGCTATTGGGGTTGGGGCTCCGGCATTATTCCAATCACTTGTTGCCACCATCAGTTCATATCCTATAATATATGTATGTAGATTGAGATATTAAATTGTGTCTGCATGTGCTCCTTTTCCTTAGACACGCAGCCCACTGGGTTAATGAAAATCAGAAACTTTTATTTATGATATGGAAAAAAAAACCCTCTGAGGAAAGTATGTTGATAAGAAACAACATTTCACTTCCACTGAACTTCTGAACTCCTGTTCCTACAACTGGGATCCTTTAGTTACAAATTTACTATTTTCAGCCTGTTCCGAACAGCGCTTCTATACAGTCCCCTTCAGTCAGAAAAACCCTTTCAACTCAGCACTTCCACAGTCAGCTTCTCTGCTACTAACTCCTAACTTGTGTATACTAATAAGGGAGAGTGTATTTTCGTCTCACCAAATTCAGCATTTGTCCCTCCTTTCCCCAAACTTGGCCCCGGTCACATGGGCCAGATAACGCGGGAGGGGGAGGCATAGTGTTCTCCCCGGAGCAAAATAAAGCGTGGTAGCCCAATCCCACGGTCCCCGGGGTTGCCACGTGTCGGCTGTTAGCTGCCGATCACATGGCAAAGCTGAAGCGTGGCAAAGAAACCGTGCTGTTTTGTTGTGCACATGCACCGTTCTGGGGAGCGGGGCTGCTGTCAGTGTCTTGTTTGTGTGCATGCGCTGTTCGGCATTGGTGCGCATCCTATGGAGACTTACAACATCCTGTTTCCAATGAGACGTGGGCGGGCACCAGATGCCACGGGATACTAGTGCTCCCGCAGTCAGACGCCCGCCTTTGCCCTACGTTTCCCAGAAACTAGTTCACTTTCCATGGTATTTTTTAACTCCGCATCTTCGGCGGGATGCCACGGGTTGCCCATGGGAGTGCTATGCTTCCCAGATGTTGCAGTGTAATCGCGCCCTGAAAATGCGCCCAGTGTGGCAAATTCTCCGTGTGACTGGGGCCCTTGTATATTAAACTGTACCTCCCCCTGCCACTCAATTGCCCTTTCGATACAAATACTAAGCACACTCCCTCTATGAATGTGGTCACCCTTGGCCTGGGTGGAACATGGGCCATGTCTTGCAGAACCGTCAATATAATCGCAGTTATAATTAGACACACTTTAAATCTGCCAATTTGCTTTGTGTGTCATTGACAATGAATAAGTTACATCCAAATTACTGGTAAAATAGCCCTATAACCTAGGTAGCTAGTTCCTCCTGCTTTGATCAAAACAATCATTCCCAGACTATGTGGTGGAACACCACTAGCATGTCATGGGAGAGGCACCATTATTGCTCCATCTCTACAGAGGAGGCTGCCCACAGTGCCTCCGGATGAGTCACTACTCTCCCCCTTCCAATCATCTTCTGCTAGATTATTTGATCATCTTGATACAGAGATTAAACAAAGTTACCTGGTGTCAGTCTCATTCCAGAACAGTGACTCATAGGGAAACACAACAGATGGACTCCTCTTAATAATAATATCGAGCTCTTGCAGTGTTCTGAGTGCTTCACATGTATTATTTTTCTGTAATATTCACAAGAGCCCTGTTGGGTAGCCCATTACTACTATTTGCAATATTTGGGTACTTGAAGACAAGAGAGCGTAAAGGGTTAATGTCAGGGGCTGGCCTTGCTGGGCATGTGCAGAACCCCAGGGCCCAGAGAGGGCCTAATTTTCAACCCCTGGAATACAATGCTGGCTGTCAACCCTGCTGATTCCCTCTCTTTCAAAAGAAGAAGAAGAAGAAGAAGAAGAAGAAGAAGAAGAAGAAGAAGAGATTGGATTTATACCCTGCCTGTCACTACCCGAAGGTATCTCAGAGTGGCTTACAATCCCCTTCCCTTCCCCTCCCCACAACAGGCACCCTGTGAGGTAGGTGGGGCTGAGAGAGCTCCCTCGAGAACTGCCCTTGAGAGAACAGCTCTGAAAGAACTTATGACTGACCCAAGGTCACACCAGCAGCTGCATGTGGAGGAGTGGGGGAATCAAACCCGGTACTTTCAGATCAGAGCCTGCGCTCTTAACCACTACACAACAGAAAGCAAGTAGAGCAGCCAGTGCTCATCACCTCATCTTGCCCCTTTTGGGCAGTAGATTGGATTGGACCCAGAAGGAAGAAGAAGAGAAGGGACTGGATTTATACCCTGCCCTTCACTACCCAAAGGAGTCTCAGAGTGACTTACAAACTCCCTTCCCTTCCCCTCCCCACAGCAGACACTCTGTGAGGTAGGTGGGGCTGAGAGAGCTCTGACAGAAACGGCTCTTTTTTAAGAATGGCTCTGACAGAACTATGACTTGCCCAAGGTCATCCAGCAGGTGCAAGTGAAGGAGTGGGGGAATCAAACCCGGTTCTGCCAGATTAGAGTCCATGCGCTTAACCACTACACCAAACTGGGGGGAAAGAGTGAGCATTGATGAGCCAATCAATGTAACCATCTTGCTGGAGCCCCCCATATCCCACTATGGAACGAACAGCATGCTTGAGACAACCTCATTCATTTGTGGCAGCTGCAAGATTTGCACCAAAGACCACCCTTTTCCCTAGCTGCTTTTCTGAAAAAGTGCAGCACTCCTATTAAAAGCCTTCGACAACATAGTCCTATTAAAATTTTCAGAATAAGCAGCCAGAAGCATTTCACCCTGAAGGTACCCTGACGTGCCACTAGATGGTGCTGTGGCATTGACTGCGACCCCCGTCATTCTAGGCATGAACCACAAACCAGGTGCATTTTAAAAAAAAAAAAAAATCCAAACTTTAATTTTAAATAGCAAAAGGAGGGTTTTTAAAAAAAATAATAAAGCGTTAGAAATAAATAATTCCTAAAGCCTAACGTTTAAATTTTTTATGTCCTTTAATAATTAAAAAAAAAAAATCAATTCCATTGTGAGTTTTAGAATGGGGAAAGCTTACTTTTCTAGTCGTCCTTAAGGACAGTTTAATACCTCTCTTTATCAGGAAGCGGTACGAGCCAGCCAGAAAGCTGAAAGAGAGAAAAATATCCTTGCAGACTTTTAGGCCTGGTGAGTTCAAAGCCGGAGTCACCGCAGCGCCTGCATTCCTGCGCCGCCATTTCCTCCTGATCAAAAGGAGACAAAGTTAAAACTCGCAACTCCTGAAAAGAACTATCAAATAATGAGGGGTGGAGAGGAGAGAGAAAGCATACCCACCTTTTTTCGCCCCCCTGAGCAGTGCAAAGGAAAATAGGAAGCCAGCGCGTTCCCCATTTCAAGGTTTTAGCTTAGGTTGGCAAGGGAAGCCCCGCTGACAGAGTCTGAAGTAATGGGTCGGCGGGATGGATCCCGAACAGGCCAGCGGGATAACGAAATGGAATTCGTTTGTGTCAAGAAGCAGGGGTGCCCGGTTCTCCCTGGGCAACGGTGGGGGGTGAGGGGGTAGAGTTGCCAGATCCAGGTTGGAAAACTCCTGGAAATTTGGGGGTGGAGCCTGGGGAGGACAGGAACATCAGTGGGGTGCAGTGAACATAACGTAAGAGAAGCCAATGTTGGATCAGGCCAATGGCCCATCCAGTCCAACACTCTGTCACACGTTGGCCAAAAATACCAGGTACCGTCAGGAGGTCCACCAGTGGGGCCAGGACACTAGAAGCCCTCCCGCTGCTGCCCCCCCCAGCACCAAGAATACAGTGCATCACTTGTCCCAGACCAAGCGTTCCTACCTATACCTTGTGGCTAATAGCCACTGATGGACCTCTACTCCATATGCTTATCCAATTTCCTCTTGGAAATTCCTCCAGTTTGGTGTAGTGGTTAAGTGCACGGACTCTAATAAGGGAGAACTGGGTTTGATTCCCCACACCTCCACTTGCAGCTGCTGGATGACCTTGGGCAAGTCATAGTTCTGTCAGAGCTGTTCTCTCAAGGACAGTTCTGGAAAGAGCTCTCTCAGCCCCACCTACCTCACAGGGTGTCTGTTGTGGGGAGGGGAAGGGAAAGGAGTTTGCATGCTGCTCTGAGTGAAGGGCAGGGTATAAATCCAATCTGTTGTTGTTGTTGTTGTTGTTGTTGTTGTTGTTGTTCTTCTTCTTCTTCTTCTTCTTCTTCTTCTTCTTCTTCTTGAAGCCATCCATGCTTGTAGCCACCACCATCTCCTCTGGCAGTGAATTCCATTTGTTAATCACTCTCCAAAGCAGCCATTTTCTCCAGGAGAACTGATCTCTGGAGTCTGGAGATGAGCTATAATTCTGGGGGATCCCCAGTTCTCACTTGGAGGCCAGCATTCCTAGCAGGATTCAGCCCCCCAAATTGTTTTCAATTCTCTGGCTCATGCAGGGAACGTGTCAGAGTACCTCCATGTTTGGGTTTATTCATACCCCCTTTTCTCTCCGATAGGGAGCCAAAGCAGCCTACAAGTTCCCTTCCTCCATTTAATCTTCACAACCACCCTGTAAGGTAGGTCAGGCCAAGACTGGCTTCCATGGCAGTGTGAAGATGCAGACATGGTTCTCCCAGTCCCAGATCCCTCTGCACTCTACACCGGGCCGGCTCTAAGCCTGTGCAGAGTTTCTTTGCTTCTTATCACTGCCTAACCAGATCTTTTGGAATTCGATCTAAAAGATTTTGCAGGCTCAGGATTTAGTTCAGGTACCCATTAAATCTGAGAAAGTCAGTTTCAGGAGGATGCACTTCTGAACAGAAGTGTGCATTCTGGGGGCAGCAGTGTGAGTTCGGTTCACCCACTTTAGATCCCATAAAGACGTATATCTGTCCTACGGACTGAACTGCCACCAGTTTTTTGGTTTGCCTCCCCCCCGCTTCCTTCAGGCAAGCTGCCTGCTAAGTTTTCTTCCATTTCTTGGCATGTTTACCCAAGCAAACATTTCTTATGCCCAATTTAAAAATGTGTGTTTTAAAACCCTTCAAAAATCTGTTTGGGTTGGGGAAGCAAAGCTGGCTTTTTTGGCTTCCATGCAAAGGTGGGAGGGAGAGACGCAAGAGATGGCCAATCAGTGTGGAGGGATCTGGGACTGCTCTGAAAAGGAGGTGGCTTTATGACTGACACAGGGGCCACCCTATCAGCACTGGGCAGGTGTGGTTTCTTCAGAAAACAATGTCCCCCCTCCCCTGCACCCAACCCTGGGAAGAAGCAGCTGCCCGTGAGGGTATTTCGTCACTTCTTCATCATGTTCCACAGCCTTCCCTCTGTTCCAGACCACCAAAAATCCACTGTAATGGATTTAGCGATATAATAGGTAGGTTGGGATTCACAGAGCAAAGTGCAGATTGTGGAACAGTGACAACCACGGCGCTTGCTGGCACAGTGTTACTTGGGTGAAGGGTTAGCGGCAGGGTTGCCAATTCCAGCTTGGGAAACTCCGCGAGATTTGGGGCGGTGCCTGGGCAGGGTGAAGTTAGGGGAGGGAGCTCGGCAGGGATGTGATGTCATAGAGCCCGCCCTCTGAAGCTGCCATTTCCTCCAGGGGAACTGACCTCTACCCTCTGGAGGTCAGCTCTCATTCTGGGAGAACTCCAGGCCCATCCTGGAAGTGAAGTTTGTAGGAAAACAACCGTGCTATGATAAACAAAGCTGCGTTTAGGGGAAAACATATCTTCTTTAGTAATCCCAGAGGAGATCAGGGCCCTGGGAGACCTGTTGTAGTTCCGCAGGGCCTGTAAAATGGAGCTCTTCCCCCAGGCTTTTGGAACCACTACCACTACTGACATCTTATGGCCTATGATGAGAGAGCCCCAATCCCCTGGATCCTCCGGTCACTGCCCGGACGGACCGCCCAGGATAGCCGAAGAAGATCAAGGAACTGACTGTATGATGAGGAAACTAAGCACTAGCACTTTATTGTACTATTGTATCTATGGTTTTAAGAATTCTTCTTGTTTTTATATTATACTGTTTTTATGTAAGCTGCCCTGAGCCGGCCTTGACTGGGAGGGCAGGGTAAAAATCTAACTAATAAAGTAATTAATTAAATTAAAGTTGTTTCCTTTGAAATAAATTGGTCTCCAGTCTTTCTGAAGGCACAGCACTCAATAGACCGTTTCACTCAGGGTTTCATCAGATGAGACCTTACACCTCTCACATTTTTCCTGCAACTTTTTTTCCCCTGCCCTTTCTTCCTTTCTAGCTTACATCATTTTATTTTAAGAAAGAGCAGGGGGGGAAGTTGCAGGGGGAAAAAAGTGAAAGGTGTAAGGTCTCATCTGATGAAACCTTGAATGAAACGGTCTATTGAGCGTCGTACCATCAGAAAGACTTGAGACCAATTTATTCTAAGGGAAACAACGTTAATGGTTTGTGACTCACTGGATAATTAAAGAAGATATATTTCCCCCTAAACACGACTTCATCATCATATCACGGTTGTTTTCGTATGAATTTCAGCCTGCCTCATGATCTCTTGTCCTTGACTCCATCCTGGAAGCTGGCTACCCGAGTTAGGGGTGGCTGTATTGTACAGTCCACACAGGAAAGTGTGGAGGTGGATTTGTAAAGGCTAGGAAGGCGGAACTTCATAACAAAGACCAGCGCCAGAGAGAGAGGTTGCCACCAGACTGTCCCCTTCGCAACAGAAGATCTGCTACAGAAAAGGGGTGCCTGGTAGGATATCCACCTCCCCCTGCACATATGTGGCCCTAGGCTAGGAATGTTGGACCTAATATATGTAAGCCGCTCAGAGCCCTTAGGGGGGTGAGTGGGATAGAAAGTCGAATAATAAAAAAATAAATAAAGGCACACTGGCTGGAAACACTTTTTTGCTGGGGGGGACGACAAGTACCTTTAAAACTCCTCATGTCCTTTTTGTTGTTGCTGTTGTTGTTTTCGCCATCAAGTCACAGCCGTTGTATGGCAACCCCACGGGGTCTTCAAGGAAGGAGATGCTCAGAAGTCGTTTGCCATGGCCTACCTCTGCTTTACCTCACCCTTTAACCTCGTCGCCGGTCTCTCATTTAAGTATCTGAAGGGCTGTCACTTAGAGGAGGGCAGGGAGCCGTTCCTGTTGGCGGCAGAGGAGAGGTCTCGCAAGAATGGGTCTAAATTAAGGACGGGAAGGTACCGGCTGGCTATGAGGAAACACTTTTTGACAGTCAGAGTTGTTCAACAGTGGAATCAGCTGCCTCAGGTGGTGGTGAGCTCCCCCTCCCTGGCAGTCTTTAAGCAGCGGCTGGACCAATGCTTGTCAGGGATGCTCCAGGCCGCATTGAACAGGGGGTCGGACTAGATGGCCTGTATATGGCCCCTTCCAATGTTGTGATTCTGTGGTTCTATCCAAGCCTTAACCCCAGCCAGCCCTGCTAAGCTACCCGGACCTGACAAATGTTTTAATTAAGTAAACATACATATAAGTAGGCGTCAGCACAGCACCTGCATGCAGGGTCTGCCCCCCCCCCCCAAAAAAATAAATTCTCTTTCAAAATCAAAATGCTGATCTGCTCACAGATCCGGCCTCTGCCCACCTAATAGCCGTAAATCACAGTTCTAGGAAACCAGGGTTTTGTAACAGTAGGACTGTCACACTAGGATTCTGGGAGATCTGCGTTCAGATCCTCAACCTGCCCTAAAAAAGCCTGCTGGGTAATTTTGTCCCGCTCACTTTCTCTCGGCCTAACCTATCTCACTGTGTTATGAGGGTAAAAGGGGGGAGAATAACTGAACCCCTCGGAAGAGCAGAATAAAATGCATTAAGGACAGACCACGTGTCAGTCAGATTAGGCCCAGCGTCAGACCTCACGTGGTTCTGGTGAAGGTACATAGTAGAGAGAACGATATATGTTAGCCTGAGCTCTTCAGAGGATCACTCTAATAGAAGAAGAAGAAGAAGAACCTGGTATTTTTGGCCACTGTGTGACAGAGTGTTGGACTGGATGGGCCGTTGGCCTGATCCAACATTGGCTTCTCTTATGCTCTGAAGAAGAAGAGGAGGAGGAGGAGGAGTTGGAGGAGGAGGAGTTGGAGGAGGAGGAGGAAGAGAGACCGGACTTGTTATGTACTGAAGTGTGAATCCATCCTATGTATTCTTATGTTAAGCTTCAGTCTGAATGTGGCTCTTCATCTGTCGCATTACCCTTGGCTGGTTTCTGAGAAACCATTTTAAATTTCCAATCACTGTGCGAAAACGTATCAAAGAGGGAACGGTCCTGATTGGCCTTTATCCCTGTGTTATGATTGGTCTTTAACTTGTTGTGGGTGTGGCTTTGACAGCCTGGGACAGTTTAAAAAGGGAGCTGTGCTCCACTTGTTTTCTTGTGTGTTCCTGAGTTGGAGTTTGCTGTTAAATAAAGTTGAAATCACTTTTTGCTGAAATCCTGTTGCTGAGTGGCATACTTAACAGGACTTATACCCCGCCCTTCCCTCAGAGTCTCAGAGAGCAATTCACAATCCCTTCCTCTCCCCACAACAGACATCCTGTGAGGTTGGTGGGGCTGAGTGACCTCTGAGAGAACCGCCCTTGAGTCAGACAGGCCAATATGCCTTGCATTTTTCCGAACCCTCATTTTTAAAGCTTCCTCAGCCCACGGTCAGTCAAGACATGCACCCGTTTGGACCGCCTTTAAAAGGGATTTGAGACATTCACGGCAGAGGGGGTCCCGTCAGCAGTCTGTTAGCCATGATGGTTAACTTCCATGTACAGAAAATTCCTGAATGGCAGATGTTGCAAAGAAACCACCAGCCGTGGCCTTCATGGAGTTTCCAAAGGCATATGGCTGACAGATGTTCAAAACTGAGAGCCTGTTTGGTGTAGTAGTTAAGTGCACGGACCCTTATCTGGGAGAACCGGGTTTGATTCCCCACTCCTCCACTTGCACCTGCTGATGTGACCTTGGGTCAGTCACAAGCTCTGGCACAGCTGTTCTCTCAAGGACAGTTTCTGTCAGAAGTTCTCTCAGCCCCACCTACCTCACAGGGTGTCTGTTGTGGGGAGGGGAAGGGAAAGGAGTTTGTAAGCCGCTCTGAGACGCCTTTGGGCAGTGAAGGGCGGGGTATAAATCCAAACTAAAAAAACCCACAAAACTGACTGTTAGCCACCCTGAGCCCGCTCGCAGGGAGGGCAGGATATAAATCTAATAAATAAAAATAAATAAATAAATAAATAAAACAGAACACTGGGCCTGATGGTCACACACACAAAGTTGCGTTACACTGAATCAGTCCATAGGTCCATCACGGCCAGTATTGTCTACTCCGGTGGAGTCAAACATAAGGCCCGGGGTCCGGAACTGGCCCGTCCAGGGCTCTTATGTGGCCTGCCAGCAACTGATGCAAGGGAGGGAGTGCTGGGGGGTAGTGGGCGGAGCTACTCCATTGTGGCTTCAGCGTGGCAGAACAACCTCGTCTGCCTCAGTCAAGCATCGTGGGAGCATCTGCCCAGTGCTGCACCGCTGCCTCTCCTGTCTGCCTCTGTGGGCTTTCCTCTCCACTCCTCTCCCAGCCTGTTGGGCCTTGTGGTGAGGATATATTAACAGAGCTTACCAGCTGCTGTCCTTTATACAGTTTCTGTTTCCGGTACCTGACATTACATTTTATGGCACGCATGGCCTGGCCCGACAAAGTGACATTTATGTCCGATCCAGCCCTCATAACAAATGAGTTTGACACCTCTGGTCTACTCAGTCTGGCAGCAGCTTAGGCAGTGAGGTCTTTCACATCACCTACTGCCAGTTCCTTTAACTGGGGATGCTGGGGACTGGAACCTGGGACCTTCTGCACGCCAAGCTGTTAAGTATGAGACTTAAGGCAGCAGCTCATAATAAGTGATTCAGCTTTATTTACAAGAGAGGAATGAACACAAAAAACAAGAGGGCAACAGGCCCTCCTTTTAAACTATCCGGGCTGGCATAACCACGCCCCTTGTTGCTTTAAGGAACAGTCAGGACTAATAAGAACATCTCCCTCCCTAACCTTTCTAGTATCCTGATTGGTCTACTACGCAAAGTAGCCAATCAGAGTTTGCTGTTTTCAATACCAGGCTTAGATAGGGGTGAGACTCAAGCTCAGGCTATTTATGTATAGACGATACATAACACAAGCAGATGCTCTGCCACTGAGCAACGGACCCTCCCCAACAGAGGGGGTCCTTGGACAGAGGAAGGCTGATCTTAGGGGCTGATGTTCCACAGAGCAAGGAGGGGGGACACTGTCGGCCACATCGGGGCACCTCCGATTCTGATGCCCTTGACAGCGACGACCATCGCCAGACGACTTGCCTCCGGTTAACGTGGCCACTGAACTTTCCGCTCTCCATCTGATGCATCAAGATCCCGGGTAACAAGGACGGAAGGAGCAGGGGGAAGAATCAGCCTGACAAAATAGTCTATTCCCCAGATAAGATGCTTTCTTCTCCCCTACAATACCGATTCGAGATGGCCCTTTTTCTTCGGGCCTCTTTGAGCGTCGAGGGGCCTGCCTTACAGAAGGATAACGACAAGGTTTCCAATTTCCACAGACATCCTTCACCAACACCCCATTCACCGCTACAAAATCCTGCTTCCTCTCAAAGGAACAGGACCCTTTACGGCATTCAGCGCGGCTCTCCCGGGAGAGAGCCAAATTGTGCGCTCCTATTTTTGTTTTATTTTTTCCCCCGTCTTCTCTTCCAGACATTTTTCAACGAAGCCACAAATCCCTTTGAGACAACCCATCTTTCAAGCTATTTTCCCCCACACTTCATTGATATCACCTGCCCTTGCTGCTTGCAATAGCTTGTTTGCCTGTTTAAAAGAAAGAAAAAGGAAAGGAAGAAAACGAAGGATATGGGGGAGAATGTAGCATCATTAACAATTCTTTAATACATACAAGCAAATCTGGCAACTTTAAATCATGTTTCTTCCTTTGAAACACGCTGCCGACTGTCTTCCCCACTTTCTACTTAGCAAATCTTCATAGGGGTTTTTTTTAATAGTCTTTCTACTTTTGCCATGATCAAAGGAATTGCTCTCCGTTTGCTTGTTCCTCTGATAAGTGATAAAAGATGTCAGAGAGACTAATGAGAACTGCCTCCAGCTCCCTTCATAAAGCCCCCGTAGAAAAGGGAAAATCACAATGCATCATCAAACCTTTTAAGGGAGGGGAGGGGGCGCAAATGCTGGATACAAAGGCAGCAGGAAGCAGGGTATGGGGGGGCAGGTTTTGTCAAAGAAACAAAACAGGACAGCAGTGAAAAGGAAATATTATTCCAATCAAGAGGCTCCATCTAGAAGTGTTTTTTTTTTAAAAAAAAGATAGAAAACAACAGAATATTCGGCGAAATTGTTCGTGCTCGTCTTCGTTGTGCATTTTTAACAATGCCGCTTTATAAAATTATGAAAGTCATCGAACGGATTGCTAACCAGACTCTATTTCATTGTATGACCAGTTTTTAAAAATTGTGTTTTGTCAGTTAACCAGTATTGCGATCTGGGAAGACCCTAATATCTAGACTCTGTTAGGCTCTGCCCACAACATCCCAGATTCTACCAAGCTCCACCCATGACTCATCAGATTCCAACAATCCTTACCCATAACAACCCAGATTCCACTAGGCTCCACCCACTGCTTTCTATTGAGGACATTTTGGCTCCTACTAATTGGATACATCGTTATTTTCTGGACCACAATTGGAAGATGCACAAAAGTAACACCATTTACCACCTGTGCATGTGCACTGGACAGAGGATTTAATCTTAAGAGGCCTCATAAACATTCCTGTCCTGTGTCTATTAATTTTGTTTTGGAACATTCCTTTTTTGGTTCAGTATTGACATATTCTTTGTTATTTCTTCGTAACGTGCCTATATATACCTTGTATTGTTTGACCTCTGAGGAAGGCCTGATTGGGCAAAATGTGTTCGGTCACAATAATTGTTCCTTGTGCAGTCATTTGTATTTGTTAACGAGGCCTTCATTGGGCCCTTATATGTTTTCTAACTTTTCTCAAAATAAATACATGAATTTCTACTTATAATAAGTTTATATGAGGTTTTAACTATTGGCCCTCCGTCAGGTTTTTTCTTACCTTTTTAGTTCTTGATTCACCCACAAAAATCCAGATTCCACCAGGCCTCACCCACAGATTCTGCCAGGCCACACCCACAACAGCCCAGATTCCACCAGGGTCCACCCACAAAAATCCAGATTCACCAGGCCCCATCTGACATATCTGAAGGACTGCCTCTTCCCATATGTGCCCAGAAGAGCCTTGCGCTCACAGGATCAACATCTGCTGGTTACCCCCAGCCCACGGGATGTCCACTTAGCCTCGACCAGGGCCAGGGCTTTTTCTGCCCCAGCTCCAGCCTGGTGGAATCTGCTCCCACTGGACATCAGGGCCCTGCGGGACCTTTTATCGTTCCACAGGGCCTGCAAAATGGAACTTTTCCGCCAAGCCTTTGGTTGAGGTGACGGGCACCCATCACAGTTGGCCTCCCTGCTCTCAGTCTGGCTCCCAACCTGCTGAAAGGGCCCGCTGATTCCATGTGTGACTCTAACAGATATGAAATTCTTACTACCTGTACACATTTTTAGCGTTTTAACTGTGTTTAAAGTGACTTTATCGTAACGAGTCTTGGGCTCGGCTTTTGTGATCCACTCTGAGCCCACTTTGGGGAGGGCGGAATAAAAATCTCAAAAATAAATGTCCCAGATGCCACCAGGCCCCACCCACAACGGCCCAGATACCCCCTCATTGCTCCTGACTTTCCAGAGCCTTCCAGGCTCCACACGATAGGAATCCCACGGATCTTATATTTTTGAAATCTAGCGTTATCAGCTCCAGAGACAGGAGGATAAAATGTTGATCCAGGAAAGCAATAGCTTTACTAGCTTAAACCTCCATGGGGTTTCTGGAGTTTTTGCCTGGAGAATCTGCAAAAGGATAAATATAGTCGGCTGCGCTCAGTTATGTACCGAATCAGTGCAAAGGCCACGCTATATAACTGGCAGCAGAGACGGGTCTTAGCTAAATATTTTTAAAGTGGTGGGAAATCAGACACCAGAATAAGACATAAAAGGGGAGACGAGGCTGAGGTTTCCCAACAGGAGGAGAACAGCAGGTTAGAGTACACACCCATTGCTTTTACTCCCTTTCAAACGTGTCCTCCCCCCTCCCTTGAGATGTTTGGCAGAGACACAGATTCCCAGATCTGTGTACCAAATCTCTAAGAAATGTAGGTTGTCTTTAAGATAACCAGACGTACCCTTTAACTACAAGGCAGGCGAAAATTTCAGCAGGCGAATTTCATGTTGTGTTATGAGAGAAGCTGCTCCGGAGAAAAGATCAGAGCCTGTGCCATGTTTTTTTTGGGGGGGGGTCTGTTTGGCACTCGTTGCTGTCCTGTTTCTGGAAAGGAACGAAATTTCACACATTCTGTCTGGATGAGCCTTGCCAACCTCCAGTTTGGGCCTGGAGTTCTCTGGGAATTACAATGGATCTCCAGACAACAGAGGTCAGGTCAGTTTCCTTGGAAGGAAATGGCAGCTCCAGAGGGCAGATTCTATTACATCACATTCCTGCTGAGCTTCCTCCCTTGGCTCCGACCCCAAATCTCTAGGAATTTCCCATGACAGAGTTGGCAACCCTAGCACAGAAGTCGTGCCTGATCTCTTTCCAAGTACACAAAGAAGCTACTTTCTACCACTGGTACCTCTAGCTCACCATTATCTGGGCAGGATCTCTCAAAGTTAGCTCATGGTCTCCCAGAACTGCTTAACCAGAGATGCCGGGAATTGAACCTGGGACCTTCAGCATGCAAAAAGAGGTGCTATCACTGAACCAACCACAGCTCCTCTCTTTCCCGCCCCTCTTTCATAAGTGAGCAACACAAAGTTTTGCTGGCTCCCTGCTCGCTTCACAAGAAAGGACAACTCTGTATGTGTAAAGGGACATCTGTCCCCATTTCCTTCATTATAAAGCCTTCTTTTATGTCTATTTATTTAAAGAGGCAACCACAGATTGGAGGCTGGCCAGTAATGCTAAAGGGGTGTGATTACAGAAGGGTGGAACTTAAATACTTTAATAATGTTTGGGGGTGTTTTCGCTTACCCCGCTGTTTGTTAAATAAATGGAAGTCGTCAAGTATTTTTAAGAAGAAAATTGCAACTGAAAAGACAATAATGCTAGGAAAAACTGAAAGCAGTGGGAAAAGAGGAAGACTCTGCATGAGATGGACTGACTCAATAAAGGAAGCCCCGCCCTTCTGTTTGCAAGGCCTGAGCAAGGCTGTTAATGGTAGGATGTTTGAGAGGTCATTAGAATAATAGAATCGTAGAATCATAGAGTTGGAAGGAACCTCCAGGGTCATCTAGTCCAGCCCCCTGAACAATGCAGGAAATTCACAAATATGTCCCCCGCTCATACCCCCAGTGACCTCTATTCCATGCCCAGAAGGGTCACCATAAGTCGGAAGCGACTTGACAATACTTAACACCAGGGCTCTTTTTGTGGCAGGAACTCCTTTGTATATTAGGTGACACACCCCTAATGTAGCCAATCCTCCAAGAGCTTACAGTAGCCCCTGTAAGAAGAGCTCTGTAAGCTCTTGGAGGATTGGCTACATTAGGGGTGTGTCGCCTAATATGCAAAGGAGTTCCTGCTACAAAAAGAGCCCTGCTTAACACAAACAATGGTGTTGCAGGCAAACTGACCACTAGATAGGAGGACTCTAAACCACAATTGATCTTTTCAGAGATTCAGATCAATGAACGGGCTTCTCTTGTGTAGGTCAATGACTCCACTTCTTCCAACACATGCTTGCAAGCTCTGAGGACCAAAAGCATGTTTGGACCTCAGGAAGAACACGTCCTGAGGGCCATATGCTTTTTTAAAAAAGCATTTTATTTATATAACAACAATTTACAGCAGCACATCCTATTAGAAATGATTAAATGGGCACAATGATTAAATGGGCACAAAATATAGGGCACAGTGTACAGTTAGAGCAATGGACTAAGGGATGGAAAACTAATATAAAATCGATAAAATCTATACCATTTAAAGAAAATATATGTAAAATGTTTTATAGAAGGCATATGACACCAGAAAATATAGCAAAATGGTATCCAAATATGTCAAATGTATGCCGGATATGTAAGCAGAATACTGGCTCTTTCTTTCATATTCATATGTGGTCGACTTGTAATATTACAATTATCAGGAAGTACTTCTTCACCCAAAGAGTGATCAACACATGGAATTCACTGCCACAGGAAGTGGTGGCAGCTACAAGCATGGATGGCTTCAAGAGGGAATTGGATAAGCATATGGAGCAGGAGTCCATCAGTGGCTATTAGCCACAAGGTATAGATAGGAACTCTCAGTCTGGGGCAAGTGATGCTCTGTATTCTTGGTGTTTGGGGGGCAACAGTGGGAGGGCTTCTAGTGTCCTGGCCCCACTGCTGGACCTCCTGATGGCACCTGGTATTTTTGGCCGCTGTGTGACAGCATGTTGCACTAGATGGCCCATTGACCTGATTCAACATTGGCTTCTCTTATGTTCTTAAAAAAATATTGGATGTAGATACATGAGATATTGCAAAAAATGTTAGATATAACTATACCATTTGTACCAGAACTGTTCCTATTAAATATTTTTCCAGAGAATTTTAAGAAAGCAGATGTATATATGATCATACATGTTATAACTATGGCTAGGATTCTGTATGCAAAATACTGGAAAAAAGAAGAGGTCCCATCAAAAGAAGAAATAATTTATAAGCTACTGGAAACAGCGGAAATGGACAAACTAAATTTACCATTACAAGATAAAAAAGAATACATTTTTGAGAAGAATTGGTTAAGACTCTCTAGATGGATCGAGGAGTACCTTAGAAAATGTGTAACATAATTATTAAAATATAAGCTCTATTTGTTAAATAGCTAAACTGATCTAGGTGCATAGGAGAATGATTCTATCTATGTTAAACTTAAGTAGTTATAATGAGTACATACTCCATATTTGTTGTGCGCGTTAGTTTTTTTCTGTTTGTAGTTGTCTTTTTTCTATCTTTAAAAACTAATAAATTTTTTTTTTTTTAGAAAAAAGGAAACTGCAACAATAACAACATAGTTGCAAACAGGGCTTTTTTTGTAGCAGGAATTCCTTTGCATATTAGGCAACACACCCCCAGGGCTGGCTCACTCACTAGGCGAACTAGGCATTCGCCTAGAGTGCGCTGGCCCTTAGGGGTGCCAAAAGCCCCATGCCCCGACCAAAAACCCCACCCAAACCCCCTGTCCCTTCCTTGGCTTGCCAGCGTGCCCTGCAGCTGTGGGGCGTGCAGGCGAGCTGGCGCTCAGACAGAAGAGATGGGGGGTTAAACCCCCACCCCTTCCCTGGCTTGCCGGCACACCCCACAGCTGTGGGACACCCAGCAAGCTGGCGCTCAAATGGAAGGGAAGGAGGTTTAAACCTCCTTCCCTTCCTTGGCCCTTGCCAAGGAAAGAACGCGGGGGGGGCACCAGAAGGTGTCCTTGCCTAGTGTGCAAAAACAGCTGGGGCCGACCCTACACACCCCTAATGTAGCCAGTCCTCCAAGAGCTTACAGTAGCCCCTGTAGGAAGAGCTCTGTAAGCTCTTGGAGGATTGGCTACATTAAGGGTGTGTCGCCTAATGTGCAAAGGAATTCCTGCTACAAAAAGAGCCCTGGTTGCAAACACACAAAAAACACAAGAGCAGTAAAACCAAACAGCTATTCAATATACAGCTACAATCTTCAAATTATCAGGAAGTGCCTTTTTAAGCTTACTTACGTCTTTCCATATATTCAAGAAAAGGAAACCAACATTACAAATAATCTGAATGAATCTCCGGATTCTCTGCCTGACCATTGCAAGGATCTTCATCTGACCAGGCACACATGCAAAGTTTGTGACAAGCTATCAGGTTCTCGAAGAGCCAAAAATCCAAATGTTTTTGCCAGCTAAGACGGTCCACTCTTTCAACCGACACCTGTAGCGGTGGACTTTAACCAGGCTCGTTGTGTGCTTCTTAACACGACGAGTGATTAAAATGTGGAATTCGCTGCCAAGGGATGTAGCGATGGCCACAGGAGGAACAGACAGCTTTAAAAGGGGATTAGGCAGCTTCGTGAAGGATAAGTCTTATCGGTGGCTGCTAGCCAGAGTGATTAAAGGGAACCTCCACATTCAGAGGCCATAAACTTCTGAATCCCAGTACCAAGAGACAACATCAGGAGAAAGGCCTTGGCCTCTTTGCCCTGTTGCTGGACCTCTGGAGGAACTGGTTGGCCACTGTGTGAGGAAGGATTCTGGACTAGATGGACGATTGGTCTGATCCAGCAGGGCTCTTCTGATGTTCTTATGAAGTCCTCGGCCTCTGTGCCCTGTTGTTGGACCTTTGGAGGAACTGGTTGGCCACTGTGTGAGGAAGGATTCTGGACTAGATGGACGAATGGTCTGATCCAGCAGGGCTCTTCTGATGTTCTTATGAAGGCCTCGGCCTCTGTGCCCTGTTGCTGGACCTCTGGAGGAACTGGTTGGCCACTGTGTGAGGAAGGATTCTGGACTAGATGGACGATTGGTCTGATCCAGCAGGGCTCTTCTGATGTTCTTATGAAGGCCTCGGCCTCTGTGCCCTGTTGTTGGACCTCTGGAGGAACTGGTTGGCCACTGTGTGAGGAAGGATTCTGGACTAGGTGGACGAGTGGTCTGATCCAGCAGGGCTCTTCTGATGTTCTTATGAAGGCCTCGGCCTCTGTGCCCTGTTGTTGGACCTCTGGAGGAACTGGTTGGCCACTGTGTGAGGACAGATTCTGGACTAGGTGGACGATTGGTCTTATCCAGCAGGGCTCTTCTGATGTTCTTATGAAGGCCTTGGCCTCTGTGCCCTGTTGTTGGACCTCTGGAGGAACTGGTTGGCCACTGTGTGAGGCAGAATGCTGGACTAGATGGGCCACTGGTCTGGTCTGGTCTGGTCTGATCCAGCTGGGTTCTTCTTATGTTCTTGTCATGTTCATCAGTATTCTATGAAACACACTTCACCAGTTCATTAGTCCTGATCTGGCCACTGTTGAGGGCACAGAGAAAGCCGTGCACGTAACATTCTTGGTCAGTTGGCCCACAGTCCACGTTCACCGCCCGTTTGTGGCCATTCCCCAGTCTGCTTCCCTGACCCCCACTTTAACGTATTCTTGAAGCTTTGCTTGGCTGGACCAAATTAAACTGAAGGGGGAGCAGACAGCAAGAGTTTGGGGGGGAATCCATAATTTCCAAGGATGCCTTTTAAAGGGATATATTAAACTTAAATTCCTTGGGGGAAATTAATACGCCACATATGGTGCAGGGAGTGGAGGAACTTGAAGCAATTTGGAGCAAGAAGGCCATTAGAAGCTTTAAGCTCATTATACAAACCATAGCATCTTTGGGGGATTTTTTTTTAATAAGGAAACCTATTATACACACAGAAGAGAGCAAATTATTAAGGATTGGGAACAGATGCAGGGTTGGAGGGGAGACTTCACACCAATTCAATGCCTCCATTTTTCCCATGAAAATATATTCAGGTGGGTAGCTGTGTTGGTCTGAAGCAACAGAATAAAGTCCAGCTCAAACTTTTGTTCCATTTTTTCCAGTTAGTTTGGGCAAACCTGAGCATATCAACACCCAAGTTCCATCAGAAAGCAACAAGATGTTTGCCTCTGCTCACACTAACCTATATAAACCTGTATTAAAAAAAAATCTCGGCCTGGGATCTGTGCTTGCCTCTTTCTTTGTGGCGGTATTCAGATATCACCAACAAGGGGAACAAGCCAGGAGTTCTCTAGCTGATTCTGATCATGCGCATCGGATTATGGTCCTCAAGGTTTATGGTAGGAGATCTCCCGCGGTTACAACTGATCTCCAGGCAACAGGTATCAGTTCCACTGGAAACAATGGCTGCTTTGGAGGGTGGACTCTACAGCATCATACCCCATTGAAGTCCCTCCCCTCCCCAAACCCCGCCCTCCTCAGGCTCCACCCTCAAAATCTCCAGGTTCCTCCCAACCTGGAGCTGGCAACCCAAGACTGTGGGGAAGAGGGCATGACCCTAAATTGTCATACTTATACTCAATTGTCATACCAATGCTAAATTATCATAAAAATAAATTCTCGTACTAATACTAAATTGATATAACCTTGCAGTATAAACATGCCATTTTCTTTTCCTGACCCACTTTAGAGGGGCAGATTGCAACTCACTGCTAGGTGTCAATTAGGGCTACCAGCCCATCACTGACATTCGAAAAACCAGCAAATACCGTGCTACAGACGATTACAAAATATCTCAAATAATTTATATATATATATATATATTTGGTTTTGTACATGCTTTTCACTTTGGAGGAAGTCTTGCGCTCACTAAGAGAGACTTCTTGCAGCATTCATTGGAAAAATTTGGATATATTTTGGAATCTGGCAACCTTGTGTTTGGAAATATCTGTTGAACTCCCTGAGGAAGGCACTGAAACAAGAGGATATCTGGACCTCTGTTGGAGGAAGACTGAGCATTTATTCAAAATAGACTTAAAGGGAGTCCTCCCTCCTAAAACTTTTGTATAATTAAGGAGGACTGATATTAATAAAGGGGTTGTGCAATATCTTTTGCGATATATTAAGAGACGATACTTAGATGTTTTGATATATGATTCTATATATTAATGTTTACATGATTATTAATATAATGGTGGAAAAAATTGTAAAAATAAAAAAATATATATATAAAAATTGAGATATTTTGTAATCATCTGTAGCACGGTATTTGCTGATTTTTGGTATTTCCTACTTACCGTGGGTCCTATTTTGGTTTTGTGCATCACTGGCATCCGGCAGGAGGCGGCAAGGGTCAGGGACTTACCTGATTAGTGTTGTGCCAATGCCACAACATCACTTCTGGCATAAACTAGAAGTGACATCATCATGTCAGCGTGACACTCTAGGATTCACCTAAAACTCTATGATTTAACTTTGGAATTTGGGGTGAATCTTACAGTGTCACACTGACGCGATGACATCACTTCCAATTTGTACCAGAAGTGATGTCACAGCATTGCAGTGATGCCAACCCACCTCCCATATTTCCCCCTGCTGCCCTGTCAAACAATGGTGGGGTACGGTGTCCAAGGTGGGAGGTCTCCCCCCAAAGATGCTATGCTTTGTATAATGAGCTATAGTGGGAGATCTGACCACCCTAGTACCAACTCACTGGTTGAAAGCCGAGGCTCTAACTTGATTGATTACATTGATAACTGGATTAACTCCCCTGGACCTCAAGGCTGTGTACATGGGGGCCACAGGGCTACTAACAGCCACAATAGTGCCCCAGACAGCCACAACGTTCCCCACAGTTCCTCTGATCCCATCACATTTAGAAGAACATTCACAAAATGTTTGATTAGAACAACATTTCTCTTTTTATCCCTCAGTGGCAGGTTGCTCAGCTCCCCCAGGGCAAGCTGGACCTCCAGATTTTTGTACTCAGTATCCTCTCCCAACAGTTCTGCATGGTGCTATCCAGACCAGGGACTCTAGAAATCAGCTTCACAAAACACTCTAGGAATTTCCCACGCTCTCTATAGCTTTTACCATAGGGGATTCAGGAAATTCCTAGAGGGTCATGCAACACCGTGACCTCACTTCCAGGTATGAAACCAGAAGTGAAGTTGTGGCATTGCACAATGCTGACTTCCCTCTTATTTTGCTCCCGCTGCTCTATTGAGCAGCAGTGAGAGCCTGGAGTCCGGCTATAGTGGACAGCTTCACACCCCTACTTGTCAGTCCCATCGAATTCAGGTTCAGGATGTTAGTCTGTACTTCCTTCCCAGTCCCCACCCATTTTCAACAGGAGTCGCCTCACTGCTTTCTGCTTCAGATCCTTATTGCATTTCTTTTGTTACGGCTGCCGTTCCAAGCGCTTGGAGAACAGCTGTCCTTGGGGACACTGCGTGGTTAAAACAGCCCATGGCAGAATACAGGAAGGGGCTATTCACCCTCAGGCCACACGTCTACTCTGACCAGCAGTGGCTTTTGGGCATCTCTGGCAGCAATCGCCGCGTCGTGTGCCATCACGACCATGATTCTCAGTCCCGGGTTTCGCAAGACTCAAAGGGTCTCCCTACTTCTGTCAAGAGGCGCTGTGAAATTGTCAAAACAAAATTAATTTTAATTCGCTTCCATTTGACAAGGCACGTACGGCGAATTTTCTGGGCCCTTTTCAAAACTGCAAAGGCATTGTCCCGGATCCTAGGAGTCCTCTCCATTGTTCATCATGGCCCAGAGGCTGAATTCTGGGGAGCACAGAAAGGTGCCCGGGGATGGGTGGGTGAGGGGGGGGAGAAGGTCAGAATGTTCCATTCCAGAAATGGAAGCTGGCGTGCGCACTTTCAGATGTGACGCTGCCTGAATGTTATTGTTCCTAATTGAATTAAATGTGGTTGCTATTTTTAAAAGTTTTATTATGTGTTATGCTATGCGTACTCTTCAGATTCATTCGCTCTGTTCGGGAGGGGTAGGTGTCGCAAAAATGCAATGACTGGTGGAGTGCTGAAACTCAAAAAAAAAAAAAACCAACAACCAACTCGGGAATCCTTGCTTCACACCATATCCTAACTTTAATTCATACAAGCTGTCCCTAGCATGGCGGAGATGGCCTACCTTACACCACACATTAGGTAGGCCTCTTAACCCAGGTGACCAGCTTTTTCGTAAGGGGGGGTTGTATTTTGTGGGGGGGAGTGTGTGTGCACCTGGAAGTCATGGCGACCTCTGGTGACTGACCCCTACTGGGGGCCTGGAGGATATTCAGAGAGGTGGCTGGATAAAGCCTGCCCCCGCCTCCCACCTCTGGTATTCTAAGGAGGTCTCCCATCCAAGTACTTGCCAGAGTCGACCCTGCTTAGCTTCTGAGATCTGACTAGATCGGGCTTGTCTAGGCTACCTAGGTCAGGGCAGGTGACCAGCTTTTTCACTGAGCCTTTCTCCAGCACCTGAAATTTAGAGTGGCAAACTCTCAGAAGTCTTAAAGTTGCCACTGGACTCAATTTTTGTTCTATTGCTTTAGACCAACACTGCCGTCCACCTGAATCAAACTCTTGGAAGGTTCACGACAGGGTAGGAGCAGGGCCAACCCAGGGGCAAAGCCTAGCCCAGGTTTGACCCACACACGGGTGGAGCTAGGATTTCGAACTCAGTTCTAGCCTCCAGCAGGAGATTACGGGGCTGGGGACCTACGTAAGTGGAGTCACAGGGATGCTGCAATATCACTTGAGGCATAAACCAGAGCTGACATCATCATGTTGGAGCAACAGTCTAGGGTTCACCAAAAGCTCTATGGTTTATCCATAGAGTTTCGGTTGAATCCTAGAGTGTTGCTGCAACATAATAATGTCACTTCTGGTTCCTCCTCCCTTTCCTTGCTAATGCCCTATTGAGTGATGGCAAGGAATGGGAGATTCCAGGACAGGAAGTCTCCCACCATAGAGAGATACCTGGCTTTCCAAGGTGCAACCCCATTGGATAAAGGGTTGGAGATCAAGTGGCCGGGAACACAGCTGATGAGTAAAAAGGTGGAGCCAGCAGATGCACAGCTATTACCTGTACCTTAATGCCTATCCAAACACTACATCTGAATTGTCTTCCAGAATTAGACAGCCAGGATGGCGTAAACGTTAGAACATCATATAAGGATCTGGGAGACCCACATT